>OY720677.1:70233892-70860892 GCA_963170755.1 Amphimallon solstitiale
AAGCTATGAAAGTTCTTCAAACAATAAAATTTGTCAGTGCACAAGGAAGGACATATACTCCACCAACAGTCCATAACTGGGTGACTACGCTCCGAGGATTAGAACACATTTGGAGGAAATCACAAGAAGAGGGTTTTACAGATCTTTGTCCTAGGAATCTAAATCAGGATCCTCTAGAAAATTTTTTCGGATGTATTCGTTCCCATGGAATAAGAAATATAAATCCAACGCCAGAGTCATTTGTGTCCTCATACAAAAGTTTAATTATAAATAACTTTACATCTACACATTCACCTTCGGCAAATTGCGAGATAGATAACTCCAAAGGTTGTATAACAACTCTAAGAGAATTAATAGTTGGGGAGAATGCTGCCGTTATTGACGAATTGCAGAAGCCCATTAAAATGGATCTGGAGGTGACTTTCACCAATCCTGATCCTATTTCAAGGAGCACGCAGTCACACGTTGCTGGATTTATTGCCAAGAGAATACTCAAGCAAACCAATAACTGCGCATCTTGCAGACGTAATCTTTGTTCTGATATTTCTCTTCCCCCAAACGAAATTATTAAAATAAAGCAGTTTAGAAATTTATTAGAACCTAATTCTAGATTTTTTAAGATCTTTCAGAAATGTAACGATGTTTTACATGTATATTTGCCTTATTTATGCAGACAAAACAATATAAAACAAAAATTGATTAGGGTGATTAGGCAGTATGTAATAAATATATTTCAATGTAGTAGTCATAATTTATACAACATATTTGTGAAAACTATTACAGGCTTTTTCATAAACACGTGGGTTAAAAACATTAACCGAATATTAAAAGGATTAGATTCACGCAATATTAATGATCCAATTAAAACAATCGCGTTAGAAAAATATAAAAAATTAAAATTAAAAAATATAAAAATACAGAAAATGAAACAAACACATTGATGTTATATTATTGTACTGTCAGAATTTCAGCATATTATGTTTAATAAACTCTGAAACCATACCTTCATTTTTTTACCATTATACCTTTTCGCAATTGAGTAATGGCTAAATGAATTTAGATGAAAATAGTAGCTTGAATTCCTTTAACAAGATATCTACAGAATTTATTAGTTGGTTGCATGATATAATAATTGTATACGTGTACTGCTTATAATAGAGCAATATGCACGTATACAAATTTATTATATCGTACAACTAAACAAGTATATTAGAATAAAATTATTTTAAATTCCCGCCACATTTCCCGCTAAATAATTACCTCTTCCAACGACCTAAACATGAACCACAAACTAGTGAATTTTATTTTTAAAAGCTTTCTTATCTATTTTATCTATGTATAGGTGACGGGACAATTTGCCTTGTAATTCATGTAGCGTCCTGATGATGTGGGTTTGTTGTACCATGCTGTTTGAATTGTGTTGTTGTGTTTTATTACTGTGATATCAAGGCAATTTATGCTGTTGTCTTTTTCTACTTCTACCGTAAATTTTAATCTGGTATTAAAGGAATTAAAACTATTTAATATGTACTCTATTTTATTCTCCGGTACTATTGTGAGACAGTCATCCACATACCTTTTGAAAAATGTGGGTTTAAAATCCAAATTTCCCAGTACCACATTCTCGACATGTTCGAGTACCATCTGAGCTACTACATTGGAAATGGGAGCTCCCATCGCCACTCCTTCTTTTTGGGTGTACCATTTGTTGTTATATTGGAAGTATGTGGTGGATAATGTCAATTCAATAGCCTCCAGAAAATCTGTTTCAGGTAAATCAGTGAAGTTTTTGATGATGTTCCATTTTTGTTGGATAACTTCCCTTGCGAGGTTTAAGGGTATGTTTGTGTATAGGGACTCTACATCTAAAGAAATCAGCCTGTGCTCCCTGTTTATGTTTATTGAGTCAAGAAACTGTTTGAACTCGAATGAATTCTTGATGTAACATTGATTTTTACCTATGGTGTTGGATAATATGTCTGCTAAATATTTCGACAGGCTGTAGAACGGGCTCTGAATGTATGAGACAATTGGTCTCAGAGGTACACGGGGTTTGTGCAGTTTTGGCAATCCATACATTTTGGGAGACTGAGCATTATTGATTTTTAGTCTCTTCGCTATTGTTGGTGATATCAAATTTTTCTTTTCCCACCCAGTGATTAGATTGTTGTTAATTTTTTGAAATTTATTTGTAGGGTTGCTTTTTAATTGTGAGTAGGTATTTTTTATCGTTAAGTAATTGGTCCATTTTATGTTCACAATCTGCTCTTTTCATTACTACTGTTTTGTTGCTTTTATCAGCATTAAGTACAACAAGATGGCTGTTCTCTTTTAAGTAATTCTTAGTTTCTTTTATATGTTTGCGCGATGGATTATCTGTACTTAGGTTTTGTGGACGACTTGATTGCTTGTAATTGAGCACAGCATTACATACTTTTGCTCTTATATTATTTTTTTCATTTTCGCTTTTGTTTTCTATGTAAGACTCTATGTTTGCTATGATTGAATCTACTGGCAGTTTATCTTTTTTAGCGTAATCTACTGTGTATTTTGGGCCTAAACTTAAGATGTGTGCAACATTCTCAGGTATAGCGTATCCGGACAGATTCTTCAACCATTCAGATCCGTTACTTGAGATAAGATCATCCGGTTTTTTTTTGTTATTGTCAAAATTATTCTCATTAATTTTTAAGTTATTAATTTTGTTTTATTCTTACTGATTTTTTTGATTTTGTTTTGCTGTTTAGTTTTTAATTTGTTGAAAACCCACTCATATCTATTTTTTAACAACTCTGTAATATTGCTGAAGGCCTCTAAGTTTACTAATTTTTGTAGTTCTTTATATTGAGTGTCAATTTTGGATTGCAATGTGTTTAGTTCTTTTGTACAATCTGTGATCAAATAATTTAAAATACATCGTGTAAAGCTACTGACCTTTCGTTGAAAAATGGTGTGCATCTTTTTGTCCCTAATGTTGATGTGTGTTGTTTTAAGTTTCAAAAACGTGGGCGTCAATCCGTTCTGTTTACAAATTAGTAATTTTTTGTTTTGTTTTTAGCATTGGCAAGCTTATTATTTAATTTTGATAATTTCTTAATCTTATTGTACGTCACAATCCCATATTCCTGCTTTACCGCCGTCCAACTTCGTGATAAGTGGTTATTGTTGTGTCTGTTGTCCATATCTTCCTCCATGGTTTTAATAATAAAAACATTAAAAATCTTGGCATTAGCGGCCTGTTTCTCATCCCTTGTCAAATATTAAAATTTAACAAATAAAAACACATAATTAAAAACGTTTCGACAATTTTATTACTGTCTTCCTCAGTTATATTTTGTTAAAATCGTCTAGCGGTAAAACCAGATCAACTGCAAAAAATACAATACTTCATTAAAAATCTACAGAACGCATCTTTTACCAACGCTTTTTTAACTCACCGTAATATGTAATTTATTGTTTTTCATGTATGGATGCACTTTGTTGTTTTTGTGTCACCCCTGACCTTAATTGCATGATTTATGCGATCGTTTTAGTAGTTATATAATTTTAGATATAAAAACAAAACTAATTCTTGTAACTGAACAAACGAATACAACCAATTTTCACGTTGAAACAGTTTATTTGAAAATTGAATGTATATTTCTCCGTCCGAATACGCATATGATAAACAAGTTCTATGTATCGTGATGTTTTATCGTGTTATTTATTTTGTATTGTTTTTACTGGTGGTTACTTTTTGTTGCTTTTTTTAAATCTGTTCAATACTCGACGACCTCATATACTGCCTGCAATTATGTTATAAAATGGGAAATTGTTCAGTTACAAGAATTAGTTTTGTTTTTATATCTAAAATTATAAAACTACTAAAAAGATCGCATAAATCATGCAATTAAGGTCAGGGGGTGACACAAAAACAACAAAGTGCATCCATACATGAAAAACAATAAATTACATATTACGGTGAGTTAAAAAAGCGTTGGTAAAAGATGCGTTCTGTAGATTTTTAATGAAGTATTGTATTTTTTGCAGTTGATCTGGTTTTACCGCTAGACGATTTTAACAAAATATAACTGAGGAAGACAGTAATAAAATTGTCAAAACGTTTTTAATTATGTGTTTTTATTTGTTAAATTTTAATATTTGACAAGGGATAAGAAACAGGCCGCTAATGCCAAGATTTTTAATGTTTTTATTATATATATATATATATGTATATGCCAAGTTGTTCTTTCGGGTGTTGCGAATTGAGAAATTTCTTGAATTAGCGGCATATTAAATTAATTGATGATAATTACTTGCATTATTTAAATGTTAATGATTTTTAAGGAAAGGAATTGCATATGTGTTAGTCCTCGGGGTGGTGTGTTTCTTTTCCTTAAAAATCATTAACATTTAAATAATGCAAGTAATTATCATCAATTAATTTAATATGGCGCTAATTCAAGAAATTTCTCACGTAGGTGTTCATATTTAGATATATACGGCAAAGAAAACGGATTATATCTGTTTAATATATACATTAACCACATATAAAATATTAATTATATATATATATATATATATCTAATATATAAAATTCTCGTGTCACAGTGTTTGTCCCAAAACTCATCCGAAACGGCTTGACCGATTCTTATGAAATTTTGTGTGTATATTCAGCAGGTCTGAGAATAGGACGTAAACTATTTTTCATACCCCTAAGTGATAAGGGTAGTCCACCCCAAAAAATTTTTGTTTGTTTTTTGAACAAAATTTTGTATTTTTTTTAATGATTCGGCATTAAAAAATACATACAACCCTAAATGTTCACCCTTCTACTACCAACCCCTATTTTTTAATAGCGATATTAGTACTTTAATAATTTTCTACTCTCGGCAGTCGATAATTGATCAGTTACCACTCGATCAGTTATTCCCACCAGGCGTCTACCGGTGTCACTTCTCACCTCGTAAACAGCACAGATTAGGGATGAGAACAAAGCCGGTCTCCTGTCTTTCTCACACAATAAGCTTTCTCTCACTCACTAAAGTTTAGGGCCTAAACCGTTTTCGGCCATTATTATTGTCGTAGCAGTGACGCTTATACTTATCATTTTACTTTCTCAGTGCAACTCTCATATTAAGTATATTCTCATCAAAGCCAAACGATGTCTGTTTGTGGCTTAGATTTGGGCACACCGTGTTTTTCACGCGGACAATTATACGTGGCATGTTCTCGCGTGGGTAAACCATCCAGTTTTTTTGTGTGGGCTAAAGGTGGACTCACTAAAAATTTAGTACACTCCATTGCACTAAGAGACTGATAATTTTTTTTTAATTGTCATTATTTGTGATAGAGATGTAATTAGAAATTTATTAGTTAAGATAATAAAAGTACAATGAATTCAAAAAAATGAATGTTTGGTGTTTTGTTATTTTTACAGGCCGTCATCGTCCACAGCGCTCCATTCCTCTTTTAGTCATATACCACATCCCAACACACTTACAATAAGTTACTTGTTTTTTATTAGACTACCAAAATATTCACTTGAAATAATTTATATGGCAAAACAACGTTTGCTGGGTCAGCTAGTATATACAGGGTCCGGCAGAATAATCTCCCACATTTTGCACCGCCATTGTGCCCGCGCCACTGAAGCGATGGGAAGCTTAGCGTTTTCAGTTGGTAGCACATGCCTTGCCATTTTAGTTGTCATCATGATTTAGACGGGCGAACATCGTGCTGTGATCGAAACATTTTTGAAAAATGAATCTGTGATTACAACGCAACAAACTTTTCGTACTCACTTCGCACTGGGTAGACATGCTCCGGTTACAGATCGCAAAACTATACTGCTTTGGGTTTCGAATTTTAGAGCCACAGGTTCAGCCTTAAAAAGAAAACCAACCGGTAGACCCAGAAGTGTTCGGACACCTGCAAATGTTGCAGCTATTGGAGAAGCTGTGGAACGATCTCCTACTCGTTTAGCTGCTAAACATGCCGCTGCTTTGCGTTTATCAGATCGTTCGCTGCGAAGAATTTTACACGCAGACCTACACTTCTACCCATACAAAATGATGATCGCACAAAAGCTGAGTGAACGTGACTGGGAAAATCGTAGAGCATGTTGCAACGATATTCTTCAAAACATCCCACAAAATGGGCTTCTAATAACCAGTGACGAAGCCCATTTCCATTTATCCGACTGTGTGAACAAGCAAAATTTTCGTTACTGGGGACGAGAAAATCCGCAGCAGCTCCATGAAAGGCCACTTCACAGCCCACACGTTACTGTTTGGTGTGCTGTTGGGTCATTTGGCGTTTGGGGTCCCTATTTTTTTTGAAGAGGGACGCGTTACGGTTACCGTAACCGCCGATCGGTATATCGACATGCTACGTAATTTTTTGGACCCAAGACTTAGAGAACTTAACCATGCGAATGTGTGGTTCCAACAGGATGGAGCTACGGCTCATACGGCTAGAAGGTCCATGAACGTTTTAGGGGAGATGTTTCCAGGACACGTAATCTCATTACGTGGAGACGTTGGGTGGCCTGCGCGTTCACCCGATCTTGCCCCATGCGACTTTTTCCTTTGGGGCTACCTGAAAGCGAAGGTCTTTGAACACCATCCCCGAACCATTGATGAATTAAAAGCAGCAATACGTCAAGAAATTGCAGGAATATCGCCTCAAATGACTGCTCGAGTAATGGAAATGTTCAAAAATCACCTTCGAATGTGTATCGAAATCAATGGTCGCCACTTGAAGTCTGTAATTTTCAAAACTTAATGAAAACAAATGGCAAATTATACATTTCCATTTAATAAAAAAAAAATTAAACAACATTTACAATGGCATTTTTATTAACGATTAAAATGTGGGAGGTTATTTTGCCTAACCCTGTATATATATATATATATATATATACCGGGTGTCCCAGCGTAGCGGTAAAGTCCATTATTGGTATCTAATAATGAAGATAGCGAATAATTTTTAATACAAAAATTGTAGATAATAAGCTCTAAAATTTAAAAATATTTTCATTTATACAAACTTATGTTTTTTTTTAAATGGAATGCTATGATTTTTTTACATCTTATGATAGCCCTTAAAGGATTTGTTAAACTGACATCAACTTGTATTTGCCGATTTTCAACTATTTCTGAGATATGGCGATTTTTCGTTAAAAATTGTGCAACATTTGAAAAGTTGCTATGAAATAACGACAGATGATAAAATACTTTTTATGGGCTCAATCAGTAGAAATACCTTTTCAGTATATGAAAGTAATGTTTATTTTGACATATTTACGCATATTCTTTAGAATTACATGCCATTCGCAAAAGTTAAAAATTCTAAAAAAAATTAAATAGAACACCCTGTATATTAATATGCCATTGAAAAATACTTAAAATTTACTATTTATAAGTATGTACTTTATTAAGCCTGCTGGCGATATTGTAAAAGTTATAGGGTGTTATATCTGAATAAACCCGATTACTACTTAAAAATATGAGTTGCCATGACTTGCACTGCTAGTATAACTAAAATTAATCGAAAAAAGTTACTTCTAATATTTTCTTTTTAAAAATAAGTAATTTTTATTAAAACTTTAAAGCTCATGACAAGTTTGGAAATTTAATGAATTAGCAATAGTATAAAAAATATCGCAGTCGCTGTGTGTCATGAATTAGCAATAGTATCAAAAATATCGCAGTCCCTGTGTGTCAAAAATTGTTTAAACGTCAAACTTAGGTTTATAGCTTCAACGTAAAAGAGACATCGTCATCACAAGTACATGAATGTACATTATGTGCAAAATAAAATATTAAAATTTGAATGAATAAATATAGTCTATGTTTTGGGGGAAAGTGCTCGAAATTGTTTGCTGGCACAACGAATATACAGGCAAAAATATCCAAATATGCGACTGCCATCGACAAAAGCTTTTCAGAAATTGTTAACAAGATTTGAAGAAATTGGCAGTATTCTTTATGAAAAAAAGAATAGTGCCATAGGAAACGCAGATGCGTAAATGGATGTTTCGTTATGCGTTCAAGAAAACCCACATACAAGCGTGCGTGAACTTTCTAGAGTCCTCGACATAAGCAAAAACTTTATTAACATAACCTTAAAGAAGTTTAAATACCATCCTTATCATACAAGCTTACATCAAGATCTTCAGGGGAATGATTTTATTAATAAAGTTGACTTCTGTAACTCGATGTTGCACAAAATAAATCAAAACGACAATGTTGTAACTCAGATTTTGTTTTGTGATGAAGCTACTTTTAAAAGTAATGGTCTAGTAAATAGACACAATATGCATTACTACGCCAGAGAATCCGCACTGGTTGAGAAATGTTGATCATCAACATAAACGGTCGTTAAATGTATGGGGCATCATCCTTAACCATCAAGTTATCGGCCCTTTTTCTCTTGATGGTACACTAACAGGAGAGACGTATCTACAATTTCTTGAGAACTATCTACCTGTTAGAAAATATAGATTTGTATACGCGCCGCGTAATGTACTTTCAACACGATGGAGCTACAGCACATTACGCGAGAAGCGTTCGAAACTTTTTAAATAATACATTCAGGGAAAATTGGATTGGCCGTGGTGCTCCATTATCGTGGCCACCTAGACCGCCAGATTTAACTCCAATGGATTATTTCCTTTGGGGTTATGCTATGGAACGAGTATATAGAATAGTTCCAACCACAAGAGAGAATATTCAAGAAAGAATTCCAGAAGTATTTTCTTCTATTAATCGAGAACTAATGGCAAATGTATCTATCTATTGGTCATATGAAATACGACTTCAAAAGTGTTTAGAAGTAGAAGGGCATAATTACGAACTTTTATTATAAATTTTTGTAAACGTATTTGTTTCCATATTTTATTACTAAATAATAAAAACATACTATAAAACCAAACATACGCATTTTCTAATTTGTTAGTTGATAGCTTATAATAGCTGTGATGCTTGAAAATAGTAGCTTACGCCATGTTCTTCAAGATAGCTGTTTTTAATAAAGTAAATTTAAATGCTTTTATTGACGGTTTGCTTTTCAAGGCAAGTTATATATCTGCTTGAAGTTTTATATTTTTTGAGACATAACGACTGCGATATTTTTTAAAATATTGCTAATACAGGATCTTCCAAACTTTTCATTTCATGAGTTTTAAAATTTTAATAAAAATTACCTATTTGTAAAAAGAAAATATTAGAAGTAATTTTTCTTGTTTACTTTTAGTTATGCTATGTGTAATGTAAGTCATGGCAACTCATATTTTTAAGTTGTAGTGGGGTTTATTCAGATATAACACACTATAACTTTTGCAATATCGCCCACAGTCGGAAGAAAGTATATATTTTTGAATAGTAAATTTTAAGAACTTTTCAATGGCACATTAATATATAATATATATATAATATCTTCGACATGGAGACAATCATTTTAATGAATGATTTGGATAATTTGGACAGTGTTTATTGTAATTTTGAAGACTTTTAATAACATCAGTTATATGCATTGTCAGGAGTACATATACGTAAATAGATGTAAAATGTTTATGTAAATAAGTTGATGAAATTCGTAAGTAGGGGGAGTGGGGTGGGGGGCTTGAGATGTAACCTCCGATGGGAGGTTTATAAGAAGATCGTTCTTTCATTCAAATAATAGTTCAAGTCTGTACCTACTGAAGTGTTGTTTCGTTTAAATATATAGTTCGTGGATAGTAACTCAAAATGTTTGAATGTGATTATTGTTGTAAAAAGTTTCCACGAGCCGATAACAGAATTCGTCATATGGCAGGTTCATGTAAAGGAAAGAGAAGAAGAGTTGATGATGGTGATAATAAATTAGATTTAATGAAATGTGAAGTATGTGATATATACGTAGAGAAGAATTGTTATACTGCACATATTCGCAGTGCAATACATCGAAGTAAGGCTTTCATAATAATTGATGATGGAGTAAAGAAAAGTGTCGGAACATTCGGTGACAGAATCGTAAGTTATCAAATATCCGATAACTCGACTACATATATTGATGTTGAAGATTTTGCAAATAATATCAGAGAGAAAGTAGTGGCACGTATAGATAGTATTCTATATATACATACCTCTATAAAAGCGAATTTAAACTGTATGGTTTATACTACTTATTAAGCAAGGAAAATGTTGAAATAAAATCTTTTAATACTCGGAATAAAATCATAACGCAAGGAAGTAATTTATACGACTTGTTTACTGATTATATTGATGAGATTATGAATCAAATGAGTGAATTTCAGGAACGCGATTCAGGTAAACTTAGGTATTAATGCTAAATCTTATTATCATATTAATTTTTATTAACATTCTAGGATGGACATTGAGCAACATTTTGTATTTGGAAGTAAATATGAACAAATACAATCCTATGAGAGGTTCAAGTTATATAGATTTACCATCAACAATAAAGAAAAAGAAGGCCGTAATAAATGTTCACAATTCTGACAATGCCTGCTTTGCTTGGGCTGTTACTTCAGCTTTAAGGGAACCAGTAGGTCTTCCTCAAAGAGTTTCGTCATATCCACATTATGATACAGTTGCTGATTTCACCGATTTAACTTTCCCTATAAATTTAAAAGACATTATTAAATTTGAAGACAAAAATAATATATCTATCAATGTGTACGGCATAGAGGAATGTTTCAAAAATAATATTATATTACATGAGGTAGTGGGTCCTCTACATTTTACGAAGCAGAGAAGAATGACTCACATTAATTTATTACTTGTTTCCGAAAATGAAAATTTACACTACTGCTGGATTAAGAACTTTTCTCGACTAATTTCATCACAGAAATCGCTTTCTGGTCATCAGAAATATATTTGTGAAGGGTGCTTAACTTTTTTTACAAGTGAAGATAAATTGCGTAGACATGAAAATGAAGACTGTAAGCAGGTTAAAGCAGTATTTCCCGGAACAGAAATAAAAATTAACAAGTATGGTGAGCAATTACCAGAATATATATTAAAGTTTGATAAATTTGAGAAGCAGTTGAGAATTCCATTTATTGTGTATGCTGATTTTGAGGCTGTATTAAAACCTATTAACACGTCACAGCCAGATCCATCTAAACCTTTCACTGTAAAATGTTTCGAACATGAACCATATTCTTTTGCTTATTATGTGAAATGTAGTTTTGATGATAATCTCAGTAAATTGCGTTTATATCGTGGTGAAAATGCAGCCAAGACTTTTATTAGAGAGCTAGAAACTGATGTTACTTTTTTATATCAAAATTATTTAACCTTTGACTACCGAAGAGCGTGTCAACTATGAACTGGCGAGAATGTGTCATATTTGTGACAAAGAAATATAAGCACACGAAGAAAAAGTTCGTGATCATGATCATATGACTGGATTGTTTCGAGGTGCAGCACATATGGTGTGCAATATAAATTATAAAGAACCTCGATATATACCTATTATATTTCACAATTTATCGAATTATGATACACATTTGTTTGTAAAAGTTCTAGCATTGGATAAAGAAGAAGTTGATGTTATTGCGCAAAATAAAGAAAAATATATATCGTTTTCAAAAAGAATACATGTAGGAGATACAATTGATTACAATGGTAAGAAAAGAAAAGTGTTCTTCAAATTGAGGTTTATAGACTCATTTAGATTTATGAATTCTTCGTTAGCAAAACTATCAGCTTGTTTAGATGATGAGCAATGTAAAGAAGTTAGAAGATATTATTTAGGTGAAAAGTTTGAATTAATACGACAGAAGGGTGTGTTCCCATATAACTACGTTAATTCTCATGAAAGTCTCTCATTTCCAGAATTACCTAACAAAGAATGTTTTTATGATATATTCTCCGAGAGTGAGATAAGTGATGAAGATTATCGTAGAGCTATTAGAGTGTGGGATGTATTCGAATGTAAATCACTGGGACAATATAGCGATCTATACATACAGTCAGATGTATTACTACTTGCCGATGTTTTCGAAAATTTTCGAAATATTTGTATGAGCAATTATAAGTTAGATCCAGCACATTATTTTACTTCACCTGGCTTAAGCTGGGACGCCATGCTACGTATGACTGGTATAAATTTGGAATTATTAACAGATATAGATATGTTTCATTTTTTTAAGAGGGGTATACGTGGAGGTGTATGTGCTGTAAAAGAAAAGAGATTGCAAATAATCGATACTTACCAGAATTTGATTTATCCGAAAGTAAAAAATATATTTTATACCTAGATGCGACAAATTTATATGGTTACGCTATGACGTTCAGTTTACTGATTGGTGATTTTCAATGGTTAACAGATGAAGAGCTTAGGAGAATTGACATACACGACTTGGAAGAAGATGCAGATATTGGATATGTTTTCGAAGTAGATTTAGAATATCCTGAATATCTCCACGATGTACACAATGACTTACCTTTTTGTCCAGAACACGTTATTCCACCTAATTCGAAATATAGTAAATTGATTCCAAACCTTCTGGATAAATCGAATTATATTATACATTACCTAATTTTGAAACAATGCATAAATAATGGTTTGAAATTATGTGGAATACGACGTGGAATTAGATTTAAACAGAGTAATTGGTTAAAAAAGTATATTGATTTTAATACAGCAAAACGAAATGAAGTCACTAATGAGTTTTTCAAACAATTCTATAAATTAATGGTAAATAGTGTGTTTGGAAACACCATGGAAAATGTGGAAAATCGAGTTAATATAAAATTAGTATCCCATTGGGAAACTATTCATAAAAAAACTTGGAGCTGAGGCGTATATCGCAAAACCTAATTTTAAATCTTGTAGGGTATTTTGCGAATCCCTAACAGCCATCGAATTGGCCCATGTGCGTGTAGAATATGTGAAACCTATATATGTAGGATTTACAATTTTAGAATTAGCTAAGAGGGTGATGTATGATTGTTTCTATAACTTACTAAAAGCTTTGTATGGAACAGAGGTTTCTTTATTGTACTGATTCACTCATTATAAGTGTAGCGAATTATAATGTATATGATGATATAAAAGGACATTTAAATATGTTTGATACATCGAATTTTACTGAAGGTAATATTCATGGAATACCTCGCTCTTTACCAATGCTAGGGAATATGAAGGATGAATATGCCGGTAGCATTATCGAATGTTTTTATGGAACAGGTGCTAAAGCTTATTGCGTTAAATTACTAGATAAGACGATAAAAACTGCTAAGGGTGTGAAGAAATATGTTATCCAGAAAAATTTATCCGTTACTGATTATAAGAATGTGGTGGAAGGTGATACAAGTATTTTGAGGAGAATGTATATATTTTGATCTGAGTTACATACAATGTATACTGAATTAAAAAATAAAGTTGCCGTATCGTCCAAGGATGATAAGCGATACATTCTCTCTGATAAAAGTAATACTTTAGCGTGGGGTTATTATAAAATAAATGAAATTATCAGGGCAGAAAACTTAGAAAATTTAGTGTTAGAAATAAGTTCTTTGAAATAAATATTTTTAGGTAATTGTACTCTTTCACATGTGTTTATTTATATACTCCTTGACAGTGTGTAATAATTATGTATTAAATAAAAAAACATTGTTTGAATTGTTGTTTTTTTACACCGTTCTATTCATAGCACATTATCTTTAGATATCCACGAGTCATGCGAAGCAGGCATACCTAACCATTTTACGAGAACTTTATTCTTTTGTCGTCGTAAAATTTTTTCAACTAGATACACGTCAGGATGCTTTACTTTTAACAATTCTGGTTCATAAAACCCACCCAGAATATTTTGTTTTTGCGAATCTTGCAATAGATACGTTCTAGGATTCGTATTTTGAACCTTTATTACTGTAAATATTTCGTTTGACCAATTAGGAGTGTACATTTTTGCAAATACGTGTCTATGTTTACTGATGCGAACAGGTTCTCCAATTTTAAATTTTGGAATTCTTACGTCGACAACTTTAATATTACTATAGACCATTTTCAAAATATTTTTCGCGTTTATTTGATTGACTGCAGTAGGTTTATACCCCGTTGTACTATGTACAGTGTTATTATAATCTTCAACTAATTTCTCCAACATGTCGATCCAGCGGTAGTTTCCATTGAAACTAAATTCCTTCCACATCTTGTTTTTAAGTGTTCTATTAAAACGTTCCACAATGGAACTTTTTAAATTGGAGTAGGTACTGTAGTGATTAATATCATACTGATTCATGAGTTTCCTAAAATGTGTATTATAAAATTCCTTCCCATTATCGCTTTGCAGATTTTTCGGAATATTGTTCTTCCCTTTTAAAAGTATGGATTCCATGGCTCTTGTCACTTCATTCGACGTTTTGTTTTTTATTGGAATGGCCGAAACAAATTTTGAGAATGTATTAATACATACAAAAATATATTTGAAATTATCATTTTCTTTCGCATACGGTATCATTTCAACCAGATCGATTTGAAATAAATCTCGCAATCCTTTTATTATGACTCGTCTTCGAGAAAACTTTCTCCGCGCGGGACTGTGTATTTCGTTAACGACATCTCTTTTAATTATTGACATATCCTTCGATGACTACTTCCGCAAAAACGGCTTCTGTTTCTTTCGGTGCAGGTTTGGTGCCAATGTACTTCAAACTTAACTTTGTTCCCTCTACCAGTGTGACTGGTTTTGTAGGACTAAATTTTTTACTGCCAATATGCAGTTCTGCTAATTTCTCGTTGGAATAATGAACATCAATGATCTGCCCACTATATAATTTGTTAATATAATAAATACTTTTTGAATTTGAATTCCTTTTATAGAAACCCACGGGGCTAATAGAACCATCACTGTACATTTGCAGAATATGCTTCATTGGTGTAGCTGACGTGGGAGCAGAAATTCTTGAAGTACACATTTTCAAAACCTCTTTAACTTTAGGGTGACTGAGAAAGTCTGTCACTACATCTCCTTCCATTAAATGTCTTTTGACAATATGTTTATGAATATGTCTACCAAATTTATCGATTGTCATCGTTACGTATCATCAGCATCGATATGTTAACTATTAAAAAAACAAGATTTGTAAGGCATTTATTCAGATTCACATTGACATAACTATTTAATTATTTTTGACTCCTTCAGTTCTTCAAGTATTGCGAGTATCTCGTTGCCCAACCCCGTATGTCCCGCCTCCTTCGATGCTACTAGTAACTTTAATCTATTACACAATTCATTTACATCATCCCAGTACTTATATTCTATTTTACTCTTAGGTATAACGGTCTTTCGATTAGGTATTTTTTTTGATAACCCTAAACCAGTCTTCCAAGTTCGAGTCCACCATACTTCAGGCGCTCTTCCTTGTATTATAGGTTTTATAATAGTTGTATATTTAGTACCTTTACTAGCTGCATATTTTTTTTGAGGATCGTAATCAACTCGATGAGCACTGGTATCATTAAGGATGAATTTATAGTTTTTCGCATCTGTATATAAAAATTTTCCTGGCTTCTTTTTAAAAAGTAATTCCAGTAAACCCTTCGTAGCTTTGTAAGTAAATTTATCGATTATGATGTCTTTGTCAAATCTAACATCAGCAGTTCCTATTTTTAAATTACCATCAGTTTCGTGAACGCCATACTTTTCATCGAATTCATCTTTTTCATCTATCATTAAACCGATGAGGTATGGGCGTATATTAGGACTATAATCTTTTAATGACTCCTTCACAACATCTGTTTCTAGGAGTGTTTTATTCAATGATTTATTTCCAATTATTGACTTCTATGGACGCGTTTGTAAAAGTGATATAGCATGAGCCATGGATTTATCTAAATTATAACTTTCACTCGAATCCATTTCGTCTTCTTCACCGCTTTTTTCTTCTATTCCTTCCAGACCACCAGGAGTGTTAGGTAAAAGTTCACCTATGTATTCATCTTCTAGAAAAGTAGGTTGACTGAATAATGTTGACATCCGAGGTTGGGGTTCAGACTCCACCTTTATTTTTTTTTTGGGTCGGAGAAGAATGAGTTGCTGGACTAAACCATGATACATGCTTCCGGGCGGCTTTAGGTGTGCCATACCGTATAATTGATGTTCCGGGAACAGGTGTATAAGATCTATCTTATCTATTGCTCTTTGAGAACTTGCGATATCAGCCTTTAAGGTTCTTAACTTTTGCTTTAACACTTCTCGAGCTTTTACTAAATTATTTACTAGTTTATCATCCATATTTCACATGTATATGAACTCTTTAACGAATAATTACATACTGATGGTAAAACAAAAATGGATACACATATATGCATAACTCATTACAAATGAATATAAGCATCAAAACCTATACGATATCGTCCTTTGTTGAACTTACAGTCAGTATCAATAAACAATATGTCAAACTGTTTCTTCCAACACATTCTACAAACGTCTAAGAACTGCTCATATTTTAAATCACGAATATGATCGTTAAATATGTGTTTCAAATTAGTACCATCTTGTTGAAATAAAATTAAGAGATTTGTATTATCCCTTAATAATTGCTTAGGTACTGCACTATACGTTTGAATTAGATAAAAGCAATCTAAATTGCGATGTCTACCGAAAGAAAAATATTGTTTCACAATATTTAAATCAATAGTGGGTATATCATCAAATATGATGACTGAATAATCAGAAACTTCATCATCAGTGTTTTTGTTCTTTTTTTTGGAAATGGGAGGGGCGTTGCAACCTTGCCGGGGGTGGGGGGGGGGTGAAACTGCTTTTGCTCTAGCTCAATTACTTAAGATAGAACGATTTTCAAAAAGTTTCAATATTACTGGTATAATCCAAATAACTACATTTTCAACTCAACATCATCCACCTGCAACCGCACAACAACCTATACACTCTCTATTCATTAATACTACCCCACTACCCTCCAAAATTAATTTAAATAAGTATATTTTTTTTCAACTAAAATTCTTATTTATTATCTTATTGTGATCAATTTACATCGAAATAATTATTTCGCATCATCTCTCGATCCTTCAAAACCACCCACTACCCTCCTAAATCAATTTATATAAATGTATTTTTTTCACTAATTTTCTTAATTATCATCTCAATTTGATCAACCTATAACCAAATAACTACTTCACATAATCTTCCTATCCTTCGATACCCTCCCACTAACCTCCAAAATTAATTTATAAATCTAAATATTTCTTCACTAATTTTCTTATAAATCATCTTCTCTCAACTAGTACACATACACACCTAGTAAGACACGTCGCATCGCGCATGACACTAGTTTAATCACGTCTCCTAAAGACAGCAATACACTCCGTTATATATTTTCTCATCTTCGTTCCCTTCCACAACTTATTTCCATTATTAGTCCTCATACTTTTATAACAATTTTTAATTTATAAACTAAATTCACTCTTTTCTTCTGCGAATTCGTAAATATAATGTCAACTCTTCACCTCTCAAATTAATTGACCGTCCTGTCTGGTCGACTGCTCGAATAACAATATCGGTTAACATGTTAGTATTTACCGGCATATACATTTTCTCTTCAGGAACTTCTATTATCTTAAACCCTGGTGGAACATTCGGATAAAAATGATATAAAACATGTGATAATTCTCCATTAATATATGAACCATCCACTATATTACACATAATATCAATAGCACTGACTTTATTTATATCAACTATTTCATCACTATAAACCGGTATATTACCTCCTATTATTTTCTTGTGAAAACCAAACATAGAACCAATCGAATTTTCTATTCCAAAATCAATATCTACTGATGCCTTCATAAACACCTTCATAGTATTACTATTAGCAGACAAAATAAAATACTGTTGCTCATCCTCGTGAACTTTCAATTTTTCATCAATATACTTCTCTAAATCATGTATATCATAAGTTCCCTCTGGAACAGTTATATCTTTCCAAGCATTTACTTTGTTAGGTGACATAGAATAATATCGAAATACATTATTAGCAGGCGTAACATTTGGAATAGAATTATAAGTTTGTAAACTCACCATACACATTTCATAATTACCATTTAAATATAAAGGTGGATTTAATATACATCCAACCTTTGATCCCTTTCCAGTTAACACAAAAGTTAAATTATCCATACCTTACTTAATCAATCCTTTTAAAAACATCAAACATAAATGACCGCAATTCACAGAGTTCACATCTTGATATCTCTGATAGTTATATTGAATAACCCCACCATAACTATCAAAATATCTTATTACATCATTATTTTTATTATATGCTACCCAATGAGTACCACCTCCAACATTATCATCCAAATTCACTATTCCTTTCTCCTTCACATATATTTTCCTCGGTAAAACGTCTCTACTAAATACACCCCGAAATTTTCCAATTTTCCACCTCTTCACAAACTTCCGTAAATCAATTTCTGTTAAAGGCCTTCGAGGTAATTCACTTAACCGTTTTTTGAAACAACTCCACTTGGTAAATACACACCACAACCAGATTTATATGGTTTTATATACAATCCACTCCCAATAGATACACCGCATCCTACATTATATGGTTTCACATATAAACCACTACCACTTTTGGATTCCATTGTCCTATTATGTCGTTTTGCTTCCTCTAATTGATCTCTTTCAGTTTTCGCAGATGTTACAGCTGTTGCTATCGCCGCAGCACCACCCCCTAACGACCCCAGAGCACCCAAAGCTGCAAATAATGGAATTAACGGTAGAAATCCACCTTTCTTTGGTATTGCAATTACTCTTGATCGTGGAAACAGTATCCGTCTTCTAGGTTTCATTAAACTCTGATATGCAACTTTCACATTCTCTAATAGACCTTTTCTCCTACCTATATGTCTTATGGCATTGCGCGCTTTCTTCATTGCGTGTAAAAATGATAGAACACCACCCAATCGATTTCTACCACTACTTCTTCTATGCCTTCTTGTATTATTCTTCCTACCGTTCACACTCACTCTTTTTCTATATTGCCCCCGCACACCCATACCTAATATTGTTTTACCTTTCATAGCAGTTGCAACTACAGTAGCAGCTAATTTTTCTCTCACACCCGCGTCTTTACTCTGCACTCGTTCTATAGCCCTTTGATACAATATCTTATCAGCTTCGTGTCGTTTCGATAAATTATTTGATTTTGAATAAGATATATCGTGTTCTTTACAAGCCTCGTCCAAATTATTCACTCTCTTATCACCTCTTTCTAAACGTTTCCCCAATCTAGTTCCTGGACCACAAAATCTATAGCCGGGTATATGTAACTCAACTGGTAACTTATTTATTAAACTATTCAATAATCCACCACCTTTCCGTCTCACTGTCTGATTCAAACTACCATCAGACTTCACTAACGTTCCCATCTTATTAAAAAAATGAGGTGTGGCCACCACACGACTTTCTTATACGTTTAAAAGTGTTACTTCCGGTCCGAATTTTGAAATTTCATTTATACAAAAAATATTCCAAATCTAACTCTAAATACTTTTGTACTCTTCATAAATATATATAGAATGCATAATTTACGACATATTTGCAAAAAATCGCTATTCGATAAGAGTAAAAGTGGTACTTCCGGTCTGAATTTTGAAATTTTTTTTATACAAAAGATATTTAAAAGTATGTTCTAAATACTTTTATACTCTTAATGTACTTGCCTAGAAAGCATGACTTGCGAGATATTCGCAAAAAACTGATTTTCGATAAGAGTAAAAGACCTACTTCCGGTAGGAATTTCGAAAAACTTTATTAAAACAATTTTTCTCAAATTTAATTTTGAGTACATTTGAATTCTTTATAAATTTGTTTAAACTTAGTAATTGACGAAATATTTGCAAAATTCGATTTTTTCACTGAAGTAAACTACTACTTCCGGTCTGCCGATTTTGCTCAAAATCTAATCAGTTCTCAAGAGGGAGATTATATTCGTAAATACAAAATTTGGAATTGATATCTGCAGCGGTTTGACCGCTATCGTGGTCACACACACACACACACACACACAGACACACACACACACAGACATTTTTTAAAAACCACTTTTTTGGTATCAGGGGACCTCAAAACGTGGACATCTGCAAAAATCTCGAGGTCGAAAATTTTCATCATCACAATACTTCCTTATACTACGTATAAGAAAGTAAAAAGTGCTCCTCGCTAAGAGTAAAAGTGCTACTTCCGGTTCGAATTTTGAAATTTCATATATACAAAAAATATTGCAAATCTAGTTTTAAATACTTTTGTACTCTTGATAAATTTATATAGAATGCATAACTTACGACATATTTGCAAAAAGTCGCTATTCGATAAGAGTAAAAGTGGTACTTCCGTTCTGAATTTTGAAATTTTTTTATACAAAAGATATTGAAAATTATGTTCTAAATACTTTTATATCCGTAACGTACTAGCCAAAAAGGCATGACTTGCGAAATATTCGCAAAAAACTGATTTTCGATAAGAGTAAAAGACCTACTTCCGGTAGGAATTTCGGAAAAATTTTTAGATAAAATTATACTGAATTTTAATTTTAAGTATATATGAATTCTTTATAAATTTGTTAAAACGTAGTAGTTGACGAGATATTGGCAAAATTCGATTTTTTCGCTGAAGTAAACTGCTACTTCCGGTCTACCGATTTTACTGAAAAACTAATCAGATCTCAAGAGGGAGATTATACACGTAAATACAAAATTTGGAATTGATATCTACAGCGGCTTGACCGCTATCGTGGTCACACACACACACACACACACACACACACACACAGACACACAGACACACAGACACACAGACACACAGACATTTTTTAAAAACCACTTTTTCGGTATCAGGGGACTTCAAAACGTGGACATCTGCAAAAATCCCGAGGTCGAAAATTTTCATCATCACAATACTTCCTTATACTACGTATAAGAAAGTAAAATAACTGATAGATATATCTTTACAAATACCAACTCTCGAAATATAACAAAACACTACTAACCATATTAGTTATACTCACACCAAATCTACACTCAAATTCAATAAAACTCCATCAATTTCTCTCTCAAAAATAATAAAAAAACCATACAATTTTTAATCATTTTATTATTATATACATTATTCACAATTACAATCGATTTTTTCTTAAAAATTGTAAATCATTTAAAATCTTTGGCAACCAATACATAGCTAACTCTATTGTTATACAAACATGTTCAGATACCACGCCATTACATATTCTATCTATTGCAGTATTTACTTCTTCTCCGTTTAAAACTATTGGATCTAAAAATTGCTTATAGAATTCTTCATATTTTAAATCCTGTAAAAACACTAAACGTGTCGCCACTACTTTCACCATTCGCCACAATTCCGCCAAACTTTCATACGCTAAATATGCGTGTCCGCCCTCTTTATTTATTTTCATTATTCTATTCACACCATCAAAACTTTCATGTGATAGCCATATATCCATACCATTAATAACGGGAATCGCACCATTATAATATTGATAATATTTCTTCAACTTTAAACTCTCAGCTACAAACCATTCCCATTCTTCTAAATTAAAATATACACATTGTTTTTTAATACGCACAATCTTCACTGTCGGTTCAAAATCCTTATTTGGTGCTAAACCCACACATATCCACTTAGAATGACTTTTATTTAAAAAAAAATTCTTTCTCCCAGTAATGGTACATCCCATATTGGTTCTCTAGCAAATTCGTCCGGTGATACTTGTTGAACTACTTTTTCTGCAGTCGTACTCACTTTATTCCAAAAATTATTTGATTCGCCCATTTCAGTAAAAAATGTGTCTACTCTCGGATCCGCTTCAAACATTTTATATAAATCAATACTATTATCTACCAATTCACTGTCGTCCACTATCAGTTCACCCTCCTCTACTATCCGTGAACAATCACACTTTTTTTCTTCTCCAGTAAAACAACGCTTCGACATATTGGATTATACTAACATTTATTTATCATATCAACCTTTATATATACCTACTATCTACCACTTCTCACAATCTCCACCTCCACTAACCAATTCTAAAACCTCTTCATTAACCTTGACCTTAACTGGACATTGACCTTGAGAACTATATACAATTTAACCTTAACTTCACTTTAATATTAACTTTTTAACCTTGAATTCTTTCTTTCACCTCCATCGCCATTTCTCTCCCTTGCTTCACATTTATTCACAAAACCAATTTAAATAATTCAATAATGTACTGCTTCTCCTTTTCCCATCATACTTATAATATTCGTAGGGGAAGAGGGGGCACAGTGTTACAAGGGGTACAGTGTTACACTACATTTTAGGGTGCATCTATAGAAGAGAGAACGTTCCATTGTTACCACGTTGGTGGGTGACTACATCGATATACACGTGGCTTAACTTAGCAATCGATCTGACTGCTATTAATTGCGCAAATAATTAGTTAATGTTTTTTTGGTTCTGAAGTAAAATAAATCTTGAAAATATTATTCAATATACAGGTAGTGTGGTGCATGAATTAATAAATATAAAGTGTTAATTTGAAGGCTTGGTAAGTGTTATACATATTACAGAGACAAATTTAACCTAAAAATATATACATTGGCGGATAAATGATATTCTTTCGAAATGCGATTCACGGGGCACAGTGTTACATAAAATAACGGGGCACAGTGTTACACTTACTTTATACGGGGTACAGTGTAACAAAAATTATTTACAATCTAAACTAATTTTTGACTTTGCTATTTTACGATTTTTTTCATTTCAGAACAGAAACAGGGCAGAAAAATAGCAGAATTTAGAGAAGAAGCGATGAAAACTGCCGTCTTGCATGTGGTTAACAATCAAATGTCGATCCGGTCAATTGCAAAAGCCCAAAACTTAACGTATATGACCTTGAAGAGATATGTGGACAAGTACAAAAACTGTTCCGAAGACGAAAAACGAAATTTTCGTTTTTGTCCAAATTATGAAGTCAACCAAGTTTTACCTCGAAACTTGGAAGAGCAGTTAAGAGATTATCTAATTATAGCATGTAAAATGCATCACGGTCTAACAAGAAAGAACGTAATGCAGTTCGCCTATGAAATCGCAGAGAAAAACCATTTAAGGATGCCTAACTCGTGGCACAAAAATCAACAGGGTGGCGTAGATTGGCTATATGGATTTATGAAACGTTTTCCAGAATTGTCAATCAGAAAACCCGAGGCTACCAGTCTAGCACGAGCAACAAGTTTTAATCGTACTACGGCAACAGAGTTTTTTGATAACCTATCTCTAGCTTACGCAAAATTTCCAAATGGTCCACTTCCCGAAAAGATCTATAATTTGGACGAGACTGCTCTCACAACAGTGAATAATCCACCAAACGTTATAGGCCAGAAAGGCGTAAAGCAAGTTGGACAAGTCACCTCAGGAGAGCATGGTGTTTTAGTAACGGCATGTTGTTTCATCAATGCAACTGGTAGTTTTGTACCTCCCTTTCTAATTTTTCCTCGGGTACATTTCAAAGATAGGATGTTAACAGGAGCTCCACCTGGAACTGGTGGTGCAGCAGCTAAAACGGGATGGGTAAATAGTGATGTTTTTTTTGGATATTTTGAAACATTTTCATCGTTTTACAAAGACTACAGTAGAAGACCCACTACTCTTAATCATGGACAACCATGAGTCTCATATTGTAACCTGGCTTGCTTACTTTTATTTATAACATAGTGTCATTTGCTTATATAACACCAAGGGCAAACTAGCCGGTTATAGAATTTGTCTTCTGAATGCCAAGACACCAAGATACACAGCACTCCTGGCTGCCTATATGTTCAGGCTTCAATATTATGATCTGATAAAGTACGTGTCGTCGACCTTAATGTCAACAAGTTCGGGCAGTTTAAGATAAATCAAAAAATATGGCGGTTATAGTGTGGTGCCTTGGGACAAAGACCTATTGCTCAACAGCGAACTCAGTGGAGAAAAACGTGAGTACTTCTTATTGTTTTAATATGATTCGTTACTCTTGAATATACTACTTTCTCTATCTCGTTGTCAAACGGTAAAGGTAAAAAAAACACACGGTTAGAAATTCATTTGAAAAGTACATAACAGTTAACTTTTATTTCTATTAAAACATTGTTAAATCATGTCAAACAAATAAACAATTCAGCAATTAAACTATGGTCATAATTGATACACATTTTTTGTCTAATATTAATTACAAATTTACAAAGCCTATGTACATAAATAGTATACAAAATAAATACACGTCAATGACCTCTATAAGTCACGTATGAAATTAAGCGAGAACGTTTGCACATTTCTAGTCCCTGAATTAATAATTACGTGTCCCAGAATATTTCGATTAAAAAAATCATAAATAAAATGGTATTTGAAATAAGATACGGATGCTCAGGTTGGCTTAAATTATTTTACAACTAAATTTTGTATGTTATCATGCTCGCAGAAGAATCTTTACAAATTTGTCACGGAAAATAATTTCAATCGGCACGGGCTTTTGCACGTCTACTCGGCGAAGTATTATTATATCTTTGTTTATGTTACAGAGCGCGGACAATGTATTTGAATTTATACGCGCGTTACAAACAATATTCGAACTCTAACATTTCTGAAAATAAAATACAAATATTAAATGCGGAGATATATGGTCACGGCATTTAAAGCCTGACTTCGAAGGGAATTATAGGTTGTAGCGGTAAAAATGTCTATTCCTCCACGACCCCTGGTCTGAATGGAAAAGACACTTTCGGACGGGTTTTAGCGGATTTTGAAACGATTATTTCACGGCGCATAAGGCCTGAATATAATACGTTTCTAGGATTATCACCTAACTTTCCCACGCCATCAAGGCTGAGTAAAGAAGGTAAAGGCGGCTGTAGGATAGGAGAATAAAATGGAAGAGACACACTTGCTGGTGCCTTTATATATCCGTAAACCCCTCTATTTCTGTAGGAAAAACTCGTTCAAAATATACAATTTGCGCGCGACTACGAGCATGACGTATACATTCGGTACTCTTATATCGAAAAATAAACAAATAACATGAATGATCGTTACAAATGAATACATATACAGGTCCGTCCAAAACATTTTATACAATATTTGAACAAAATAACACACATTCTTTTAATTTAACATTGCTAAATAAATTAATAATGGACTAAAAATGTTAATTTGTGCAATTAACGAGGAACTTCGTTACAGCCCCCTCCTTAAAAGAAAACAATGAACCCTAACAACTAACTATCAAAAGTACAGAAACGGAAAATTAAATTTAAAACAAAAATTAACACTTGACAGTCTATCAAATTAAAAAAAACTAAAACTCGTCAGTTTATCATCACTCACGATGTCTATGACGCACGCACTATCACTGATCGTTCTGTCTTTTCAGATTTGCGTGGTGGATTTCAGCTTCCCTGCGAGTCATCACGACGCTCACTCCGTCGACCCGCACATGGACTCGTTTGTTCCTGTGTCGCCTCTTACGGACTCCTTTCCCCAGCGAACCTTCCTTCCTCACCCAGGCCCCAGGATTTGCCAGACGAGGTTTAACGGTCGGCGGCGGAATCGTCGGCGGCGGCGGAGGGTCTGAGCAAAGGAACGGCATGTCCAAGGAAAAATGAGACAGAAAAGGAATAACTGGTAGAGTTGAGGTACCATGTGCGGGAGGCGGCGAAGGAATTGAGATTGTCGGAGGGGAGGCATTGACAAAGGGTGCTTTCTTCGCTTCAGGCGTCGCTGGCAGCGGTGACAATAAGTCGGGCACTGGAGAAGCACCGAAAAGTTGTAAAAGCCTGAAACCCAGATAGGCTTCTGCGTCGGGACTGTGTAACGTGGGTCCCACATCGACTGTTGTCTCATTGGAGGGCGGCACGGAGACTACTGGCTTGGGCGGTGTCTGACAACAGTATGTCTGATATTTCTCCTCCATGAGGGCAACTGTCGCCGGTGAAACCAGATAGCGAGGCGTTATTGGTCGTTCAGGTGTCTTCAACCCAGGCGGTGTACCCCACAACGCTCGATATCGTTCGTCCATGGCGGATGGCGGCGGAGATACCACTGGACGGGGAGCGGTCATCTTGCCTGGTTGCTTGGAAGTGCCCATTGCATCGACTGTGTATACTGGATGGTACATACGAGTTTATATATCCTCCTGGCCTTCCCCCACTACTTCCAGCGGATTTGGAGGTGGAAGGTCGGGTTGGAGTTCGTCTGCGGACGGAATCTTGACATCTTTCACATGTACCTTCACGGGTTTTCGTCTGTTTGGTACCTGTAACATAAGAATAGACGGGGACAGGATCTGGATAACTTTAGAGGGACCTTCAAATTTCGGAGCAAGTTTTGCGGTAAATTTCTTAGAGGCGTCGGATAAATTATGTGTCTGATGATACACCCATTGTCCAATTTGAGGGCGGTAAGGACGATGTCTCAGATTGTAGGGCCTACTTTGCCTCTGGAATGCTTGAGCCAACTTTATTCTGACGATCTTGAAAAAGTCGTCCAATTTCGACAGTTCTTGAGCCAATTCTTCGGTATTCGGTCGAGCAGAATCCATTAACTGCCCATCAGCGGTTCTTCGCAGAGAGCTCGGCGGCATGAGTTCTCTACCAAAATTAAGGAAGGCAGGTGTGAATCCTGTAGACTCATGTTTAGCGGTGTTGATGGCGAAAACAAACTGAGGTAGGTATTGGTCCCATTCTCTATGATCTTTATTGATGTATTGTGCAATCATAGGTCCTAATACCCTATTTGTCCTTTCCACAGGGTTCGATTGCGGAGCATACGGAGCGTTAAATTTTATCTTGACACCTAATCCATTAAAATAATCGGTGAAACTGTGACTGGCAAATTGCGGACCATTGTCAGCCAACAGGATCTTCGGACAACCAAAACGATAGATTACCTTTTCCTTCAGCGCCTGGATGACGGTTCGTGATGTGGCAGAGCGTAGCGGCTGGCACTCTACCCATTTCGTGAATCGATCGTGCATTACCAACAATGAAGTATATCCTCTCTTGGAACGCGGAAAAGGTCCGAGGAGGTCCACACTCACTTGTTCCCATGGGCAATCAACAGGTGAGAATAACATCTGGCCTAGAGGTTTTCCCTGGTTAAATTTATATTGCTTACAGGATTGGCATCGATTGACGTAGCGGCGGACATCTCTAAACATCCCTGGCCAATAATATAACGAAGCGGCTCTCGCTATACTTTTGGCGACCCCAAGATGTCCAGCTTCAGGAGCGTCATGAATTTCTTTCAGGACGTCACTCCTATCAGATGTAGCTACGCACAATTTCCATGCGCGCACTCCCTCGGTATGTTGTGTATCAGGTATGTGTCGGTATAAATTGCCATTTTCTAATCGGTATTCTTGATGTTTTTCAGGATCCGACTGAACGTCCGAAACCTTTTTATTATACCAAGAACAAGACGTTTCTTCTAACAAGGCACAGGTATCTTCATCGGTTTCGTGTTTGAAAGGAAGCGGTGCTCGGGACAGAGAATCGGCTAAATTATTCATCGCTCCTTTTCGGTATTGAATGACAAAATCATACTGTTGTAAATCCACAGCCCATCGACTGAGTCGTCCTGAGGGATTCTTCAAGTCATTCTGGAACCTTAAACACTGGTGATCGGAAATAACGGTGAATTGGTAAAATTCTAAATAGTACTTAAATTTTTTGATACCCCAAACAACGGCAAGAGCTTCTTTCTGGGTCGTCGAATAATTTAATTCTGCCTTACTTAAAGTCCTACTGGCATAGGCAATCACTCTTTCGGCACCCTCTATAATTTGTATTAAAACGACTCCCAAACCTTTCTCACTGGCGTCGGTATGCAATTGGAATGGTTTGGAGAAGTCCGGACACGCGAGAACTGGGCTCTCTGTCAGTGCTTTCTTTACGGCGGCGAATGCGGCGTCTTGTTCCGTCGTCCATTCCCAACGCACGTCTTTTTTAATTAATTTTATGAGCGGAACGGTAAGTTGTGCGAAATTTGGTACGAACCGACGGTACCACGACGTTTGTCCCAGAAAACCACGTATTTCTTTCTTGTTTCGCGGCGGCGGTACATTTAAAATAGCAGTGATCTTGTCCGGGTCTGTACGGATTCCGTCCGGTGTTACAACATGACCTAAATATTTTATGTCCTGTTTGGCAAAAGTACATTTGTCTGGTTGAAGTTGAAGGCCTGCTTCCCGTAAACGCGCGAAAACATTACTTAAATTTTTCAAATGCTCCTCAAAAGTCTTGCCTAAAATAATAATGTCATCCAGATATACAAATGCGTACTCTGCCATTTCAGGACCTATCACCGAATCTAATAGGCGTTGGAACGTCGCTCCCGCACTATGTAATCCATAAGGTAACGATACGAAATGAAATAGGCCCTTTCCCGGAATTGTGAAAGCTGTCACGGGTCTGCTATCTTTTTCTAATTCCACTTGCCAGTACCCACTTTTAAGATCAAGCGTCGAAAAATATTTACTGTCGCGGAGTTTATCAAGAATATTTGAAATGTACGGCAAAGGATATGAATCTTTAATTGACACGGAATTAATTTTGCGGAAATCGACGCAAAACCGAACGCCACCATTCTTTTTCGTGACCACGACGATTGGAGAACTCCACGGACTGTTACTGGGTTCTATTATACCGTCTCGTAGCATCTTGTCCACTTCGGCGTCGATTAGTGCTTGCATCTTTGGGTTACATGGATAATATCGTTGTTTTATTGGGGCGGTATTCGGTTGCAAACGGATTGTGTGACGTATTAAATTCGTCCGACCAGGCACGGTAGTAAATTTGCTTAATTCTTGATCAAGGAATTTTTTTAAGGCGGTCTCGTGGCGGTCCTGTACTTCGGAGATCCCACAGCTCGCGGCAAAGACTGCATTGTCTCCCTTAAAGTACAGTTTCCTTTCGGAAAAATCGAGAACAGCCCCAATTTCCTTGAGAAAATTAATTCCGAAAATAACTGAGCACGGGCTCTTCGGCATAATTGCAAAATTAACGTCTGTAGTTCGGCTACCCATGCGGACCGGTAATAAAACTGAGCCAGGCGATTCTACAACGTCTCCATTTGCGAGGCGGACTTTAGATTTTCTATTCAAGACACGTTGTTCATTATTTTTCAACAACCGGGCAACCATTGATTCGGACAAAAACGACGAAGTCGCTCCGCTGTCCACAAGGGCTCGTAAATTCTGGTTATGTATGTGTACACGGATCCACACGCGATTGTCTGGCACTGTCGAGTCTTTGATACCCGTGTTTGCGGATTCAGGCGGTTTTACTGCTTGCGGACGGTCTTTGCCTGCAGACCGCCCTTCTCGGCGTTTCCCTGGCATCGGCAGTCAACGGAACGTACATTTAACTTGCCACACCGTGAACAAAACATTTTAAATGGGTTACGGCAATAACCACGCGTATGTCCCTCTCTGCCACATCGCCAACAACGGTTTTCCGGATGTGATAATTTTTGTAACGGCGACGGCGGTACAGGAAATTGTCGAGGCTTATTATCCTGGGCGGCATATGACAAATGATGCGAACGCGAAGTACTCGGTTTATCGCTGGGCGGGCGTTCCGGTGCTGATAGCGTACTTTCTTTCTTACAAAAGCGCGCCTGCTCTTCCAGCAGTAGTTCGTAGTCGGCAGCGAGTTTAGATAATTGTCGGAGGGATTGTATCGCGTCCCTATGTATATACATTCTGTAACTAGGTGACATGTTACCGTATACACGTTCCAATTTATCACCATCGGACATATCTTGGCCGCGTCTCATTAACGTTAATATGGCGGTTAAATAATCTTTAAAAGATTCTTTTGGTCTTTGCAAACGAGCGCGTATTTCTTCTTCGATTGAAAAATTATACCGAGGCGGAAGATATTGAAGCCTAAAGTCCTCTAAGAACTCGTCCCATGTACCCCATAAAGTTTTATTATTCCGGAGCCAAAGCAGTGCTTTGTCTCTAAAAAGCTCAGGCAATGCATGGAGCATATGTTCGTCTTTAATCCCGTAACATACTTGGAGTTCTTTGACTCTTTCCAGGAAAAATACAGCGTCCGAGCTGCCATTAAAATGGATACCCCATTTTCTTATTTGTGCACAGATTTCCGCGGAAGAAATCTGAACGTTAGTGACTACTTGCGGTGGAGTGTTTCCCTTATTCGTTGAACCCGTTTTACCCTCTTTCAAAAAAGTGCTAATGCGTTTACGTACGTCCTCGACATTACCGGTAGCGTCTAACCCTAAAGATTCTGCTGCGGCATTTAAGTCCTCTTTTTTCAAAGTATATATCCACCCAAGAGGGTTTGGATTTTTGCCTTTGTCTGTATCAGTCATTTTATAATTTATAATGTACCAAATAAAATAATAATAAAATAAAAATGTACTGTAGTTGCAATTTATTCTCCTATCCTTTTACTCCCTCACAATTAATAAAGAATATGTACGTTTTACTATCCTTTAATAAAAACTTATTTCTATGTATGTACATAAATTGTGTATCAATTTTCCTATCTTATTATTAAAAAAATAATTGTACATGTATATCTGGCGGAAAACTGTGAAATTATTCATACAGTTTTATTAAACGCGGCGGAATTTAATTTTTTTAAATCTCTTAAAACACGGCCCCACGTTGGGCGCCATCTGTAACCTGGCTTGCTTACTTTTATTTATAACATAGTGTCATTTGCTTATATAACACCAAGGGCAAACTAGCCGGTTATAGAATTTGTCTTCTGAATGCCAAGACACCAAGATACACAGCACTCCTGGCTGCCTATATGTTCAGGCTTCAATATTATGATCTGATAAAGTACGTGTCGTCGACCTTAATGTCAACAAGTTCGGGCAGTTTAAGATAAATCAAAAAATATGGCGGTTATAGTGTGGTGCCTTGGGACAAAGACCTATTGCTCAACAGCGAACTCAGTGGAGAAAAACGTGAGTACTTCTTATTGTTTTAATATGATTCGTTACTCTTGAATATACTACTTTCTCTATCTCGTTGTCAAACGGTAAAGGTAAAAAAAAACACACGGTTAGAAATTCATTTGAAAAGTACATAACAGTTAACTTTTATTTCTATTAAAACATTGTTAAATCATGTCAAACAAATAAACAATTCAGCAATTAAACTATGGTCATAATTGATACACATTTTTTGTCTAATATTAATTACAAATTTACAAAGCCTATGTACATAAATAGTATACAAAATAAATACACGTCAATGACCTCTATAAGTCACGTATGAAATTAAGCGAGAACGTTTGCACATTTCTAGTCCCTGAATTAATAATTACGTGTCCCAGAATATTTCGATTAAAAAAATCATAAATAAAATGGTATTTGAAATAAGATACGGATGCTCAGGTTGGCTTAAATTATTTTACAACTAAATTTTGTATGTTATCATGCTCGCAGAAGAATCTTTACAAATTTGTCACGGAAAATAATTTCAATCGGCACGGGCTTTTGCACGTCTACTCGGCGAAGTATTATTATATCTTTGTTTATGTTACAGAGCGCGGACAATGTATTTGAATTTATACGCGCGTTACAAACAATATTCGAACTCTAACATTTCTGAAAATAAAATACAAATATTAAATGCGGAGATATATGGTCACGGCATTTAAAGCCTGACTTCGAAGGGAATTATAGGTTGTAGCGGTAAAAATGTCTATTCCTCCACGACCCCTGGTCTGAATGGAAAAGACACTTTCGGACGGGTTTTAGCGGATTTTGAAACGATTATTTCACGGCGCATAAGGCCTGAATATAATACGTTTCTAGGATTATCACCTAACTTTCCCACGCCATCAAGGCTGAGTAAAGAAGGTAAAGGCGGCTGTAGGATAGGAGAATAAAATGGAAGAGACACACTTGCTGGTGCCTTTATATATCCGTAAACCCCTCTATTTCTGTAGGAAAAACTCGTTCAAAATATACAATTTGCGCGCGACTACGAGCATGACGTATACATTCGGTACTCTTATATCGAAAAATAAACAAATAACATGAATGATCGTTACAAATGAATACATATACAGGTCCGTCCAAAACATTTTATACAATATTTGAACAAAATAACACACATTCTTTTAATTTAACATTGCTAAATAAATTAATAATGGACTAAAAATGTTAATTTGTGCAATTAACGAGGAACTTCGTTACAATATTAGTATCGCTTCACTAGAATTTTGCAAACTTAATGGAATTATTCTGCTCACATTACCACTACACACAAGCGGAAAACTGCAGCCTTTAGATAAGACTGTGTACAAATCACTGAAGAATAATTTTAACATTGTTTGCAACGAATGGATGATAATGAACCCGGGGAAAACAATCAGCATATACGATGTAGCTGGTCTGTTGGGAAAAGCGTTTCCGCAAGCATTTACACCTAAAAATATTGTGAATGGCTTTATTTCAACTGGTATTTGGCCTCTTAATAGAAACATCTACAATGATGATGATTTCCTTTCTTCTTCAGTTACTGACAGACCTCAAGCTGTGCCTTCTACACCATCTACTGGTGAACCTTCTACATCATCTACTGCTAAGCCTTCGAAAGATTTACCTCCTTTAGAAATTATTCGTAACACTACACCATTGCCACTAGCTCAAAATATGATTAATGAATCGCCTACTGTAGAACATCAACGAGAAACCATAGCGAACTCTTCTACAAACTCCAATTATTTTTCACCTATAGAAGTTCGCCCATATCCCGCAGCCAAAGAAAGAGCACAACAACGAAAAGGAAAGAAAAGGCGCAAAACTCAAATTCTCACGGATACACCGATTAAAGCTCAAAATTATTGACGATTTGAAGAAACGTCAGAAGCTTAGTAAAAAAAACATATTTAAACCAAAAACCAAATCAGTACCGCAGAAACGAATTCAAGAAGAAACTTCAGACGAAGGTAGCTTTCTATGTACCGATAGTGACGATAGTGTTGGCTTACCCTCTGATGATGATAACACTGACTTGGATGGAAGCACTGAAGTGCAAGTTGGTGACCATGTTCTAATTAAGGAGGGACATCAGGTATTTTCAGTTGGATGTATTCAGACAAAAACTGAGCAGGAAGTTACTGTGTTATATATTCGCCGTTTAAACCCTACCTTTCAGTTTGTTCGCACAGATGAAACTTACACATTTGCAGCGTCACAAATAATTAGTAAATTACCTTCCCCTAATCCATCGGGCGGAACATCCAGAAGAGCGGAGATGCTGATTTTTCCAGTGGATTTGCATATATATTATAATTCATTGAAATAATATGTTTGAATATTGTTTGTTTTGATTATGTATGTCTCATATTATGATAGAAAATAAAAAGTATTGATAATCTATTACATTCATTCATTATGGAACAGTGTGCCCCTTCTCTTGTAACACTATACCCCACTGGTGGGGAACAGTGTTACGCATGACATCTCCCTAAAATATATTAAATACAGTTGAAATCTGATTTGATGCAGTTTCAATAAAATTCATAACGGTTTATAATAGTGTATAGAGTAATACCCAAAAATAGAATTGCTGTCACATACACTACTACAATGTTAGACCGAAAAAAAACTTTTCTGTAACACCGTGCCCCCTCTTCCCCTATACATCACATAAATACATTAAATTATATTTATACGACTCATAAAACTGCTGCGCTATATTATCATTTATTATAGCCCACCCAAATTCATCTTGACTTACTTCCTCACTATTTAAAAATATCTCCCTAACATTCTTAAAACTATTAAATTTCTCTTGCACTTCCAGCAACACTTCACTTGTTAGTTCTTCATTTTCATTCATATTTAAAATGAAACTACTTCAAATCATACACATTATATACACTCAATCTCATTTCAACGACCTTGACTTGATCTTGACTTAACCTTGACCTTGACCTGACCCTTCACCTTAATTTAACCTCGGCTTGATCTCAACTTGTCCTTGAATTGACCTTGACCATTCTGTCTCAGCCGATTCTGGAACCTCCTCATTGACCTTGATCTATGCTGCAACCTTGACCTTGAATCATGACCTTGACATGACCTTGATATGACTTTGACCGTTCCATCTCAGCCGATTCTGAAACCTCCTCATTGACCTTGATCTATGCTGCGTGCATGATCAAGGTCAGTGAGGAGGTTCCGGAATCGGCTGAGACCCTCTACTAATATGCATCCTAACACCCTGTTTAAGATCGTTATTCACTCGGTGGTTGCTTCCATGTCTGCCTCTTCTATCTTTCTCTACAACTTTTCCGCTCTTACATGCCAATTGCTTTTTCAAAACTGTACTGATCACTCTGTGATTGATACTTAGCGTGGCCATAAAAAAAAATTGCAAACTCGAACTTCCTTTGCTTCAATTAAGAATAAATATGCATTATTTGGTTTTCTGGGATTTTTTGAATTGGTATATTTATATTTCGGGTTAACTGTTCTCAAGCTTGACGATATAAATTCCCGCTGTTTTTCAATATCTTCCAGATTCCAATAATCACTAAAGATTTTCTCTCTCTGGTCATTTGTTATCTTTTGCGAACATCATAATTTGCATTTTAGGTTGCATGGAGGCAAAAGTGATTTTGGTGCGCGACTTACTTTACTTTTTAGTACTGTTCCCTCTTTGTTTTTTGTAACACGTGTGGATGTGTAGCTCTGACCACTATTCCTCATCTTTTCCGCTACATTTTTCTTCCACGTTTCAGGTTGATTTCTTCTTTTCTTTCCTGTTTTTTTAACCTGAGAAGGGTCTTTTACTTTCCTTTCTTTAATTTCAAGCTGAAAAATTATTTCTTCCTCGGAGTGATCACTTGAACAGGGTGAATTATAAATTGGATCATTGATGCTGTCGTCTTCAGAAAAAGGTTCTTTCCTAGATTTTTCAGATGAATCAGATTCAGAGTCTGATGAAGAATCAGATTCAGTTATTGACTCAGAGGCTGATGACGATGAGTTTGCCTTCGATGACTTTGGATCCATACTTTGATTTAATGTCAAAGGCATCAAGACACAATTATTACCGCCATTTTTTTCTGGGGTATCCAATTTTTCCCAGCTTTGTAAAACATTGCCTTCAACAGCAATTTCATCTACCGAGAAATTTCCTAAAAAAAATCCCCAGTAATAAAACGGACTCAATTGCATAGGATTTTTAACCGAATTTTACCTTCAACAGTTCTCTGATTCGAATCACGTTGAAAAAGCAAATTGTCCTCGAACTTGTTATTTACAGCATCGGCGGCGTCAGACTGAGACGGTTGTGCATTAAGCAAGTCAAAAATACGCTGTGTACGATTGCTCATCGTGGTAAACTAAAAAGTTATTGATTATTAGTGATATTCATAAAGTATAAAATTTCTAACGAAAATTTGTCTTGCAGCTATATAACCTTAACCTTAAAAACAACTAGAGATAAAATATTGCAACCGCGGCGATTTTCGTTATTCACATGCGCATTTTGGGAATAAAATTGAAATATTATACTATATTTATTTAGAATACAGTTGTATGTTGAAATGTAACACCCAATAAACATCTTTGCTCTGGAAGACCGTTATATTTAAAAATGTAACAGTTTTGACGAAAAATTGAAGACAATTAGTTGATTACATTTGAACTTGTCGCTCTCTTTCTCATAAAAAATATATAATAAATACTTACTTATAACATCAAAATGGTATAACACAAAATGTAACTGTGTTGTTCTTAAAAACCTAACCGAAATATGGTTACAAAACTAAATATCACACTTTTTCTGAGCACAAACGAAGCGTTTCCCTGTAAAGTCGGTGTCATACTGAAATACACCGCTCTTCTCGACAAGTCATGCGCCATTCATAGGCAACCCAAGGTGCGTCCGCCTATGAATGGAAAACTGCTAAACAGTAAATTTTGGAATCAAAAATTAAATAAAATTTTTCTTGTCATGTGGTAGTTCCGATTAGTAAAAGCCGTAAATAATTTAACAGTAATTATTTATAAATAAACTACTACATGATAACTTGTTAAACAGCGAACAGTTACATCTGCCATCTAGCGGTGCCTAGGTGTAAACTCAGATATAACTTTCTTTCCCATAAAAACTGACGTGATTTGTAGATGTTTGCAGCAAAAATGACATAAAAATTTTTTGAGATGTAACTCTCTTCTTCCGGATGAACGATATATTATACCATTTTATGCTTATGCTAATTTGTCTTGTGATATAAAGTCACGCTGTAATTTCTAATCAGGGTCGTGGATTCATTTTTAAATTATAACAGGTACTAAATGAGTGATAGTTTAGTTCCTAAGAATCATCATTATTCATGTTCCTCTGTATGCTTTAATGAACTATAACTTATTTAACAATTAAACTGCATATTTGATTGAAATATTTGTAGGTTACTTATTTGTCAAAACTTATAAGGTTAACCTTGAAACATGAAAATCTCCCATACATCAATCTTACATAATAAAAAACCTATCTTGAAGCTTCAAGAATTTTGGTTCCCCAAGGCTGTAACAATATTAAATACGTGATTCTTCCTTCACGTTTATATCAACTACACTCATTCTATATTCCAAATCAAAATATTAAATTCATAACGATTATTATTTCTACATTAATTACTAAACTTCAATAGGTATAGTTGATTCAACGTATTAGAAAGATATCAAGGTTATATAAATTACATATTTAAATTAACATAGAAACTATTAAAGTTCAACATGGTGATTAACATAAAAAAATGTCTCAACGATTTAACGGTCATCTTAATTAAATTATAATTTCTCTGGAGAAAAGTGCATCTTCTAACTCGTGCATTATGAATTTAGAGTAAGTATACTTCTTAAGAGGCGGAATCCCTCAAAACCGCGTTTGGAAACAACTCTAGTTCCTACAAAAGTTGTTGTTTATTGTAAAAAAATACATGATGTTGTAGACGAGAACTTAAACTAAACGACTGTTGTTTCGAAAACACGATTCCGGTAATTTTGCTCGATAGAAAAAAATAATGAAACAGGCACTGCAATTTTCGAAAAACAACTATTACTTGCAATTTAGCAAATATTGTAGTTTTAAAAAAATATGAGTACAATGGTTTCATAAATAAGTAAACGATAGTTGTTTTACTTTTTCAAAAATTCAAATATTTAATTAGAAAATAAATAATTACGAAAATTGCTTATTATGCTATTTACTGCGCAGAAGCAGTGCCACATTTCATTCCCCTCTGACCCGAATATCAGTTGAGATCTAACCTTCGAGGTGGTAGTCACGTCTCTCGCTACGTTTTGTCACGCATACATTTCGCTATTATCTTTATGTTTTGGAATGGGGAATAAAGTGAATCAGCAGCAGAAAAACGTATTCTCCGTGTCAGTATGAAAAATAATAAAAATAAAATTAATTAACCTTTATTATTTAATGATGCCCCCTTAATTTGAATAAATTTATTACATCTTGGAATGAACTTTTCAGTACCCTATAAAAATTGAGGTGTGGCCACCAAACGACTTTCTTATACACAATTTTTTGAATTTTTTTTATACAAAAATTATTCAAAATCCTATCCCAGGTACTTCTTCTATCTATCTATTATCTTAATAAATCTCTGTAGAATCCATACTTTGCAAGATATTCGAAAGAAGTGCTACTTGCTAAGAATAAAAGTGTTACTTTCGGTCCGAATTTTGAAATTTAATGTATACAAAAATATTGCAAATCCAACTCTAAATACTTTTGTACTGTTGATAAATATATATATAGAAGAGTTTACAACAAAGTTTACAACATATTTGCAAAAAATCGCTATTCGATACGAGTAAAAGTGTTACTTCTGATGCGAATTTTGAAATTTTTTATACAAAAGGTATTGAAACTTATGTTTTAAATACTTTTGTAGGGTAATGTACCTGCCTAGGAAGCATGCCTTGCGAGATATTCGCAAAAAACTGATTTTTGATAAGAGTAAAAACCTACTTCCGACAGGAATTTCGAAAAACTGCATTCTTCTCAAATTTAATATTTAGTACATTTGAATTCTTTATTCATTTGTTTAAACGTAGCAGTCGACGAAGTATTAGCAAAATTTGATTTTTTTACTGATGTTTACTACTTCCGGTCTACCGATTTTACTGAAAATCTAGATCCCAGGGAAGAAGATTATGCTCGTAAATATAAAATTTGGAATTGGTAGCTATAGCCGTTTGACCACTATTGTGGTCACACACAGGCAGACAGATATACAGACAGACAGACACAGAAACAGACATTTTTTTAAAACCACTTTTTTGGTATCAGGAGTCTTCAAAAAATGGACATCTGCAAAAATCTCGAAGTCGAAAATTTTCAACACCACAATACTTGCTTATACTAAGTAAAAGAAAGTAAAATAACTTTCTCTCTTATCGGTGTATGTGACCACGATAGCGGCCAAAGGGATACAGGTAACCAATACCAAACCTTATATTTATGAGTGCAATTTTTCTCTTGAGATTTGACTAGATTTTCAGTAAAATCGGTAGACCGGAAGTAGTAGTTTATTTCAGTCAAAAAAATCGAAATTTACTAATACCTTATCGACTACTAAGTTTAGACATATTTTTGGAGAATAGAAATGTATTCAAAAGTAAATATTAGAAAAATTTTATAAATTTTTTTTTCGAAATTCCTACCGGAAGTAGGTCTTTTTCTCTTATCAAAAAACGGTTTTTTGAAAATATCTCGCAAATTATGCATTCCATACAGATTTATTTGAAATACTAGTATTTATTTGAAATAATAGTATTCAGAGCTAAATTTTTGTATATAAAAAAATTGAATAATTGGACCGGATATATCAGTGTTACTCTTATCGAATTGCAATTTTTTTTTTGCAAATATCTGGCAAATTATGCATTCTATACAGATTTATTACAAGTGCGAAAGTATTTAGCGCTGCAATTGGAACAATCTTTGAATAAAAGAGATTATAAAATTCGGCCGGAAGTAATACTACTCTTATCAAGTAGCAGTTGGAAATTGAAGAAACAGATGAAAGGCGTATTGTTGATATCAAGTACTTTTTCGAAAACTTGAAGATGATATTAAATCATTGTCCAGAATTTGGTTGTACTTTAGCGAATTTAAGTATATACTCGGAAAAAAAGTGGTCTTATGTCGAAACTAAAACTAAATTGTGCCGTGCGAAACTTCTTTTTTTATAAATACTTGCAATCCAAAAGCAAAGGAAAACCTCTACATCAATACTTCTGCAGTGAGTGGTATAATAACATCTGGTATAGGATTTTCACAATTTCAAAAGCTTTTTGTATCTATAAATATCCCAACGATGACTCAAAATCTTTTTGCCAGAAAGAATAATAGAATGTCTGATAAATGGTGTAAAACTGCAGTTCATACGATGGAAGCAGCAGCCAAACGTGAACGACTAGCTGCTATAGAATACGGTATGGTCAAGACGATAAAGCCGTCATTGATGTCGTTGTAGATGGATGCTGGACAAAGAGATCCTATAAAAGCAATTATTCGGCACTTTCTGGAGCAGCAGCAATAGTTGGACGAAAATTTGGGGAAGTACTATACATTGGAATACGAAATAAATATTGTTCTATTTGCGCACGAGCAGAAAATAAAGGAATTGCACCAAAAGATCATAAATGTTATAAGAATTATTCAGGTCTTTCGACTAGTATGGAGTCTGACATTTTGGTGGAGGGATTCAAAAATTCTGTGGACATGTACAACATTATATATGGTAGGATGATAGCAGATGGCGATTACAGCACGTATTCCAAAATCTTGGAGGCAAGGCCTTATGTAAATGTCACGGTAGAGAAGATCGAGTGCAGAAACCACTTACTTCGCAACATGTACAATAAATTAAGGGATGTAACAAAGGAACTTAAATATCCTTTATTGATGCGCAAAACTTTAAGTATGCAAAGGATACTGGCAATCAGGAGGGTAATTTGTTTAGCTATTAAGCAACATGCAAATAGAACAGAAGAATTGCAAACAAAAATTAATGATTTATACGTAGATATTACAAACAGCTGTAACCATGCATTTGGTGATCATAGGTCTTGCAAAAACTATTAATGTCAAAGTAAAAAGACCAGTGAACATCTTGCACAGACATTTAGAACTTCAACTTTTTGGACCAAAATCCAGATTATTGTTGGTGCTGTCGCTTCTAATTCACGAAGTTTAATACACAACATTGACAGTAACAGGGTGGAGCAATTAAATTCTATTATTGCGAAATTTGTATGAGGGAAAAGAATAAATTTTACCCAACGTCAGTCATATCAGTCCCGATGTTCAGCAGCTGTCGTGTCTTATAATACCAAAAGACCACTCTACACACGACAAAAATCACTTTTGGGTCTTAGTCCAAAATCAAAATCAAAAATATTGGAGCAAAGAAGAATCAGAAAGAACATCTTAAACAAAAAATACTTCCGTGTTAAAAAGAATTTATTTACAAAATCAAAATCCCGTATAGATACACATTACGGTGAGAATTGCCAAAGACCAGATTTACCTTCTCCAGAATTTCAAAGTTTAAAGAGCACTTTCTTGGCCAATTTACGAAAGACGGACGAAGAGAGAGCACAAGTACAAGAAGCCACTATTTTGCAAAGAGATTGCAGTGAATGGCTTGAGTTACGTAGACAATTGCTAACAGCCTCAAATTTTGGGAAAGTTATAAATAGACGAAGTAGTACCAGTTCGAGCATTGTCAAAACATTGTTATATAAAAGCAGCATTGCACATGTTGCTTCTATCAAACATGGGATAGACAATGAAAAAATAGCTCTGAATCAACTCTCGTTACAAGAGCGTGTTACAATTCAGCCTTGCGGATTGTTTATTGACAGTGATATTCCATTTCTTGGTGCTACTCCGGATGGTCTGGTAAGAGAGGATGCTATCGTAGAAATTAAATGTCCAATATCAGCGGTCAAGACATCAATAGAAGACGCTGTTAAAGATATGAAAATTAGATTCTGGAGGATGATTAATGGAGAAATGGTGGTCAATAAAAAGCACCCCTGGTATTTTCAAGTTCAAGGACAGTTGCATATTACGAAGAGGAATACATGTCTCTTCGCAGTCTGGTCATGAGAAAATAAACCTATTAAAGTTGAGTTCAGCGAGATGATACATTTTGGGCAAAGCAAATGGTGGAAAAATTGAAACTCTTCTACATGGATCATATTTTACCAGAATTGGTTGATCCCCGACAGACAAGGAATATGCCGCTCAGAGAGACATCAAAAAAGACCACTCTAAAACAGAAGGTTAATGATCCAGAAAAAAAGGCACCCCCATCTAAATTTGCACATTGGGATACTTAAACAGACCACTATTGCATTATTTGCTTGAGTCCAATTTATACAAGCAATTTATTAAATTATTTGTGAGAATACATTACATAATATTCAAAATGTGGTGTGGGCACCGCACGACTTTCTTATACGAGGGATAAGCTACAATTATTGAGAATTGAAAAATCTAGTTACCCGTGCAAAACAAATTGTTGTTTATTAAATAGTGCATTATTTTATCTGTCAATTGCAGTTTAGTTTGTGACATTTGGTTGAATAGTATCTGAGAAATAGTCCATAGAATAAGCTTCTGTTATCGGAAAAATGGCATTATCACGAGAGAACTTTCGGATAATGATTTACTATGATTTCAAGAAAGGCTTGAGCACGTAGGAGTGTGAGGCTACTGTTTATAGATGGTATAAAGAATTTGAGCGAGGTTGCAAGTCTGTGGTACACAAAAAGGAGCTGGCTCTCCTTTAACTGCTGTTAACCCCGAAAACATTGCTGCGGTGAAGAAGATGGTGGAAGAGGACAACCGCATTACCTATGCAATGATAGAGTCGAATCTGAGGATTGGATCCTTGCAAGTGAGATCAATATTGCACGAACATTTACATTTGAAAGGTTGTATCTCGGTTTGTACCCCATCATCGGACAGATTTACAAAAAGCAGAACGTGTTAGAATTTGTCAACAAACTTTAGATATGTTGAATGCTGGAGGCCATCAAATTATTTCTAAAATTGTAACTGGCAATGAAACGTTCATACTGTTTTTTGATGTTCCCACTCGCCAAGAAAGCCGAGTCTGGATACATGAAGACGGGGAAACCCCTACGATGGTGAAAAAACAACGAGAACTGATAAAAGTTATGTACGCAGTATTTTTTAGAAGTACGGGTTTGGTGGCCGCAATTAAATTAGAAGATCAGAAGACAGTTACCGATAAATGGTATGTTGAACATTGCTTGCCTACTGTGTTGTGTAAAGTGCCCAGAAAAGGGATCATGTTACATCATGATAACGCATCGTACTATACAGCAGGGACAACTGTTCAGTATTTAGCGGAAAACAAAATCAAAATTATAGAACATCCTCCTTACTCACCGGATTTGGCGACGTGTGTGAATTCTGGCTATTTTTCCAGCTCAAAAAACATTTGAGAGGGAAAAGGTTCCAGTCAGAAGAAGAGATTGACATCGTCGTTAAGTGTTTTTTTGATAGTATTCCTAAGGACAGCTGGTTGAACGCTTTTAAACTATGTGAGGAGAGATAATGGTTAAGTGCATTATTGTAAATGGCAATTACTTTGAACATATTTAAAATAAAAATTCTAAACACTTGTATCAATCTTTCTATTCTCAATAATTGTAGCTTGTCCCTCGTACGTACATGCGTTTCGAATTCTGCAAAAGTAGTTCCAAATTAAGTTTTAAATTTTATATCCTCCTAATAAAATAAATTTGTGAGTAAAAGTGTGGACATTTGGAAAAATGTTTATACCAAAAATATTCAAAATCCAGGCAAAGTACTTTTATACTCATGATAAATGTCTATAAAATGAATAATTTGCGTAATACTAGCATAGAACCGCTATTACATAAGAGTAGTGTTACTTCCGGCCAGAATTTTAATTTTTTTACGAAGGTTATTATAAATCAAGCAATAAATATATTCATACTCTTAATATATCTGACTAGAAAACGTAACTTGCGATATATTAGAAAAAAACTTTTTGTTGATAAGAACCTACTTCCGGAATGAATTTCGATTTTTGATTTACAATTTTTTTCTTAAATTTACTTTTGAGTGTATTTTGATTCTATTGAGATTTGTCTAAACTTGGTAGTAACCAGAAAGAGGTAAAATTTGATTTTTTTAGTGAAGTAAGTTACTTCTTCCGATTTAACGATTTCATTGAAAATCTAATCATATCTTAAGAAGAAAATTATACTCATAAATATAAAGTTTCGTATTGATAGCTTTAGCCGTATAGCCGCTATTATGGCGAAAGAAAGATAGAGAGAGAGACGCACAGACATTATTCAAAAACCACTTTTCCAGTCTCAGGGCACTTCAAAACATGGACATCTGCACAAATTTCGATGTCGAATATTTTCATCATCACAATACTACTTTATACTACGTATAAGAAAGTAAAATATTTGAGCGAGATTTATTGTTTACATTAATAATTACTTACTTGTCCATTCCCTTCTAATATATTTGATCTAGAATCAGCATACAAGTAAGCATTTGCGCTCGTACTTGATAAAGCGAAGTGCACATTGACGCGAAAAGTAGATACTAACATAATGAAGGGTTGTATTTTTCTTACTCTTTTTGTTGTTGTATATACGGTAGTTTGACATAGAAAATAAATGGCATATCTGTTAGCCTCATGTTGCTCTACAGAAACAGTAAGTTTGACTATCTTTACAAGCCGCTCAACATATTTCTTTCCAACCGTAATACCCAATTAAGAAAATAGTGCGCGCTGGATGTCCGCGTTATACTTTTTCCAGTTCCTTAGTCGGTGCGATGTCGACACATACTGACTAGTGTCAGCCAGCCCCGCTAGTGTCGCACGGATCAGTCAGATTATTCAAACATTGGTATTTTCGATGAGGGATTCCGGCTCTTAAGCTTATTAGTTCAATATGAAGAATAGTAATAATAATTTATCTGATCTCTCGATAATTCATGTAGGTATATTAATTTACCTTAATTCTTTTTTTAGTACTTGGATCAATTCTCATTCGATGATACTCGACTGTGTTTCCTGGGAAGGATGTTAATACTTCTAGATATTTGGAAGCAGCTCTGTTCTTCCAGAATTGTCGTAGTATTCTCCATTGTGTTAGCAAATATATATAACAAAATAAATGAGGTGTGGCCACCACACGACTTTCTTATACGTATGAGCGTTTCAAACTATACAATTTGAAGAATTTTTTTATACAAAACTTATTCAAAATCCTATTCTAAGTCTTTCATCCTCTTAATAAATCGCTATAGAATGCATACTTTGCAAGATATTCGAAAAAAAGTGCTACTCGCTGAGAATAAAAGTGCTACTTCCGGTCCGAATTTTGAAATTTCATGTACACAAAAAATATTGCAAATCCAACTCTAAATACTTTTGTACTCTTAATAAAAATATATAGAATGCATAATTTACGACATATTTGCAAAAAATCGCTATTCGGTAAGAGTAAAACTGATGCTTCCGGTCCGAATTTTGAAATTCTTTTAATACAAAAGATATTGAAAATTAAGTTCTAAATACTTTTATATTCGTATCGTACCTGTCTAAAAAGCATGACTTGCAAAATATTGACAAAAAACTGATTTTCGATAAGAGTAAAAGACCTACTTCCGGTAGTAATTGCGAAAAACTTTTCAAATAAAATGGTTTTCAATTTTAATTTTAAGTATATATGAATTCTTTATAAATTTGTTTAAACTTAGTAGTTGACGAAATATTTGCAAAATTCGATTTTTTCACTGAAGTAAAGTACTACTTCCGGTCTACCGATTTTACTGAAAAACTAATCAGATCTCAAGAGACAGATTATACACGTAAATACAAAATTTGGAATTGATATCTACAGCGGTTTGATCGCTATCGTGGTCACACACACACACACGCAGAGAGAGAGAGAGAGAGAGAGAGAGAGAGAGAGAGAGAGAGAGAGAGAGAGAGAGAGATTTTTTAAAAACCACTTTTTTGGTATCAGGGGACTTCAAAACGTGGACATCTGCAAAAATCTCCGAGGTCGAAAATTTTCGTCATCACAATACTTCCTTATACTACGTATAAGAAAGTAAAACAATATCACATTTGAATATTAGACCATTAATAACGTTGGACTTACATTAATCTACATACTAGAATTTCATGTCTCAAGATTAATATCCCTTTGTTTGTATTTTTATTCAAATACTGCATTTAAACTACTGAACTATTCATAAACTGAAAGATTCTACTATGCTTTCATTTCAACAAATTACCTGTCAAGATATTCAGATAATAAATTCATCTTCTTCTATATTCAAATAGGAATCTATCTAATATATCCTTAATACACTAGAGTAGCAGGTTTATATCTTAGCTAAATATTATTTTACTTACAATAAAATCCTATTCAAATTAACATAGGGATATTTATTTTGCCCCGATTAATGTCCCACACTGAACTTAAACTATATTCTACTATAACAAACTACCCAACCTGCTTAATTTGCTTTTTATTAACTGTTCTATGCTAATACAGCTCTATTCCTATCAATATAACATCTCTACGTATTGACGATGAACCTCACATCTGTTTTTATTGTTCAATACCCCTTCGTGACCTTCACCTATCCACCCATAGATGCTGTGTACTAATGCATTTAAATGATTCCCATAGGTATGTGCTTATGCCAGTCATCACCAGAGAGAGCCCTTCTTATTCATGATAATACTTGTATTAAAGATAAAACAGTTATTTACATTCTAACAGGTAGGTGTCAATTTATCTATAATAACAATTAACAATATTAATTATTAATCTTTTAGGTTTTATATATTAATACATAATAGTCAAGGATTGAAGTCAGAAGTGATTTAATATTTTTAACAAGATCCTATTTGTCTTACGTATAAAATAACCCATTCTTTGAAGAAAAATAAGTTGTTATTCTAATATATACTAGCTAATACGGCAGGCCTTGAAGGCCCGCTATCGCCTCTTATTCTGCTTACAGTCGAGGTACCGTTCTCCCTTATTCTTTTAAATTTATTGTGGATTTTGTCTTTATTGCGTTTTAGTTTTTGAAAAACCATATAATTCTGATATATAGTGAATAACTAAATGTAATTGTGTTTTAGATGTTCAATATTGTTTAGTTGTTTTTATAGACCCCTGTATATAGTTAACAAGTATGTAATATTTTATTCAGAATGCTTATCCGATTCTGTTATTATAGAAAATGTTTTTTAAATAAAAGGTAGATCAATTTTTATTCTTTATATTTTAATATTTACATTTAAATGTGTGCACTAACATATTTAAGTTTTTTCTTACATGTTTGCTTCAATACTTAAGCGACGTACTTTTCTTCTTAATTAATTTAGATGAAATGATCAATAGATTTGGTGATAATAGCAATATTTTTAAATTTAAAATATGTGTTATCTTTATTATTCACACCTTGTATATATTTTTTTATTAATTTAATATTACTTTATGTTGTAAGTCTTCATTATGGAAAAGAGATTTGGTTATTACGTATGTTTTCCGATTACAAATTTTTTATTAGTCTGTATACAATTTTCTCAAATATGTTGTAAACATGAGTAATAGGCCTATAATTTTTTTATATATATACACGTAATACTTAAGTTTTTCAGGAAGCTTATTTGCCTAGTAGTATAAGTAATAATATGACAAAGTGAAGTTACTAATGTGTTTGCATAGTATTTGAGTAGACGACTTGGAATTTTAACTTAAAGACGACGTGTTATTTGTTGAAGAACTTACCAGTCAATGTTGACGTTTGCAATCTTTTCATATTATCGATGTAATTAGTATTTTGAAATTTTTGTGAAAATAGACTTTGGGTTTCAATTATTATTGTATATTAGATAATTTTTTGTGAAACATATTTTTTTGATATACTACTATTATGTAAATGTTTGTAGATTAATGAGTATTTATTCAAGTTGATTAACTTCTACATGAAATGATATTCTTTTTTTATTTTTTTTTATTTTTATTGAAATTATAAATGTATATTTACAATAATTGTGTTTATTAATAATACTTTCATTTAATTTTCTATTTCTTAAGAAAGGATCTGCTGCTTTTCAAGAAGATGCTCCTTTTTCTTTGGTTTTCTCTTGCATGATGACTACAATTATCAGTGCTAGACTATTTGAACTGCAACCTTTGAAAAGAAAGAAATTTATCATTATATTATATTTATCGAAATTTTGAACTCGTAAAAAAATCTTTTAATTAGTATTATGAAATACTTTCTAAGAAAAAATCAATTGTCTTCCAGTTACTTCATTATTGAATTGGGTTTTTATTACAATGATGAATATTTCTTCAAATTTTAATTTCCAATAAGTCTCTTCTTTATTTCTTAATCGTTTATTTGCTTTTAAATTTTTCCATTTTTTTCACTTTTACTTTTTCTTCTTTCCTTTGTGATATTTTCGTCCTAGTTAATCGATCTAAAAAAAAAGAATTGGTAGTTTTCCGAATCACCTTTGAGGTACTACCACAGATTCGTTAACTTTTTTTTTTTATGAGAGTTTCGCCAAGAGCCATATCTTACTCATATTCATATTCAGTTCGTTTTAATTGAGAGAGCATAAAAATATGTGTATATAATGTGATTGTTTTTGAATGAATTTTGAAAATTCGTAGTATAAATTCTATTCAATCTAATGTGTACGATATGAAAATAACATTTTTCATGTAAATATATGGAAATAGTGAATAAGTTTGACGATTTATTATTTCATAATTAAATAAAAAAATATTACAGTTGAAGAAATGAAGCAGAGAAAAATGTGTGATATTGTGTTGATTGTGATGTTATTATTTGAGTTACTGTTGTCCTATTCGTTATTCAATAGATTAAAACAGAACGTATCGCATTCGGAAGAGTGTGAGTGATTCAAGCTTGCCTTTAGGAGTATTTATTATTTGAATAATTTGTTAAATTGTGTAGCATCAATTTGAGACAATTGTTTTTTTTTAATTTGATGATTGAAAAATATAAATGAGATCAACATATTTTTGTAAGATGTTTTTTTTGCAATTGTTTTACTATTAGTATTAATATTATTTTCTAACATTATATGGGATAAAAAAATAATGTACATACCAATATTTTTATACACTCTCATATATATTGAGTTGAAACTGTTGGTATTTTTCAGGTCTCCATTTACAATTCTCTCCGTTTCCTTAAGCATTTCAATCACCTTATTGCGATGACAAGTGAATATGTTTAAGTTTATTTCAAAATTTTCATTTTCCATTATTTATAATTTACTAAAAACACAATCCCAATGTTTATTTCCATAATCTATCCTCCGACATTACGATAAATGTATCCTGTTGCATGGTATACGAAGTATATTGTCTTGAAATAGACAGAAAAGCGACAACGAAACAATGAAAATACAAGATACATCAATACATTATGATTTTGACATTTGTCATGTAAATTTAGTATGGGCAATTCACGGAAGTAAATATGTCCTAGTTTTTGATAATACTGTGACAAGAATAACGTTATGAATTTATAAAAGGTGCAGTTAATGCTTTAATTCAGTAGGCAGATCGGGAACCGATTCCGTTCCAACCGTTCATTTCAACAGTTGAGTGTTCGCTGGACAGGACCGCTCACCTTTATGTCATCGATTGTCATTTGGTACTTTTCATTACTGCCATACCTATGTTATAATTATAACGATTAAACCGAACAGACAATAATAATAAATTGTTTTTCTGCATTAAAGTTTGACATAGTTTTTACTCGAAGGGCTAATTTTTCCAACCCCGAATAAAATACTGAGTGAAGTCTAATATTATAATACATTTATTTCTGCACAATACCTTTAATATGTTGTATCCAGAGATATAAAGAGGAGAGAATTTCAGAGAATGCTCTTACAAAAGCGCGGAAGATAGAACGATTGCAAACGATGATGTGCGCCATTTTGACCCAAGATTGTCAAAAAGCACCAATCATAGGCATTCTTGAAAGAACGAATTTAAAAAAAAAATGAAAATAGGAATGTGGAAAGAAACGTTCCGGTGATTGGTTTATGCATTTAAACCGTAAAGTAATCGCGTTTTACTTATTTTGTCAAACATTTATTTATTGTATTTTACATAGTTTATTGTTTATTATTAACATTATTAAAAAGTAGTGATTTTTAGAAGGCGCAAGTAAAATATTCCCTTTATGAAGGTATTTTGCTACTTTCATTAGGTTTCTTTTTGTAATCGCTAATATTTTATAGTATCGTGGTAGCGCTTTACTGGGTCTTTCAAAAAATCGTAAAGGAAAACGTATAAAGTCTGGAAAAAGGAAAATGGCTTATAACGTGTATTTTAAGCATAAATATATAGTATGTCTAAAACAACTACTGTCAATCAAACAGCAGACAAGTGGGTAGTAGTAAGAATATTAAGGAAAAACAATAACTTGGATGAAGCATAAAAAAATCATTTGGACGATATATGCTTTAATTTTTCTTGAGGAATGAGTTACCAAATTGTAGAAAAATGTTAGTTAATATATATGTATATATTTTGTGAGTGATCGTATAAATTATATATGAGTATTTTGATTTTGAGATATTAATACCAATGGTGACTTATGGCCAATAAAAGGAACATGTCAAAAGAAAGGTGGAATAACTTTTACCAAGAGGAATTTTTGCTAATATCAGTATATTAAAATGTGAATGACTGGAGCTTACAAAAAAACCTTTCATTTACCTTTATATGGTGTTAATGAAATAGTATGGAAGAAAGGTTCTTCTGCTATGCATTTACCTCAATATCACTGTAATTTAAACATCGAACTTGTATGGGTTCAAGTTAAACATCATGTCACTGCTAATAAGAATTCATTTAAAGTAGACACAGAGTTAAGAATTTGTTGTTAGGATTAAACATGGTTGATGCTGATTTTATCATGTAAATATGGAAGAAAAAAAAGTATATGGTACTGAAATATTGTTGACAATATCCGATCTTGAAAACATGTAATTTTAATGATCAACATTTATGTTTTGACATTAAATTGGTGCAAATAACAGTAGTGTAAAATTGCAACAGTTAATTTTAGTGCTTTTTTTTACCTTATTGTAATAACAATTAGGAATGTATTATTCTCTTCATGCTTTCTGTTATTCAGAGTAATGTTTTGTGAAATAAAAATAATTGTTCATGTTTATAACTTTTTATTAATAACAATATGAAACGATGCTTATTGGTTTTATTATAGATATTATATTTCTTATAGATATTTCTTTTGAGGTATTAAACACTTTATCTTTACACTACAATTAAATACTGCATATATCCATATATAATAGTTGCAATAATCTACAACAATAAAATAAGAGACTACAAAATATGAATTGCAACACAGGTAAGAGTTTAGATTTTTCATAGTTTATGTTATGTCATAAAGCTTCTTTCTTGATTTTGCGTGACTTCTTTTCCAAGTTTTATATTTACCAGGAGATACCATAAAAAGAAATTGATTTTGTTTTACATAATATTTCTTAAATACAATAAAAAAAACTTGCAAAATTATGAAAAGTCTGCCAACTTTGCCTTTTTTTCCTGCAGCTTGTGTCAGAACAAGTCTCGTAACCAGAAAACATTTTGAAAAAAGTGCTATTATATACTTAATGTGATAATCATTTTAATGAATTTATTACATTTTAGTGCTCTCAATTTTCTATCTAATTTTTGGTTTAATGGGATCCTCCGATCAAACTTTTTCCTTTTCAGAACTTAATGAAGGCACTTCATGTGTTCCTGCTATCGATTCATCAGTGAGATTTTGTCCAGTAACACCAGCAAAAGTAATACTTGAAACTTCATCTACAGTAGATGTTTCCAGTATTATTTTCATAGATGCTACAGCATTGTTACACATTTGAAAGCGCTGGTGTTCCATTGGCACATAATCTTTATCTCTGAAATGTTCTAAATAAACATAGGTATTAATTCTCTGACCATAGCCAACCAGTTGCTATATTCAAAGCTTTCAAGCATATTGGTAACAAGGCACCTTCTGAAAATCTGAAATAATTTTGATATTTCAACAAATTTAAAATGATCTTGCCATCAAACCTGTGAAAACTTTATCCTTCAGGTTTGAAAAAAAGCCAGAAAAACATTTTGTGCACTTAATATTTATTATTTATAGTCAATATGCATTTGTAGCTTTTCTATTTATTCAAAATTAATATCTTCCTCTATTATACAATGTATTTTCCTCCTTGAACAAATCATCAGAAGCGGATGTATGAACTTTATATTTCCCTTGTAAAATTCTGGTTTTTTGCTGTTACGTGATATTGTTTTTTGGGATTTTTCATCCATCGTGTAATAAAGATAAATAGTTTATTTATTATTGAACAGCGTCATGACCCTCACTCTTCTTTTTATTTCATAAATACTTTGACCATTCGCGCAAAGTCCTAGTGCTAGAACGCAATAGTACATTTATTAGGTTACTGTAAATTCAATAAAAGTAGTTTGATTTTGTTTTTCAAAACTTAAAAATATTTACATACATAAATAATTTAATATTGTTTTGTATACTTACAGTTTGAAGACTATATTAGTGATTACATAAAGTTTCAGTGTATTAAAATACACATGTGATTATTAAATTATTCAATAAGAAAGACTTTTGTACTCATTACCTATGCTGTGCCGAGCATCAGAATTTTAATACACTTTAAGTTATGATGGTTGACCTATTCTTGTAAATGAATTCTGTAATATAAATTCCATTAAGGTATCGTTTTTTATTGTCCACATATTCGTTTAAACAGTAATAGACTTCTCATTATTTAAAATAAATTCCAATGCCTTCATCTTTCTCTTTCTCTGTTATAATACACTATCTTTTGTGACTAAAATTCTTCTACAGCTCGGGGTGCACAATATTTATGACAACTTTAAATCCTTCACATTGTAATTTATAAATACGTTTCCGTGAATATTTGATGTTGTATCTAAAAAGCGTTCAAAAGTATCATTACTTCACAAATTTTATTATAATTCGTTTAACGTGCTAGACTGATGAACAAAATAAGTTCTTGAATGTATTTAATAAATTTGTTTTTATCATCTCAGCCTGAACACGAAGCCAATATACCACTCGCTAACTGTAATCATATAAAATTTAACGCTTGTTCACACTTAAATTAGAATAACCTACCAATTCATGGATGCGATACCATTTAATTGTGTGGATTTTCTGTGTTTTGCTTAAGATTTTTGGTGGTTTTCTAATACACTGCCCTACATTCACTTTCTTGGCAACTGACATTGTTTATGGTTAAGTCTTGTTGTTGTTTCTATTATTTCTTCGTGATTTCATTATATACTTTACCACTTCTTTTCAGAGCTCGACACTCGACAGTAATAGTTATCACTGTTATCAGATATGCTGGATATACTGTTTTCAAGATTCTCGTGCATGTAATTTGGGTTAGGGATATGTTCAGAAATTCGTCTCACTACTTAAAAAATAGACTATAGTATGAATCAATTGAATGCTTTCATTCAGCAGACGGATCGGGAACCGATCCCGCTCCAACCGTTCACTTCACAACAGTTGAGTATTTGCTGGACAGAACCGCTTACCTTTATGTCATCGTCTGTCATTTGGTCCTTTTCATTGCTGCCATATGTTAAAATTATACGGATTAAACTGAATAAACAGTAATAATAAATGGTTTTTCTGCTTTAAGTTTTGGTAAAGTTTTTAGTGGAAGGTGTGATTTTGCCAACCCCGAATGAAATAGTGGGTGAACTCCAATATATTAATACATTTATTTCTGCACAATACCTTTAATTAGCTGTATCTTACTTTTCTAGTAACTTTCTTCAAAATTATGTATTAGGTTGGTCTTGGAATGCATCAATGGTGCATGCGTACAGAATACGCGTAGAATTTTTTCGTTCACAAAAATGGCAGCTACTTCTGAACATGTACAGAGTGAGCACTCGTCTATTGGACATGATCACTGAAAAGTTGCGCAATTGTTGTGTCTGCTGAATGAAAGCAATGACAAAGTCGTTTAGGTTATGTTTCGATTACAAAAAATGTCAGATAACGAATCAGAAGTATAACATACAATAATATGATTTAAGAAGCACGAAAACAATTGCCATGACGGACTAAATAAAATGAATATGTGTAATTTTAATTCTCACTACCTTATATTATGAATAGGCGTCGGTAGTTTAAGTCGTTTACTTATACCATAGTCGTCAAATTTTAATTTCAGTTTACACTTCTATCTCATACAGAAGATGACCTTATAATATGCAGCGATGCCTGCTTGCTAATAGTGGTGGGAGAGCAACGGGGTGTCGGGGGACCCTCACGTCTTACATTTCATAGGAAACGTTTGTCGAGTGTACTGTCTTGGCAGCCTCGCTTATGTATATCTTGACTTTATTTCGTCGCGCTCTTTTCCTCTTTCTATTTTCGTATCCGAAATTAAAATATGTCGACTACGGTATACACAATCCGCACGTTTAGGGAGTTATGGCGCCGCTAACGCTAGTCTGCGCTATCTCCAGCGGTATCCTGAACGCGACTGCTGAGTGCTGGCGTTGGAGCTAGTGGTTGCCATATTGTCTAGCAAAAATAAATGTCGCTGGATAGCCTAACGGCGGTAAAAGAAAGCGATTAAAATTCAAATTTGAATCTGGTGACTAATACAATCGATAGAAACGGATTAAATTATGTTGCACAACAGATCTTAAATAGTACCTACTAATTCTTTTCGATCTGTTTAAATAGTGAAATGTATTTTGAAATAGATATAACTGTTGTGTATGTGTATACAAGTTGGCAACACTGATCACTTATATATATGTGAGCAACGACACAAAAATAACAAGCTTCTACACACAGTTACGTTGACATGGTGTCATTATTCATTTCGTTATTTTTCTTATGGCAATGTATTGTATTTTTAAAGAGTTCAATAAAGTAAAGTGTTGAATAAGTAAATTGAGTGTTTAAATACATAACACTGGCGACGAGGACGAAAAACATTAAGGAAAACAACAAGGCGTTGATTAACACAAGGTGTGTAAATAAGAAAAAATGGCGTTACTTGGGAATATTCCGGGATTCAATCCAGTAGACGATTTTATTATTTACAAAGAAAAATTAGAACAATTTTTTATTGCTAATGGTATAGAAAAAGAAAAGAAAGTAGCAGTGCTTATTACAACTTTATCTTCGTCAGTATATACGACACTTCGTGATTTATGTGATCCAGATACACCTAACAAAAAAACTTACGAAGAATTATGTGAAATATTAAGTAAGCAGTTTACAAGGCGAATATCCACTTTTAATGAAAGAATTACATTTTACGAGGCACAACAAAAACCAAATGAAGGTATAAATTTTTGGTACGCAAGAATTAAGAAATTAGCAGTAAATTGTAAATTTGGTAACAGTCTAGAATTCATTCTAAAAGACAAATTTGTTACGGGCATGTGCAAAGGAAAGATACTTGATAGGATGTGTGAAGAAGATCCCAGTTCAAAAAGTCTTCAAGATATCGTAGATATGGCAGTCAAAAAGGAAGCATCCCTTAAGCTGAGTACTGATTTGAGGCCAGAAGTTTTTCAAATGGAGAAAGGTCATAGTAAATTGAAAACAAAGCTAAACAAACCAAAGCAAGGTGAATCTTATTTAAAGTTCGGGAAGAAGAAAGAAGAGACAAATGGGGAGAAATCGGAAAAGGATTCCAGGCTCAAATGCTTTGCATGTGGTAAACCTAATCATAATTTTAGTAAGTGTAATTATAAGACTTATAAATGTAAGATTTGTAATAAAGTAGGGCATATTGCTGCAGCATGCAATGAAAAGAAACAAAATTTTTTAGAAGTAACAAATTCAGATTCATCAAATTCTTCTGTAGATTTAGACGATAAATGCTTTTTCAATATTAATAATAGCACCATTATTACACACAATTTTAAAATTAAAGTTTTTATTAAGGATATTCCATTTGTAATGGATATTGATACTGGTTCAGCAGTATCTGCTCTTAATTATAATACATATGTAGACAACTTTAATAATATTAAATTAAAAGAGTGCAAGACGACGCTAAAAACATATAGTGGCACTAACATTTATCCAGCAGGCATATTGCATGTTCCATTAAAAATTAATGACATTGTTAAGCAAGTAGACCTTATAATAATTAAAGGAAATGGTCCTCCTCTTTTAGGACGGGATTTGTTAAGCATATTTAATTTAAGTGTTTCACCAAACAAAAATTTATTATTAACAATGGAAAAAAAGGAAGATTTAGGTATTGTTAACAATATAAATGACATAATAAGTCAATATGGAGAACTTTTTAAAGATGAAATAGGGCATTTTAGGTATGAAAAAATTAAGCTAAATTTAATTGAAAAGGTTAACCCAAAATTTTGTAAACCCAGGAATTTACCATTTGCCTATAAAGACAAAGTAGAAAAAGAGTTATGTCGTTTGCAAAAAGCCGGCATAATTACACCTATTTCGACTTCAGATTGGGGTACTCCATTAGTACCAGTTTTAAAAAAAGATGGCTCATTAAGATTATGTGCTGACTATAAAATTACCGTAAATCCTTATTTGAAAGACGTTAAATATCCTCTTCCGCGAATAGAAGAACTATTTACAACGCTTCAGGGCGGGGAAAAATTTTCTAAATTAGATTTAAGTCATGCTTATAACCAATTAGAACTAGAAGACACTACAAAAGACCTACTAGCGTGGAGCACACACAAAGGAATTTATAGAATGGAGCGTTTACCATTTGGAACTAAACCCGCTTGCGCTATTTTTCAAAATGCATGGAAAAAATTTTACAAGGAATTAGGGGGGTTGTATTTTTTCTAGATGATATAGTTGTTACAGGCATAAATGATAGAGAACACTTAGAAAATTTAAAAACTGTTTTTCAAAAGTTATTTGATGCAGGACTCAAATTAAAGCGAGAAAAATGTATTTTCTTTCAAAATGAAATTAAATATTTAGGACACATTATTAATAAAGACGGATAAAAAAAAAATATGTCAAAAGTAAAAGCTATCTTAGACTGTCCGGTACCCGGAAATGTAACTCAGGTTAAGTCATTTGTTGGGATGGTAAATTATTATGCAAGATTTGTACCAGATATATCCACATTGTTAAAACCGTTGTATAAATTGCTTTCAAAAGATGTTAAATTTAATTGGGACGAGGAATGTAATCAATCATTTTTAAAAATTAAAGAAGAGATGATTTCAGAGAAAATATTAGTGCATTTCAATCCTGACTTACCTATTGTATTAACCTGCGATGCAAGTTCATATGGAGTGGCTGGAGTGCTATCGCATGTTTTTCCAGATGGAAGTAAAAGACCTATTAGCTATGTTTCCAGGACTTTAAATTCAGTAGAACTAAAATACTCAATGATTGATAAGGAAGCTCTAGCAATATTTTTCTCAGTAAAAAAATTTTATCAATACTTGTGTGGTCATACATTCGTAATTGAAACCGATCATAAACCATTAATTTATATTTTCGGTGATAAAAAAGGAGTTCCCGCAATGGCGGCAAGTCGTTTGCAGAGATGGGCTGTTTTTCTAAATAGTTTTGATTTTAAAATAGCATATATTAAAGGGACGACAAATGTCAGTGCCGATTTTTTATCACGTTTGCCTTTAAAAAATGAGCATAAAGTCAAAAAAGAATATTCTTATCTAAATTTTGTTACAGATAATTCAGAAATGCCCATTATTGCAGAACATATCAGAGACGAGATTCAAAAAGACACCATATTAGTAAATATATTTAAATATATTAGAGACGGTTGGCCGCATTATTTGTCAAAAGAAAGAAATTTTCTAAAACCATATTTTATAAGGAAATTAGATTTAACAATTGAAAACGAAATAATCATGTTAGGACACCGAGTAGTTATACCTAAGAAATTTCAGAATCAACTTTTGAAAGAATTACACTCAGCTCATGCTGGTATAGTTAAAATGAAAAGTAAGGCCAGATCTTATTTTTGGTGGCCGTCTATTGATGCCGACATTGAATTATTAGCGAAAAGTTGCGATGCATGCAATAGAGTCAGACCAGAATCACCAAAAGCGGCTGTTATATCTTATAATTCAGCTAGGCACGTTTTCGACCGAGTTCATGTAGATTTTTTTGGCCCGGTGCAAAATAAAATGTTCTTAGTTCTCATAGACGCTTTCAGTCGCTGGCCAGAAGTTGTAGAGATGCCATCTACAACTACAAAGTCTACTATCGATACTTTACGGCTAATGTTTGCGCGTTTCGGTATTCCAAACCAATTAGTCACGGATAATGGTCCGCAATTTATTTCAAATGATTTTAACACCTTTTGTCTTCGGAATGGAATCAGACATACTTTAACAGCACCATATCATCCAGCTAGCAATGGGGCCGCTGAAAATGTAGTTAAATCAGTAAAAATGGGGTTAGCAAAAGCTTTTAATGACCATGAAAACAATGATGCATCAATCTCTTGCATTTTAGCAAGATATTTGTTAGATTATCGTACAAGCACACATTGTACCATAAATAATACACCTTCCTATTTGATGTTTAGCAGACCAATAAGAATTAGATTTAACAAACTAAAACCAGACAACATAAACACTAAAATTGAAACAAAAATTATTAAGCAGGGTAGGATAGACACATTTAAGATAGGGGAAGAGGTATATGTGAGAGATTTTAGATTATTAAATAAAAAAAGTTTCGTTAAGGCTAAAATTGTAAAAATATTAGGTTTAAGAGTGTACTTGTGTAAAGTAAATGGTACAAACTTAATTTGGAAAAGACATTTAAATCAAATAAATAAAACTCCTCAGATGAATACTGAAAATATTATAAATTCAAATTGTTCAAACCTTGTTAATAAAAATAGACATTATACTTGTGTAAACATTGATAGACAGGATTGTGAACCAGGAACAACCAATGCGGTTGAGAGGGTGATTTCACCTTGTTCTCTAGATTCCACAGCTGTTGGTTGTTCTAGGCCGAAAAGGAATATTAAGATACCAGATAGATTAAACCTATAATTTATATGTTGAGTATAAATTAATCTTGTCGGTGGAGGAGTGTTGTGTATGTGTATACAAGTTGGCAACACTGATCACTTATATATATGTGAGCAACGACACAAAAATAACAAGCTTCTACACACAGTTACGTTGACATGGTGTCATTATTCATTTCGTTATTTTTCTTATGGCAATGTATTGTATTTTTAAAGAGTTCAATAAAGTAAAGTGTTGAATAAGTAAATTGAGTGTTTAAATACATAACAATAACTAATAAGTAATGTCCAAGAGAAGAATTCCTTTTAATAAACGGCCTAATTCATAGCAGTTTTATACTAAATTGAATGAAAAATATCAAGAGTTGCTACTAAAACTAATGAGCTATATATATAATAGTGTTTGTTTGTAGGCCTTATCGTCTTATACTTTCGTGATCTAAAATACATTAGTACTGCCTTCTGTAAACGTTTTTCTTATGTAGAAGTATAGACAGCAACATAGTCTATTAGGTAATGTAATTTAATACTTTTACACAAGATCTGCTATCAGATTCTAATACGTTAAATGTTGTAATTATATTGCTTTCTCAAGTACAACAATAAAACAACCATACAATATTATCAGTGTATATAATATTTATTTATTAGTTGTATACTCTACAATTAAACATTTATTACAAAATAGCATTCCGAAAATAAATCAATTAAAATTGAAATGAACAACTATTCACAGTGCCGAATGATAACAGATCCCGGCCAATGATAACAGATCCCGGAGCCGGAAATACAAAATAGAATGAAATCTAAAATTTATTTTGAAACAGTCGTTAATATAGAAAAAAAATGTCGACGCGAACACTATCTAGTGCAAACGCTAGCTTTATAGCAAAGTTTTACATAATTATGGGTTATTAACTGCACATACATATAGTGTAAATATCGGTATTTTATTGTTGCCAATTTTTATAATATATTCAAGTGACTATTATATTGTTTGAAATTTTAATTTATATTTAGCGCCATTTTTTGAAGAGAACGTATTACTCCCCTCTACAGGTGTATAGTGAAATTAAATTTTAACTGAAATTCTTATTAGTGAATGTGCACCCGCTACACATAGTACCTACTTTTTAAAAAATAAAATTTAAATTAAAGCAAAACGTAAGTAAATGTTTATTTTATTTATTTGAATAAGAATAATAAATATTTGTATTTAATTTTCAGATGACTTCTAATAACGATGTAAGTTTATTTTCATATTTTCATAATGTATAGTATTAATAAAAATTGTTTATTCATAATATTAAATAGTAATATAACGTATGTTTTCTGTATTAATAATTTATTAAACTATAGCTTGCATGTGAATAACATATTAATAGTATAATATTAAAAAGTATCAAAATACCTAGTTGTGATTCTGAGAACATGAGTGACGCGCTTTTTAAAATTCGCAGAAATGCGATCATCAGTCTGCAATGTTTACAGGCAATTATATTTTTTTTTTGATTTCTATTATAATAGAAAAATTTTAGTAATCTATAGCAAATTCAATGGTTTAATTGCAATTTTATACCATCACTTGCGATGTTTTTATTTGATTTATGTGTTCAGGAAGTTATGGCGCTTTGCCTGCACTTCTAAACGTAACTGGTTAGTGTCGGCTCTTAATCTAGAGGTCGCTTTTTTATCTATCGAAAATAAATTTAGTTAGACGATTTGCGGCAGTAAAAGAAATGGATTAAATTCAAATTTGAATCTTATGTATAATACGACCAACCGAAACACACTCAATTGTTTTGAACAATAGATCTTAAGTAATGCCTAAAAATTCTCTTTGATCTCTTTATATATTTGAAAAGGTACTTTGAAGTAGATATAATTAATAATTGAGTAATATGAAAGAGCATACTTCTATCTAATTTGGCATTGAATGTAATTAAAAAATTAACAGTTGCTATTTAAATTAAATAAATAAACTATATATATGACAATAATGCTTGTTTCTGGGTTTTCTCGTTTTATTATATTTTCGTGTGTTTGTGAGTAGAATACTGTTGCTCTGTTAAAACTTGTATTTTCTTATATGTAGTATAAGGAAGTATTGTGATGATGAAAATTTTCGACCTCGAGAATTGTGCAGATGTCCACGTTTTGAAGTCCCCTGATACCAAGAACGTGGTTTTTAAAAAATGTCTGTGTATGTGTGTGTGAGTGTATGTATCCACGATAACGGTGAAACCGCTATAGATATCAATTTCAAATTTTGTATTTTCGCGTATAATCTCTCACTTGAGATTCGATTAGTTTTTCAGTAAAATCGGTAGATTGAAAGTAGCAATTAACTTTAGTGAAATAATTGAATGTTGCTAATATTTCGTCAACTACTAAGTTTTAAAAAAGAAAATAATAAATGTAGTTGTTTCTTTTTCTTGTTTTGCTTTAGATACCAATGATAGATGCGCCCGCCCATATTAGAGTATGTATATAAGTATTTTTCATTTATTAATTTGGATTTTTTCATTGATTATTTTTGTGGATTTTGTAAGTGTTAGTATGTGTAAGTTTTTATGTACATATATTAATGTGTGTGTATGTTTATGCTAGTCTGTTTTATAATATTTAATGAAAAAAAAAAAAAAATAGTATAAAAGTTTAATCTTCAATAAGTAAAATAAGAAAATATAATGTGACTTTCTTATACGTAATATAAGTAAATATAGTGATTACAAAAATGTTTGACCTCAAAATTTTTGCAAATATCCAAATTGTAAAGTCCCCTAAAACAAAAAGAGTGATAGCAGTCAAACCGCTGTAGATATCTATTCCAAATTTGATATTTACATATACAGGGTGTCTCTACAAGGTGCGGAAAAAACGCTACCACACATTTCTGAGGGCGATCTAACCCAACTTACCTCAGTCCAAAAGTGAATGCACCATTGCATTGAATTGCCACAAGAATAACACCCAAATTACAGAAGCATATGTGTCCATATACGGAATGAATTTTTTATATCCAGATTACTCATAAACGGCTGCTCCAATCAACTCCTACCCGGTATACCTTTTCTAGGTAAAAAACATTGGAGAATAAGAATTTTTATTTAAAAGTTAAATACAGTGTGTCTCAAAAAAGTTATTACGTTTTAAATCGACACAATATGCCGCAGGTGTCGCCCTCTACATTTTGTAATGAAAATGAGAGCAGATTTAAATTTTTTACCCCACGAAACCCCCCCTACCCAAATATTGTAACAATATACCAATTATAACAGAAATTATTTATAAAAAACTAAAACCAAATTGAACTTTTGACACTCTGTATCTCCGAAAGCATCCACTTTTGGACTGAGGTAAGTTGGGTTAGATCGTTATATTTTGCCCTCAGAAATGTGTGGTAGCGTTTTTTCCGTACCTTTTAGAGACACCCCAGTATAATCTGTCACTTGAGATCTGTTGAGTTTTTCCGTAAAATTGGTAGACCGGAAGTAGTTGTTTACTTCAATGAAAAAATCGAATTTTGTAAATATTTCGTCAAATAGTAAGTTTAAAGAAAATTTAAAAAAATCCAATTGTACTTAAAATTAAATTTGAGAGAAATTGTCTTAAAAAAGGTTTTTTGAAATTCCTATCGGAAGTAAGTCTTTTACTCTTATCAAAAATCAGTTGTTTGCAAATATTTCGCAAGTTATCCTTTCTAGGCAGGTACATAACCAGTATAAAAGTATTTAACTGATAATTTTAAATATCTTTTGTATAAAAAAAATTTAAAAATTCTGATCGGAAGTACTACTTTTATTCTTACCTAATAGCGATTTGTTACAAACATGTCGTAAATTATGCATTCTATATACATTTATTAAGAGTACAAAAGTATTTCGAGTTGGATTTGTAATATTTTTTGTATACATGAAATTTCGAAATTCGAACCGGAAGTAGCACTTTTACTCTTGTCCAGTAGCACTATTTTTCTAATAACTTGCAAAGTATGCATTCTATAGCGATTTATTAAGAGAATGAAACTATGTACTTAGAATAGAATTTTGAATAATGTTTTTATAAAAAAATTCATAAAATTGTATAATTTGAAACGCTTATACGTATACGAAAGTCGAGTGGTGGCTACACCTAATTTTTTTTCTGATGTCATTTGAATACCTAAAAGCATAGACTTATCATTTGTCTTATTTGTTAAATTATTCATATTAACAATATTTAATTCTTTTAGGCAAATCAGAAGGAGTAAAATGCAAAAGGAAAATCCCTTACCACAAAAAATATATATCAAAAAATCTAAATACGTATTTCGGCAACTAAGTTGCCATCTTCAGTAGATATCTGTATAAAACAGTGTTATCCCACTGGTGATTTGGTGAAGAGCATATCTTCTAAGGTTACACCTTAGCCAAAAATACCACGTTTAACACTCTTTTTTGTTTTATACAGATATCTACTGAAGATGGCAACTTAGTTGCCGAAATACGTATTTAGATTTTTTGATATATATTTTTTGTGGTAAGGGATTTTCCTTTTGCATTTTATTTCACATTTTTAGCCACAGTCTCCACCCATTATTGGAAAATCAGAAGGAGTACATTGTACGTATATATTTATTGTTAACTTTTTTAACTTGATGCATTTATTGCTTTTTTATTGATAGGATTATGTGGCACAGGGACCGACAGGTGCTCCCAGAATTATGTTAAAACGCAGGCATGTATGTATTTTATTATTACTTATTTTTTTTTTCTTTATTAATGTATTCCTTTTTTCTTTAATTATTTCCGTGGGTTTATGAATGTTTGTCTGAATGTGACTGTATGTATGTTTATATGTCTATGGACGTACGCGTATATATGTCTTTGTGTCACTTTCTTTTATGATAATTAATTTAAATGAGGTGTGGCCACCACACTACTTTCTTATACGCATTAGCATTTCAAATTATGAAATTTTAAAAAAAGAATTTGTAAAGAGATCATTCAAAAGTCTATTCTAAGTTCTTGTTTTATTTTAATAAATTGCTATAGAGTACATACTTCGCAATTTATTCGAAAAAAAGTGGTAGTGAAGTAAGTATACCTATGACGTATTATTTAAGTAATAAGTATACTACAAATGTATCTTCTTTCTTATGTGTATAAGAAAATGTTAATTCAATGTACTAATTTTTTGTTTCTCTATTATGTTTTAGAATAATCATAATGGGCCTGCAGGAAGCGGTGAAGTAAGTATACCTATGATGTATTATTTAAGTAATAAGTATGCTACAAATGTATCTTCTTTCTTAGGTGTATAACAAAATGTTAATTCAATGTACTAATTTGTTGTTTCTCTATTTTGTTTTAGAATAATCATAATGGGCCAGGAGGAAGCGGTGAAGTAAGTATACCCATGATGTATTATTTAAGTAATAAGTATGCTAAAAATGTATCTTCTTTCTTAGGTGTATAACAAAATGTTAATTCAATGTACTAATTTTTTGTTTCTCTATTTTGTTTTAGAATAATCATAATGGGCCAGGAGGAAGCGGTGAAGTAAGTATACCTATGATGTATTATTTAAGTAATAAGTATGCTACAAATGTATCTTCTTTCTTAGGTGTATAACAAAATGTTAATTCAATGTACTAATTTTTTGTTTCTCTATTTTGTTTTAGAATAATCATAATGGGCCAGCAGGAAGCGGTGAAGTAAGTATACCTATGATGTATTATTTAAGTAATAAGTATGCTACAAATGTATCTTCTTTCTTAGGTGTATAACAAAATGTTAATTCAATGTACTAATTTTTTGTTTCTCTATTTTGTTTTAGAATAATCATAATGGGCCAGGAGGAAGCGGTGAAGTAAGTATACCTATGATGTATTATTTAAGTAATAAGTATGCTACAAATGTATCTTCTTTCTTAGGTGTATAACAAAATGTTAATTCAATGTACTAATTTTTTGTTTCTCTATTTTGTTTTAGAATAATCATAATGGGCCAGCAGGAAGCGGTGAAGTAAGTATACCTATGATGTATTATTTAAGTAATAAGTATGCTACAAATGTATCTTCTTTCTTAGGTGTATAAGAAAATGTTAATTCAATGTACTAATTTTTTGTTTCTCTATTTTGTTTTAGAATAATCATAATGGGCCAGGAGGAAGCGGTGAAGTAAGTATACCCATGATGTATTATTTAAGTAATAAGTATGCTAAAAATGTATCTTCTTTCTTATGTGTATAACAACATGTGAATTCAATGTACTAATTTTTTGTTTCTCTATTTTCTTTTAGAATAATCATAATGGGCCAGGAGGAAACGGTGAAGTAAGTATACCTATGATGTATTATTTAAGTAATAAGTATGGTAGAAATGTATCTTCTTTCTTATGTGTATAACAAAATGTAAATTCAATGTACTAATTTTTTGTTACTCTATTTTGTTTTAGAATAATCATAATGGGCCAGGAGGAAGCGGTGAAGTAAGTATACCTATGATGTATTATTTAAGTAATACGTATGCTACAAAAGTATCTTCTTTCTTATGTGTATAACAAAATGTTAATTCAATGTACTAATTTGTTGTTTCTCTATTTTGTTTTAGAATAATCATAATGGGCCAGGAGGAAGCGGTGAAGTAAGTATACCTATGATGTATTATTTAAGTAATAAGTATGCTACAAATGTATCTTCTTTCTTATGTGTATAAGAGAATGTTAATTCAATGTACTAATTTTTTGTTTCTTTATTTTGTTTTAGATTAATCATAATGGGCCAGCAGGAAGCGGTGAAGTAAGTATACCTATGATGTATTATTTAAGTAATAAGTATGCTACAAAAGTATCTTCTTTCTTATGTGTATAACAAAATGTTAATTCAATGTACTAATTTGTTGTTTCTCTATTTTGTTTTAGAATAATCATAATGGGCCAGGAGGAAGCGGTGAAGTAAGTATACCTATGATGTATTATTGAAGTAATAAGTATGCTAAAAATGTATCTTCTTTCTTATGTGTATAACAACATGTTAATTCAATGTACTAATTTTTTTTTCCCTATTTTGTTTTAGAATAATCATAATGGGCCAGGAGGAAGCGGTGAAGTAAGTATACCTATGATGTATTATTTAAGTAATAAGTATGGTAGAAATGTATCTTCTTTCTTATGTGTATAACAAAATGTTAATTCAATGTACTAATTTTTTGTTTCTCTATTTTGTTTTAGAATAATCATAATGGGCCAAGAGGAAGCGGTGAAGTAAGTATACCTATGATGTATTATTAAAGTAATACGTATGCTACAAAAGTATCTTCTTTCTTATGTGTATAACAAAATGTTAATTCAATGTACTAATTTGTTGTTTCTCTATTTTGTTTTAGAATAATCATAATGGGCCAGGAGGAAGCGGTGAATTAAGTATACCTATGATGTATCATTTAAGTAATAAGTATGCTACAAATGTATCTTCTTTCTTATGTGTATAAGAAAATGTTAATTCAATGTACTAATTTTTTGTTTCTCTATTTTGTTTTAGAATAATCATAATGGGCCAGGAGGAAGCGGTGAAGTAAGTATACCTACGATGTATTATTTAAGTAATAAGTATGCTAGAAATGTATCTTCTTTCTTATGTGTATAAGAAAATGTTTATTCAATCTACTAATTATTTGTTTCTTTATTTTGTTTTAGAATAATCATCATGGCCAGGGGGGAAGCGGAAGAGTAAGTATACCTATGATGTATTATTGAAGCAATCAGTATGCTATAAGTTTATCTTTTTTGTTATGTGCATTACAAAATGTTAATTCAATGTACTAATTTGTTGTTTCTCTATGTTATTTTAGAATATAGACAACCGAGGTAGAACTCGAGGAGGAGTAAGTATACTTATGACGTATTATTATATTTTTTAATTTGTATATATATTTAATTACTGTTAACATTATAATTTGATTATTGTCCGGTATCTATTATATTATTAACATACGTAGATCTATCCTCAATCTAATTTAGATCTATAAGAGTACAGACATAAATATAATTTTTTTTAAATTTAGTAAATTTTTCACATTAACTATACTTACATACATTTATTTGTTTCAGCAGAACAGAAGAAACTATTATGTATGTATATACATATTTGGTTGTATAATATTATGAAGTTGATTAATTTGTTTTTTTTTTATTAATAGAAAACGACGGAGAGAGATGGAAGCGGTGTTCCCCGCACCGTATGGAAACATAAAACCAACAAAAGAAATGTATTTTTCGGCATATATACTTACTTTATATATATTAATGTAAATATTTATATTTCAGAACGACAGAAGAGAAACAACAGTAAATAACTTTTATATCAAGGGGCTAAAAAATTTTACTATTCAATTCTAATAAAAATAAATAATAATAAAAAATAATTTTGCTAAAATAAATGTAGAACTTAATTTACACCTGAAACTCGTATGACATTCAGTCTTGTCGTGAAAATGGATATGCAAACAATAATAAATCAATCTGTAAATTTTGCTTTAAACAGCGTAAACATTGTTTAATGTTTATTAACCTTACAGTGCCCAAATGTACCCATGACTTTCAGTATGCTAAACGAAGTAGCATAAATATAATAATTTTTTTTTATTAAATCTCGCATTAGTGGTAGGCTTACCGATGTTTATTGGTGAATTCAATTTAATTTTTTTTTTTAATTTATATTGATCTACTATTTCATTTCTCTTTATCAACGAAAAAAATCAATTTTTTTTTCATATCTCAAGTATACAGACATGCCATGCAGTAGTAATATTAAAAGTTGCCTTGATATTTAATGGAATGAAGCGGAAGGTGGAAATTTTTGCAAGTTTTATAAAATGATTATTTTAAATTAGTTTAAATATTCTAATTATTTCAAATTTCCAAAGGGTACCATATTATAGGAATGTTTGATAGCTTTAAATATAGTATATGATTGGCAGTGGTTGAAGAATAAATATATGTGTTCAAATCATTTCAAATAAGAAGGTTATGTGACAATGAAGCACCAGCGACTCCGACTGTGTCGTACCATTTTTGAAAATAAAATTTAAAAAAATCAGTTTTACAGATAAAGATTCAAATATTAATTTGACCGATGTTAGTTGACAAAATATGGCGGATGAATGTTATCAGAAAAACAGAATGTGATTCCATGAAGTTCTAAAAAGGAGAGAGCATGACCCGATGATTCTATTAGATCAAGTTTACATCGAAAATTAAGACGACTAAAATGTAATAAATCACTTACTTAAAATGATTATCATATTGAATAATTATTTTCAAAATGTTTTGTAGTTGTGTATGGGACTTCTACCGACAGAACCGCTGCAGGAAAGAAAAAGCAATGTTGAGAAAGTATGTAAATTTTTATGTTATATTTATGAAATATTATGTAAAATATAATCAATTTATTTTTAAGACATTTCCTGGAGAATACATACGATAATTGAAGCTTTGAAAGGGAGTTAAGTAAAATCAAGAAAGAAGTTTTACACTACAGCACGACGAACTATGAAAAATTTGAACTTTGACCTATGTTATAATAAATATTTTATAATTTATTATTTTATATTTGTTGATTATCGCAGTTATTGTATGTGGGAAAAAAGCACAACGTAATTAATTTCAATGTAAAGATAATGTGATAAATATATTATTTTATTGTTATCCCTGTGATTGATTCCATGAATTTACAAGCGTTGAAATCAATAATCGCGAAATCACTATAATTAATAATGTATTCTCATTGTTATAAATCAAGTCGTTTGGTATAAATATTTTACATCAATGTATTTAGTAAATATAAAAATGTAAACCAATATAACTTATTGGCGTATTATAAGATGTAAGACGTATCGAAACATCCGAAGAAATATGTATTGTTGTAACTGAAGATCTAAAAATGCGAAGAGTACGGCTCATATTTTCAAATGGGAATTCAAAAGTAAAAATTTCTACTTCCACATATTATTATAAAACTGAATTTATTGTCAATAACTCTAACAAAAATATGATACGTATACGTAATAGGCGATATTATAAAAATTGCATGATATAATATATAAATAGCAGAGTCGATGGTGGTATATATGAAATAAAAGTTGAAGTACATTAACGTTATTAATAACCTGTATTAAACGATAATTGTAAAAATTATTGTTAATATAAGTAATGGAATAGAAATGTTTAATAATATTTTTTTTTTAAAACATTTTCCAATTTTGCCGGTATCTTAATTGTTGTACATAGTCAGTTACGAAATGTGACATATTACTGTCAGGGTTACTAATCTACACGAGCCAAAGAATGGGAAAAGAATTACAGTTTTAACAACTATATTTAGAGTTTCGTTAGTTGGAAAAGTGCAAGCTGAAGAGCTATTGTGCACAACTTTCGTTTGACATTTCGTTGTAGGAAATTATATGGTAAGTAATCTACTTTAACATATTTCTTTATATTATTTTGGAACTATACAATGTTAAGAATTGTTTATACAAAGAGTATGAAAAAACTTGTTCTAAGTACTTATATTCTCTCAATAAATCTCTATAGGATGTATACTTTGCGAGATAATCGAAGTGCTACTTGCTAAGAATAAAAATGTAACTTCCGGTTTGAATTTTGTCATTTCATGTATCCAAAAAATATTGCAGATGCAACTCTAAATACTTTTGTACTCTTGATGAATATACAGAGAATGCATAATGTACGACATATATGCAAAGAATCGCTATTCAAGAAGAGTAAAAGTAGTATTTACGATCCGAATTTGGTTTATTTTTTATATAAAAGTTATTGAAAATAAAGTTCTAAATACTTCGTACTTCTAAATACTCGTAACGTAATTGTGTAAGAAGCATGACTCGCGAAGTATTTGCAAAGAGCTGATTCCCGATAAGAGTAAAGGACCTACTTCCGGTAGGAATTTCGAAAAACTATTGTAATATAATGTTTCTCAACTTTTATTTCAAGTACATATGAATTCTTTGTAAGTTTGTATAAACTTAGTAATTGACTGAATATCGGCAAAATTAATTTTTTTCAGTAAAGTAAACAAGTACTTCCGGTCTGTCCATTGTATTAAAAATCTAACCAGATGTGAAGAGGGAGATCAAACTCGTAAATAAGAAATTTGAAATAGATATCTATATCAATGTGATCGTTATCGTGGTCACACACAGAAATTTTTTAAAAAACCCTTTTTTGGTATAATGAAATTTGGAAACGTGAACATCTGCAAAAATGTCGAAAGTTTCACCATCACAATACTTCTTTATAGTATGTAGAAGGAAGTAATACACTTAAAGATATCTGAACTCGTAAAAGCACAATTGGACTTACACGCGGAGATGAGTCACCCTGTATTTAAGATGTCTTACAATTAAAAAGACGATTTTAATAATGTAAATGGCAAATTAAATAGAAGTGGTAATAAAAATGAAAAGCGCAAGTTTTAAATTGAAGCACTATTGAAGCGCCTTTCCTGTAAAATGAGATTACTGGCACGACGCCTTTTAGAATGTCCACTTTTATACACCTTTGAAGCAGCTCTACATATAATTTGTGAAACCAATAGTATATTGTATTTAAAATTCTTCGCGAACTGTTTTTTACACAAACTGGTACACACTCAAGAGCGAGAAAGATAATTGAATGTTAAACATAAGTCATGTTAAAGTATCGAAAGGAACAATGAGCTGAATGAGCGCAACATTTCCATTGAGACAGTGTACAATACTATTCTGATGTTTTCGAATCGACTATCGTTAAGAAAAAATGAAGTATTAAATTGAAGCTCTGTTCAATCACGTTTGGAGAAATCGCCAAATTAAAAACGTAATAAGCGACCACAAACACCCCCGTATCGAAAATTCAACAAACATTCATCAATTTTTAAGAAAATCTTCCGCTATTTATAAACTTTTGAAGCACCGCTGTATATACATATATTTTGTTAAGCCAATTGGATATTTTATTTAAAATTCTTCTTGAACTGTTTTTAACACAAATTCAAGAGCGAGAAAGGTAATTTAATTTTAAATATAAGTGATGTTAAGGTATCCAATGGCACAATGAGATCAAAAATCCCAACACACAGTTTACAATACTATTTTGATGTGAAAGTGTAAAAGCCTGTCAACCTTTTTGAAATCCACTATCGTTAATAAAAGAGAACAAAATAATAATAAATGTAAAAAGCCCAAGTTTTAATGCTAAGCCCTATTGAAGCGCCTTTCCTGTAAAAAACGCTTTTTAGAATGTCCACTTTTATAAACTTTTGAAGCACTCCCCTATATACACATATTTTGTTAAGCCAATAGGACGTTTTATTTAAAATTCTTCTCGAACTGTTTTTGGCACAAACCGGTACGCACTCAAGAGCGAGAAAGATAATTTAATGTTAAATATAACTCATGTTAAAGTATCGAAAGAAACAATGATCTCAAAGAGCGCAGCATTTTCATTGAGACAGTGTACAATACTATTCTCATGTTTTCGAATCTACCATCGTTAAGAAAAAATGAAGTATTGAATTTAAGCCCTGTTCAATCACGTTTTGCAGAATCGCCAAATTGAAGACGTAATAAGCGACCACAAACACCCCCGTATCCAAAATTTAACAAACACATCAATTTTCAAAGAACTCTTCCGCCATTTATAAACTTTTGAAGCACCACTGTATATACATATATTTTGTTAAGCCAATATTTTATTTAAAATTCTTGTCGAACTGTTTTTAACACAAACCAGTACACACTCAAGAGCGAGAAAGGTAATTTAATGTTAAGGTATTGAAAGACACAATAAAATCAAAAAGGCCAACATTTGTATCAAGACAATTTACAATACTATTTTGATGTGAAAGTGTAAAAGTCTGTCAATCTTTTCGAAATCCACTATCGTTAATAAAAGAGCATAAAACATTAATAAAAGTAGAAAGCCCAAGTTTTAAAGTGAAACCCTATTGAAACGCCTTTTCTGTAAAAAGATATCACTGGCATGACGCTTTTTAGAATATCCACTTTTATAAACTTTTGAAGCACCCCTATATATATTTTGTTAAGCCAATAGTATATTTTATTTAAAAGTCTTCTCGAACTATTTTTTACAGAAACTGGTAGACACTCAAGAGCGAGAAAGGTAATTTAAAGTTAAACATAAGTCATGTTAAAGTATCGAAAGAAACAATGAGCTCAATGAGCGCAACATTTTCATCCAGACAGTGTACAATACTATTCTGATGTTTTCGGATCTACATCGTTAAGAAAAAATGAAGTGTTAAATTGAAACCCTGTTCAATCACGTTTCGAAGAATCGTCAAATTGAAGACGTAATAAGCGACCACAAACACCCTGGTATCCAAAATATCACTAACATTCATAAATTTTCAAAAAACTCTTCCTCCATTTTCTCTTTTTTGACATTTTGACTTTGGATTCGTGATCGGCGACCTAAGACCCCCGTATCTAAAATTTCACATTCATACGTTAATGTTCAAAAAATTCTTCCGCCATTTTTTTTTAACATTTTGATTTTGGATTCGTGATCGGCGACCTGAGACACCCCCGTAGTTAAAATTTCACATTCATACATCAATGTTCAAAAAATTCTTCCGCCATTTTGTTTTTTTTGACATTTTGACGTTGGATTTGTCATCGGCGTCCACATATACCCCCGTATCTAAAATTTGACATTCCTACGTCAATTTTCAAAAAACTCTTCCGCCATTTTGGTTTTTTGACATTTTGACTATGGATTCGTGATCGGCGACCAAAGAGACCCCCGTATCTAAAATTTCACATTCATACGTCAATTTTCAAAAAATTCGTCTGCCATTTTGTTTTTTTTTGACATTTTGACTATGGATTTGTCATCGGCGTCCACATATACCCCCGTATCTAAAATTTGACATTCCTACGTCAATTTTCAAAAAACTCTTCCGCCATTTTGGTTTTTTGACATTTTGACTATGGATTCGTGATCGGCGACCAAAGAGACCCCCGTATCTAAAATTTCACATTCATACGTCAATTTTCAAAAAATTCGTCTGCCATTTTGTTTTTTTGACATTTTGACTATGGATTTGTCATCGGCGTCCACATATACCCCCGTATCTAAAATTTGACATTCCTACGTCAATTTTCAAAAAACTCTTCCGCCATTTTGGTTTTTTGACATTTTGACTATGGATTCGTGATCGGCGACCAAAGAGACCCCCGTATCTAAAATTTCACATTCATACGTCAATTTTCAAAAAATTCGTCTGCCATTTTGTTTTTTTTTGACATTTTGACTATGGATTTGTAATCGGCGTCCACATATACCCCCGTATCTAAAAGTTTACATTCATACGTCAATTCTCAAAAAACCCGTCCGTCATTCTATTTTTTTTGACATTTTGAGTTTGGATTTGTGATCGGCGTCCGAGCACCCCCATATCTAAAATTTCACATTCATACGTCAATTTTAAAAAGATTCTTCCGCCATTTTTTTTTTTACATTTAGATTAGTGATGGGCGACTTCGAAAAGCCCCGAAAACAACATTTTACAAACGCACATCAATTTTCGAGCAACCTTTAACATTTATAATACTTAAAAGAAAACCCAGTCTGTATATAAGAATTTATTTCGAGCGACCGGGACCATCATGTCGAGAAACCGTCGTTTTGTCGTATTAAATGTCCGTAAATATTCATATTTGAAATCAGTCGTATTCGAAAAAAAAAAGTACTTGTCACTGCCTAAATTCGAACCCGAGCAATCAGAGTTGCTGTATTGGGAAGCGTCGGCTTTACCGTTAGACCACCAAGGTATTTACATAGAACATGTTGTTTTGGGTATTTATATATATGTTTGCGGGCTACACTGGGAGATGATAATGATAATATTCGCCAGAAAATATATGTACCTACGTGCAATCGTAAAAAGAATATAAAAAATTTATTAATTGCGTCCCGATAATTCATTTAGTGCCTTATGTTTGTCGCAAAACTAAATATATCATGTGTATATATTTGCCACATGAATTTAACCCGACTTTTATATAAATATAGATGGCCGATATTCGCAAGCATTTTTCTAACATATCCGTCTGCAACCGCACTTTTAATCGCCCGTACCTTTGTCTCTATACCACTATAAACTGGGAATGGGCACTTAAAAGGTCCCCAAAGGACAGTACTTTACTATTCTGAATCTTGTTGTGTCCTCGTAACCTTGAAAATTTGGAATTTCACGTTTAAAAGTGAAACTTTGCATACGTATTCGAGTGTCTGTCACATTGACGTTTGTCGGGATATCTATTTCGGCATAAAATAATTCACACGTCCTCCTTATGGGAAAATGTCGTGATGCACAGGTTTTTATCTAAAAGTGCTAAAATTTTCAAAAAATTCTTTTCGCCGCCTTACCACCGTTTCGAAGCGATAAAAATAGGCCTATACAAAGTAGAATTGTACACCCGACGATATAAAACTCTGAAATCTCCCCTAAAATGCCTCAATTCGTCAAACATTCAGAGGTCGTTTTCGCATTTTCACCCGCATTTTCCCTCCTCTACTAAATCCGTGAGAGCGGTAAAGGGTCCCGCTCGCTTTTATTATATATAACTATGATATCTATCCACTATATTCACTCTAATTAGGCATGAATTCTGTTATAAACAATTCCAAAGAAGATGGTATTCACATGCATAACTTAAAGATAAGTTCTCTATTTTTTTTGTTCCGATTTAGCGATAATTTATAATAAAAATTATCGCTAAATCGGAACATTACCACACCCGCATAATACGAGAAGCAATAGAAATAGAGAAACTCCCTAAAAGCAAATACATGGAAAACGGCCTTGAAACACACAGTCAAAACAGACAATCTCGGACATATACACGGACCGAAGATTCCACAGTACAACCCGATAGGTCAGCCGATACCTCTACCGCCGGCCCCACCACAAGAGCCAGGACACGCAGAGTCCAGCAACACACACAAATATTCCAGCCGCACACGGCTTGTCTCACATCGTCATCATCATTCGTGAGTGAGCTTTCTTTGTGTTACATGTGTTTTTTAGTGTGTGCATAAAGTGTTCCATTCATATTATTAACTATTACAAGTGTCCTGAAAAGTAAAATCGTGCATGCATCTGTTTGATGATGTAGAGATGTTTACCCTGTGACAGTCCATGAACAACTGGCGCCACTGAGTCGGCCCCCACCAGTTTTAATCGCGTGCACGTACCGCTGCGGGAACACCCGAGGAAGATTATTTGTACATATTTGTAAATATTGTATATAGACTAATGTTAGTATTAAACATATGAAATTCGCAATAAAGGAGTAAAAAATCCGCGAGACCACTCGCGGTCTCGCCGGGCCCTCTCTGAACCTTCATTTAAAAAAGGGAAAGTCCAGCAATCGATGGAAATCACCGGTAATCTGGAAAAACAAAATTATTAGAAGTTTCTATCAAAGAATATTTCGAAACAGACACAATGACCGACGCCGAAGTCAATTCTAGTCCTTGCTCACCGTTGGAAATACGGTTTGACAGTGATTTTGAGAATCATTCACCACAATTCTTACTACAAATCTTTCATAAATTACATAATGTCCTAATTAAACAAGGAGTATTAGAAAATAAAGAAATTCCATCAAACAACTCAGTTTCTACACAAGAAAACACAGTTTTAAACAATTCTGTGCCATTTAACATCACACAAAACCAGAATAAGCCATTAGACATGGAAACAGATAACCCAGATACCAATTTTCAAATTGTCTCTAGAAAAGGCAAAGGTAAGCCTAAAAATAAGCGTACTCACGCAGAACAATCAGGAAACACACAAACTGGTGTTGAAAACAAAAGCAAGGCACTCAAGACGCAGAAACCAACACCCCCCCCCAAAAAACAGCCAATATAACGCCGCAAGGAAACCTTCCTTCAACATCCACCGGAGAAAAAACCGACAAAAACGTAAAAACATCCTATGCTCAGCGCAAAACGCTGCCGATTCACAGGCCATACTACGCAAATCCCGAATCGAATCAAATATACAATACAGATAAACCAGAAATGGACATAGACAATTCCCAACAACAAGAAAACAGCAACGGTGACGAATTCTCCGATGCCGAGTCAGAGGAAATCATCCCTCAGCCAAAGAAAGAAAGAACCCCGCCCATTATCCATCGGAACCACGAAACATGGAATGCTATAGCCAGCGACTTACAGTCAAATAATATAACCTTTAAATCAGCAAGGCTGACTAGGGAAGGTATTAAAATCCATCCAACCGATAAAGATGACTTCCGCAACACAACCAAATATCTTGATGAGAAAAATCTCCAATACCACACTTTCCGCCTCCAAGAAGAGCGCACGCTGAAAGTAGTCTTCCGTGGGGTACCTGTACACCTTTCAAACCACGACCTAGGTCAAGACCTCAAAGAACAAAATATAGACTTTGTGAAAGTATCAAGGATGTCCAGCCCTTATTCCAAAGCCCCATACCCAATGATTTTGGTAGAAGTACCGCGCGCGGAGGCGAGCAAAATCTATGCGATCACACACATCTGTTCCTTGATGGTGTACCCCGAAGCTCTCAGAAGAAAGGCCAGCCAAGGCCAATGCCACAGGTGCCAGCTCTTCGGCCATTCTCAGGCCACTTGTAGAGCGTACTTCAAGTGTGTCAAGTGCGGGCTAAATCATCCAACCAAAGATTGCACAAAAACTAACACCACCCCAGCAACATGTGCCAACTGTCGCGGGGCGCACACAGCCTCTTACCGTGGATGCACCTACGCTCCCAAACCAAAGATCCACAACAAAGATATGCCAGTCAGCAACAACCTCAAGAACCAGCTCCACAAAGAAGCTTCAAACCAGTATCGCATAACCTCAGTTATGCCAACGCAACGTCGGCCAACACCAACAACAATACTTATCATCCGAATCAAGACAAAATCACGTCAGTCTCTACTGCACTTAGTGAAATGCTAACAGTTCTCGAGCATTCTAATCCGACAATAGAAGGCATGAAATCCTTCATTAAAAGCACTCAAGTCATACTCTACGCATTCAACTAACCACCTACAATGTGCACAAAAACTACAGTAAAATCCATTAATATTGTTGCATGGAACTGCAACGGACTCATCCAGAGAAAAAACGAACTAGAAATTTATCTTGAAGAAATCCAAGCAGACATTGCTTTGCTAAACGAGACCCACCTCCTTCCGGCACACAACCCAAAAATCAGGAACTACTTAATGTATAGAAGAGACCGATCTACCCCCGGCGGCGGCACAGCAATCCTGGTGAAAAAGCACATCGCTCATACGGCACTACCAATCCCACAAACCAGAAACCTAGAATCTAATGGCGTGATAATACACACTACCAGAGGGGACTTCTATATCTACTCGGCCTACCAGCCTCCAAACAAAATACTCCTAACATCTGACTTCGATATCTTACTTCAAAACAACAAGAAGACCATCATCGCAGGTTACATAAATGCGAAACATCCGGATTGGGGCTGCAATTATGCAAACGCTCACGGCAGAACCCTCCATACTTATCAAGAACGCTCCAACAACAAATACAACATCATCTCCCCCTACAAACCCACACACTTCTTCCCAAATTCCCGCCCAGATATCCTTGACATAGCAATAGCAAGCAATATTCCAGACCACATCCACATCCACACTGAATCAGCACTTTCTTCCGATCACAACCCCATCATCCTCCGTTGGGGCACTGAACAAAACGAATACAGCTATACCACCAAACATACAGATTGGAATACATACACTAAGACTCTAGCCAACATCATCCCCGCAGTCCCAAAAATCAATTCCGAAGCCCAAATGGAAGAAGCAATATCCACTTTTCAAACAAAGATCCAAGAAGCCGCAAACACCGCAACGGTCACAAAAACAAAAAATCACAGATCGCAATGCTTACCATCTCACATCAAACAACTGATCCAGAATAAAAATCAACTTAGAAAACGTTATCACGCAACCTTGGATCCTCAAATAAAAACCCGACTCAACACAGCACAAAAAGAAGTCAAGGAAGCTATTAGAGAACATAAAGAGGGCAAGTGGAAACACACATTGGAAGAAATCAACAATGACCCAAAAAATCTATGGCGGATCACAAGAGCGCTCAAAGGGAAACACCCTGACATCCCACCGCTGAAAGTAGGCAAAGAAATCTTTATCACTAACACCGATAAAGCAGAAATCCTGGCTGACCAGATAGAAAAACAATGTTCCCCAAACTGGAAAAATGTAAACATGAACCACGTCGCCCACATCCACAGGACAGTCAACACAAAACTAAACCAAGCAAAGCCCAATTCAACTGATTTCATCACTCCGAAAGAACTAAATTCCATTATCAAGAAACTAAAACCTAGAAAAGCCCCAGGCCCCGACCAAATTTCAAACAAAATGCTCCAAAACCTCCCGTTCAAAGCCGTAATGTTCCTGTTGTCAATCATTAACGCCATATTTAAACTCCAAATTTACCCTACCTCATGGAAACAAGCATCCATTATCATGATACCAAAACCCGGAAAAGACCATTCGCAGCCAGGAAGCCATCGACATATCAGCCTACTTTCAGCGGTTAGCAAAATTGCAGACAAGGCAATATTAGCCAAAATCACGGAACACTCTTACAACAACAACATCATCCCTCAAGAGCAACATGGGTTTAAAAAGCACCATTCAACCACAACGCAACTAGCAAGGGTCACAGAATATCTCCATGACGCCTTTCACAAACACAATACGACAACAGCCGTTTTTCTTGACATCGCTAAAGCTTTCGACAGGGTGTGGCACCAAGCGCTCATCTACAAAATGATCTCCCGACAATACCCCCTTCATCTGGTTCATATTATATCTTCATATCTCCACCGGAGAACTTTCTCAATCAAAATTCACAACGTTCACTCCACCAATAGGATCATCTCAGCAGGAGTACCCCAGGGTTCAGCCCTATCTCCTCACCTTTACTCCATTTTTACTTCGGATATACCAAAAACCAACAACACTCTTCTTGCCACATATGCAGACGACACCGCCGTTCTTGCCACCTCCATTAATCCCTCAATAGCACTCAAAAATCTTCAACAAGCAATAACCAGTATAACAACTTGGTGCCACACCTGGCGGATTGCCATAAACGGTGAAAAATCACAGGCCATAGTCTTCCGAAGGAAAGTCGAACCCCTATCAAGACACTTATACATCAACCACGAGGCCCTCAAGCAAAATATCTGGGAGTCACATTAGACCGCAGACTAACCTTCGCAAACCACATTAAGAACGTCTGCAAAAAAGACCAAATGCGCCAGAGGAAGACTATGGCCTTTACTAGGAGCAGCCAGCACACTGTCAAGTAAATTCAAACACCTGATCTACATTCAAATTCTGAGACCTATGCTCACATATGCAGCCCAAATCTGGAATACCGCCGCCCCGACTCACCTCCGTGCCTTGCAAACAATCCAGAACACTTCCCTGAGAATGGTCATCAGAGGTTTGTCAGAAATTCTCAAATCCACCGAGACACCAATACACCACCAATCGAAGAGTTCATAAACCAACTAACTGCCGACTTCTATCAGAAAATGGATGACAACCCCAACTTCACGCCGTCGCCGGAGATGCAGTACGACCCGCAGGTGTACCTGCCCCATAAACGCCCTCGCCTCGCCATTGTAAATAATCCTCGCTAGTGCTCAGCCGTCAACCTCTTAAAAATCAAGATCAAATCTCACTCAGAATAATAGTTAAAGGCCAGAGGCCTGACTTAACAAAACCATGAGAAGAAGAAGAAGGCTTGTCTCACTGCGACACAAACTACTACGAGAAGCAGCACATCTTGAAAATGGCAACCGCGAGATTGTCGAAAGCTCGAGACAACAGAAGTCCATACACGGACTCTACGACAACGCGGATCAATTCCGAAGCAGAAACGACACACATAACTGCGCGAAAACCTACGCACTACCATGTATATATATATATACAGCAAGAGCGCGCGAGGTATGATCACCCGATGGTATACGTAAACTCGCATCTAAACGTGGTCCGATAATACATATTAGAGTACCGGCACAACATACTAGCATTGCCTGCTCATATTCGAACTCATAGTGAACTGATTAGTTTTTCGCAGATTGACAAAAAGAACAAATTAAATTTTCTCTTTAAGTGATGACGATTGCTTAGATAACTAAGTCGATAATAACGCAAAGATTGTAATACTTATAACGTAATTATCATTATCCTTATGAAATTAAATAATAATGTAGTTGTGTAAAAAGTTATAGCAGTACAAGTGGGTTTTAGAATGAAATAAAAACAACACGCCTGAAACATCTGCAGAATAAACTAAGATGTCTAGAGAAAAATAAATAAATAGAAATTTCATGGTAAATAAAAAACTATAAATAAGTATAACAGAAATACCATAAAATAACATAAAAACGACCCTTGAAATAGAAATTAAAACTGCAGCGCAATTTAAAACATCTCGTTCTTCATTTTGTGTGGCTTCTTTTCTATGCTTTATAGGGTATAAACAACCGTGCGTTTCAAAATTGTTAATTATATGACGCACTGTGCCGTAAGCAATAGTTTTTTCAAACTGCGTTTGAAAAGAAAGCATGTTTTGTCGAATAGATTGACCACGATGATAACATTTTACAACAAACTTTCGTTCTTCGATGGATAAAATGTCCATACTTAAATTTATAAAATGAGCAACCACTAAGAAAAATAATATTATGAAATATTATACGCAAACAGTGCAAAGTATAAACCTACGTGCATTCCTCTTTGCAGCCAGCACGCAACTGATGTAATAAATATCTATATCTGGCGAACACCGCTGGCGGAGATCATTTTTCGGAATATATGTCCGAAGAATATCGACTGGCATCGGGTGATCATACCCCGCGCGCTCAAGCTGTATATATACATGGTAGCATGTAAGTTGCTAAGTTTCCTAATATTATGCGATTTTCATTATAACGTGACGAGTTTTTCTTTATTGAAAAGTTTGGTGAAAGTAACAATGTAGAGAAAGAATAAATTTTAAAATGTTTTATCTTTGCACTCATATTTTTGTATCGTAATATGTACTTTTTATTGTTTTAACTTTTTAATTAATTATTTTAAATTCTACAAAGGATATTTAAATTAACTTGTTATTGATATGCTTTTTGCAATAATATTTTAATATGATATACACTAGTTTTTAAGACACACAACATTGTTACAGATTTTTTATATTTCCGAAGAAGACAAAAATAATATGTCGAAACGTAAAATAAACACAAATTTTATTCTACGAAAATAGTTATTCAATTGTCATGCCGAAAATTCCCACAAAGAAAAATATTATAGTTATATTCTACACGGCAAGGAAAAATAACCGCATAATATATATATATATATATATATATATATATATATATATATATATATATATATATATATTATTTAAACTCTTGATGAGCATTGGGCATTTTCGGCATTAAATAAACATACATTAGTTTATAATGTTTGATTTATTTTTTAACGTTTCGACCTTTCTTTTGGTCTTCATCAGAAATGATAATAGGTAAGAAACAATTTTTCTGAAACAATATACACCATGTACATACAAAATGCGATAACACAAAAATAATTTGATATAGGTATACAAAAAATATAAGAATCATATTAAAAAATGAGAAAACTTACTCCAAAATATGTAACAACAGTGTCCTAATAACTTTTATAAAACATGTACAACAAATAAATACATTAAAAGGGTTTTAAAATTTCAAATACGTAACGTCAAACGATTAAGATCTAAAATGTCAATGAAATGTCTATAATGCTGGTTTAGTTTGACATGGAAACGGCCAAAAACAACAACAAAAACGGATAAAATGTATTTATATGAATGTATGCATGTTAATATTAATGGGTTTTGTAATTATAATAATTGTCGGTATACTGTTGATAAATTTGAGATTTCTCCTCTGTCATTAACTGAGTTTTGATTTTTATGTATTTCAATCATCTCTAAAATGTTTCTCGACTTATATATATATATATATATATATATGGTAGTGCATACATAGTAGTGCGTAGGTTTTCGCGGCAGTTATGTGTGTCGTTTCTGCTTCGGAATTGATCCGCGTTGTCGTAGAGTCCGTGTATGGACTTCTGTTGTCTCGAGCTTTCGGCAATCTCGCGGTTGCCATTTTCAAGATGTGCTGCTTCTCATAGTAGTTTGTGTCGAAGTGAGACAAGCCTTCTTCTTCTATATAATATATATTATATATATTTATAATAAAACAACTAGAAAATTATAGTACAAACGATTATTAACAATATATATATATATGTTAATAATCGTTTGTACTATAATTTTCTAGTTGTTTTATTATAAATGCCCATGTTCAACCAGCCAAAAAAATGTTTAAATAGTTCTGCTACAGTTATATTAATTATAACTCCTTATAACACATTTACACCTTATTACAAATGCCATACTTTCGAAAGCTAATAATATTACAAAGCTCTTTCTATATTATTTAAATAACAGCACATTTAATATTTGATTACCCTGTCAATCTTACCCTTAATAGTTTCTTGATTACTCTGTATATTTTAAATTCAAAATTTATGCACTCTCGGTATTTAACTATATTCAGGTTGGTATGAATGCCTAATACCTATAATAATCCAATTAATACTTACGTTTTTACTTTTATATTAAATCTCGGGTCGTGTTCAGGTTCATTATGATATTTGAATAGTACTATCACCAATCTATAAACATTATCCCACAAACATAAAATCAGGTAAGTAATCAATCAGCTATACCTATTCTTTATACTAAATATTTTCTTTCGTTATATGTCAGGTTATGAATCACTCTTATTTATCATATGCTGCATACTTATATAATAAAATAAAGAACAATGTTTATATACAACCAAATTTAATAAATTGATAAATCAAAGTATACAGAGTGGGCCATTGAAAACGAAACAGCGGCTCTGTAGGTCGGCAGAACCGAGTTATATAAAAACGCTCGGACACGTCAACAACATTTTCGAGGGGGACATCGTTCGCGATGAAATTCACCCGAAATACATTCCATCCCTCGGAGCTGTGACCGCCACCCCTAAATTTTTAAATGGCACCATATGGCAAGTGATACCTCATTTGAAAGGTAGTTTCCTTCTTGATATCAAACAACAAAAATAAATTAATTCTATCGATTCGTTTTCGAGATATAGGAACTTGAAGTTGGGAAATCACTTTTTATTCACTCAATCAATAAAAACAATATCTGATAAAGCAATTGTCGCAATAATTATTATTGTCAATGAATTAAATGTTCAAACTGTCTACCACCCATTTCCATACAATAGTACAAGTTCTGTTCAAAATGAGACCGCACATTTCGTAGCATTTCCGGCGTTATTCGACGGCATTCTTCAATAATTCTACGTCGTAAATCTTCCAGAGATTCTGGTTCGGTTGCATAGATTTTGTTTTTCAAGTGACCCCACAGGAAAAAGTCGAGTGGGGTTAAATCTGGAGATCTGGCTGGCCACTCTATAGCGCCTCTTCTTCCAATCCAACTTTCAGGAAACATTCTATCCAAAAACGCCCTAACAGGCTGTGCATAATGTGGAGGTGCCCCGTCTTGTTGAAATTTCAAGTGGTCTTCATGGTAACGATCGTCATTTTCAATGATGTCTACTAATTGTGGATAAACAAATTGATTCAATAATTCCAAATAAGTTTCTCCTGTCAGGTTACCGTCGAGAAATACTGGTCCAATCAAACGGTCCCCAAAAATACCGGCCCAGACATTGAGTTTTTGGGGAGTTTGAGTATGGACTTCGTGGAAAACATGTGGATTGGCATCTGACCAATAACGACAATTATGACGATTCACAGTCGAATTCAAATAGAATGTAGACTCATCAGAAAAGCAGATGTTGAAAAGGAAATTCTCATCAGCATCTAGTATTTTCGTAGTCATAATTTCACAAAATTCCCGTCGCCTATCAAAATCATCTTCATTCAATTGGTGTACCAAATGTATTTTGTAGGGGTGGAATTTATGATGTTTCAGGATTCGGCGGATACTGGTTCTACTGATATTGGTAACACTAGCCAATTTCCTTGTGCTCAATGTTGGGTCTGCATGAACTTGTCCTAAAAGTGCAACTTCAACAGGTTCATTTCTCACCGAAAATCCACGTTCTGGGTCTCGTTTCTTGTTGGCTACTGATCCAGTTTGACGAAATTTTTGCACTAATTCTAGAACGTATTTTCTAGCAACAAGTTTATCTGGATGCGTTTCATTGAACAAATTAGCTGTACGGTTACCGCACTCATCATTCTTAAAAAAAATTGTTATTATTTCAACTCTTTCCGCGATCGTATACACCATTATTGAGGAAAGAATTCAGCAGCTTTAATCAAGTAATTCACTCCAATGTCGTTCAATCAACGATCAGTTTGACACTGACGTCCACACTTGCGATTTGGCGAAAAAAATTATCTCATACATGTTTTTGTTGTACGCGCATTGGAGTCGAATTCGAGAAAACGTCTTTTTATCGATTCTCACGAAACCTTAACATTTTTTCGATCAAGTAATTGAGGATGAAATAAAAATTTGAAACGGACTTGCATGCTATTTGTTGGTAAACAGTTAGATCATTTAATTCCTTGACAATGATAATTATCTTTAAACAGTTGCATTGTTAGATCTTATTTTTATTGATTGAGTGAATAAAAAGTGATTTCCCAACTTCAAGTTCCTATATCTCGAAAACGAATCGATAGAATTAATTTATTTTTGTTGTTTGATATCAAGAAGGAAACTACCTTTCAAATGAGGTATCACTTGCCATATGGTGCCATTTAAAAATTTAGGGGTGGCGGTCACAGCTCCGAGGGATGGAATGTATTTCGGGTGAATTTCATCGCGAACGATGTCCCCCTCGAAAATGTTGTTGACGTGTCCGAGCGTTTTTATATAACTCGGTTCTGCCGACCTACAGAGCCGCTGTTTCGTTTTCAATGGCCCACTCTGTAGAAATTCTATTTATGGTCAACAATACTATAAACTTGAACTGTAACAATTCAAACAGGATTAATTGACGTTTATCTTGGATGTATACTATTTAACGTTGTCAAGGTAAATTTCTAATTTTACATGTACTAGTATCTTTAAATATGCTAATGATACCTCTGCATATAAATCATTAATTATTAATATGAAGATAATATTGAATTATAAATACCGTATTAATGGTATATTATTATGATTTTTAAGAAATATGTAATATTTTATTGGTAATTCAAGGTCAATTGATATTTATCCCATCTGTCAACATAAAAAAATACTATTTTCGTGATAGTTAGTAAATATCACTATTATAATAATTGTTTATACGACCTGTCACAAAATAGCCCATTATAATTTTTAGAATTTCCAATAGTAATTATAATCCGTTCGTTTTTAGAATTTTTACGTACTGTCTGGAGTTCTTATTCGTAGTAGTCCTTCTTGAAGATATGATGGTGTTCAAACAACTTCTTCGGATTAATAACAGCCTCAATACCGCTCAGGATCTCCACAACTACCTTACAATGGAATACTTGCTACTTAACAGGAACCTCTGCTTCGTTTATTCACAATACTCCTCGGACTTCTGGATTTTACAACACTGGACTCTTGATAAAAATCTTCCTTCAGGAATAATAAATATTGTAACTGCTACTGGCACTTGAAATATTAGATTCTTAAATCTTGGTAATAGGATCTCTGAAATAAACTTTTCTCTCACTGGTAACTGGAATCTTATACACCACTATGGCTCTTCGATGAATTTTTCAACTAATGTAACTTATGCTTTATTCTGGTAAGTAGTTTTGATTGATAATTTTCTCTCTTTGTAGTATTATTAATATACACCTTTTTCACTTATTTTCGGATACTTATAGAACAGATATTTGCAAATATTAACAATTTTACACAAAATACCGCTTTTACATTTAAGAAGAAAAATTGTTCTCCACTTTATTTTTTTTTCATCACCCTTGCAATCCTTTTAGATTTTTTAAATATCAACCAATGTATATATAATAACATAATATGCCTAATCAAAATAAAATTAAAATCTGTCTTGTTACCTTTTATACTTTCAAGGCTTAAAAAATTCCATTATTATTATTCTTTTTATATTATAATTAAGTCTTTATATGCTTTAAGTAATCTAAAAACTCACTCATCCCAATTTAATAACCAGATGTCAAAATGACAACTAATTTTGACAATTCCGGTTTTACGAAATTCAAAATATACTTTTCAACTAATTATTATTTATTCAATTTCTGATATTCAATTCTCATTATTTTTCATCCCATAAACGTCATTTAAAGGAGTCTTTAACAAAATAATAATACAAATTATATTACAATAATTAACATTTATCTTTCTCCTTTACAGACTATGGTAAATTTCAATAGACAATGAAACCATCCACATCTCCATATACAGGTCGTTCCTCAATACCTTAAGAACATTATACCCAACAAGTATCACTAGTAGATAAATAATTATTAACCCTTTTAAACGTCAATAAATCATGCTATAACATTGCTATTCAATTTTTTAATACTATACTTTATTTTCTTGTATCTAATTTTATACAGTGCTTTTCATTTAACTGTGGCCATAGGGATTTACATGCTAATATTTCGACTCCCTGTTAACTTTTGTAGTCGTATAAATTTTAAGAAATTTTTGGTTTTCATTAATAAATCGAACATTTCTCTACGAAATGTACATTGCCACAATAACATGAACATGTTTTATTTTTTTATTTTATCATTACAAGATGGAATAATAACACAGATAATTAAACCAGAAAAATCAACGTGGCTAAAATGTCATTATGCTTGCTGTCATTTAATTATTATAAAGTTCCGCCAAAGCTTTTTATTGTGACTTTTAAAGAAAATGTCGGTTTATACCATCAAAGAAAGAGTGGAATTGGTTATGGGATACATAAAAGGTATGTCTAGCAGAGAAATTGTAGATAACTTTGATGCTGCACATCCCAATCGGCCCATTCCTAGTAAGACGACAGTCCTTAAAATGTACGCCACTTTTCACACAACAGGTTGTCTTAATTCTGAGCATCATAAACGTGTGAGAAATTCTTTGGTTCTGACAGAAGAGGTGAAAAGTAATTTATGTTTGGCAATAGAAGATGAGGGCTGCACTACCTTGCATTCCCTTGCGGATCAATTTAATGTTTCGCAGAGTAGTTGCTTCAGGGTGTTAAAAAAGGAAAAGTACAAATCATACAAAATTAAAAATGTGCACAAATTATTACCACGAGATTACTTGCCAAGGATGGAATTTTGTGAACTTTGGATGGAAAAAATTAATAATGATCAAAACGTTTTAAAGAAAATTCTATTTACTGATGAGAGTACATTTAAGTTAGATGGGACAGTCAATAAACAAAATCGACGCATTTGGGCACGAGAAAATCCATACAAAATTCGAGAATCTCACACACAATGGCCTGAGAAAGTTAACGTCTGGGCTGGAATTGTAGGGAATAACATCTTAGGGCCATTTTTTTATTAATGGGTGCCTTAATCAGCAAAAATATTTGGATTTGCTTCAGATGGAAGTAGGCCCTCGTTTAGACGACCTGAGAGCGAATGGACAAATTATCTTTCAACATGATGGAGCCCCAGCTCATAGTGCCGCAGTTATAACGGCATTTTTAAATGAAAGTTTTCCCAATAGTTGGATAGGGCGATTTGGACCATTTAAATGGCCTGCCCGAAGCCCAGACCTTTCTCCTCTCGACTTTTTTTGTGGGGTCATTTATCAAATCAAGTCTACGATAATGTGCGAGATAAGCCAGAGAACTTAGAAGAGTTGAAGAGAAGAATAACAGAGGCTTGCAACTCCATCACAGTTCGAGAGTTACAAAAGAGGCGTAGACATTTTTCTGAACGGTTGGGACATTGTTTAGCCACACTAGGACAACACTTTGAGCAATTTCTTTAATAAGTGATTACTTTAATAAAATTATGTTTGCTTATTTCAATAAAATTATTTATAAAATTTATAAATTTTTATAAGAAAACACACCTATCTTATAACATTGTGTTAAATTTTATTCGTGTCGGCCAAAAATTGCAAATGTCAGCGTAAAATCCAAGCTATTAGAAATTAAAAAGTCGTATAAAATGAGATTTAAAAATTTTTTTTGGTAGATTCATTGTAATTTCTAATGATAAATTGAAATCATTTTAATAAAGAAAGAAATTCTTCAACTTGTAATGCAAAAATGGATGAAATATTTTTATGAGAACGAAAGTTCACAGGGAAAATTATGTTTGCTTATTTCAATAAAATTATTTATAAAGTTTATAAATTTTTATAAGAAAACACACCTATCTTATAACATTGTGTTAAATTTTATTCGTGTCGGCCAAAAATTGCAAATGTCAGCGTAAAATCCAAGCTATTAGAAATTAAAAAGTCGTATAAAATGAGATTTAAAAAAAAAATTTTGTTAGATTCATTGTAATTTCTAATGATAAATTGAAATCATTTTAATAAAGAAAGAAATTCTTCAACTTGTAATGCAAAAATGGATGAAATATTTTTATGAGAACGAAAGTTCACAGGGAGTCGAAATATTAGCATGTAAATCCCTATGGCCACAGTTAAATGAAAAGCACTGTATACATCACTATTATCGACATTACTGAACTACAACAATATATATATGTACATTAAATTTTGTGTGTGTTTTAATGTATTAAATCTAGTAAGTTTTCTATCATATTTATTAATAGTTAGTTCATAGACATTTATAGGTAAATAAGTGCACCGAATTTAATCGAGTAGTTTTATTCATTTGTTTACGTATTAAGTTTCTTTCTTTTGTCTTGTTTTTGTGTACTTTGTCTCTAAAATTTAGTTTATTGTAACAAATTTGGAATTATTAGTCTCAGATGCATTTAGCGTAAAATTGTGTAATTTTCTAAATTATACTAATTTAGTCAACAATTGATTATTCATATTTTTGCTCAAATATTTTGTGTAATCAATATTTCGATTTTTATTGCTGTGTTGTACTACATTTTCTATCTGCCAAATTTCTCTTTTTTATTTATTAGGGTAAGAACGTGTACCTTTGGACAGAATAAATATCTGAACGTAGCATATACCTAAAAATATTCGGAACACGCCTTGTGTTTACTTTTTGTCAACCGGCAACACTGTTTGTAGAGATCCACCATTTTGTCTGAGTGCGTGTTACCAAATATGCTGGAATATTTTCAGTGCTAAAAGTAAGTTTTTTCATAAATCTAATCTAATGTCATCACAGTAGCCATAGTCGATTTTCGCTAACTTAATGTAATAATGAATACAGTAATGGTTAATGTCTAATTTGTTGATAATAGCTTGTTTGAAAGCCTAACCTAATAATTCTTATATAGTTTTTGTTAGGATTGTTTGTGTCGTGCACCTTTGGACAGAGAGTTCCATGTACCTATGGACATGTCCAAAGGTACATGTATTATTGTCATATGTAACCATAAAATCTATAAAACGTTTTTTACAGTGCCACGAAGCAAATTTGGCAAACAACGTGACAGCAAGCATCTATACGTAATGTGGCAAAAAAATGGAATATTAGTAAATCTACATTACATAATTATATAAAAAAACAAAATCCGAACATCACATCTGTGGAAGATATTGTAGTTGCGGTTCCTAATTATGCCGTTCATAAAGTTTTTAATGCTGCAGAGGAGCAAGAATTGTTTAATTATCTGGAAAAATCCGCATTCCTTCATTTTGGTTTAACAAAGCCGCGAACAAGACTGTTAGCTTTTGAGTATGCTAAAGCTCTAAATAAAAAAATGCCATCTTCATGGGAAACTAGAAGGACAGCTGGCCGAGAATGGCTAGTACAATTCAGAAAACGTTGGCCAGCTCTATCATTACGAAAACCTGAAGCCACCAGCTTGTCTCGGGCAACAAGCTTTAATAAAAACAATGTGCAACAATTTTTTAATAATTACAAAGATGTACTGGATAGGTATAATTTTACTCCTGACCGTATTTACAACATGGACGAAACTGCGAACTTTACTGTACTACATAAACCATCTAAGATATTGGCACCTAAGACGATTAAACAACTGGGAAGTTTGACATCTGCCGAAAGGGGTGTGAATGTTACAATGCTAGCATGCGTAAATGCAGTTGGTCAGGCGATACCCCCATTGTTTGTATTCCCTCGAGTGCATTTCAAGGCCCATATGTTGAAAGGGGGACCAAATGGTAGCGTCGGAGCAGCGAATCCATCTGGGTGGTCTACAGAATTTTTCTCTAATTTTTAGAACATATAATTGCGGTAGCTAAACCTATAAAAGAGAAACCTATGCTGCTGCTAATGGATAACCATGAAACCCACATCGCTATTGCTATAATTGAGAAAACCAAAGATAATGGTATAGTACTGTTGACATTGCATCCACATACCTCGCATAAAATGCAGCCCTTAGACCGCACGGTTTTTGGGCCGTACAAGGCTTTTTATAACAAAGCTGCTGAAAACTGGATGCTTTGCAACCCCGGCAAACCCATGACATTGCAGAGATTGCAGGTAAGGCCTATTTACAAGCATTTACGCCTAATAATATTATTAAGGGCTTTGAAGTAACGGGTCTGTGGTCATTAAATTCTAATATATTTACGGAACAAGATTTTCTTCAATCTTATGTGACAGATAGACCGGCACCTCCAGCAGAAAAAGTTCAAAGTTCGCCGACAAATCCTGTTTTTGTAACTGATCCCAGTCCACGCGCAAGTTCCAACTTTGTACCACAGTTTGAATCAACTCCAAGTACTAGCTCTTTGCCTGTGACTGCAGCAATTTCAAGTACAAATGCAAACTCTGCATCTCTGATTAAGCAGATCCCGTTTACGTCTTCACCATCTCTGTCTGTTGAATCTATCATACCATTTCCAAAAGCATCTGCCAGAAATAATAGTGGCAGAGGGCGTAGAAAGAAAGGAAAGACACGTATTCTAACAGACACACCCGAGAAGAATGAGCTGTTACTACAGAGCGCTAATAAAGTAAAAAAGAAGAAAGCGAATGAAGCGAAAGCGAAAACAAAAGTAAAAAAAAGATCAAAAAGGGCAAGAAATGAGTTATGTAGTTCCTCTTCCGAAGATGGAAGTAACGATGATGTATCTTTTCAAGATACTTCTGACGATGATTTTAATATTGACATTTCTGATGATCAGCTTTATTTTGAGCCAGAGCAATATGACCAAGTTGTGGTGTCGAAAGGAAAGGCTAGCAAAATACAGAAGGAAGACTTCGTATTAGTAAAACTAGCTTCCAAAAAACTCATAAAACATTATGTTGCTACTGTGCTGGAAGATATTAGTAATTGTGCTTACATTGTAAAATTTTACGAGACGAAAAAGGATTACTTTTTAGAAGGGAAAGAAAAGCCCTATGAAATAGACGCTGATGATATTATTCTGAAGTTGCCCTCGAGCGGCTGGTGACTCTGCAAGACTACATTATCATATTATATTTGATTTTTCTTTCGACAATTACAATATGTCTTAATTTTTGTGCTAGAAAGATTTTGTAGAGTATTCTTTATGTAACTTTCTCAGAATTTTTGTTTTATGTTAATAAATTGATTTATAATATATATTTTTGCAAAATCTGAGTAATAATTTTTTTAAATATTTTATGTGTACTACGTCCAAAGGTACAAACCAATCAGTCCAAAGGTACCCATTAGTCTATGTACCTTTGGACGAAATGCAGACTTTCTATAAAATAATTATTAACAGGAAATTATCATACTTTATCATTACTTCATTAAGGATTTAAATACAGAACAGGTCGTATTGCTACACAGCACAAAAATTAATTTCCCAGCTTCTATCAGTTTTCTTTAAAAAAATCACAAAATCAGTGTTTTAATAAATGTCCAAAGGTACACGTTCTTACCCTATATTATTATATTTTTATTTTTTATTTCTGTTAACCTGTGTTTCCATTGAGGTAGGCCTTTATATTAGCACAAGTTACCATTTTAATTGTGCAATACTTTAACAACAGTGACCCCGCCTTTATTGTTATAAATGGGTGGCGCAAGCGGGCATTAGTTATTTAACAACTTTGAGTAATCTCAAGCTCTCAATCAACAATCTGAACTTTAGATACAGGGTGTGTCACAGTTTAACACCACCGGCCTTCTTCGAGGACAACATTTGGGAATTTTAATATAATTATAAGCGATTAATTATTATATATTAAAGGCTTCTTATTAATGTCCCCGCTTTTGTATACAGGAATCACCTTGGCGATCTTTAATTCTTCCGGGAAAACACCCTGAATATATTTGCCAGTGGTGCGCTTATTTCGTCACTAATACGTTTTAACAGGTATGTTGACACATTATATACATCCACTGTATCTTTTGGTTTGAGGTTTTTTATAATGTTGTTTATCTCATCGCTGGTAACTGGATTGAAATATAGAGAACCAGTGTTGTCTATTGCTGGTCCTTTCAAGTATACAGTAGGATCAACATTACTTATGATATTACTCGCTGTTAGTTCTCCAATAGAGGAAAAGTACTCATTCATTTTTGTGGCGGATATGGTAGAGGAGTTGTTGCCGTGGTCTCTTGCTCTTCCAGACTCCCTCCATACGACTTCCCATATTGCTTTTAGCTTATTTCAGATTTCAGTATTGCACTTGAATTCGATTTCCGTTTTTGCTCAGCAATCCTATTTAGATATTCCTGCTTGAGCTCGCGGTATATAGTGTAGCATTCTTGATTCTTGGTTGTTTGCGCCACAATTGCCCAAGCAACCAAAGCACTTCTCATTCTAGATATTTCCTCGTTGAACATTTTACTGAATTTCTGTTGCTGAAACTTCTCCACCCGCCTCTCGGGGAAACATTGTTCGAACGACTCCACGAAAATGGCCTGGAAACAAGCGAAAGACTCCACCGCGTTGGGTATTACCATCGGCAAATCCAGCCCCGCCCCCAGCCGCTCCCTGATGTCGCTGATGTTGCACTCATGCATCACTCTTATAGTTCTTTTCATTTTTGGTTTGTTTTCGGATTTTAGTGGTTTGGATGGTTTGAAAGAGAGTAGTTGAGGATAGTGATCTGATAAATGGAAGTTGGCGGTTATTGTTGAGTAATTTGTCTTCAATATTCGTGAATATATTGTCTATCAAGGTGCTGCTTGATTGTGTGACTCTTGAATGATCACTAAACACTCCTTTTAAATTGAACGAATTAAAAATGTCAAGAACATGTTGCGTTGCTTTGTTTTTTATTTCAAAGTTGATACTGAAATCCCCGGCGATAAGTGTACTTTTGTCATAGCCATCCTGATCCACTATGTTTAGTAGTTCATTCAATTTTTCTTCGAACAACAGCATATCTCCCGAGGGCGGTCTATAAATCGTCACAATCAAAGTTTTGCAGCTTTTGATCTCAATCGCAGCTATTTCAATTTGGTTCTCAACAAACAAGTTTACTAAATCAATTATGTTTATGGCATTTATGATGTCTTTCACCATTATTAAAGATCGACCGTGAATTGCATTTACTCTGCAGTAGCAGCTCGCGATATCGTAGCCTTTCACATTTATTAATTTCATTTTTTCTTGGGTTAAAAAGTGCTCAGTTAAACATATAATATCAACATGGCTTTTTTTCATTTGTAATTGTAAGGTATCGGTTTTTCTTGAGAGGCCCTGTATATTATAATTTAAGACAGTAGTTCTTTTCTCAATTTTTATTGCGCTGAACTTGAATGTACTATCCTCGGTTAGGTTTGTTTTCCCTCGGGGTTCCGTTTCTGAAAATTTCGGTAAGGCTTGATAATTACATTACTCGGCCATAAACCTCCGTCTAAAACTGTTTTCTTCAATTCCTCCCTAACTGTCAATTTAAATGCCGCTCTATCTTTATTCAAAATATTTAGCTTTTCGCAATCTGTTGTACTCACATTGTTTTCACTCAGATATTCCTTTACAGCATTCACTGTTGTTGTATTTTTCAAGTTTGAAATAAATATCCAGGCTGTTCTATCCATCGCCTCTAATTAAGTATTCTTTCTTGTACCTTTAACAATACCTGTCTCAGATCTCCGAAACCTGTTCTTTTTGTTTATTGTCCATATTATTCTCCTGAGAATGAATTGTTTCACTTACATTATTCACAGATTGTTTATTTTCCGTTTTTACTGTGTCCCATTTTTTCCACGGACTACTTTTGGTGATTTTTTTTTATAAGTCAAGCTTTTATAAGTCAATGCTACACCCGAGAATGTAAATAGTATTGTGCAACCTACGAAAAATTCCATTATTTTATAAAATCTCAACCTGGTGATGCTGCCATGTATTGTGGAAACGGGTTTGTAGACCAGGAACACGAGGATGTATTTATACCAGGATAACGGTGGAAGAACGTTCCAGCAACCACATGGTTGCTTATGTATCTGTTCACAATGAAAGTTTTTTACGTTTATTAATTCCACCATGCGTACTTTTTTTAATTTATAATCTGTCATTTGACATTAGACATTTTCTGTACAATTTGTCACATTATATTCTTATATACAGGGTGTACCACTTAAAACTCCCAGGTCAAATATCTCCGAAACGGATATAGATATTTGAATTTTGTAAAAAGTAGTTACTACAGAATGTGATTGTCTCTAGTTTTCTCATACAATTGTATTTTATTATGTGAATATATAGATGGCGCTGCGATGAAAAGGATTTTTTTGATCGCCACAATCTTCATTTGTTTTTTATTTGAAAGAGTATTAACATTAATGTAAATTTTATTATTTGTGTTAGTTTCCAAAATTTAACGGTTTCTCAGATATTCGTGTTTAAAGAAAATAAGAGTAACTTTAATTTTTGTCTTTATTTTGTTTAAATAATTAAAAGGATCAAATATAACTAACAAAGATGGTCAAAATTGTTGCATTCTTGATTGTTACATAACGTATATCGCCTTATTAGTTCTCTTCCGCAAACATTTAACAATGTATTTCTACTAATTTTTTAAACATTTGCATAAATTTTATTATAAAGGTCGCCCATATCTGTTATGGGTTCCTTATGAACTTCAGTAACCCCATAAGAAAGAATCTAACGGGGTTAGATCCGGCGAACGAGCCGGCCACCTAAGGACGCCATAAGTACCAATCCAACGTCGTGGGAACATTTGATTAAAATTGTCAGTAACTATGTTGGTATTATGAGCAGGTGCCCCGTCTTGATGTAACCACATATTATTTCGCAGCTCTATAGGCACAAGTTCCAAAAGCAGTGGTAACTCATTTGACAGGAAATGTAAGTAGCGCACACCAGTAGTTAATGTTTCATGATAAAAGTGGGGACCTAGGATATATCCATTTAAAATTCCAGACCAAACGTTAACGCCAAAAACTGTTTCTTGTTTTGCCTTATCCAACTAGAATTATCTTCTGGCCCATCTTCCAAAAGTAGTGGTAACTCATTTGGCATTATGCTTAATTCAAGTACCATTGTTGTGAAAACGACATTCGTCACTCCACATAATCTGATTCATTCAGTTGTTGTTTTCCGCTAACATTACAGAAAATTCTGCCAGAAAATCGAGTCTGCGTTGATTATCTCCTATTCTTAAATGGTGCACTAAATGAACTTTATATGGAAAGTATTTATTTTCTTTTAGAATCCGACGGCAAGAGGTTACAGATAGATCATGCTGTTCTTTTAATTACCGTAATAATGTATGTGGATTATTATTAATTGTTTGTAGTACCGCTGCCGTAATTACATCATCTCTCACTCTTTTCTGCCTTAATTGTTTTTGTTTTTTGAAGCTACCGTAATTTCTGAGATTTGCACACAGACTTATAAATGTTTTGAGATCTGGTAAAGGTCTGTTTGGAAAGCGTAGAGGATGTATTCGCATTGCTTCAGATGCATTTCTACGGGATTCTCCATAAATTTAAGTCATATTCAGTTTGTCTTCATTTGTGTGTAAAACCATATTTTTAAAACAATCTGAACGCAAAGTGAGTAAATACTTGAATGAAGCTAATTATAAAGACAATTAATAATTAAGCAAATATCACTAATGTGTTTTAATGTCAAAATATTTCCTAAATAATCAAAGCAAGCATACATACATACACACAGACATGAATGCTTTTCGGCCTACAAACCTATGCGAGTCTATGAAGCGAAATTTATAAAAAGGAACTAACTATTAAATTTAAAATGTGAAGTAACTATAATAGCAAGAATTGTGAATATTTTTACTCCTATTTTTCCCTACAAATTAAATATTTAAACAAAATAAGGACAAAATTAAAGTTACTCTTACTTTCTTTAAACACGGATATCTAAGAAACCGTTAAATTTTGGAAACTAACACAAATAATAAAATTTACATTAATTTTAATACTCTTTCAAATAAAAAACAAATGAAGATTGTGGCGATCAAAAAAATTCTTTTCATCGCAGCGCCATCTATATCTTCACATAATAAAACACAATTGTGAGAGCAAACTAGAGTCTATCACATTCTTTAGTAACTAATTTTTACAAAATTCAAATATCTTTATCCGTTCCCGAGATATTTGACCTGGGAATTTTAAGTGGTACACCCTGTATGTTGCTGTTATATATTATTATGAACGACGGACTTTTTATTGATCTTGTGCATAGTTATCCCCATTTGTATGATAAAAAGCGGGCGGATTTTAAAGACGCCATGAAAAAGAACAACTCGTGGGTTAAAATCGCCAAACTTGTAAAATGTTCAAGTAAGTTAAAAACTTGTAATACGATTGTGTAGTTGAAAATGTAATTGCTCGAATTTCATAGAAGAGGGCGTAATCGCTCTCTGGAAATTTCTAAGAGAGAAATATATTAGTTGTGGGAAAAAGCTTCCGAGTGACAACGAAGCTGAAAGCCAAGACTTAGAGCGGGAATATTACAGTACCCTTAAATGGCTTGACAACTACATCACTGAAAGAAAGTAAGTATATACTGCTACACGATTTGTTTTTATATACACTCACCTGCTTGAATTGTTTAAAGGACCAAGTCTTGCTGGCAAAGTTTGCAAACCTCTGAGAAAACGCGGGAATTATCAGAAACATTGGAAGGCCAAGATGATAGCAGTAGTACTACAGAGCATATTTTGGACCACTTTGAATCTGAGACACAATACACTGAGATGCTCGTAGAGAAGAGTGAAAGTCCACTGCTATCGCCAGTTGCCAGCACCTCTAGGTCAACCCCTACTTTAAATTTGACAGCACCTTCAAAACGAAAGAAGGAGACAGTAAGTTAGTAACGGAAAGTGTTCAGGATATCGGGGCAACAATGAAAAATGTTCTTAACTTGGCAAATAAAAAGTCTGAAGATCAAGATGAATCGTTTGGTAAACAAGTAACGCGTTTTTTAAAAGATTGTACTGACAAAGAAAAGAAGAAAATGTTTTCGAAAACTGTTTTTGATGTAATGTTGGAAGATATTTAGAAATTAAGGTTTACTTCAATAATGTTTATTTTGTTAGTAATACATAGAAGTTGTTTTAATAATTATTATTTCAATAAATTTGTTGTTGTTTTGTACCACGTGTATATGTTTCTTCCCATGGAAAACAACTCCCTCTGTCACAAAGTATTTTGCAAGATGGTTGCCAGTTTCAAAGAATTTATTTGAGGCGTTATTACTGTTCAATCTGTGTAATGGCTGAAATAATTGGCAAATGTAGACGGCCTAAAAAAAATTGTGTTTATTTCTTAATTAAATAATATTAATAATAATTCAACATCAACTTCCTGATGAACATATTGTGTGGGACAATATACAGCAGGTTGTTTTGACTTTGCTGCAGTAAGCATGAGATAATTGTGTAGGCAAACAGCTGCTTCAATGTACTTCTCAATATTTTCTACTTTACCAACAATGGGCCCTTGAAATTAGGGATGCAATATCGCTCATATTCGAACATCGATGTTTTTCAAAAGTAAAACATCGATGTCGAAAACATTGATGTTTATGATGATACATCGATGGTTTTTCGATGTTTTTGAAAAATTATTGATAAGCTGAATCTTTAGTATAATAAGCATTGAAACACATAGATAATGTTAATTACATTTATTTGTGAAAATAGATAGCGTGAAAGAAAACATTTTAGTTATTTATTTTTATTTATGGAATTCAAAAACATTAATTTTGATAATCTGGTGCCCAGTAAGCGGTTCCTCTCTTGGGTTATTGTTGCCGCAGCCTCTGAGAACAACCGCTCACTGGGCACCGAAGTTGCCACGATTGGCAAATACTTCATAGCGATTTTGTATAGGCATGGGAACAGTGTACGCATGTCATCCCACATTCCTATAGGATCGCCTTTGATTTTGATGGGAGTTACCGGTGATGATAGAAACATACGAAATTCTGAATCAACTTTGGTTTTGTCATTGTCGCTAGTTCTGTTTATGTTTTTATATGATAATTGTTTGTGGTAACTCCCTCCATATATGCTGTGACTCTTACAAATTTATATATAAATGAAATAAATTTAATTTACTTAATTAATGAATAACTGAGAGTCAAGCACGCATCCTAGTGCTAGGCCTTATGCTAGACTAAGATACGGTGAATTTTCTGCTAAAAAGGTAGGTTAAGCAAAACATTTACATGCAACTAGCTCAGTTTGAAAATAAATAGTTCTCTCAGGGGCAGAAAATATGAGTTGATTCTCCTGCTCTTTAATTATCTCCAGGTCAGGTAAAGAAAATAAAATACAAAATAAATCTTAACATCTAATTTATTAAAATAAAATAATTTTAAACGAATTCAAAAGTTTTTATCTACAAATATTTACACACAAAAATCAATATTCAGTCATAATTCAAATCTATACAACATAATCAATAAAATATTATAAAAGATAAAATAAATGAAGTCATAATGTCGTGAAAAAACTTATGTCTAAAAATGTGAACGTGACCATTATGATTTATATTTGTTATAGATACATGTAAACAATCAAAATAAAATAAGTTACCCGTGATGAATTGTACTGGAATATATATATATATATATAAAAAAAAATTGTGCGGTCTATTATTTGCCAACAAAATATAAACATTAAGGATATGGCTTTGCCCTAATTAGTCCTGTCCGGCGCCTTTTCTCGCTCCCAACACAGTACCATCAGATAACAAATTCACACAGATGAGTATCCCAAAGTTCCACCCTACGAGCATGTCTTTTTCAACTCGTCGGACGCAACCCGAACATACATCACAATGTGCTCACTCCTTAAGGAATATATATATATATTAAATTAAATAAATAAAATGAAATAAAATAATGTCTCTGCGTATTCAATAAATTAACTCAGCCCTGATTAGTTCTGCCTGGTGCCTTTTCTCGCTCCCAAACGCAGTACCACCAAGACCAATTCGTGTCTTTCAAATTCACCAGGACTCCATGCTATGAATTAAATAATGACATAATTCATTTCACACATTCCTGATGTATTATTCAACACGTTAATATTGAACACCCAAATACAACAAAAATATACTTAATACACATATCAAAAGAAATAATATATACATTAAAAATAAATTTTACCTTTCTCGTGAAATTCCAATACAAAAACACCACTACAAACAAAGAATTTGGTACGCCACAATTACTAGAAAGTTTTGTCATAATGTATGGCATAGTACCCCTACATGCAAAACAAAACACTCTAGAAAGGAAAATAAAATGAAATTAAATAAATTCAAAAACTGAGTTCATAAATAAAGTATCTCATACATAAGTAATTATTCAAATATATATCTAGACATCTCAATGTGATACGCGCTGCATGTTAAAAATAAAAATATTATAAGTGTTGAATCTTGTTAAAATTTTATAAGTGTCGAAAATCTCAAAAATTATTCTAAGTCCGGATTTAGGAGTAATCCTTTTTAAAAGAAGGAGGGAGTGGTTTATCACCTACTTTTAGACTAGTTAAAAGTTGCGGTTTTCACCAAGCAATCCTGGAAATTTTATCCGTCCGCTCTTTTATGCTTAATTTTCTTTATAAAAACATACGGCAACTTTCGGCAAACACGAATCCACCTCCAAAATTGTATATCGACGGTGCTGCTCTTATCGGTCACTTGGGGAAACAGCGTATTAATAATCCTTGAAAAAGGTAAACAAACATGTGAATATAAATTCGTCTATATGTTTATGACTCAGCCGTGCACCTGACGAACAATACTTTTTGCGCCGGTCTACACGGTCGATCTTTGCCAATGCCAGAAATCTTTGTGCGGGGAACACTTTCTCATAATTGAAACGTAACATTCAATGCGTAACTTAATATTATGACCTTATAAAAATGTTACTAAGATTCTTTTATTGTTTTACTTAAATAAAAATAAAGTTTTCGTAAATTATTGATATAGTGAATATTTATATACACATTATGGTAAAAATGAATAAAATAAAATTAATTTAAATAAAGTCTTGAAGTGATCTTGATTATACTTATTTATTTACATATTATTATTTATTCAAGATCACTGCATAAATATCCCTATGGGAATATCTGCGATTTATAAGCGAGAATCGCTAATGCCAATGGTATAAATTCAAGATTTCCCATAAATACCAGTTAATATACTTATACATTATTTACAATATTATTGATATAAAGCATAGAGACATGAAATTTCCCTATAATATGCTCATTCTATATTTATATACAAATCAGGAGTAAATATGCAAAACTCTTGGAGTTTATTTTAAACTTTACTCCTTTCATGACGAGAAAGTTTAAACAAATAACATTTAAAACACTTAAAATAATGAAACTACTTATTACTATATATACAAAAGTGTACTTAAATTCTTTAAATTTTACACCTTTCATTGGTATTACAAATATTGTAATTTGATTATTGAGTTCCCTTAAAATGAAGTGGCAATTGTAGTCCACTATTTTGGGAAAACTTCTTAACATTTTTAAATATCTGGGCTGTGGGTACTTTTCAACTGCATCCAAAGCCTCTATTCTCTCATGAATCCATTTAGATTTCACACTCATTCCTAAAATCATTTTATCATTCACATGATGTGACACATTTTCATCATGTGGGTTTAATATGTGCTGTACGGGCTTTACATACCCATAATGTAAAATATTTTGTTCCTTATGAACAATTTTATTTAAATTCACTAATAAATTTACCACTATTGGATATAATTTCATGAAACATTTATATAGCTGTACCAACCAAAGAGAATTAACGTTTACAAACCACTTTGCATCAGTACTCATTGACAATAATGTTTCTAATAATTTGGGGAGTTGTAGCTGTTGTTTTATTGACTTAAATTTACACAAACTTGATTTATTATTCTCAATGTTTACTAAATAATCTAAATATTTCTTAATTACTACTGTGATGGGGTTTATTAGGTTATATACTAAATTTTCAATAATTTCATCTTTTAACAAACTTTTAATTTTAAATTGAACACTTAATTTCTGCTTATGGGAAGATGGATGAGTCGTTTCTGTTTTAAAACAATTATCATAGTCTACTGCTAAATCTACATTACCATTAAATAATTTAACATCTTTTGTCAAAGGATCACTCACATTATCATTATTAATCTGTTTGTTGCAAATCAAATTTTTGTCACCCATATTTATTTCCCGGTGTGAACATTTATTTATTATGTCACCCATATATTTCGTGGCGTCTTTCTTTTGAAGACCCTCCACATGGTGTGTACATTTATTATTTATGTCACCCGTGGCAAACATGGACTCTTCCCTTTGAAGATCATCCACATGGTGTGAACCTTTATCCTTGTCAATCAAACTATCATTATTTATTTTTAAAGTGAGGTCCCTATCAAAATTATCAATGATTGAATTATTAACTAATATTTTATCATCTTGAGCGCCTTTGTCCCAAGACATGTTTACTTTACTATTGTGAAGGGTTCTATTTTCCCTTTCCAATTTCGATGTATATAGACTCAAAAAATCCATCCCAAGTACGCAGCAATATTTTAATCTTGGTGTAACAATAAATTGTGTTACAAGTTCTACATCACCCATCTCTATATTTATACAAAATACATTATCTTGCTTGTAAAAACCTAATTTTTCAAACCTTTTATCAAATAATCCCCCATCTAAAAGTGACAATTCTAATTCACTATCTATTATAGCTACCCCATATACATCCCCTACTTTAACATCTACCAGTGGAAATTCAGTGGTTATATTACTTAAATCTATAAAATTTCTCTTGCTTCGTTGTTTCTTCTTTTTCCCTTTGGTTGGACCTACCAAAAATCCAGGTCCTTCTTTATTGCTCCTCTTGACGCATCTTTCATTACAGCTTCTGTTTTATTTTCTTTACTTTCTATAATTACGTTATTAAATCCTCGGGTATCTTCTGTTTCATTTTTTCCATATTTCCTTCCTACATGACCCTCCTGTCTCCAATTATTATTATTATCATTACTACTACTATTATTACTCATATTCTTATTGTTACCATTTTCCACTTTTCCTCTCTGGTAACCATTATTCTGATATCGATTACCATTGTATCTTTGTTGGTTATTGTGGTAATTACCATTATTACTTGCTTTATACCCATTTCTATTTTGAGATACACTCCTATCTTCCACGTCGTCCAGACGCTTTACCAATTCCAAGAGTTGCTCAACGGTGTCTATACCCTGTAAAGCAACTGCTTGTACTACCTCATGCTCAAAATGATTAGCTAATTGTGTAACAATGTCACACTCCTGGATCACAGGTTGTATATGTTTCAAGAAAGAATATTTCCGAATAACATAGTTCTCCCTAGACGTAATAGAACGATATTTGCCAAAGGTAAGGTCATGTCTGATGCGCCTTTGCTGAGTTTGTCCCCAGTACTGTCTGATAAACATATTTTCTAATTCTTCGTATGTCTGTACCTCATCAATTACCATATCGTACCATAATAATGCATAATCTCTAAGACACCCTCTCATGAAATGTAATTTTGACATATCATCATTAATACCACGAATGTATGTCTTAATAGTTTTAAGAAATGCCATTGGGTTGTCTTTATTATACCCAGAAAATGTTGGTATATTTTCCGTACCAATTGATATCTGTTGCGGTACAACACAAGGTGTAATTGTACCTTGTTCAACTCTCGTTTTCAAATTCTTAATTGTATCTTGACAATTTAATGTCATATCCTGTAGCTTTAAAAGAGAGTCTGTGCATGCACCATATTTAACCCTACAGTCTTCAAACTTACTTGTTAAATTCTGGACATCTTTCCGAACCGACATGGCACTACTGTCCACCTTCAGTTCCAAGAATTGTATTTTCTCATCTTGTCCTCCAATCCTTTCTTCTATTTGTTTAAAATTTTCTCTTGCTACACTGGCCCTCTGATTCATTTCATCTATCAAGAATTCACTGCTATTCTTACACTTCTTTTCGCTCGCTTCTATTCTTTCGTTGGTCTGTGTTATGCTTTGTTTCACATCTTCATTTAATTTATTGTTCATTGCAGACATTTCTTCTCTACATTCCTTTATTCCAATATCTATCCTCTCATTTATTGATTTTATTACTGTTTGGATTTCTATCTTATTCCTATTCATTTCTTCTTTATTTTCCTTAAACTTTTCATCAAATTTCTTATTCATTTCAGTTTTCATTTCCCTTTTGTTCCTTTCCATCTCTTCTTTATTTTCTTCAAACTTTTCATTTATCTCTTCTTTCATTTCTATCTTGTTCTCATCTAATTTTTTATTCATCTCTATCTTGTCACATTCCAATTTACAGAAAAGTTTTTCAAATAAAATATCAAATCTGTCTCCGCCTGGCATTTCTTTCGTTTCAATTTTTACATTTTCAGTTACATTTTCATCCTCATCAAGAGGTAGCGTCTTTTCTGAATCTGTCACAGAGGAAATGCCTTGTGGTTCCCTGTACGTTTCAAATAAATATTTGGTATCCATACCACTTTCAGGATTTTCACCCTCACCTTTATTCTCAGACATATTTACTTTATCTGTCCTGGCACTTAAAGAGACTTATTTGTGGAGAAAAATAAATCAAAACTTGACAAAATTTACTTGTGAATTATACTTATTAATTATTCAAATGCACTTAAAGGTGAAAATACCTCCCTCTAATTACACAGCTATTTGAATATTAAATAATTAACTAATTTTTATCTAAACAGTTTAAAATGTAAAAGTTTTGCCCCACTACGTTGGTCACCATATATACATTATGGAACGGCAAAATTTTTACACCATGAACATTGGACATCATATGAATAATATGGAAATGTGAAATTGCTAGTAAATTGTAAATATATATGAAATGTAAATGCAAAAGTTTTGCCCCACTACGTTGGGTGCCATATATATGTTATAGAAAGTGTTAATAAATGATATATATAAATGTAAATGTATCATGGCCCCACGTTGGGCGCCATATATATGCTGTGACTCTTACAAATTTATATATAAATGAAATAAATTTAATTTACTTAATTAATGAATAACTGAGAGTCAAGCACGCATCCTAGTGCTAGGCCTTATGCTAGACTAAGATACGGTGAATTTTCTGCTAAAAAGGTAGGTTAAGCAAAACATTTACATGCAACTAGCTCAGTTTGAAAATAAATAGTTCTCTCAGGGGCAGAAAATATGAGTTGATTCTCCTGCTCTTTAATTATCTCCAGGTCAGGTAAAGAAAATAAAATACAAAATAAATCTTAACATCTAATTTATTAAAATAAAATAATTTTAAACGAATTCAAAAGTTTTTATCTACAAATATTTACACACAAAAATCAATATTCAGTCATAATTCAAATCTATACAACATAATCAATAAAATATTATAAAAGATAAAATAAATGAAGTCATAATGTCGTGAAAAAACTTATGTCTAAAAATGTGAACGTGACCATTATGATTTATATTTGTTATAGATACATGTAAACAATCAAAATAAAATAAGTTACCCGTGATGAATTGTACTGGAATATATATATATATATAAAAAAAAATTGTGCGGTCTATTATTTGCCAACAAAATATAAACATTAAGGATATGGCTTTGCCCTAATTAGTCCTGTCCGGCGCCTTTTCTCGCTCCCAACACAGTACCATCAGATAACAAATTCACACAGATGAGTATCCCAAAGTTCCACCCTACGAGCATGTCTTTTTCAACTCGTCGGACGCAACCCGAACATACATCACAATGTGCTCACTCCTTAAGGAATATATATATATATTAAATTAAATAAATAAAATGAAATAAAATAATGTCTCTGCGTATTCAATAAATTAACTCAGCCCTGATTAGTTCTGCCTGGTGCCTTTTCTCGCTCCCAAACGCAGTACCACCAAGACCAATTCGTGTCTTTCAAATTCACCAGGACTCCATGCTATGAATTAAATAATGACATAATTCATTTCACACATTCCTGATGTATTATTCAACTCGTTAATATTGAACACCCAAATACAACAAAAATATACTTAATACACATATCAAAAGAAATAATATATACATTAAAAATAAATTTTACCTTTCTCGTGAAATTCCAATACAAAAACACCACTACAAACAAAGAATTTGGTACGCCACTATACACACATTTATAACAAATATTGTTTAATCACCTTAACTCTTCATACATCGTTTCAAACTCATCCATAATAAATTTTCAATGAAAATTTGATTCACTTATATATAACCTATATACACATAAAACAAAATTATTAATTTTAAATACCTTTTTGTAGAATAAATAAATTTAAAAGAAAAGTAAATTATGCGAAAATGAAATGATTGTGTTATCCAAAGTTATCATTACAATTACTAGAAAGTTTTGTCATAATGTATGGCATAGTACCCCTACATGCAAAACAAAACACTCTAGAAAGGAAAATAAAATGAAATTAAATAAATTCAAAAACTGAGTTCATAAATAAAGTATCTCATACATAAGTAATTATTCAAATATATATCTAGACATCTCAATGTGATACGCGCTGCATGTTAAAAATAAAAATATTATAAGTGTTGAATCTTGTTAAAATTTTATGAGTGTCGAAAATCTCAAAAATTATTCTAAGTCCGGATTTAGGAGTAATCCTTTTTAAAAGAAGGAGGGAGTGGTTTATCACCTACTTTTAGACTAGTTAAAAGTTGCGGTTTTCACCAAGCAATCCTGGAAATTTTATCCGTCCGCTCTTTTATGCTTAATTTTCTTTATAAAAACATACGGCAACTTTCGGCAAACACGAATCCACCTCCAAAATTGTATATCGACGGTGCTGCTCTTATCGGTCACTTGGGGAAACAGCGTATTAATAATCCTTGAAAAAGGTAAACAAACATGTGAATATAAATTCGTCTATATGTTTATGACTCAGCCGTGCACCTGACGAACAATACTTTTTGCGCCGGTCTACACAGTCGATCTTTGCCAATGCCAGAAATCTTTGTGCGGGGAACACTTTCTCATAATTGAAACGTAACATTCAATGCGTAACTTAATATTATGACCTTATAAAAATTTTACTAAGATTCTTTTATTGTTTTACTTAAATAAAAATAAAGTTTTCGTAAATTATTGATATAGTGAATATTTATATACACATTATGGTAAAAATGAATAAAATAAAATTAATTTAAATAAAGTCTTGAAGTGATCTTGATTATACTTATTTATTTACATATTATTATTTATTCAAGATCACTGCAATATGTCACGTTCCATGTTATCCATCCTTTTCAGATTCGTCAGAAGACTCAGTTCTCGCAACTGTTGGTTGCATGCTGGTTACGTAATTGTTTCTATAACTGAAGACGTTAGCTTTAGCAGTCGCATCTCTAAAATGAAGCATCTTGAAGCGCGGATCCAGCGCGGTTGCAATTGCCAAAGATGAGCATTGCTCTAGTCTATCGAATCGCTTTGCAATTTCCTTTTCAATTTCTGATTTTAGTGTAATGGAGCTATCAAATATTGGCGACAAGTTTTTCAGCATGCCTCGTAAACAGCCTACAAGTGGAATTACTTTACTCACCGTGACATAGTTTTGTCCGGAAATTTCTTTAGTCAACCTTTCAAAAGGCTGGAAAAGTTGCAAGATTTCGCGCAGGCAGCCCACTTCGCTAGATGTTATCATTGGTGGAGCAGCGGAACGGCATAACAGTATTGCACTTATCGTTGAAACTAACTCCATAAAACGTTCCAACATATAATACGTTGAATTCCAACGAGTGCAGACGTCAAGTATTAGCTTCTTCGTCTGGCCTTTCTTCACGCCAGCATCCCTTTGCTTTTTACGCAATTCATCACTGGCATTGACACTACGTTTTATGAATTTATCAATTTCGCGTACTCTGCTTATGATCAGGGATGAATTTTTAGCTTCCTCCAATGAATTTATGACAACTAAATTTACTGTGTATGCGAAGCATGGTATTATTCTTTTATCACCAAACATTTGTCTATTTACTTACATAACTGTGCTGTCATTGTCAGTTACTACAGCAGTAACTTTATCCATGGAAATACACCATTCGTCAACGATTTCTGTAGGTCTCCTTTGTATATATTCCGCTGAATGTCTTTCAAGCAATTCAAATACTGCCAGAGTTGCGCTGGTAAGTTTAGATTTCTCTAAAAAGTGAATGGTGATTCCGATGAAAGATTTATTCTGCATTGTCTCTGTCCATATGTCATATGTAATACAGTAATATTCTACTGCTTTTACGTAGTTTTTAAAAACCTCTGACATAACTTCGTATTTTTCATCTACACGTTTCTTAAATGTTTCTCTAGAAGGAATTTTGTATAAGGGCTCAACTTCCTTCATTAGTTGTGTGAATCCTTTTCCTTCCACAACTGAAAATGGCTTATGGTCCACGACGATAAAATTCAAGATCGCCTCGGTAATTTTTTGATGTTTTGTACCTTCAGTAGTTGTTATGCTTTTTATGTTACTAAACAATTCGCCGAGCGTTTGCTGTTGTAGAGGTGTATTAGTATTAAAAATGTCATTGGAAGTGGAATTGAATTTCGTCGTTTTTCTCATCAATGGATTTTGTCTTTTTATGTAATGGCTCGTCTGCTATTTGCTCCTGAATAGTATAGGGGTGGATCTTCTCTAGATGACCCCGAAGATAAGTGGTATTACCTGAAGTTTTCAAGCTTTTGTTGCAAAATTTGCAAACCGCTTCTTTGTTATTACTGTTTTTGAAATAAGTCCAATTTTTTTTTTTTGGCGGCATTTTGTCTAAAATAATAAAACAATATTATGAATAATAATTAAATATCCAACTATGAAGTACTTGTTAAAGTAATTTATCTTGAGACTATAACATAAATAGTCTCAAGATAAATTACTTTAAATTATAATACTTCCTTATCTACTTGATGTGTAATTAATTCAAATTACAATTCTTTACTTTTGAAAATTTTAATTAGCCTACAACATTTATTTTGTACTAACATTTATATTTTACTGATTTCTGTATTATCTTATATCTTTTCTGTACTTTTAAATAATCCAATCAACCAACAAGTGTTTTATAAGTCATATAGATGGCACCACTAAATATTATGTCGTATGTACATATGAAAACTAATGCCTGTTTATGTATTAAAAATATCTAAATGTTTACTTGTTTGTTGTGAAATGCTTTTTACCAAGAGGTTTTTTTTTATAACTCCGAAAATACTTCTAATTACATTTACCAAACTCTTTTCGGTAAGAAAATATTATTCAACAGTATTCATTACCATATTTCATATGACATTTATTTATTTCAGGTTATATTTTACGCAAAAATTACTGGATTGCAATTTTCATTTATCATAAATAAAACGACACTCTTCTAATAAAAATTAAGTGTATATTCGAACAACTTTCTTGAACATTGCTGAACATTTACGTGTTTACAATATTTTATTAATATTGGAAACTTGATTATTTGACGTCGAAGAAAATTTATTTTTGATGTGTATTTATCTCTTTGTAACCACTTAATACAGGTAAGTTCACTTATTATATTTACTTTAGTTATTTAAATTAAATATTTATAAAGAAATACCTCATGTAATTTTTAACTGAATGACAATAATTCATGTATTTGTCATATTCAAGAAAATAGAGAATTAAAAACTTATATTGTTTATCGCATATGTACTGATGAATTATCTTAAAGTTCAATTACTTTATCTAATGATCTATTATACAAATATTCAATTCTTTTTTCAAAATTTAAACAATTAAATCTTTCTTTTCTGCAATTTCTAATACTTTACTAAATTGGTAATACTTAAATGTTCCTTTCTTATAGATGTGTTCGATCCACTCCTTGATACTGCCCAACAACGATTCACCACTTGATGCTATTCAACTTCAACCTTGTACTATTGTTAGAAGACAAATTACCGAATATCCTATGTATAATCCTGCTCGTCTTATGGAATTAAAAATGGTCCTTTTATTCGGATGTTGATTCTCTTCATATACTGCCACCACTCTTATGTTACCCGACAAGGAAAATTATCCAACCTTTATGGACTACTCCTGGAAAATTCCGGATCTTGAAGTAAACTACAGCCTCAATTGTACAAATAATCAGGTATCTCAAGTGCCTCCTGAAAACACTACTTCAACAACTCTCTTCTAATGGAACCTGGATCTTGCACCAAATCCGTAAGTGTATTCTCTATTCTTATGTTAAGTTATTTATCAATAATGAATTTCACTCTGGACACAACTATTCCTTTTATATCTCACTGAATTCGTGTTAAATCTCAGAAATTTACTTCTGATAGAAAAAAACACGTCTCTCTATTTTTAAATTCAAAAATAATTTTTTTTTTATTTATATCCATTTCCCTAGCAATCCCTATCTCATTTTCTATTATCCAATCAACGTTTTACAACAGTAATTAAAACCAACAATATAGCTTTTAAATTCTCAAATATACTAAAAATACTTCTTTAAATTGCATTATCTAATAATCTAAATTCTTTTTATAATTTTAACAACCCTTCTTTACATATTATATATACTAATAGCCGAGTAGCCAATGGCAACCAAACCCAGTCAAAATCGATGAAAATTGAGTACGCGGGGTGCAGAACTCGTGTCTGGATACGCGAAATTGAAAGCTGCCCTTTGGCGTGAAGTTACCGACGACCTTGAATTGTTCCTCGCCGGAGAGTTTTTCTTCCCAAGTGGAGCGTGTGCAGAGATACGGGCTTTTAAAGAGGAGCGTGCATTCGATGTTTTAACAGAAAAAAAAATGGATTACGTCATGACCGATTCCCAGGACAACCGATCAAAATCGTAAAAATGTCAGGTATGACACGCACGCGCAAAAGAATTGTAAAAGTTTCACATTGACGAAGAAATTTCAGGCCGTCGAGGTTTAGAGTGCGGAAAGAGGGTTGGAAACCAAAAGAGTGGACTTTTCCGCGACGATTGAGTGCACTGTCCACGTGCCAAGTCTGTCGTTGTCGAAGGTGCGATTCATTTAAGGCTTTTATGCAGGGTAAAAAAATCTCGCGATGACGAGTTTGCGTGTCATTAATGACTATATATATTCACGTTCATCCATCGGTTGTCAAGTTTAAATGTCAGAAGGCCGACAAATAAAGGGATTATGAAGGAAATGTGGTACCTTTCAGACACGTATTAGTGTTATTATTATCAAATTGTTACTATTTCTTTTTTATTTATGAATATATGAACAATGCCGACGGATATGATAAAATAAACTTAAAGTGTATTATCGCACGTAAGTACAGTGACAAATATAACGATCTTTCTATATTTTATTAAGATATATTAAATACAGATTATATATGTCATCGAAATGTCGTCACTTCTCACGAAAGAAGTACCGAAGCAAGCCTAAATAAAGAATCATCTGAGTTTTCTTTATTTGTCAGATGTGTCCGAAACACTTCGAAATAACATAAATACATCAAATATGTAAAATTCCCATAAGCATTTATGTAATTTCGTTTATCAATTCAGTTATAAAAGCAAGCATTTAAAGTATGCGACTATGCGGGTTGGCACAAACTAATCAGAAGTACATTTTCGGTTAAATGGTATTAGGAGCCAGCAAGATTTTTGATTGGGTTTTACAAAGTACATATATATACTATTAAAGCGTAATATGAAAATTAATTAATTCTCTCAATGACCTGTAAGTTTAAAACATGTTTTGTTAAAGTTCATCATGTTATGCTGTTAATTTCATTTGACAATTGGAAAGACAATTTGGTTAAGCACTGTCCGTCTGACATTTCGATCTCACAAGTTTATGTGTGAACGAATACACTACGACGAAGTATTGTCACGATGACAGGTGGAACGACAATTTGGTTAAACATAAACTTTTCATTGTCGTATAAGTGTCACGATGACAGTCTGTCAAAAAATTTGAAGTATACACTATTTTTATCGTAAACTTGACACAAGGCATGGTACTACCAATTTTATAGAACGAATAACATGAAACAACATTTAAATGCCGAACCGTCTTGGTTTTTTTTTGTCTGTCGACGATCACCTTGGCCTAGAATCACACAGTTAGACAATTAGACTTAGCAATCAGTAAAAACATTAACAAAACCATAAAGATAGAAACTGAAAGTGTCATGAGCTCTGATCACAATCCAATTATAATAACTTGGCACGAAGACATAACCGAAAGAACATATCACACCTTCAAGACAGACTGGGCCGGCTACAAAACAGAACTAGAACAAACCATCACTGCAGTTCCTAAAATACAAAACACTGCAGAATTAGAACAGAACATAAAATCACTACAAGATAAAATAACAAACGCTGTTAAAAATAATACCATCAAAATAGAAAGGATATATAAATCAGGTAGTCTACCACATCATATTAAAGAACTAATAAAGGAAAAGAACAGAGCTAGGAGAAGACAAAACTATACTAAACAACCTTCAACATCAAGTACATAAGGAATTACTGGAACTGAAAAATGTAGAATGGCAAAGAACACTCGAAGAAATAGGTGCAGACCCCTCTAAGACATGGAAAATAATCAAGGTAATCAAAAGAGAACAAACACAAATCCCTCCACTTCAATTCAATAACTTCACACAAGTCACAGCAGAAGCTCTAGCGGAATCACTAGAAGAGCAATTCACTCCGAACTTGGATGAACTAGACATGCAACACGTAGTGCAGATTCACAAAGTAGTAAGCAGAGAAATACGTGAATCCCACTCCCCTAGCAACGACCCAGTTACAGCCGAGAACCTAAAAGCAATCCTTAAAGCATTAAATCCCAAAAATGCTCCTGGTATAGACAACATCACCAACAGATCACTACAAAACCTCCCCCGAAAGGCAATGTCAATTCTAGCAATAGCAAACTCCGTTATCAGACTCCAAACATTCCCAAAGATATGGAAACATGACAAAGTAATAGTTATACCTAAACCAGGAAAACCATAAAACAATACCAAGCAGCTACAGGCCCATAAGCCTGTTACCATCCATTAGCAAAGTGATAGAAAAAATAATCCTACAGAAGATAAAGTACCACTCTGACAATCAAGACATAATACCAGAAGATCAACATGGGTTTAGAGAAGAACATTCAACGATAACACAACTTTCAAGAGTCACTGAGATTATCCAAGAAGGATTCAACAAAAATCAAGTGACAGCAGCTGTATTTCTCGACATAGCAAAGGCATTTGATAAAGTCTGGAGGCAGGGACTCATATATAAAATGATAATACACAATTACCCAACACACATCATAAAAATCACGAACAGTTTTCTCTAAGGACGCTGCTTTCAAGTTAGCATCCAGAACACACTTTCCTCAATAAAACATCCAACAACGGGAGTCCCCCAGGGCTCATGCCTGTCACCTCACCTATATACAATATTTACAGCCGACATACCAGTATCAAATCCTACAAGATATTTAAATAGGGCCACCTTTGCAGATGATTCGGCACTGCTCTCAACATCAAGATGTCCGACGAACGCGGTACAGGAACTCCAAACGCACCTAGACAACACGATAAAATGATTCAAACAATGGAGGACAACAATAAACGAAGACAAATCCCAAGCAATAATCTTTCAAAGGAATCTGAAAACAACAGACAACGAAATAACCATCAACAACAACACTATACCATGGGGTAGAGCAATTAAATACCTGGGAATATACCTGGATATAAAGCTCAATTATAACACACACATAGCAAAAAGGATAACCAAAACCAAACAAACAAGATGTCAACTATGGCCTCTTATAGGCAGAAAAAGCCAGCGAACACGAACAACAAAATTCTACTTTACAAACAAGTATTAGGTTCAATATTCACATATGCATGCCCAATATGGGTGCATATGTGCAAGACCAACATCAAAAAACTGCAAATAATACAAAACACCAGTCTTAGAATGATACTAAATGTTCCATGGTATATGAGAAATAATCAAATAATGAATGAAACAAATACCCCAACCATTATTGACTACATCAAGGAAAGAGCGCTCAGTTTCTATAACCAGATGGAAAACCACTCAAATCAAAATCTTAAAAGAGCACTTGCATATGATGGAAATGAAAATTTCAAACACAAAAGACCTAAAATGGTTCTACTTTAATTCTTAATCAAAATAGAGATAAACAATAGCTAATCAAATTCAACTTCAACAATCCAAGATTCACCGCACTCAGATGAAGAGTAAAAGACTAAATAGTCTAACTCAAAGCCACAATAAAGAAGAAGAAGAAGAAGAAGAAGAAGATGCACACAATTGATACAAAACCTGAATGTCAACAAAATTTTTCTAAATATCAGCGTTCAGTAAATTATATAGAAATGTTGTTCGCTTTGTGGGCAAAGTCTTAATAAATAAATTCATTTGCCACTAATTATAAATGTCACAATAATATTTAATTTATTTCTAAGAGACATTTTGCTTAATATGCGTCTTCATTCATAAACAAGAAGAAACTGAACTGCGGTTGTAATTACTCTACATTGTCGGTCATTCCGGTACAGTTTCCAATATCGTAGTTTTAAAAATTAAAGCAAAGGCGCGATTAATAACATTTAACGTCGACTGAAAGAAATATTATAACCGTTAATATTTACATTTTATTGCATTATCAATTATTATTATTATTACTATTGTATCGGTCATTTATCGTATCTTTAATGTCTTGGACACATCTCTGTAATCTTTCTACATACAAATATACATACTGCGTCTTTAATTTAAATTTAGAGTAGCTTATGATATCAATATTAATTTGGGAATACTGTGCTACAGTAATGTTTTTCATTTTGACTACTGTCATAGTTAAGTCAATTAATTGAAAAGTTCCACAGTGTTTTCAAATTAATATTGAAATCGTAGGTTATTCTAAAAAAAAATAATTGAAGGTACGGTATGTCTACAATGACATTCAATTTGACAATTCATTCTCGTAATAGATCGAACTGTCACCACGATGACAGTTTGCAAGAAAATTTAACGTATGGGCAACGTTTATCATAAAACTTGAGACAAATAGAGTTAGAGTACTACCAAATTTAAAAAACAAAGAAATTTATATATGATACAACAAATCTTGATCATACAACCATCTTAGGTTACATGGAATAACAAAAAGAGCAAGTATTCTATTAAATTAATGTGTCCTAAATAAAAAAAAAAGGGGGGGAAAGAGTAAATTGAATAAGCAGCACTTGATGACTTATATCGACATTTTATGACAAACATTATGGAGCACTGATGAGCTTGATTATTTGCAACGAACGTCATATAAATTTATTTCTATTGACTATTGTCCCGGAAGCCCTACGTTAATTGTAATTCAAAGAAACGAATACATCATGCACACATATCACCTTTAATCTAACGATTTAAAGGGTAATGTAATTACTATTTTAAACATGGAACTACTACTACATATAAAGAGAATGCGATTTAAAAATTTATCATACATGGTAATTCACTAATTATCAGTTACTTTAAGATCGCGATCTACTTTATTACACAAAAGCATCCCTTCCTTAGAAAAAATAACTTAAGCATTACGCCCCAGATGCTGATCAAAATTGGTGAACATAGTATATTATTAAACTAAAATTAAGTAACAGTTAAAGTGTGTAGCCATCTTTACTCATCTATTATTATTTTAACACCGATATATTTAACTAGAGCATACGCGAAATGTTGGTCAACTCAACATTCACGTTAGGTGGCTTAAATGTTACACGTAACGTCAGAATTGTCAGAAAAAGTCCATCTGACTTTTGATTAATGTTGGAAATTTCACAAAAATTTAATTGCAGGTTATAAAACGTCAAAACGATCAATCGATTTCAGTTCGTGATGAAATCTGAACTGCTTTCATGATGACAATTATTTCAAAAAAAAAGGTTAAACACCCTGACATCTGTCTGATATTTCATGGTTCATGTTTTTAAGCTTCATCGATATTTATTGTAGACCTTGACACAAAAAGATATGAAATTACAAATTTTATACAGCGAAATGACTAAAATATTAATGAGAAAAGTGCTATCAGATCCATTTTAGTTTTGCCTATATACCGTGCCTTCAAATACTTTCCGCATTAGAGAAGGCCATGCTTTTTTTTTAATGGTTGGTGACAGTGCATAATTTTAATAGTTTGGTTATGTCATATAAATAAGGCGTCTATAATTTGAATTTAAGTATGACAACTGTCAGAATTTGAAGTTTTCAAAAAATTAGCATGTACACCAACATTGATTACTTAAAAACTTCAAAAACAGCCTACTCTAATGCGGAAAGTATTTGACGGCACGGTATTAGACAATTACCTTAAAATATGATTTATATTATTATTACTAGGTGACAGACGAATCAAATTCCAATGTAATGACAATTGTTTTGTAACTATTCAATTTACTAAAGTAAATATTCCGGTCTAATTCAACAATTACTTCTACTAAATAGTTTGATTGTCGGTAGAAAGTTTGAAGTATGGGCAGCGTTCAATCATTTAATGCGATATGTTTGAAAATACACCATTAAATCAAATTGTTAATCAAACATTCTGGTGATGGTTGATGATGATCGTGTCCCAGGCTGGTGGCTCTTATTTCGATGGATTGGTTGTAATCATGAACTACCTTTTTGTGTTATTTTTCCTTAAATACTAAATATAATAAAAATCACAAAATGATCCAACAATTACAAATTATATTCTTTTTACAGTGTGTGTAAGCAAAATGTTTACACAGATATTCCAACGTCGGTCAGTATTATTTTTGGTTATTGTTTTTAGTTCAACTACCAGCGTCACTACTAAATATTTAAATTATAATAGGATCGTCTCAGCAACCGACATAGCCAGAGCACGATCTACAGGCGACGACTCAATGCCACTGCAAACTCACTTTGACAGGAACAGTTTCAGAGCAGACAAATGAAACTAATTATTAATATGGACGCCAGTTATAAATTCACTATTATAAATAAAAGTAATAAGTCATACTTATTCTATACCAAAATTTTATTTAAAACTTTATTCTTCTGTATAATGGGCATGCATTGTTCACAAATTTGCATTATAACAAAGCTCAAACGGTATGTCAAAAGTATGTTTGCGGGCAGGTTAAATTATGCAAAATTAAAATAAATCTGATATTACATTTTCAATAATGATTTAGTCCTTTAAAACTAATAAAACTATGAATCTTTTAGTGTCAACTCTTAGTATTACGCTAAATAGCATCTAAATTTCAAACTCCAACAACGAAAAGTCAGACTGACGTTAAGATGCTTTAACCCTTTCGAGACTAACGGGACAATACGTCCCAAGGCATATTTTATTTAGACTATTGGGAATAGTGATCCCAAATAAACGTATATAAATGCCAGCTCAGTCCTTTCAACGACCAAAGTAATCTAGCGTATGTTTGTTTACTAATAAAACGAGATAACCTCAAATTTTTCGTACACGTGGTTGCACCTAGTGCGTTTATTTAGTGAATTTGGTATTTGTTTTTTGATTAATTATTTGCTGTGTACCGTGTGTAATCACGTAAGCACCCCTACTTTAGCACGCCTAGTATTTGCACCATATAACGTTTTGGCTGAGTCAATACGTTAGGTTTTATTTTCAAGGGACATTATGTCCCAGCAGGCTACTTTGATGGGATGATTTATCCCAGTATGCGTATAAATGGTTTTTCTTTTCTTTAGAATGAGCAAAAGAAAATTAACTCAAAAGGAGCTTGAAGAAATCGCTGAAAATTTGGACTTGTCAGAGACTGATACTGATCCTTATCGTAGCAGTGAGGATGAAGATTCAGACTGGGCTCCTTCGGATTCCGAATTTGAACATGTATCTAAAGGCGATATGAAGACTTCAAGTTCCGATGATGGCGTTATCGAACCTGAAGCTAAAGAAGTTTTTCTCGATAGTTATCCAGATACAGTTAATTCCAACGTTCCAAACGCATCGACAATTCTTCAACCAGTGCCTTCAACATCTTCTGGATCAGACAACATAATCTGGAATTCAGTGCCACAGAACTATACCCCAAGGATTCAACTCCCCACTGCTAGGAATACAGAAATTCTTTTGAACTCTATAAATAGTCAGTCTACAGAAATTGATATTTTTCTGAAGTTATTTCCAAGAAGCTTGTACATATTTATATCGCAATGTACTAATGAGAGGTTAACCATTTTGGAAAAGAAAACTAAGAAAAAAGTTAAACAAACAGACCCTTCAGAAATTATGATGGTAACTGGTGTTATGATGGTAATGGCTTATAACACACTTCCAAGTTTGAGTTGCTATTGGTCAAAGCATACCTCCATGGGTAATACTGCAATAAAAAATGCAATATCACGTGACCGTTATAAACTACTTATATCCAAATTATACTTCAATAGCCCTGAGAAACCAGCAGATTGTTCCAAGATTTATTATATCGAGGAGCTTCTGGAGTGTTTCAAACATACATATCAAAATGCAAGAACGGATTCGGTTTATCAGTCTATAGATGAAAGTATGGCAAAATTCAAGGGCAGATCGAGTCTAAAACAGTATTTGCCCTTGAAGCCCATCAAACGTGGAATAAAGTTATGGGTAAGAAGCGACTCTCTTAGCGGTTATGTTTATGACCTCGATGTGTATAGTGGAAAGCAGGATGGGCAAGCAGATGGAACATTAGGGGAAAGGGTTGTTAGAAAACTTACCAGCTCAATTACGAAAACTGATGTCGTAATATGTTTCGACCGATTTTTTACATCTTTGACATTGATGAAAACCTTGCTATATGCTGCAGTAGGAACTTGTATTGGTACGCGAAAGAACATACCAAAGAGCCAGGGTAAATTAGAGAAGAATGAATCAACATTTCTATGCACAAATGACGGGATTACGTTTACTAGATGGCTCGATACCAAGGAAGTTTTGGCAATTAGCAACTGTCATGGGGATCAGCGTACATTTGTTGACCGAAAGCAAAAGAATGGCGAAAAACTTGCTGTTGAATGCCCCGAGATAATCGCCTTCTACAACAAATATATGGGAGGGGTCGATTTGACTGATCATTTAGCTGGCCTATATGAATTTGACCGCAAGTCTACCAAGTGGTGGAAAAAAGTTTTTTACAAATTATTAATGATAACTGCTGTAAACTCTTTTATTATTTACAATGAAGTGAGACGTAAAAAGATTCCATTTTTGGAATTCTTGGTAGCCTTGGCAGAAAGTCTTATTGAACAAGGGAAAAGCAAAGCCGGGGTGAAGAGACGTTCAACTTCCGGAAGACCATCAAAGCGGCAAAAAACAATGTTGAATGTTGGTGACCATATGCCGATTGTCGAGCAGAAACGGAGAAGGTGCACAAGATGTTCACAAATGAAGATGGAGAAACGGACAAGAACTGTTTGCAAAGCATGTAGTGTGCCGTTATGCAATGACTGTTTCACCCCTTTTCATATGTAAAATCATGTAATATTTTGACTAAAATTATTTGTTCAACTTATTTTTGTGTGTTTTTTCAAAACTGGTGGGAAATATTGTCCCAATGTAATGGACTAATGGGACCATATGTCCCGCTAAAAAAACTAAAATACGTTAAAAAAAATTTGACAAAATTACAAACATCACTAAAAGCCTCCCAATTTCCAAATATGGAACCGAAAATCAAATAATAATCTTAACGAAAAAAATAAAAATACGTCTTGAAAGGGTTAAATTGTCATTCCACCTGTCACCGTGACAGTACTTCGTGGACAAAAATATACGTCTATACAAGGTGTGCCAAAAGTTTAGAAAATCAAAAATGATTTTTTTTGGCGTTTTACAGCAAACTGTAATAAAATTGTAAGCGGACGCGAAAGGCGATTCAAGCTCGAAGAGATTGATGGACAGCTAGTTCATATACTAATACCCATCTAAATCCATATTTCTTAACAAATGTCAAATAATGACAGTTCCTGTATTTCAAATTATTCCCGGGAACTTATCTACATTAAAATCTATACACCTTTCAAAATTAGATTCTAAATATTTTCCTCACCTCATTAACGTCAATTACTCAAGTTTTTACAAATTTATAATACATTTTACAAAATAACAACTAATATTCAACTCTCTTCTTTCCAGAATATTGTGAACTTCTAAGAAAAATGAACATGGTCAACCTTACCATATACAGGTGGTTTATTATAAAATTCGAATACTTGTTAAATTCAATATTCATCTACTATTATAAACCCAATAAACTTTTTAAACACATCATAATAAATTTTCCTACGTTTATTTAACTAAATTTTGTAATTTTCATAACTTTCAACAAAATATTATTAACGTATGCCTTTATACTATAACAATATGTACCGTAGTGTAATACCTAACCGATGCTCTGGGCTCAAAGGTAACCTACCGCAACATCATTTAGTTGTAACGGAGAGGAATCTTGGCTACGCCGGTATGTTATTTTTTTAACAAATTGTCAAATTACATGAAAACTGGACAATATCAAGGAATTTAAAAGTAAAGTGTTGGGATATCTGTGCAGCATTGAGCCTTATTCTGTAAATGAATTTTTGGAGCATAGTGATTAAATCAGTTTTGGTGCGTTATTTCTGGTCATTATAAAAGTAGTATAGTTACGCGGCATGAACCAATTAAAATCAATTACTCCGGAACAATTATATTGCCATAATAATACACTATCTTGTGCTCTTTGTTCTCGCACATTTGATGAAAACATAACCAAAGTTAGGGATCATGATCATTCGAACGGTTTATATCGAAGCACGATATGTTCTACCTGTAATTTAAATTACAAACCTAATAACGTACTTCCATAATCTCTCAGGCTTTGACGCTCATATTGTTTTGAAAGAATTGAATTTTGATAAAGGCCCCATAGAACTACTACTAATATTGAACGATATATATCATTTAGTAAGGAAATTAGGGTGAACAATAAAATAATAAAATGAAGATTTTTAGATAGTTATAGATTTCTATCTGAGTCTATTGAAAATTTAGCAAAGGCTTTAAATGAGAATGACTGTTATTTTCTAAAGAAGGCGTTTCCGGATAAGTATAAACACCTTATTAGGAACGGTGTATTCCCATACGATTATGTCAATAACTTTTCTAGATTAGAAGAAACACACTTGCCCAATAAGACTCAGTTTTATAATGCATTAAATGATTTAAATATATCCGATAATGACTATAATTATGCTCAGTTTATATGGAGCGAATTCAATATAAATAACTTGGGCGTCTATTCCGATTTATACTTAAACACGAATATCCTCTTACTAACCGATATATTTGAAAAATATCGTAACCTTTACATATATACATATGGTTTAGATCCCGCTAACTACTATACTTGTGCCGGCTTCTCATACAGTGCAATGCTAAAAGTTACTAAAGCTGAAATAGAACTCTTTAACAGGCACTGATATGATTTTATTCTGTGAAAAAGAAATACGGGGTGGATTGGTTCAGATATCAAAAAGATATGCTAAAGCTAATAATAAGTATGTCTCTGATTATGATCCCACAAAACCTAACTCATTTATCACCTATTTCGATATAAATAATATGTATGGACTAGCTTTATCAAAGCCTTTACCATATGCAGAATTTCAGTGGGATACCGATCTTGAGAGCGTTAAAAATTTTATTTTGGAACGATTAAATTTACCACAATACTTCAAATTAGATGAATATGGTTACATACTAGAAGTTACAGTGCTATACCCTAAAAATTTGCATGAAATGCATAAAGATCTTCCCTTGTTACCTCATCATTTTACCGCTTCAAATTCTAAGCAACAAAAATTAATGACCACTTTGTATAATAAAGAAAAATACGTTCATCATTATACAAGTTTAATACAAGCTTTGCAACTAGGTTTGACATTGGATAAAATACATAGAGCTTTGAAATTTAAACAATCTGCCTGGTTAAAACCATATATTGACCTAAATAATGGTCTCCGCGCCGCTGCCACAGAACCTTTTGAAAAGAATCTATATAAATTGAAAAACAATGCAATTTTTGGGAAGACCTTAGAAAATATAAGAAACCATAGAATTATTAAGTTAGTGACGAAGTGGGATGGACGAGGAGGTGCAAAGTCGCTTATATCCAAATCAAATTTTAGATCCTGTACAATATTTGAGAAAACTTTATCGCTATCGAACTGAATAAAGAAATGATTAAATTCAACAAGCCAATGTTTATAGGTTTATCAGTTCTTGACATTAGTAAAACTCTCCTTTATGACTATCATTATAATTATTTCACAAAATTAATGCAAAATTGTGATTTATTATATACGGATACAGATAGTTTAATATACCATTTTACAAATGATAAAGATGAGCTTAATATTTATGAAATTATTCGGAGAGACTGTTTAAAATATTTTGATACAAGTGACTACCCCCCTAATAATCAAGAAAACAGAGAGGTTTTGGGGCTTCTGAAAGATGAAGGGTGTTCTAAAATTATTAGCGAATTTGTGGGACTCTGTTCGAAAACGTACGCAATAAAATTCAGCAAAGAAGAGGAAATTAAAAAAGCGAAGGGTATAGGTAAATCGGCGTTAAGAGAAATTACATTTGATTCATACAAAGATGCATTGTTTAATAGTAGAACTTTTTATTCAACATTTAATTCCATCACGTGTAAAAATCACAATTTGTATTCAACACACGTAAATAAGGTGTCAGTGAATTGCAATGATGACAAAAGGCAAATACAGCAAGATAATATATCCACACTCCCATGGGGTTACTACTGCGATACTAATCTGCAAATATTTTTTACATAATTAATTCCGATTAGCATATTAAATTTAATTTAATTTATGCGTATTAGTGTGTAATGTATTAAAATTATCTTTGATTATTTTCCTCTTAATGTTTATTAATAATTTTATGTTAGATTTAATGCGTATGTATTAGTGTAAGGTAATAAAAATTAATTATATTAAATTTAATATTCATGTATTATTGTAACTGGGGTTACTACTGCGATGCTAATCTGCAAATATTTTTTACATAATTAATTTGGATTATCATATTAGATTTAATTTATGTGTATTAGTGTGTAATATATTAAAATTATCTTTGTTTCTATTTCCCCTCAATGTTTATTATTAATTTGATGTTTGATTTAATGTGTGTGTATTAGTGTAAGGTAATAAAAAAAATAATTATCATATTAGATTTAATGTTCATGTATTATTGTAACGTAATAAAAAATATGATTTGTGTTTATGTACTATTGTAAATATGTATGGGTAAATTTCACATAACGGGACAATTCGTGTCCCATGCATATATTTTTATTACAGCGCACAATAATCTATTGACAAATACTTTTAAATTATTCCCAGACTTATCTTTTATTGATTCAAAATCTTTGATATGGTATTTAATAAACATCAATAGTAAATTTCTCATTGCAAAGTTGGAAAACGTCATTTCGGTAACTGTCCCATACCACGATTTTTAACCTGTTGGCAGTGTTTGTTGCCAAACTAATTGAAATTTATTTAGTGTTAAAGTTTTGTTTTCTACCTCAAAATCTTTGGAAATCCAAAGTTTTTTATTATTATTATTATTGTTTGGTCTTTACTTCGAAATTTTGTAAACAATACTGTTCCAAGCTTTTCACGTCATTTCGGTAACAGAACATATTTAGTGAGCCAACCTTCGTTAGTAGCTGTGGAAGAACGTGAGCATGCGCAAGAAAGTACGACAGTGTCTAGTGAATCATCAGAAAGCATGTAAGTTTTTCTTATTTTTTTGAAATCTTAGTAAAATACAGGAAGTAAGTCTTCCTATTGCAGCCGTACTCTTATTGAACATCATTTCGGACACGCATATTTTGAGCAATTTTTGTAATCGATGTAGTTTTTCAATAATTGAGCCACGATTTGTTCATGTTCCAGCGCATAACCTCAAAATTTTAAGTTTCTATGACAACCGCCAAGAAAATAGTTGGTCTTTAAAGTCGGTTTCATCATTTCGGTAACGTTTATTTCGGTAACGCTTATTATTTTACACAGTTGTTACCGAAATGATGCATTGTTACCGATATGACATTTTATCTAAAAAATATATTACTAAAGTTAAGTGAAATTTATTATGCTCTTTTTTTATCAGCGATGGTAAAATGGATTCGGAAACGTTATGTAAATTAAAGAGCAAACTTAAAAGAGACAAGGAACTATCTTTGGAGAAGCGGCAAGTAGAAAATGAATCAAAGAGAGCAGAGAAATTAAGAACTAGAAATTTAAAGAAGGTAGCGCGTCAACTAGAATCTGAAGCATGTAAAGCAGAAAAAGAAAAAGCTAAAAGCCTAAAGAAGGCAGAAGTGAATAAAGAAATCGAAAGTACAGCAGAAAATAGTGAAGATTTAGATAAAATTTGTAAACCCGAAAAAGACCACGCAGATGAAGAAACAATTACTAATAATAAATTCGACACCAGAAAGAGAAAAAACAAAGACGAATCCCAATCAGGCAAAGACATCATCGCTAATCAACCCCCGAAGAAAAAGAAAAAGCCATCTGATGCTTCGTTGATTCGAGAAAGAAACCGTGTCCGTGAAAGGGTAAAAAAACATAGAGCCAAGATGACTGATGAACAAAAAGAAGAAAAAAGACGAAAAGATAGAGAAAGATATAGACTCAAAAAAGAACAAGGTGTAGTAAAAGGTATTCAACAAATGAGCAATAGAGAAAAGAGAAAAGTAAGAAAAAAATGGACTGCAGCTAGTCGAAAATACAGGCGTAATATTAAGCAACAAAAGCTAGTTAAAAACTTCTTGGCAGAAAATTCTCCACCAGAAAGTGATCAAGAAGTAATTCAACAAGCAGTAGTGAGACCATCAACAAGTAAGAAAACTGCAGGTCGAAAAAAAATTAAGCGCGACAGAACAACATGTTACAGAAAACTTGAGCAGGCTGAAAGAAAAATTGGCGAGTTACGAAAGAAAGTTGAAAGATACAGGAAAAAAATTTATAGAAACCAAACGAAACATTATGCGAAAATTTGTTCGCCACTAAGCAGAGTCAACCAAATGACTAAAGGTGTTAATGTTACTCCTACAATAAAAAAACGTCTTATTTTTGGTGAAGTTTTACAAGATCAACTTGCAGAAAATATAAAGTCATTACCTGGGAATAAAGAGAAGCAAATCGCAGCAAAATTGATAAGTGGTGAAATAATAAAGAAATATAAAGTAATTGGAGAAGCTACCAGGATTATTAGTTACAAGAAACACAGAAAGCAAATAAAAAATTTAAAATTGACTCAGTATGAAAGAAAAAAAATAAATTTTTTGATGTTGCAGAAAGTTCGAAAATTAATTGAAGACTTTCTAGAATTGGACACAAATTCAAGAATGTGTCCCGGAAAAAAAGATTTTGTTCGGAAAGGGAAACTAAAGAAGCAAAAAAGACTACTACTTGATTCTTACAAAAATTTACACCGTAAATTCATTGAAAATGGGCATCTGAAAATTTCTTACAGCACCTTTTGCCGAAATAAACCATTCTGGATCGTACAACCTAAACAAAAGGATCGGGAAACGTGTGCATGTATCAAACATGCAAATATTGAATTGTTAATTAAGAAATTACACTATTCTCATTTAATTAAACCGGTATGTCCAGATGACATTGTATCGGAGGTAGTATGTAATAACAAAAATATGAAGTGCATGTTTCAAGATTGTTTAAAATGTAAGCGAAATAAGTATAACTTATTAGATAACGATAAAAAGTGTAATTTAGAAAAACCAATCACATTTTATCAATGGGAAAGTAAAACAGAAGAAAAAATGATTAAAGGAAAGTTAAAAAAGATTAAAAGAACTGTAAAAAATGAAAGGACCACATCTGTAAGACAATTGCTTGACACATTAAACAAACAGCTTATCACGTTTAAGAAACATATTTTTACTATGAGACATCAAATGAGAAGTTTGCAAGACAAGAAGAAAAACCTTTTGTCGGGAGAAATTATCATGCAAATTGATTTTGCCGAAAATTATGTAGCGAAATATGATACTGAGATACAATCCATGCACTTCGGTGCGTCCAAAAAACAGATTTCTTTACATACCGGAGTGTATTATATCTATAACTCAAAATTAGATCGTGTGGAGAGTCATTGTTTCTGCTCAGTAAGCAATAATTTAGATCACCAATCACATGCTGTCTGGGGACACCTAAATAAAATCCTATCAGACTTAGGTACCAAATATCCTGACACTCACACTTTCACTTTCTTTTCCGATGGTCCATCATCACAATATCGTAACAGAAACAATTGTTACTTTTTTGTTACAAAAATGCAAAAATATTTCCCAAATCTTTCTGGAATGTCTTGGAATTTTAGTGAGAGTGGGCATGGCAAGGGGCCTATGGATGGAGTAGGTGGAACCTTAAAAAGAAGCGCCGATAAATTGGTCTTACATGGGAACGATATATCTTCTGCATCAACTTTTGTGCAAAAACTCGTGGATAGCACTATAAATATTTGGGAAGTACCCAGCGAAGAGATAGAAAAAATAAAAACTGAATTGCCCAAGAAAATACCTGCTATTCCCAATATTATGTCCCTTCATCAGTTGTCTTTGAAATTAAGTAACAAATCAAAAATATTTCTAAGAAAGCTCAGTTGCTTTTTATGTGATTCTGGAAAAGAATGCAGCCATTATAGTTTGAAGCCTTCGGTAGTGCAGTTTCTAGCAGGTGGTATCCTTTTTATATTGCATCAGGTGATCAACATTTTAACTTTTTTAGAAAAATTTCTTAACTTATTACAGACAACGAAAAATGTCTAAAAACTAACATTTCTCGAAATGTTAGTGTGGCAAAACCAACCATAAAGCCTCTTGCAGTTCGTCCGAAAATTAAAATTATCTCTGATGTTACAATTGGACCTAGCGCACCGTCTCTTCAACAAACTTCTGGATTGTGTTACAGTTGCGTCTTTAATATAACAAAGACTGCTATTGGAGCTAAATGTAGTACCTGCTGCAGAACATACCACGTTAATTGTATTTTAAAATTAAAATTACATCTGAATGATGACAAAGTATTTGTTTGTAATGTTTGTCATAATAAAAATAGTATTTAGTTACAACTTTTCCTATAAAATGTATTATAAAATTTAAATGGCATCAAAATGATGACATTGTATTTGTTTGTAATGCTTATGACATTAAAAATAGTTTCATTTAGTTACAACTTTTTAAATCTTTTTTATCATTAAGTAAAAATGAATCATTTCTGTAACATCACATCATCTCGGTAACAACGCGTCATCTTCGGTAACAGCTCGTTATTCGTATATTGTAGTCCAAAAAGGCTTCTGGGAAGAGAAATTGATGCACAAATTTTTAGGTACTTACTTTAGCTTTTCATATAATAGAAATCATTTTGTACTGCTTTAAAATTTTCGCTTAGATTTACAGTTTACATTTGGTTTTAGCTAAAAATTTAGATTTCTCGAATAGTGAAACTATACGACACAATTAAAAAGTGTAAAATTATTTTTTTTAACGCATGAAACTAACTTACAATTGAGAAGTTTCAGTTTTTGGAAAAATGTTCAAGTTTTTATTTTTACACAAAATAATATGGGTTACCGAAATGACGTTATTTTGGGTACTTGTGTTACAAAAACAACTAGAAAAAATTTATTTCAAGTTATTTATCGCGGCCAAACTTGTAATATCTCCAAAAACAATCTCTAAAAACGGTAGTGACTTTATATTGTTAAGAAGTGAAAACTTTTTTTTAACATTTGCACATTCGTATTTGTCCCGTTATATGATATCGTCCCGTATGTATATGCAATGTAAATAATGAAATAAAATTTATTTCTAAAAAAAAATGGTTTCTTTCTTCTTTCATTCATCTTAAATAAAAAGCAATATTATCATTAAAACTATCTTTTATTTTCTCGTAAATATTCCATTAATACATAAATATTATACAAACTGCAGTTACTGAAAAGGTTTTGATGATACATACAACAGTTAATATCGGTTTTGTTTAAAATTGGTACATTGTCAAAATTCTCTAAATTAATCATAGGAATGTTTAGATATTTCTGTAAAAATCTAATTTTTTGGTGGCCCTTTACGTAAATTAGATCTACACCTTTTGTGAATTGATTCAAAATATGTGGTATTTCCTCCGAATTTGTGTTCTCACCGTTGTAATGCAATCCGTGATGATTAGCTTCCAACCATCGCACTTGACGTCGTTCATTGGAGTCTAAATGTCTGTATGGCAAACGTGGTTTGAAAACGTAGTGGTTAACTTTCTTCCCATCACCAATAGCTAATTCTTTCACCATAAAAGTATGTTTCAGTAGCACTCCTTGTAAATCAATAACCACCGCTCTCGACATAATGACTGTGTCATAAACTATTCAATAAATGCACACATATGCACATCAGCTCTTCCTTATATAATTTTCTTGACAAGTCCAGTCAGAGGATAGTATTCGACTACACTCTCATGTATAATTAAACATATAGCGGTAGTATTGGGTGGAAAGGTTGTATCGCATTCCATTTATAATTTTACGTCAACTCTAGACGATTTAATTGATTCATTCTGTTTCGAGCAATCAATTACATATAGAGTCTTATTGAGAAATTTTTCATAATCAATAATTGGTTGACTAGGTTTATTGTAGTAGTATGCAGATTGGAATGCGGCATACATGCGATAAGCCGTCGTATACCGTCTAATACCCATTTGAAGGTTTAGCTTGTCATATGGGTACGAGTTACTGTTCAAGTAAAGCTTAAGATTTGAAAGCGAAGCATGATCGAAGTCTGTTGCATCTGCATTAATATTGTCTTTTTTCTGAGTCTGATATGCAACGATGACAAATCTAGGTTTTTCCATATTCGTGGAAGTTTTGATTGGCCAAATATCTGTTTTATTTACACGAATAGAAGGTAATTCGTGTAAATCCCACTTACGAAATGGTATGTAAATTGGCTTGTTGGTGTTTAACGTTTTCAAAAGTTGCAGACGGCTTTCATCATTCACTACAATATGTGGTAGATGCCATACAATTTTGGTAATTTACACTTTTGCCGTCTTCGTTCCATCCCTTGCGGTATTCATGTATGAGTTGCTATCGGTGCGACTTCGTAGTAGTACAAGTTCTTGATTCACATTGATCACAATCTTCTTATAATCTTCAAATATTCCACAGATAAATGAAGCAGGAATGGATGCGCTAAAGTCTTTGGTAGAGAAAGTTGGTTGTCCATCCAATGAGGGGCACCAACCGGCCATTTGCAGAGCCTTGCTTTCATTATCACTGTACGAAATATAAGCTTTAATGGTGCTTGTGATGCCGGGGTTATTACACCTATCCACCTCCACACCGTTGATCTCATAACGAATTTGTTCAAAGAGGAACGCATACGCATTAGTTGTTAATTTACATGTACCCGTACCATCTACATTCTGCGTAAAGTTTCCTTCAATGTAAAGGTAGCTATCACCTGGGACTGTGTATATATCTTGATTTCGAACAGGTATTCGTATTTCATCGTTTAAATTAAAATTATTAGATGTTGGATAATAGGCGTGATATTCTTGTTTAATAACTGCATCGTCAAAGGCCAATTCATCAGTAATCTGTAATTTTTCCGACATTTTCTTTCTTCACTTTTAATCCTATGGACTTGAGGAATGTTTGTTAGCGTGTTTCTAGACGACTGACGATGAAATGATGACGGTGTCGTTTTATATTGTGGTAATTGATTTTGCAGTTTTCCTTGATTGAAGACCAAGCCCATTTCTTCTATATTCGCTTCAATTCCAAACGAATAACTATTTGTTCACCTTGAAAATCCACTAAATCACCCTCCTGATCAAGTAGCTTAAGTGTGATGTTGTCTATTCGAGTTGTACTTATTGGTAGATAAATGATGTTTCTCGGTTCTATGTTTATACTGTAACCGGGTTCCACTGATGCAGCAAACTCAAATAAGGTATGACTTAGACGTGCATCATAGAATGCTGCTGTCGTAATATTGCACTCCACACGTATAGTCACCACTTTTATAATTTTCACGGGTGCATCTGATTCGTGCTTCTTATTAGGTTCCAACTTTATCTCAGTAAATCCCAGTACTCGACCAATACTATTTTTCGGTCGACAATCTATTGCGAATCGACTTGAAATTTCACACTTTAAAGTATTGTTATTAGCTTTTAACGAAAATATTTCATCAGTTTGTTTCTTAGCACTACTTTTCGAATCGGATAATTTATCCCGCAAGTATGTTTCAATATCGGTAATTTCATATGCCCCCGAAGGAATGTGAATAACTTTACCATTATCATAATTAAATTGATTATTCGATTTGGAGATGTTATGTATTGTATTGTACGTGTGTAAACCAATCAATCCTAAAGCATATTCATATTTAGGATTCAATTCAATTGGGGGGTAATATGTTGTAGAGAGCACATTGCTCCTACCTACTAATATAAAAGTTTGTGACATAATTGAACTTTAATGTTTGTGGGATTTATTATATAGAAACTTTAAACATAAATGTCCGTAGTTTACATCATCGAATTGTTGAAACCTCTAATGGTTGAACATAATAATACAATTTTTGAAATAATTTATCACCTCCATAGGCGGTTTCAAGTTACCGAAGGAATCAAAGTAGTATACATTTTTTCCATCTTTGTAATAAGCAGTCCAGTGAGTACCAACATTTGCATTAGAATCGAGATTAACGACTGCACACTCAGTTTTGTACGGTGTTTTTGGTAGATTGTCCCTCATATATACACCTCGAAAGTGTGGAATGTGTTTTCCATACTTTTCAATGTCAATATTGGTAATAGCTCTGCGTGGCAGTCGACTTAACAGTTTTTTTTTCTTCCCCTGCGATCCCAGGAATAATCCCAGACCTTTACGATATGGTTTCAAATATAATCCACCACCTTTCTTCCCTAATGCTATCGCCTCCATTGTTTGATTATGACGATGTGCTTCGTCATGTTCTCGTTGCGCAGTTTTAGCTTTGTTAACAGCTTGAGCTATCCCAGGTGCTCCACCTGCTAAACCACCTAATGCGCTTAATCCAGCAAACAGTGGAATAAGGGGTAAGAAACCACCAGCTTTTGGAATAGGGATTACGCGAGGCGTTCGCACTCGTTTTCGGCCTCCAACATCCTTAACCGCTAATTTAGCAGATGCAAGAGCTATTTTAGCGCCTTCTTTAATATCATTATGCTTGAAACGTTTCATGACGTCACCGACCCTTTTCACTATAGACTTCCGGAAAGCGGTCTTCCTAATTCTACCGCCAGTCTTTAGCACTCTCTCATTACTTCTCCTAATCATTCTCTTGAGCTCCCCCCTCTCTACGATGTGTCGTGCCGCTGATCTGCACTACGAGGATATATTTTTTTGAATATGTAATTATGTTTCTTTATATGTTACTTCTGTATATTTTTCTGTGTTAACTGTTAACTGTATTATTTTTGTTTCGAATGCACTGTTTGTATGTATTTCCTTCTATTTGTCCTGTAAATGGGAAACTGTTGGACAATAAACGATATTATTATTATTATTATTAATCCTCTTTGTTATTAGCCTTTTAAGTGGAGAAGTGGGCACTGCTCGTTTTCTGAGACCCATACCTAATCTTCTTTTAACTTTCATGCTGTTAGTCACTAACAAAGCAGTTGCCTTTTTACCAATACTAGCGTCCTTCGACTTTACACGATCCCAGGCTCTACCTTCAAGAATCTGATCAGCCTTGTGCCGTTCTTTAATGTCTTTGCTATTCGAATATGCTATGTCGTGCTCCTTACACGCTCTATTTAAAGGATTTATCCCCTGATCTCCACGTACCAATCGTTCTTCTTAACGCGTACCAGGTCCGCAAAACTATTAATAATAAGAATAATATCCATTATTACGTAAATAAAAAAACTATTTACAGTGCTAGTGTTGTATATTTTGTAAAAATAAATACCTGATAACCTGGTACGTGTAATTCAACAGGCAACTTATTAATTAGAGAATTAAGCAGACCACCACCCTCCTTGAACAGTATCATATTAATGTACACACGTATACACGTATACCAAAACATTTAGTACGTGACAATGCCAATTTCATAATTGTCTTCAAACAAGATGATACTAATTTGCGACATATTTATGAGGATCACGTAAATACTGATATGACATTCGAGCAATTCAAATTAATGTAGATATGGATTTTTAGTAATCGATAAAGACAGTGATAGCACTAATGGAAGATATAGAAACATGTTTGATTGTTATATATTACACGATTATGAAAAGTAACATCTTAGTTTCCATTCTTCCGTCGATCTGAAGATTATAAGAATGGTCAGTGGGAGTATTCTTAAAGAACAAATCATAAGAGCGAGTAAAGCTGTTCGAAAAAAACATTTAGCATTAAAACTAGGTCGCCTACAACAGGAAGATGTAGCGTTGAAACATTTTAAGCCCCTCGTCGAACCTATAAAAAATTAATTGAACTCGCACATGTTAAAGAGGAACCAGAGGAGCTAGAAGAAGAAACATACCCTGTTACTAAGAAAGAATGGGAATCTCTCAAAAGACCTCCTAAATCGCATAGATTATCTGTATCTTGCAAGAAACGTCGTGCAAAGCCAAGGAAGAAACTTTTTTCATCGTGGTCAATGCATAGGGGATTGGATGAAAGTAAACCGTTGGTCAGTGCAACTACACCAACTACAATTATTGATGATGAGTCCGTCTTACCTGAAACCAGTGCTCCTATACAAACAGATTTGAGCTATGATCCTGAAGAAGAAGAAGAAGATGAGGAGTTACGTATAAAGAAAATTATGGATCAAGCACGTCGAGACTACAATGAAATGATTAAAACAAGTCCTGATAGTATCGAAGAATATCTTCAACAGTACAATAATCTACCGGCAATGTATATAGATAGCTTACTACTGGATACAGAGGGAGAATTCGATTACACCTATGGGGTTCATTTAGATCCTACAACAAATAAGCTTAAAATTGGTAGAAGTACACTAGACTTTGAGGGTGATGATATAGTAGTTGATAAAATACGTTACAATGGTACACCAGGTCTGTACGATCTTATATTTAAGAAGGAACCTGATGGATATACCAAAGAAGATGAACACAGGTACCATGATATATTAAAGCGAACTGCAGTTCATCACTTAAGATTTGATCCGAAAAAACGGGTGAAGGGAAGCGCTGGGTTTAAGTATAAAAAGATTATTAGATCGCTTATACAGCACGTGTCAATTTTCATTAGCCATAGGCGATTAATTCATGCAATACGTGACAACATGGCACCCCACCTTTCCTCTTCAATGCGAGCGCGACCGATACAAGCTCAAGTTAGCAGTAGCTGTTGGACTATTGACTAGGGTGTTTGTACTGCGCTCAGAAATAATATTACGCATTGCAAGGATTTTTCTTTTTCATTTCAGTAAATGCAGAGAATTATTAAGCTGCGTTCAAGATGCATGTCACAAACAAGAGCGTAATTCTAATAAAATTAAAAATAAAGTAAATAAAAAAGGATTCTGAAAATAATAATAAACTACTAGATCGCGGCGGCCATTTGATGATTACGGCTTTTATTGCAGACTAGATCGCAACGTGTTTGCAGCTAAACATTTAATGTAGAAGTGGGAAGATCGGAGAAAGGCGTTGTGATGTCGATTGTTGTCGGGATTGGTGACGGATAGCAGGGGTGACACACGTTGCCACATATTATTTGTATACGTATAAATCGCATGTAAACATTGAATCCATATACCTAATGAAAATTGACACATACGGTATACGACTGTACGACACATCGCGGTGGAGGAGCGAAAATTGGGAGTGAGTTAAGAGTTACTAACGCGCCATATCAATATGTGTATTGGGATAATATCAATGAATTAGTGGATAGATTGCGTCTACTAATCGCTTTCAAAAGTGCCGGTCATTCGAACCATGACAATGAGGTTTGTTCAATTATCGAGAAATTGAGGGAGGCAAAAGTAAGTAATTGAATAAATATTAAATACATAACTACCAATATTGCAGTATATAATCATTAGTCGCACAATGGGGATCGATAAGTTCGGTCGTCATCACAGTGTAGATAAGCTCCGATCTGATCAGATGGTAATCGATAAGTTTGGACGACATATTGGTAGCAGTGAGCACGGCTATATCACACACTCCTCAATCTCTTCCTCTTACCCCTGAGGGAAATTATGATGTTGAAAACAAACGTATATGTAATGTGGCATTTCCCACTGAAGATGCCGATTGCGTCAACAAAAAATACATTGATAATAGTAAAAAAGATTTGCTAGGTGAATTAAATAAACGATTGAAAAGTGGAGCGCAAAATATGGTTGACATGTTTAATTTGCGAGTAGACATTGACAAAGCTAAACTAAAAATTACACACCTGCATGATACCCTCACAGATCTTCAAAGTAACTTTACTCATTTGAAAAAGGAAGTTAGTACAGAATTGGCCCCGATTCGAAATGTTAACACACAAATCAATAGATTAAGGTTGGACATTGATAATGTAGAAAATTTATTAAAGTCAACAGATACATGACAAGCAAATCCTTCATTGAGAGAGAAATACAACATTTAAAAGAACGTGTTCATGACATTGAACAAACACACATCACACGTTAAGCGGAATAATGAGTAAGATAATGAGTGATGTTGTTAATGAGTTACATAAACCTGCTAGAAAAAACTTCCCCCGAAGACATACCGTAATTAAAGGTCTAGATGATTTATGGCAAGCTGACTTGGCAGAATTTGGATTATATGCACGTGAAAATAGAGGCTATAGATACATTTTAGTGATAATTGATTGCTTCTCCAAATACTTGTGCATGCAACCGGTAAAATCAAAAACTGCTATGAACAAAATTCTATCAATAGGACGAATACACAAGAATTTACAAACGGATGAAGGAAAATAATTCTATAATCAACAGTTCAGAGCTTTGATGCTGAAACACAATATTAATCATTACTCCACATTTAGTGTGATAAAAGCTTCCATAGTTGAAAGAGTGATTCGTACCATAAAGGAAAAGTTATATAAACATTTTAGTTTATTTGGTAAATATAAATGGTTGGATATATTGGATAAAATTGCAGAACAATATAATAAATCAAGGCATAGAACAATCGGTATGAAGCCTGTTGATGTTACACGTGTGACCGAATCTCTATTACTTTCTACAGTCTACAATTGCATTAAGACAGTGGATGTGAAGAATAAATTTTTAGCAGGTGACGTTGTTCGCATTAGTAAGCACAAGAGTTTGTTCGAGAAGGGCTACACCCCAAATTTCTCTACAGAATTGTTTAAAATATCTAAAGTACAAATAACTAATCCTGTAACATATTTGCTTGAAGATGTGATTGGTGACCCTATTAAAGGCGGATTTTATCATGAGGAATTGCAGAAGGTGAAACATGCTGATGTCTATCTGGTTGAAAAGGTTTTAAGAAGAAAAGGTAGCAAAGCGTATGTCAAGTGGCTTTCTTTCCTGTATTTTGTGGAAATATATATAAATAAAAACCAAAGTAATTCAATATAAGTTTTGTTTTATTCATTACAAATACATTTTTAAAATTTACAACACATATATTTAGCGGTTGGAGGACCGTCTATATGCTCCTCACCATCTTCAGGGTTATAGTGTTCGTGACAGGGCAAATGATTTCGTATTTCTTTCCGCTGCTCCTCCGATAACATGGGAAAATATCGTTCCAATTCCAACGGACGCACCTTTACTTTTAACACATACGATGGAACATAGTTTATATCACCTGGTTCCAATGACTCCCCATTGTCCAGCTTCATTAATACTGCACCAACTTTTTCAACAACACAGTCTATTTCTTGATCACTCAACATCTTTCTTAAATAGATCCGACTATTAGCGAGCCAATATCACGTCTAAACTTATCCATATCATACATCATTTCTAGCAAAATGTCTACATATTCTGAATGCCACCTTTTATTGTCATTATTATTGGTAGAAAAAGTTAACCAATTGCGAATATATGATTCAATTGTCGACGTATCACCATTATTACTATTCTGAAGACTTGTACACAACATCGAATTGTAATATTCGGGGAAATTAATTAAATGCAACCTCTCCAATCGATTCCTAACAACTTGCAGTAAACACGCCAGTTTTCTTCTACGTATTCTATCTAACTTAATTTCTAAATGTCCACGTTCTATTTTAATAATAGGTTGACCGCGTTTATCCAATAGATATCTCACATGAAACATTTCGTTCATCTCATCAAGTGGACCATCGCCATTGTTCGCACATTCCTCACGTTGTTGTTTACTTTGCTTAATATGTTCTTCAATATGCTGCCATTGATTGTCCAGAAAGTTTTCCCATTCATTCTTCGTAAAGGTTATACAGCTCTTGGAAGTTGCCAGCTTTACCACGGGTAGGAATCCTCTTGCAGCACTAAATCCAGTCGATACATAATAAAATTTGTTTATATTGTATCGAACTTGATTTATTAATCGATATTCTTTCTGTATTTCATTTTCATATGCTTGTAACATATTATCAAGCAAGTGATTTGGAGAAAACTCACTTGACACACTTGAACTCGCCAACGAGTCCATTTCAACTAAACCCTGTCAGTCACTGCATAAGATCAATTTTAATGAAAATCGTATTTCGTATTCTGGGTGGTGGCCATGTCGTATCCACCGTTTAATAAACATATTAATTTGTAAAATAGATGATGAGGGGTGCATGTCAATAACCTTCTCAAAGCGTGCGAAATTTGCAAAAATTACATTCAATTAAACACATGTGTCTACGAAGATATCTGTCGTCAATCGGGCATCTGCATGTCCACATTCCTAACACTCTAATTGCACGTTAATTGCAAAGCCAGACGAAAATGCATAATTGCGAAAAAAATTTATATGTCGGTTGGAGTATAGAGGCCGCCATCTTCCCTCTAAGTATGTATTCTTTAATTGAGACAAGTAGAAGTAATTAAAAACTGGCGTGTGGAATGTGTGTTGGTAATTACGCAATTAACATAAGACACAAAGCATCTGACAGAGAAAGAATGTTAGAAAGAGATACAAGAGAGGTTGGGAATCATTACCGGAAGTGGAGTAAAATACATTGAAAGTCTCATAAGAGTAATTGATTTTAATTGGTTCATGCCGCGTAACTATACTACTTATAAGTTTTAAATTTTGCTTTGGCTTATGTGTTAGATGTAGTTCTTTGAGTAAGTATCTTGTATTTTTTCTGTTATGACGTTTTCCTGCTAACCTGTAATGTTGTTAGTATGAAATAAACTTTATTATTATTATTATTATTGCTTTTCTTTACAATTAATGGACCAACTAGTAAGACTAACTTATCAAACTGTTGTATTGTTAATCGTATGAAATGGAAAAACATTTCACAATCATATAACCTCATTTCTGCCATTAGATTATGAAAATCACCCTGTTTCAGACGATTTGCGTAAATCGGGCGTACCCACCACCTAAAAATGAAGATTGATAATGATAAATATAATAAATATTTTATTTAGCGAACATACCTACCGTCGTCTAGGTTGTTCATAGTTCTCAATAATAAATTTTGCAGCAACAGATATTGAAGAACTGCAAAGAAGCTATGTTATTTTTATTAAAAGTTGATCACTTTCATCCAAAATGCAGTATCCATTAAATATATTGAAGGAAACAACAAATTCAGGACGACATGGGCTTGACAGCTGACGCACGCAGCAATATATTGCTATGCCCTTTTAGAATCTGTCTGATCGGCACTCAAATTGCTTATTCACTTGCGCACTGAACGTAAATTAAGGAAATGTGAAAGACTTCGTAAATTTTACGGTACGTTATGGTTTAAGTTAAGTTAAGTGGATGTGAACGATGCTTAAAGATGCACGGAGTACATATCTGAAATCATTGGCTATTGAACTAATAAGACCACATATAGCAGAACGTGCATCTATGAACATACCATACCTACTAACATTGCAAATTCAAAAAAAATTGGAACCCTTAGCAGTGGTTGAAGAAGCAAACGAACCAGTGTAAGAAGAAGGAACCCAAGTGCAGATACTGCCTACGTAAAAAAACCGGAAGAATACATTAATTGCTATAGATGTAAAAATGCGATTTGCAGAGAGCACACAAAGTATTTTTGTGTTCAGTGTGTGCATTATAAGTGACTAAGAATTTTGATATTACAGTAGAGTCCCGCTTGAGTGAACTCTCGCTGTAATGAACTACCCGAAATAGTGAACACCGAAAAATTTACATTGGGATCCGATTTAGTGAACAGGGGAAACCCCGGTAGAGTGAATTTCTTTCTTTGGTAGTTCGGTAATTATCCTAAATATGTATTATAGGAAGCGCATCACCACGAATGATCGTAAATTGGTTTAGTACATTCTTCTAGTCGATTTGTATGAGCACAGTGTGTTTGAACGCTCCATTAAAAAATTCAAGGCAGTGATATATGGTGCGTCGTGTTATGGGAAGTGTTATTATTATGTATATGTATGTAATAAGAGTTTAAAATAATGTCGAATAAATCTGAGCGAGAAATTAGAGATATTGGAAACCTTAAGTAAAGGTACGTGTAACAGATTTAGCTAAACAATTTGGAGTGGCTAAATCTACAATATGTGCTATAAAGAAGAGGCGAACATTAATCTTAAGGAAAACTAATCAAAATGTTGATGGTATACGTAAATTAAAACATTAAAAAATCTACATATTCAAAAATGGAAAAGGCACTGTACAAGTGGTTTATTTCATTGCGAGAGAGATATATTCCCGTTAGTGGATTAATGTGAAAACAAAAAGCTATAAATTTGCAAAAATCTTAATAGATTCAAAAGACGGTACAACGAAAGGTTTTTAAAGATTTCAGGAGAGAAATTATCGTCACAACCAGAATTAGTTGATCCATTCAAGGAAACATTGAAGAATACAATTAAAGATCTTGACCTGTTACCGTAACTTGGAAACTACTATCCGATAAGACGTATGTATCTAACATGGAGAAAATGCAGCTGGTAAAAAAACTGAATAACAAAGATTAACTTTTTTGGCCAGTGCAAACGCGTCCGGAACACACAACTTAAAACCTTTAATAATAGGAAAATCAAAGAAACCCCGATGATTTCGAAATTTTAGCTGTCCAGTACAACTCAACTTATAAAATCTATAAAGAGATATTCCTGGCGATAATCCGGAATAAATCCGTTAGATTTACAGAAAGGGTGTATTGGTTAAGCATAACTTGAACTGACAATCGAACTGACAACTGAGCAATACGCACCAGCTAGGTGGGACAACCCACTTCCCCGCTAGTGACCTCGGTAACGAGGAGTAGGCAGGCGAGCCGAACCTGGCAAGTGAGGCGTAGGGAGCTGTAAGTATCCTACTCCCGGCTAAGGGCACCACCTAGCGTAACACCACCCCGGTTAGGGGACTGGCAGCAGAAACTGAGCTGCCAGCTCAGTGGACGCTGTCGGCAACAGCAGAGGGAACACCTTAGGGTGCCCCGATGCCAGTCAACAGATCCCCCACCAGAACCCCGTCTCCTGGCGGGAGGGACCCAACAAAACCGAATCCACAAAGAATTGAGTGGCCTCCCTCCCAAAGCAGTATGTCACAACAGACACCTACAGTGACAACCAGACAAAATATACCTGCACAACCTGAAAAGCAGGACACTATGACAGACACACTATTACAAAAATACAACGACTTTGTATCATTCGTCGACAAAGATCTCGACAAAAGTGAGCGATTGGGAAAAACAGCTAAAGCAACACTTAAACAAAAAGTAACCGAATGGGCAATGGTCCAAGCTGAGCTTGTAGGATATACAAAAAGATTAGAACAAGAAATAGCAGAACTCAAAAAAGGAACCAGGTTTCCACAGCCTGTCATGACATATGCGACAGCTGTTAACAAAGAACTAGAAAAGCAGCCTAAAATCACACAGCTAGTCTCTAAAGTGAGGAAACCATCAACTTTGTTCCTGACGGGCAAAAACAACGAAACGCCCAAGCAAATTCAGGCTATACTCACTAAAGAAGTAGCTCCCGCAAGGGACAAGATCCGCATAAAAGCAATACGTACAACCGCCAAAACCGTAATAATTGAAACAGAGAGTGAGCAAGACATAGCCAAACTACAAGCTCATGCAGCACTAACCCAAAAAATCAAAGTAGAAAAAGCTAAAAAACGCAAACCGCTCATGATACTGTATGACATGCCTGCGGAAATGGATGAACAGACCACCAAACAAGTTCTCTATGAACAAAATTTTGAGGAAAAAATAGACAAAAGAACCTTTGATGAAGGTTTCGGCATCAGATTTCGAACTGGGCCACGCAACAAATCCACAGTCCACTTAGTGGCGGAAATGACAAACGACATCCGGAAGGTTATCCTCCAACAAAGGAAATTATATGTGGGTTTTTCAGCCATATCGGCGAAGGACTACCTAGTGGTACCTAAATGTAATACATGTAGAGACTTTGGACATATAACCAAATACTGTACCAAACCTGAGGCCTGCGAGCACTGTGGTGAGGCAGGGCATAAAAAAGAAGCTTGCCCGAAAAAAGACCTATCACGTCAATGCATACCATGCATGAGGAAAGGCAAAAAGTGCAAAGGCGACCAGGCTACATGTACGACATATAAGATGCTGTTGGAACGCCTCATCGAAAAGACAGATTATGATTAGTACGACCTCGAACACAACTAATCATACACCAAAGAAAAAGTCGCCCTCAAAAATACGCAGAAATCGCCAAAGAGCGGTGGAGTATCAGAACAGACTTCACGCAAAATGGCAGTCTGAACAACCACAACCATCCATGCCACCAACACCTGTGGGCATGCCTGACAGTAAGCTCGTAAAACCACCTAAAAAGGGGATCCACAAAAAGATTGGATCCCTGACCAGAATGTTTAAGAGTTGGTCGTTAGAAAATATACCAGAGCTTGTACCTGAAGAAAAGCCAACAATGGCTGCGAGGTGCAAATCCGCTATCATACCAGTTGAAGCGGAGGGACCATCAAGGCTCGACACAAAGTATGATCCAAATCGCCTATATCACAATATAGAACATAGAATGAGGTTGCGAAGGCTGGAGGATGTTCCCATTCTCACTGCGGCCTTGCGGCACGTTACTCGTACACTACATCGCAATGGTCAAAACATCACCTTTCCGTGTCCCGAAGCCGTTGACAGAATCTATCTGAAGAGCAACGGTATTCCAACGGACAGTGTGGAGCTATTAATTTTACTCAAAGACGCATATAAAAGGCGAGAGGAACCTTTCGACCTTGAAAAAATCTACGCGGACTTCGTCAAAACACATGGCCGGCTAACTTTCGATCTAAGCCAAAAATGGCCACACAGCCATATACACACACGGCACCCCTAAAAATAGGGCAGATTAACACGGAACGAAGCAAAATTGCAATGACAGAAGTCCGAAAAGTGGCGGAAGAGATGAGACTGGACATAGTATGTGTGCAAGAACCCTACACTGTTCAGGGTAAAATACCAGAAATGCCTATAACATCCAGGACAATAGCACACGGCGACAAACCGCTAGCTGCCACCGTTGTGTTCAGTCGAAACATCACCGTCACTAAAATACATAAAGCGAGTGGCTCCCACTGTATTGTTGTTGAGATCATCGGGACAGCCGGAAGATGGTTCCTAGTGAATCAGTACTATCAATATGAGGACCACATTGATATCCACCTAGAAAAAACGAGGCGTGCTTGCGAGGACCTGCGTGACTATCCTGTTGTCATAACAGCTGATGCAAATGCGAAATCGATACTGTGGCATAGTCCGATAACGGATGACAACGGCGAGGAGCTCCAATTACTTATTCAGGAGCTCCACCTAGAAGTAGAAAATGCTCCTGGGCAGCCGTACACCTACGAAGGCAGAGCCGGAGCCAGCACGAACATCGATGTGACTCTCACGAATGCCCATGCACAAGGGAGGGTCACAAACTGGAAAGTCACAAGGCATGCCACAGTCAGCGACCACAATCTAATCAGCTTTGAACTTCATCCCACAAGACTAGACCACCAACAGCAGGGTCATCAGCAGGAACCAGTAAAGTACCATCTAAAAAAGGCGAACTGGGAGTGGCTTCGGTCTACACTAAATATACAACCGCAACAAACCCAGCATTACGATGTGCATGAAAACGCCAAAATTATAAGAAACGCTATTAAGCGAGCAATGGACGAAGCAATCCCCAGACTTGCACCTCATGCTACAAAAAGAACAGCATTTTGGACAGACCAACTAAATGACAAAAGAGCTCAAATGAGAGCCCAGCGCCGGAGATACCAGCGGTCTGTGATCCCAGAGGAGAGACAGTTCCACTTAAATCTCTATCGTCAGAAGAAAGACGAATATCAAGCTCTACTAATCCAACAAAAACAAAGTAGTTGGACCATGTTCGTTGAGAGGCACCTGGACCTTGATGTGTGGGGAACACCATACAAAATTGCCACTGAAAAGATAAGGGCCCCAACGTTGTTCTCGACTTTAAAGAGAAACCACGGCACCGAAACGGGTGGATGGAGGGAATCAGCAAAATTGCTACTCCACACCTTACTGCCCGATGACGACTACCAGGAGGAAACTCCACAACAACGAGTCCTACGGGAAAGAGTAGTCGCTCTTCCACAAAACAACCATAGAGTGGAACCCTTTTCAGAAGAAGAAATCAAAAAGGCAATAAACGAACTCAAAAACAGAAAGGCGCCAGGACCGGATAACATCCCGTCCGAAGTTCTAAAGGCCCTTTCTAATCAACTCGCCCCACATCTTGTCCGTCTATAGAATGAATGTGTCCAACAGGGAAGGATTCCTAAAATATGGAAACAAGCAGAAATGGTCGTAATTAAAAAAGGTCAGGAAAGAGAACCAACAGATCAAAAATCCTACGGACCCATATGCCTCCTAGACAACCTAGGCAAAGTACTTGAAAGACTTCTGTGCAGCAGACTGCAAATGCATCGGCTGGAGACAGATACAATGGCCAATGGCCAGTATGCGTATAGGAAAGGTAGGTCCCCGGAAGATGCGATCAATGCTTCGATCCGGGCTGTGGAGGACACTGAGGACAAGTATGCAGTCGGACTTTTCGTGGACATATCGGGCGCATTTGATAACCTATGGTGGCCGGCTCTGTACGAGCGACTACGGGAAATCAACTGCCTTCGCTCTACAGATGCATAAAAAGTTACTGCCAAGACCGATATGCGAATATCTCATGCCCGAACGAAAAATTGTCCAAAAAACTGACAAAAGGATGTCCTCAGGGCTCCATCTGCGGTCCGGTCTTCTGGGACCTGATGATGGAGGGCCTACTGCACAGGCTAGATGAGGTGGAGTCTCTGCATGCGCATCTTGCGTACGCAGATGATCTTCTACTCATCATAACGGCAAATAGTCGTGCAGAGTTGGAAAATAAATCAACACAAGTCGCAGAACATCTTTTGGACTGGTGTATAACATGGAAATTGGCCATATCATCGACCAAGACCCAATATGTAATACTAAAGGGTGTCTTCAAACGAAACCCCATAATCAAGTATAATGGAGAAACCATAAAACGAGCAACATCTGTTAAATTTCTTGGAATCCACCTGGGGCAGAGATTTATCTTCGCAGAACATGTAAACCAGGCCTCCTCAAAAGCTACAGCAGCCATGCAGAAAATCGCAAGGTTGGCGGTCGGACAATACAAAATACAACTTCGACATGTCCAAACATACATGAACGCAGTCATGAGCTCCATTATAACATATGGAGCAAGTGTCTGGGTGCAATCCGCCAAGTACGTCAAACCGAGGCAAAAACTAAATGCAGCACAACGGGGCATCCTGGTGAGAATGACTGGGGCGTACCGCACCACCTCCGCGGACGCACTACAAGTTCTCTCTGGAGTATTGCCAACAGATCTAGAGGTACTCAAAAGAGCATCGGAGTACTGGCTGCGCCATGAAGATCAAGCAAAAGTCAGGTCAATCTTGGGAGCCCAATGCGCAACAAAAGCAGAAATCCGCCAACGAATATACCAACTATGGCAGGAAAGGTGGGACCACTCCCCCAAAGGGAGAAGACCGTACGGGTTCCTTCCTAGCATCGCAGAGAGAAGGCGCATGGAGCATTTTGCCCCGTCAAGAGGATTAATTCAATTCTTGGCGGGCCACGGGCCCTTTGCCGACTACAGGCACCGCATGGGTTTCCAGGAAACGAGCGACTGCTTATGTGGCCTCGTCGGAACACCAGAACATGTATTATTCCACTGCACCCTCTTACGAGGCATTGCAGATGAAGAAAGGACAGTCCTACAAAATCTTGACATCCATCAGGTCCTTCGAACGCCAAACCTGTTCAAGATCTTAGACAAACTCGCGAACAAAATCTCCGCAGAGCTCGTCAGGCAATTCCGCGAAAATTAAAATCCAAGCGGAAAACCAACCAATCCAGACAAACACCCAAAGCTAGCAATTTCCAGCGTGCTTGCTTTACTGGAGAGGACACATCACCGGCAACGACCAAATACCCGATCTAGACAACCACCAATAAAAACCATCAAGTCCTGTACCACAAGGGAACTGGTCCCTGGAGATCTCGGAATCCGGCCCCCCTAGGGACTGTGACCAGCCTCCGGAAGTCTATCCGGCCCACGTGTGGTAAGGACGCACGAAACGCATGCAATCATAAAAGCATGACTAACAATCTACAAACCCAACATCAAGTCGTTTCCGACATAAAATGTGGCCATACGAACACGGATAACGTCACTGGCCACTCCTCAAAATAATCTAAAAATTCAGGATTACAAGGAAACGATGCACGAAGAGCATGTACGCATTACAAGCATGAATCACTTAGTTTTTAAGTTAGTATGTAAGTTAGTTTGTAAGTTAGCTTGTAGTTTAGTCAGACTAGGGTCTTAAACCAGTGCTTTTCGCTTCACTTAAATTTCAAATATAAATGCAAAATCAAATCAAAAGTAGCAAAACCTAGCTTACACAATATCAATTCAAAATTTCAAGTAGCATCACCGATTTATAACAACTCAGAGCAACCGCCTCCTCGTGGTTAGGGACGGAAACGAAGTCCAGGTCACTGTGCTCGCGCAGAAATAAAAATCCTGGACACGGCCAAAGGTGCTCAAATCGGGGTTGCTACACTTGCTTTCAATTCAACATCGATAAATTAATTTAACAGCATGTAATTAACTTTTTTGCTTTCTTTGCTTAACCAAATACTTAAACAGTCAAAATTTCGGTCTGTTTGTCCCCGGTTAGGGGACTGGCAGCAGAAACTGAGCTGCCAGCTCGGTGGACGCTGTCAGCAACAAGCTAGAGCAGCGCTTTTCGAACTGACCCGATGCCTCTATCCCGTACTCCAACCCGGACGCATATTCGTATCCAGCGTTCAGTATCCAAGATCGGCCTTTCAGAGTATCCCCGAATGCGTCCTCGCAACCAGCGTGCGGGAACGCATTATGCTTGATTCGATGTAGTATCCAGCGTTCGATATTGCAATTATAATTAAGTCATTCATGGTCAGTTTTGTTTATGTATACTTACCCTAATATGGAGAATTTCTGTTTGCCGCCAGATTTTCCATACATTATTGATAACAACACAGTGAGACTCAAAATCACATTGCAATCCGATGTTGAGGTAAGCTTTTAAATAGCCACGTACTTAGCAGAATATACCGTTTAGTTATTTTTAATTTACTTCTTCGCGATGTGCAAAAAAAATAAATTGAGGTTAAATACTACTGCCATTGCAGATTGTATATAATACAATGGAAGAGTACGCGGTGTCTTGTAATTTTAAAAGTTATGAAAATTATTTAAGATGGAAGATATGTTTTTCCATTTTCAGTCGCTATCAGTAAACAAAATATTTCGTTATTTTCATGAAAACTCTCAATAATTGTAAATATTTAGTAAATACGAGTATGTGTATTGACAATAATTGTTTTTGCACCTATATGCAAACCTATTATACTGAGTGGGCCACCGAAAACGAAACAGATTGAATATCTCGAAGGAGAACACTTTTTTGAAAAAACGCAAAAACAGGTCGATTTTTGATCCAAGGGGGACACCCTTCCATCATATCTTCAACTGTGTTACGTCATTCCCCTCCCCTCCATCACTCTAACCATTACAATTTAAATAGGGAAAGTACTAAATACGATACATCATTGAAAAGGTAATTGGACGGAGAATTCAGCAATGTGATTGTTGGTTGCGCTATTTTTGATTTTAGCGCCCTCTAGCGAGAAAAAAAACGGTTACGTATTCCATAATGTGACACATCATTTCAAAGGTAATTTTATTAGCAACTAAATACGTAATATTTTTGACATTTATTTGTCATCATTCTCAAGTACAGACTGTCAGCGTCTTTTGTAAACTAATAAATTCGTAGTTTCTAATATTAGAGCTCTGCAAGGTTTTTCGATTATTTAATTTTTTTTTGAATTGGGCATTAAATTGCTAATAAAATTAGCTTTGAAATGATGTGCCACATAGTGAAATACGTAACCGTTTTTTTTCCCGCTAGAGGGCGCTAAAATCAAAAATAGCGCAACCAACAATCACATTGCTGAATTCTCCGTCCAATTACCTTTTCAATGGTGTATCGTATTTAGTACTTTCCCTATTTAAATTGTAATGGTTAGAGTGATGGAGGGGAGGGGAATGACGTAACACAGTTGAAGATATGATGGAAGGGTGTCCCCCTTGGATCAAAAATCGACCTGTTTTTGCGTTTTTTCAAAAAAGTGTTCTCCTTCGAGATATTCAATCTGTTTCGTTTTCGGTGGCCCACTCTGTATAAGGTAGCCCAATAAAAATAGTGTAATAATTTTTTAATTTAAGGACCAATTATATTAATTTCTAGCATGTTTAGAGAGAATTGATCTAGACAGACCACTAACTTTCTAATTTTAAAAATCATTTAAAAAAATAAAATCGTGAACACCCCTAAACTTGGACAAATTTTAAAATTTACTGAGAAATTCTGAGTCAGTCTTGAACATTCCTAAATACAACGAGAAGTTAAACATGGAAATCCGTCAAAAAATAACAGAGGTATGATAAGACAAAAGCCGTTTTTTCTCGTCACAAATAGAGGATCATATTGTGGAGTCTCAAATCGCAAAAAGATGAGGAAAGGTTAAATTGAGGCAAATTTACGCATTTATATGCCTAATGATATATGCCGTTTAAAAAGTTTAAAGATTCAGAGTATTTCCGAAAATATCTGCAAAGAAACCAAAATTTTGGAAAATCCTTTTATTTTTTTCATGGTTAATTTAAAGCGATATTTTAAAACTAATTCCATACTTACATTGCCACTCTTTTCCGCTATAAGACGGTGCTTTGAGATTTGCCATCCGTCGTTTGGTCTCTTGGCAGTCATCGTCAACTTTTTTTCTCAAATATGAAGCTGGATTTTTTATTTCGTTTTTAAGAGCTTCTAACCTCCCAAATCCTATGACGTATTATACCTATTTGGAATAAAGCGAATTTACGCCTTTTCCATAAGATCCCAATTTGTTAGACAAAGAAAAGAAATTCCAAGTAAAATTTTTGACAAGTGTAATATGTCGTTGATTTTGGAAGATGAAATACTCTTAAAAAACGGAATATGTATGAAAATCACATTCAATTTTCTTATACGAATGGGTTAAGCAATATATGGAAATTACAAAGACCGCGTGGAATATTACTCGTACTATTTGTACCGATCCATCAAAAGCTAAAAAACATGTCTTTAGAAGAATTTATCACTGCAATTTTAATACAAACACAGCACCGTTGAAACATACCCGCAAAAGACAACACTCGACTAGAAACCTTAAATGCCCTGCTCATGTAGAAATTATTATTAAGCACATATCAAAACAAAAATCTAGGGCCAAAGTATGCGATCCCCTTGCCATCGAATGGCCATGTGTCGTTAAATTTGAAAATGAACATAATCACACTATCAATAGTGCAGCTGCATTAATAAAGAGACCTATAAGCAAGGAAACGAAACAAGAAATTATTGAGTATTTCAATAAAGGGCATTCGCCAGCATCCGCATATCACAGTTTTTGCTTTAAAAAAATGGAAGAACTGGGAGATGATTACGAATCTACAGTTATGGATCGATATATATTTCCAACCAAGAATGATTTTGGAAATTTATGGAAAAAACATTTTAAGGTAAATTTTTGAATTTTGAAGATTATTTAATAAAAACAGAAATATTTTTTTCTCTCACTCCCAATTTGGTTAGAAAAGAGAAAAAGAATGAATTTTTAAATAGCCCAGTATATTTGAACAGCATTTTGTAGAGGATAAAATTGTTAATCAAAAACATATTTTAATTTTTAAATAAAATTTTCCAAAGCGAAGAATAATTGTATGATAACATTCTTTAAATATATCTCGCAGCATTTTTCCCAATTTAATGCCAAATGTTAACGAACTATAAACGATATTATTAAACTACTGAAGTATGTTTTCGATTAATCATTTCATGCTTTATAAAATGCTGTTAAAATATACTGGGGGCTATTGAAAATTTTTACAATTTGTCTTCCTTTCCGGCCAACCCTGAAGTAAGATAAAAAACTAATTAGGTAATTATAAAAAAGTAGGGTGCTCCATTTAAAAGAAAATTTCATCCATGGTCTAAGTATTTTTTCTGGCTCAAATTTTTTTGGTACGATTTTTAAAATATATAGTAAAAACAGCTATTTTCAATTTTTTAAAGAATACAGGGTCACTCAAATCAAATCAAAAACAGCTATTTTCAATTTTTTAAAGAATACAGGGTGTGGCAAAAATAAGCCCCTGTTCAGTCCTCATTGGAGCACCCTGTACAGCAACATAATTTTTTAATACCTTTGTATTTCATTAGGATCAATATGGTGAAACTACGGGGGAAACAATGTTTAGCAAACTATGCGAAAATCTAAGTAATTATTCGGTTGAAGTTTGCTACAGACTGGAGAAAAACCTTGAGGATAACCATTACGTTCTCTCTTTGTTTTCGCCTATTATGCAAAGAGCTGCACGCCTTTTAAACCAGACTTCTGAAATACTCTTCGTAGATGCAACCAGTAACTGCGACATTCAGTCTCACAAACTATACTTTTTTGCAACCCAATCGCCTGCTGGCGGTATACCAGTAGGCTGTATTATTTCTACTTCACAAAAACAGTCAATATTTTCTACTGGAGTCAAAAACCTATTACATCTAATGCCAGATGTTAATCCGGCAGTGATTATTATCGACGATGATTTGGTAGAACGAAACGTTTTAAAAGAATATTGGCCGAAGTCGGCAATATTACTTTGCACTTTTCACGTACCGTAAAACAGCCATATTTTGCCCAAATGGGGCAACTTTGCCCATGTGTAGAACTTCCGTAAAATATTTCTTAACAAAGGTGGCAACGCTGGAATCAGGTTTGATGGCAGTGGTGGTAGGGACCAAAGGTGCCGGTAATGCATCAGTGAAGTGAGATACCTCGCAGGAGCATGGTCGTCGATCTTTTGTAGGTAAGTTACGATACGTAGATTTTTATATATTTTAGAGGGCTACAGCTAAGCTCTATACAAGACTTGTTATTTGCATTTGCAATTTACTATTTTAATACAAAGTGTTCTTCAGTATTGTCGTTTAATTGCATGTTGAGGATTTACAATACATCTAACCGTTTTTATTTTAAATGTAAAAAAAGGAGTGAGCAATGTTGGCCTTCGAATTAATAAGATAACATTTTTGGTTTTTATTAAAAAAAAAAATTGTGTAAAGTTTTAAACACAACAGGTTTTTATACTTAATATGATTTTTCTTGATTTTTAGACATGGGTAAACATAAAAGAAAATTAGGTGCTCGAAGGTACCAAGATTATGTAATGGAAACTCTTGAGGAAGCTCTGAGAGCAATGAGAGGAGGAATGTCTTCCAGAGTAGCAGAAGAAAAATTCAAAATTCCACGTAGGACATTGCTTAATAAATTGAAAGGCAAACACAATGAAAAAATTGGACATCCTACTGCCATAACTTTAATAGAAGAAAGGCATCTAGTGGATGTAATAAAAGCAAGTGCTGAATATGGCAGCCCAATGACTCAACTGGATATTAGAATGCTAGTAAGAAACTATTTGGAAAAAACTGGAATAAAACATTCAACATTCAAAGATAACATGCCAGGAACTGAATGGATTACTAATTTTCTGAAACGACATAGGGATCATTTAACAAAAAGGCACTGTCAAAATATCAAGAGGAGTAGAGCTTTAAAAACTGAAGAAGAAATACAGAACTATTTCGAAAATTTGCAAAAGACGTTGGATGGGATTGATCCTGAGTGGCTTTTAAACTATGACGAGACCAATCTCAGTGATGATCCAGGATCTTCTAAATGTATATTTTCAAAGGGTACAAAATACCCTGAAAGATACATAAATTTTTCCAAAAGCGCAATATCGCTTATGTTTGCAGTAACGGCAACAGGAAAATCTCTGCCATTGTACGTCGTTTATAAGGCCGAAAGGCTGTACGATAGATGGGTTGAAGGAGGTCCACCAAAAACAATATATAATCGAACTCGATCAGGCTGGTTTGATGCAGGAACATTTGAAGATTGGTTCAAAAAAGTGGTTATCCCATGGGCACAGAAAACTGACAAACCCAAAGTTATTATTGGTGATAATCTTTCTTCACATTTGAATATTGATGTTATAAGGTTGTGTCAACGACATAATATTCGGTTTGTATTTTTGCCACCAAATGCAACCCATTTGACTCAGCCTTTAGATGTGGCTTATGAAATAAACAATAGTCTTGAAATTAAACAAGATTCATTCGTTCTTGTTCGATTTCAAGGAAAGAAAAAAATGTTATATTATGTGGGCCTTGTAGTAGAAACAAAAGATGAATCTGGAGAAAATAGCGTCCTGATTAAATTTCTGAAAAGGAATATGTAGATGTTATAAGTTTGGTCAATATCTCGGAGATCAGTGAAGTCCTACAACGGCCCTCGATAGATAGAAGAGGTCATTATGAGTTTACTACAAATTTTAGTAATTTCGACATTAACTAAAGTGTATATTAAAACTTATTTTTATGTTTTACTACCTACCTAGTTTAATGTTAAATAGGTAGGTACCTACGTGTTTCTTACCTGATACTGCAATCAATGTGCCTGATGGAATCAAAATGTTATTTTTAGTTGTACAATTTGTTTTATGTGAGAGATATATTTTATGTTTATTTTTTTAATAAAGCGTATTTAGTACTGATTTGTTTTCCTACCTGAATATTTTGATGTTTGTATTAGGCACCTATAGACTTTTTAGAAACTATTTTACTGGGCAAGGAAGCGCTAGACGCACACAAACTTTGCTAAAAGTGCATTTTATATTGATGGGCAAAGAAGAAACATTTGAGGACAACTTTGCCCACGAACAATTTTTTTTTGTCAAACTGAATACGCGTGAACACTTCTAGTAATACTAATTGTATGTATGTAGAAATGGTCTTACAAAAATACAACGATTTCGTTACTTTTGTCGATAAAGACCTAGACAAAGGTGAGCGGCTTACCAAGACAGCTAAAGCGACACTTAAAACTAAAATAACAGAATCGGCAATGGCACAGGCCGAGCTTGTAGGCTATGCCAAAAGACTAGAACTATAGGTAGCAGAACTTAAAAAAGCAGTCAAGATCCCGCAACCTATTATGACTTATGCAACAGCTGCCAGCAAAGAGTCAGAAAAGCAACCAAAGATGACACAGTTGGTCTCAAAAGTTCGTAAACCATCTACCCTGTTCCTCTCGGGCAAAAACAATGAAACGCCCAAGCAAATTCAAGAACTAACGAAAGAAGTTTCTCCCGCAAGGGATAAGATAAGAATCAAAGCCATAAGAACAACGGCAAAAACTGTTATAATAGAGACAGAAGGGGAACAAGACATAGCCAAACTGCAAGCACACACAGCCCTAAACCAGAAAGTAAAGGTGGAAAAGGCAAAAAAGCGAAGACCACTCATGATCTTGTATGATACCTCTGCAAGTATGGACGAACAGACCACAAAGCAGGCGCTCTACGAGCAAAACTTTGAGGACAAAGTTGATAGGAGGACTTTCGATGAGGGTTTCAATATCCGTTTCAGAACCGGACCACGAAACAAGCCTACAGTCCACTTGGTGTCAGAGATGACAAATGACATCCGAAAAATCATCCTGCAACAACGAAAACTGTACGTGGGCTTCTCGGCAATATCAGCTAAGGACTACATTGTAGTTCCAAAGTGCAATACATGTAGAGATTATGGACACATAACAAGATACTGCACCAAACCTGAAGTCTGCGAGCATTGCGGTGAGGCAGGACATAAGAAAGAAGCGTGTCCAAAAAAGGACCTAGCACTACTATGCATACCTTGCTCGCGGAAAAGGAAAAAGTGTAAGGGTGACCAGACCACATGTACCGCATACAAGTTGATGTTGGAACGGCTTATCAAAAGGACTGACTATGCCTAATACGATTAAAATAACACCTGATCAAAAACCAAGAAAGAAAAAATCACCCTCAAAGATTCGTAGAAATCGGCAAAGAGCCATTGAATATCAGAATAGGTAAAGAGCTAAATGGCAGTCCGAACTGTCCGAGTCTGCTTTGCCGCCTACACCACAAACTACACCTACAAAATCGCCAACAAAAACACCCAAAAAGGGGATCCACAGAAAGATTGGCACTCTTTCAAAAATGTTTAAGAGCTTGTCTCTTGAAAATATACCTGAATTCGTACCAGAGGAGAAGACAAAGATGGGTACATGGTGCAAATCTGTCTTCCTACCTTCAGATACGGAGGTGGAATCAAAAACTGATCAAAACCACCACCTAACATCAAACAGGTTTACAATAGCATCGAGGACAGCATGAGGTTGCGGAGGTTGGAGGATGTTCCGATCTTGACGGCAGCATTAAGGCATCACTTTTCCCTGTCCTGAAGCCGTAGATAGAATCTATCTCAAGAGTATAACGGCATACTGACGGACAGTGTGGAGCTACTGACACTACTCAAAGACGCTTATAAAAGGCGAGAGGAAACTCTCGACCTTGAAAAAATCTACGCGGACTTCGTCAAAACGCATGGTCGACTTACCTTAGACTTGAGTCAGAAATGGCCTTACAGTCATATACACACAAGGCACCCTTGAGAATAGGGCAACTAAATACGGCCAGAAGTAAAACTGCGAGTACAGAAGTCCGAAAAGTGGCGGAGGAGATGAGACTGGACATAGTGTGTGTGCAAGAACCATACACATACCAAGGCAAAATAACAGAAATGCCGGTAACATCCCGGACGATAACACATGGTGATCGGCCGCAAGTAGCAGTAGCCACCATTGTGTTCAGTCGAAACATCACCGTCACCAAAATACAAAAAGCTAGTAGTTAGTTCCCACTGTATTGTCGTTGAAATCATCGGGACGGCAGGTAAATGGTTCCTCATTAATCAGTACTAACGTATTGCTATGGTTTTTATATATCATAGATAAGTAAAATTAAATAAATTGATTTACTTCAAATTTATTTTTCTGTGGGGCAAATGTTTTGGTACACACTGTATTTTGGTAATCTGTGTATATTAATATTTATTTTGTTATTTGAGTTTAAAAGAAAATATGCCTCAAAGATTATTTACGCTCAACTTGATATTAATATAGTACCTATACATGTGCGAAGTTTTAGACGTGGTGGTAGGGATGTATGGACTTTGACTTGTCCTGCCTTGTGAATATTGATTATTAAATTTTGGTCTCCGGTTAAGTGCAGTTCATTTAAAGATATTATATTTGAATAAAATTTGTTATAGTTTCATTATTTTACGGAGCCAAGATTTAATCAAGTTAGTGAATTAGTTTTATTGCTGTTATATAAGTTAAGTATTTACTTTTAAGAAAAGAGAATGCATTCTTTATAATAATAATAAGAGAAAATTTTAATATTGAAAAAGTAGACTCGTAGCCGTCATTTTGTTTTCCTGCACGTGTTTGAAAATATTTTATATTTATTGAGAAGCTATTAAATTAGATAATTTTCGTTACTATATCAGTTTGCTATAATTTGATGTATTTTAATGATAGGTATTTAATTTATTTATTTTAAGTAATTATTATTTTGTATAAACTTTGTAATTTATTTTCAGTATTTAATTAGGTACATTTTGTCGCGTTTGTCAGTACAAGTTTTTTTTATCCTATCTGGTCAAGTAGTGGGTAGGATTTTTTCTTGAGAATTTGTTAATGAATGTTTTTTTTTTTTTTTTGTTTTTTTATAATAAATAATTATATATGATTTGTTTTTCACTTTTATTAAAGATTTTAGAGAAGATAATTAATTATTTATTTCATTTTTTTGTCTTCAAGTAATTTGTGGTTTTTTTATACTGTTTCCTAAGATCACGATTCCTGACGTGAACATTGTACAGTCTCGCCGAGGGAACCTGAGAGAGAGAGAATTTTGTTTTATGAGCTAGATCGTGGCAACCCTATAACAATTGTACTAATATCATAGCACAATTAAATTGGCTGAACCAACGTGGAGCAGAAAAGCAATTATTCTGGCGGCAATCAAAGTGTGGCAGAAAAGCAATTATTTTGGCTGGAACAACGTGGTTTGAAAATGGAAGGAAGCAGAAATTTACAAGGCGCCCAACAAAGTATGGATGTGTTAAACAAAATGGAGGGAGAAAAGAAAATGGAATGGAGACAACCAGCAGGGTATGAGTCTATCTTAAAGAAAAAAGAAGAAGGAGAAAATAAAATGTTGATGGAAATGATATTGGAAATGGGAGAAAGAATGGACAAGATGGAAGAAAGGATGCAAAGAAGTTTTGAGGTGTTTATGGCAAAGTTTGGACAGGTGGATGGACAAATAAAGAAAATAGAAGAAAATAAACAAGATATTGAAGAATTAAAAATTAAAGTTGATGTAATGAAAGAAGAAATGTTAAAAAGAATAAATATTATTGAAGATAAATGCATAAAAGTGCTACAGAGAAATGTATTAAATGAAAAAGAAATGGAAAAGGTGGAAGAGAAGATAACAGCAATAAAAAATGAACAAATTCGTGGAAATGGTGAAATAATAAAATATATTCCGATGCCAGTAGCAGATGATGCTTTGCCTAAGTTTTATGGATCAACATCAATAAATCCGATGGGTTTTCTGAAGAATTTGAAGGCGTGTTTGGAGAATGTTCCAGGAGATGGTAGAAAGCTGCAGATGGTGAGAAATTGTTTGAAGGACGATGCTCTTATCTGGTGGGACATGATTTCTGACGAGGTGATGACGTTCGAGGATTTTGAAAAGAGATTCACACAGCAGTATTGGGGACAGATGACACAAATGAGGGTGAGAAAAGATTTATTATTTGGTAATTTTAAGAAAGGAGGTTCAGATAATCGTGAAACATATATAATAAAAAAATATTCAATTTTAAAATATTTAACTCCTGCTATGCTAGAAATTGATTTGGTTACACAATTAGCATGTCATTTTGATTTTGAAGTAAGTCAGGCAGTGGCCATACAAAATATAAAGACCATTAGTCAATTTATAGAATTATTGAGGAGATTAGATGATGCTGAGTATGGAAATAGATTTCAAAGTTTGAATATGTTAAAATATGATAGAAATGGTATAAGATATAGAGAACAAAGAAATTTTAATGATAGAGAAAGAAATTCACACAATTATAACATGTCAAATAGATTTGTGAGACCACAGGTAGAAAATAAAAATGTAAATTGGAATAGAGAGAATGATAGAGCATGTCAATTAAGAGAGCAAAATAGAAATAGTAATTATATACAGAATGAAAGAGTAAATAAAAATTTTTCATATAATGGTACTAAAAAAGAAAATAGTAGAGAAAATGTAGAGAGAGAGGAAAAGGCAAAGTGTCAGGATTTTTAGATAGGCCAACCAAAGAGATAATTAGTATGAATGCAATGAGAGATAATGATTCAGATAGTTTAGATAATAAGATGTTGCCACATATAAAAGTTACTATGGGAGGAGTGAAAGTAAATTGTTTAGTTGATACGGGGAGTGAAATTTCAATCTTGGATGATCAAATAATAAAAAAATTAGAAAGTATGAATGCAGGTAAATATATACCTACAAGAAAAATTACAATTGTGTCTGCGACGAAAAAGATAATTGCAATGGTAAATAAAATTTATGTAGTTGAATTTATGGTAGAAGATAATAAGTTTTTGGGAGAATTTATGTCAGTCAAAGGTTTACAAAGAGATGGTATTATTGGAATGGACCTGTTAGAGAAAATAAAGGCAGTAATAGACATTGAAAAAAAATGTATGGTGGTGGAGAATCAAGTAGTTTCTTGGGTTCAGCAGGATGAAGAAGATGAAGAAAATGAAAAGATTATAAATAATATGGAAATGGTATATGAAGTAAAAGAAGTTATAAATAGTATAAATGGTGAAAATTATGAAGAGGTTGAAGAGGTTAAAGAAATAGAGTCCAATAATATGTGTATCGAGGTGCCTGAGGATGTAGATTTACTTGAAATTAATGTTGAAGAAAAATATACAGAAAATGTCAAAGATATGATAAAGAAGAATATTTCCTTAGTAGATAAATTTCCCTGTATTGCTAAAAATTATGTACATTCATTAGAAGTAGATGAGTCGAGACCATTTAAAATTAAAAATTATCCAATTCCCAAAAATATGCAAGAGAAGGTGAGAGAAGAAGTAAGGAAGATGTTGCGAGATGGTGTTATTGAGAGAGGTGTCACGAGGTATGTCAATCCGCTGGTGGTGGTTCAAAAGAAGTGTGGAGATATTCGCTTATGCTTGGACGCCAGAAGGTTGAATGAGCGTACCAAGATGCAATTTGAGACTCCTGTAACTGTGGAAACGTTATTATCTAAGTGCAACGACGCTAGGATTTATACTAAGTTGGATCTAAAAAGTTCTTTTTGGTTGGTGCCTTTAGAAAGAAAGAGTAGAAAATATTGTGGTTTTATGGTAGATGGAGCTGTATACCAATTTAAAGTGGTACCATATGGACTAAGTAGCTCGTCTGCTGCATTAATTAGAGCAATGCAACAAATTTTAGAACCTTATGAATCGTTTGTATCCCATTATATAGATGATATTTTAATATTTAGCAAGACAATTGAAGAACACATGGAACATTTAAGGAAGGTTATAGAGGTATTAGCAAATAATGGTTTAAAAATTAATATTAAGAAATGTGAGTTTTTTAAAAAGGAAATTAAATTCCTTGGATATAATTTAAGTTTAAAATATGTCAGTGTGGATGATTCTAGGCTGGAGGTTATAAAAAATTATCCTAGACCTAAGAATGTGAAAATGTTGAGAGGTTTTCTTGGTATTGTGGGTTATTATAAAAGATTTGTTCCGTATTTGGCAAAATTATGTGCACCATTGTATGAATTATTAAGAAAGAATGAAAAATTTATTTGGTCTAAAGAAAGAATAGATGCTTTTGAAAAGGTTAAGAATGAATTTTATAATAGTTTGTTATTAGTACTGCCTGATTTTTCTAAAGAATTTTTATTAAGAGTTGATGCTAGTGATTCTGCTATAAGTGGAGTTTTAATTCAGTTAGATGATGAGGGAAATGAAGAGCCTATTTGTTTCATTTCAAGGCTATTAAAAAAATATGAATTAAGATATACAGTGGGAGAAAAAGAGTTACTTGCTGTTGTGCATGCTGTAAATAAATTACGTTTTTATTTGTTGGCTAAAAAATTTATTGTAGAATCAGATCATGCGGCGTTGACGTCACTTTTGTCAACTAGATTTTCAAATAATCGAATATATAGATGGTCATTGTTGTTATCAGAATATTCATTTCAAATTAGACATATCAGAGGTGTTCTAAATGTTACCGCTGATGCTTTAACAAGAATGTACAATATAAAAAGTAACTTCAATCATGTAGAGTTAAATGCTTATAACAGATATGCAGCTGAGGGAATGTTTGACTATGTTGAGATCCATCAGGTCCAGCAGGATGAATGTTTTGATCATATTAAAGAGGAATTGAGAAATGTGGGGAATTATAAAGATTATATTTTTCATGATGGGCTTATTAAAAAACAGATTCGTGATCAGTATAATGTGGTTGTAAATGAAATGTATGCTCGTCAAGCAATGTCTATTATTCATAATGAACTGGGACATATTGGGACTAGGAAAGTTTGGTTAACTTTTAGAGAAGCTTTTTATGCTGTTAAGGATAGAAGTATTGCGAAAAGGGTGGTAAGGAATTGTAATGAATGTTATTTTGGAAAGCATAAAAATCGCACATTGCAACATGATATAAAAAGTATAATAGTGAATAATAAATTGGATTTAGTAGCGATTGATTTCTTAGGAAATTTAATACCAGGAGATTATGGGTATAGAAATATATTTGTTATGGTGGATATTTTTACTAAATTTGTTAGGCTGTTTCCCACTACAAAATACAATTCTGAGATTGCACTTTTATGTATTAATAACTTCGTACAAAATCAAGGAAAAATGAGACGAATTTTAGCAGATAATGCTAGTTATTTTACTAATGATAGATTTATAAATGCTTTGAATGAACAAAATATTAATGTATGTTTTTCTTCGATACGCCATCCATGTGCCAATCCATGTGAGCGGTATATTCAAGAGGTAATAAAATTTTTGAGGATGAAAACCCATGAACACCATGTAGGCTGGGTCCAGTATGTCCAACAGATAGAAGATTCCATGAACAATTCGCCCAATACCCTTACTGAAGAGTGTCCAGCGACTTTGATGAATGGAATGACTCCTAGTCGGCCCTGGGATTTGCATGGAGAAGTTGTTCATAATCTAGAAGAGAGAAATAATTTGGTTCGAGGAAGACTACAAAGGCAAGGGGAGATGTATGTGCGCCGAGAAAATGAAAAAATCAAAGAAAGAACAAGGTTTAATATTGGAGATACAGTTATTGTTAGAAGATACAGGGTTGCCAGAAGAAATCAACAAAAGTGTGCTAAATTGGATCTTCCGTATTGTGGTCCGTATATTGTAACAAGAATATTTAATAACGTCACATATGAGCTTTATTCAATGGATGGACGCATTAAGAAGGGACGATATCACATTAGTATGCTTCATCCATATTTGAACAATCCTTAAGAAGATTGTGAGGTACTATACAATTATATTCTGTGTGCGGAGAAGGGTTTTAATTTTTACATTATATTGTATTTGGAGAAAACATTAGAGATAGTAAGATGTTGTGTGCGGAAAATAAAAATTTCTGAAATCTTTGCTTTGCACAGATTTAATAAATTGTTATTTTGGAGATATGCTATGGTTTTTATATATCATAGATAAGTAAAATTAAATAAATTGATTTACTTCAAATTTATTTTTCTGTGGGGCAAATGTTTTGGTACACACTGTATTTTGGTAATCTGTGTATATTAATATTTATTTTGTTATTTGAGTTTAAAAGAAAATATGCCTCAAAGATTATTTACGCTCAACTTGATATTAATATAGTACCTATACATGTGCGAAGTTTTAGACGTGGTGGTAGGGATGTATGGACTTTGACTTGTCCTGCCTTGTGAATATTGATTATTAAATTTTGGTCTCCGGTTAAGTGCAGTTCATTTAAAGATATTATATTTGAATAAAATTTGTTATAGTTTCATTATTTTACGGAGCCAAGATTTAATCAAGTTAGTGAATTAGTTTTATTGCTGTTATATAAGTTAAGTATTTACTTTTAAGAAAAGAGAATGCATTCTTTATAATAATAATAAGAGAAAATTTTAATATTGAAAAAGTAGACTCGTAGCCGTCATTTTGTTTTCCTGCACGTGTTTGAAAATATTTTATATTTATTGAGAAGCTATTAAATTAGATAATTTTCGTTACTATATCAGTTTGCTATAATTTGATGTATTTTAATGATAGGTATTTAATTTATTTATTTTAAGTAATTATTATTTTGTATAAACTTTGTAATTTATTTTCAGTATTTAATTAGGTACATTTTGTCGCGTTTGTCAGTACAAGTTTTTTTTATCCTATCTGGTCAAGTAGTGGGTAGGATTTTTTCTTGAGAATTTGTTAATGAATGTTTTTTTTTTTTTTTGTTTTTTTATAATAAATAATTATATATGATTTGTTTTTCACTTTTATTAAAGATTTTAGAGAAGATAATTAATTATTTATTTCATTTTTTTGTCTTCAAGTAATTTGTGGTTTTTTTATACTGTTTCCTAAGATCACGATTCCTGACGTGAACATTGTACAGTCTCGCCGAGGGAACCTGAGAGAGAGAGAATTTTGTTTTATGAGCTAGATCGTGGCAACCCTATAACAATTGTACTAATATCATAGCAGTATGTCACATAAGTTTTGGGAAAATTTTGGTCGGCGTAAAAATAACTGTAAATAACTTGCAATCTAGTAACCATGGAAACTTGGTATGACATTTCATAGATGTCAAATAATTTGTCCAATTATGTCGTACAAACTTGAAATACGGAAAAGCATTTACAACCTGGTTGGACATGTACCCAAGCAACAAATTGTAAACATATTTTGGAATCAAAATATATCAAAGACAACCATTTATAGAACAATTGCAGAATGTGAACAAGGTATACCATGCCTCAATTTACCAAAAAGCGGACGTCCCGGAATGTTGACCGAAAATCGCGCCAACCTAATCTGTGAAAGTGCAAAAGACCGCGTTGGAACGTCATGCCGAAAGTTATCCAGAAGATTTAATGTTTCTCATGAAACTGTAAGAAGGGTATTGAAAAAAAAGGCCTAAAGTTTCGTAAAAGACGTAAATGTCCACATTATACGGAGGACCAGTTACGAAGAATTCCAATGTGTTGTCGTAGATTACGCCGAACTCATTTTGCAAACAATAAAGTGATCATCATGGACGATGAAAAATATTTTACGTTCTCTCACTCAGAAGTGAAAGGCAATGATGGTTTTTATACCGATAATATAGAAAATTGTCCAGATAATGTTAAATACAAAACAACCAAAAAATTTGAAGATAAAATTCTAGTTTGGTGGGCCATATCGGAGAGAGGAGTTTCACGACCTTATGTTGGGCATGTGAGGGGTGAGGCAATTAATGCCAACATTTATACCGAAAGATGCCTACCGAAGTTGCTACAGTTTATTACTACGACTCATCCACGTGAAGAAATGATGTTTTGGCCGGACTTAGCAAGTTACCATTATGCAAGAACGACTAGAACATGGTTAGAAGCTCACAACATACCCTTTGTGCCAAGAGCAGACAATCCGCCAAATGTGCCACAAGCTCGACCCATCGAAGATTTTTGGGGACTATTGACCAGAAAAGTATATGATAATGGGTGGGAAGCTCAAAATGAAGCTCAACTAAGGCGAAGAATATATCAAAAGATAAGAGAAATTGATATAAACATCGTCCAAAACATGATGGGACAAGTTAGACAAAAACTGCGTGCCATTGAGGACCATGGCCCTTTGTCATTATTTTAATTGTAGTTTTAATTAATTTAAATATAAGGTAAAATGTTGGTAAAGTGGTCATTTGAATAAATTACGTTACACTTACTTTAAAGAATTTAATTATTTTTCCCAAAACTTATGTGACATACGTTACCAATACGAGAATCCCATCCATTGTCATCTTGAGAAAAAAGACAGGCCTGTGAAGTACTGCGAGACTCGCCGGTTGTTGTCATGGCGGATGCGAAAGCAAAATCGGTCCTGTGGCATAGTCCTACTACTGATCAAAAGGGTGAAGAATTACAACTACTCATACAGGAGCTTGACCTAGAGGTCGAGAATGCTCCTGGGGAAGCGCCCACATGCGAAGGCAGAGCCGGGGCCAGTTCCCACATTGATGTGACCCTCACAAATGCATCTGCACAAGGGAGGGTTGCAAACTGGACAGTCAGTAGGCATGCCACAGTAAGTGATCATAATCTAATCACATTCGAACTTCATTCGAACAGACAAGACCAACAACAAAGCCATCGACAGCAGGCACCCGTCAGGTACAATCTCGAAAGAGCAGACTGGGAGTGGCTTCGATCCTCGATCAACATTCAGCCGCTAGAACAACCTAACTATGATGTGCACGAAAATGCAAAAATAATACGAAATGCCATAAAAAGAGCTATGGACGGTGCCATCCCTAGGCTTGCACCTCATGCAACAAAGAAAACCGCATTCTGGACGGATCAGTTAACCATCAAAAGAGCCCAAATGAGAGCGCAACGTAAAAGATACCAGCGTTCTGTGGACCCAGGGGAGAAACAATTCCACCTGAATCTCTACCGCCGAGAAAAAGAAGAATACCACGTTCTTCTCACTGATCAAAAGCAACGGAGCTGGAATGCTTTCGTTGAAAGGCACCTAGACCTGAACGTGTGGGGAACACCGTATAAGATCACCACTGAAAAAATAAGAGCTCCGACCCTCTTCTCAACGTTGAAAAGGGGAGATGGTACGGAAACAGTCGGATGGGAGGAATCGGCAGAAGTATTACTTCACACCCTTCTTCCAGACGATAACCACCAAGAAGAGACCCCGCAACAACAAGTCCTACGAGACAGGGTTGTCCTTCTTCCGAATAATGACACTCCAGTGGCACCATTTTCACAAGATGAAATAAAACAAGCAATCAGTGATCTTAAAAACAGGAAGGCACCGGGACCGGACAACATCCCGTCCGAAGTTCTTAAAGCCTTATCAAATCAACTGACCCCACATCTGGTCCGCCTATACAACGAGTGCATGGAGCAAGGCAGGATTCCCAGAGTTTGGAAACAAGCCGAGGTTGTGATCATTAAAAAAGGTCCCGACAAAGAAGCTACCGAACCAAAATCCTATAGACCAATCTGCTTGCTTGACAACTTAGGCAAGGTACTTGAGAAACTCCTGTGCAGTCGACTGCAAACGCATCGACTGGAAACCAACACCATGCATGAAAGCCAATACGCATATAGGAAAGGTAGGTCACCAGAGGACGCGATCAATGCGACGATGCAGACTGTGGAGAACACAGAGGACAAATATGCCATCGGGCTGTTTGTGGACATTTCGGGCGCCTTCGACAACATGCCCGCTCTATATGAGAGACTTCGGCAAATCAACTGTCCGCTCGCATTGTACAAATGCATACGGAGTTACTGTCAAGCTCGCTACGCAAATATCTCATGCCCTAATCAGAAAATGTCCAAAAAACTAACGAAGGGGTGTCCTCAACGCTCCATCTGCGGTCCGATCTTCTGGGACCTGATGATAGAAGGTCTACTGCACAAGCTCGATAATGTCGAGGAGCTGCATGCGCAATCTGCGTACGCAGACGATCTTCTCCTCCTTATCACGGCAAACACAAGGGCAGAAATAGAACAAAAGACTGCACTAGTCACACACCACCTCTCTAACTGGTGCAATACTGCCAAACTGACCATATCATCGGCCAAGACCAAATATGCTCTCCTCAAGGGAACATTCAAGCGCAACCCGATCATCAAGTACGAAGGCAATAATATACAAAAAAGTCAATCCATCAAATATCTGGGAATCCACCTAGGCGAGAGATTCAGTTTCTCCGAGCACGTCCGCCAGGCCTGCCAAAAATCCACCGCCGCCATGCAGAAAATCGCGAGGCTGGCGGTTGGCCAATATAAGATTCGGCTAAACCATGTTCAAAGATATATGAATGCAGTTATGGCCTCCATCATAACCTATGGAGCAAGTGTGTGGGTGCTGACAGCGAAGCAAGTGAAGCCAAGACAAAAACTCAACACAGCACAGAGGGGCATCTTGGTCAGGATGACAGGTGCATACCGCACTACATCGGCGGATGCACTGCAAGTCCTCTCCGGCGTGCGTCCTACGGACCTGGAAGTTCTCAAAAGAGCTGCAGAGTACTGGCTGCGCCATGGCGATCCTGCAAAAATTCGATCAATACTCGGAACTCAGTGCGGTACCAAACAAGAAATCCGCCAAAGAATCCACCAACTTTGGCAGGAGAGGTGGGATCACTCCACTAAAGGAAGAATATCACATGGATTCATACCAAATATTGCTGAAAGGAGGCGTATGGCGCATTTTGTTCCGTCAAAAGGTCTGCTTCAATTCTTGACGGGGCATGGCCCATTCGCCGACTACAGGCACCGCATGGGATTCCAGGAGACGAATAGCTGCCAATGCGGACAAGTTGGAACTCCCGAACACGTCCTCTTCGACTGCACACTGCTCCAAGGAACCGCAGATGCAGAAAAGGCCCTTCTACAAAATCTGAACATTCAGGAGGTCCTTCGCACACCTGACACATTCAAGATCTTGGACAGGCTGGCAAATAAGATCACCTCTGAGTTAGTCAGACAATTCCGCGAAACTTAACAGCGGACAATTAACCAATCCAGGCACAAACCGAGCTAGCAATCCACCGGCGTGCATGCTCACCTGGAACGACAAAAATCACCGGATACGACACTACACCCGATTTTGACAACACCAAAAAGAACATCAGTCCTTAACCGAGAAGGCTCAGGTCCCTGGAGATTTGGAATCCAGCTCCCCCAGGGGCTGTGACCAGCCTCCGGATGTTATCCGGCCCACATGCGGTAAGGACGCATGAATTGCATGCAATCATAAATGCATGAATCACAATCTACTAACCCAACATCAAGTCGTTTCCGACTTCAAAGTGGCCAAACGAACACAGATAACGTCACTGGCCACACCATCAAGTAATCCAAAATCAACAGATTACAGGAAACGACGTACGAAGAGCATGCTCACATCTATAGCATGGCTTACTTAGTTTTTAAGTTAGTTTAAAGGTATTTAGGGATAGGGTCTTCAACCACTTAGTTTTTCGCTTCAGCTTTTCAAACATATTAAATTAAAAACAATAACAAAGCAAAAATAAGCTTTCAAAAAATAAATGTCAATTTTTAAGTGGCATCTCCGATTTATAACAACTTAGAGCAACCGCCTCCTCGTGGTTAGGGACGGAAACGAAGTCCAGGCCACTGCGCTTGCGCAGCAATAAAAATCCTGGACACGGCCAAAGGTGCTCCAATCGGGGATGTCACAATTGCTTTCATTTTCTGTCAAAAATCAAAAATAATAGAAACAGCATGTAAACGTTTTTTGCTTTCTTTTTGCTTCAATATATTCAAAAATGTAAAATCCGGTCTGTTGTATATTTTAAAGACAACAGACCTATAACATAAAAAAGCGAAATAAATGAAAAAAGGAAAAGAAAAAATGTCCAGTACATTACAAGCATTTTAAGGCAGCATGGATAACCCCCACCATTTTTAAAGAAGGTAGGTAACAAGTAACGTCCAAAAAACCAATGGAGATTGGACACGAACGACCAAGGAAACAACGCAGGAACTGATAAAAAAGTATTTCCCAGTTGATGAAGGGAGGCAAGATAAACAAGCGCGAATGGACTGGGGGGAAAGAGGTAATAACGGCTTGGAAGAATGGACGAGGGCGGAGATTAGGGACGCGGTGTGGACTATAGACAAGAAGAAGGCCCCGGGGGGGGGGGTTCCCACCGTTGGCACTTAGAGAGGTGTTCAACAGTGTAGGTAAGGAGTTTGCGCGAATACTAAATGGATGTTTGGGGGGGGGGATTTTCCCGCAGCCCTGGGAGAGGGCAGACGTAGTTTGGCTGCCGAAAGGGGGGGGATTCCGGCCCATAAGTCTGCTCCCAATTCTTCGAAAAATTCTAGATAAACTATGCACGCGTCGGGTAAGCTCATATATGGAGCGCGGAGGCTACTTCGATGATGATCAGTTTGGCTTCAGAAAGGGAAGAGGCACGGTGGGTGCTCTTGAACAATTACTGAAGAGATTGGATGAATTCAAAACGGAGAGGCTTCACGTTGCAGTGGTAACATTGGATATCAAGAACGCATTCAATGAAGTAACGCATCCAGCCGTAAGTCGAGCGTTAAGCAGAGGGAAGCTCCCGTGGAAACTTCGAGCACTCATGGAGGGCTTCTTCGAGGAAAGGGAACTGACGGTTGGAGAAGTGGTCTGGCCGATGGAAAGGGATTGCCCGCAGGGGTCTTCGTTGGGGACGGTGCTCTGGTTATTGGTAATGGAGGGATGGTTCAAGACGATTAGAGAGGTCACGCAAGAGTTTGACCATGTGCAGGCTTTCGCACATGACCAGGTACTGGTCTTGACGGGGACTAGTTTGAGGCAAATAGAGACGAAGTGGACTACCGTATGGAAGAGATGCAACGATTGGGTCACAGATTGTGGGCTGAGATACAATGTCCAAAAGACAGAGGGATTCTTCTTGCCAAATCGGGGTAATATTAGAGAGCCAAGGCTAAGGATGGAGGGTGGAATGGTTGAATTTAAAAGTTGTGTTAAGATTCTGGGAGTTATGGTAGATAGAAGTAGGCTGTGATTAGAGCAAGTTAAGATGGTCAGAGGAAATACGTTAAGCTTGGCAAAAAGAGTGTATGTCATAGCGGGGAAGAGATGGGGAATGACTAGAGAAAATAGGAAGATCATATACAAAGGAGTGGTGGGGCCCATCCTGCTGTATGGAGCGGAAATTTGGGGCGGGAAGTCACGATTCCAGGGCGCGGAAGCAGTTAAATGCAGCGCAGAGGCAGTTCCTGCTCTCGATACCCGGAGCATATAGGACGGCTTCAACGAATGCGCTGGCGATACTTGCGGGAATAATACCCATATACATGAGGGCAAGTGAACTCTGGGAATGCAGGAGGGAACTAAGGCAGAAATGGTTTAAGACAATTAATGATGGGATAAGGGTGCTGCCAGAGGAAAGGTGGAAACACATGGAGAAGGTAGGACAAGGAGGGAGCTTCATGGGGAAAATATTAGTGGACGGTTCAATTAGGGAAGGGATTGGGTGGATTGGAGTGGTCGAAACGGATGAAAATGGAAGATTTACAATATTGAAGCAACTTAAAGTAACGGGGGATGTAAAAATTAGTATATTGGAAGATATGGCTCTGCTTGAAGGTTGTAGAGTAGCAAGTGAGAGGGGTGCGGGTACATGATATGCACCGATAGCATAGCCACGATGCAAAAAATTAAGTAGTTTCATTCCAGCACAAGGGAAATAGTGAAAGTGCAACGGGTGTTGGCTAGCGAGGAAGAAGTAGTGAGGGGCATGTGACGAAGAAAAGGGGGGTTGAGGCAGCCAAGTGGCACACACAGTGGCATAAGAAGCTACGCGGGCAGAAGGAGTGGTAACAGAGTCGTACACTAAGGAACGGGCGAGAAGGAGAGCCAGAGATGTTCTGAGAAAATGGCAGAGGGCGTGGAAACTGGCATCAGAGGGCAGAGAAGCATTTGGCTACACGCCGGAGGTTGGCCTGATAGGGGTAGGTTTGTCCTGGAAGGCAGTGCAGCTGGCTACGGGACACGGGGACTTCGCAGCTTATTATAAGAGGTTCAAGCTAAGGGAGGGGGATGGGAAATGTGACTGTGGGGAGGAAGAAACGGCGTCGCACGTAGTCTGGAGTTGTCAATTATAAGAAAGAGTAGGAATAAGAGGCATCCTTGGTAAGATTTGGTTTTGAACTGAAAGAGGGCAAGGGGGATAAGATAGTAGAGGGTTTAAATGAAGTAGGGGAAAGGCTATGGGATGATTAAGGGGTATGCCCTTGCCTCGGGGCCCGCTTGGGGGGGGGCGCAACGTTGATTTGGCGTTTGGTCCTCACTCGTGCTTCAGGGGTGATGAATAAGTAAACATGTTGTAAGTAGGATAAATAAGTAGTTTAATTAGTGAGTTTAACTGGAAAAGAATTAGAATTTAGGTAGATTAAAAATTGTTAGAATAAGGATTGTTTAAAAAAAAAGGGGGGGGGATTCCCGGTAATTTTTAGGTGTAGGGGTTGCCTTGGTGGTGGCTTGGGCTATATGGTGGATACTGGTCGCGCGGTCATGCCGGATGTCTTCGGACGGGGCGACGGGGCGGCAGCTGTTGTCTTATTTATCATTAGATCATAACACTTCATTTTACTTTTTAGGTTACAAAATTTTTACAAAACTAACAATTACCGATTAAGGCCATATTATTATTAGATATCCCCTATAACAGATCGCCCCTAGCCATCCACCTGACTCAGACTTACGAAGTTCCAATGGATTGATCTCCCTTATGTATATGCCACCAAATGTGACACCCTTAATCCAACCCATGGATCAAAATGCCATCAGAAGGACAAAATTATTTTGTCGCAAAATTTATTGACCGATTTGTTATCAGAAGACAAAGAGTTTAGTGAAACTGAAAAACTATTCTCTGAGAGACACTATTTTAAATATAGCTATGGCTTTGGAATAATGTCAATACTGCAGTTATAAAGAACTGCTGGAATAATATTTTAGACATTGATGATGATGATCGGGAAAATATTCCACTGGACGTTTTACGCTCTCGTTTAATTAATGACGAAGCCTTAAAAGCAAATCAAGATATAGGACATAGTTTACAAAATATCACTCCAAATGTAAGTAAAAAGTTGCTAAGTAAATTTTAACTATAAAATTGATATTTTTTTAGACTCATTTTAATGATGCTGACATTGATGAATGGAATAAGGGCATATTACAAGAAGCCACTGAGGTAGATGATAAAAGTAATTCGGAAGAGGACAATAATAGTCATTTGTTAATGTGTAATATCACCAATGACGACAAATTAATTTCGACAAGTCATGCTCTTAAATCTGTTAATGCTGATCTTATTAAGTGGGTGGAAGAAAATGAGAAGAATGTTGAATATTCACATTTACTAAGTCTGCATAGTTTAAGAAGTATACTAATTGAAATTAAAGTAAAGAAAAAGTGAAAACAATCAAAAATAACTACGTATTTTAAACCAAAATTATAAGTTAATAAGTTTTCAATATGACAATGTCGCGTATTATTATTGCCAAATTATATTATTACTTATTATTGTAAAAGTAAGATTATTTAAATAAAGTTTGATTGAATATATGTATTTGTATTTGATTTTTTAATAAACCTCCATTTAGTGAAATATCCGATTTAGTGAACAGGGGCTTGGTTAATAATGTTCACTCTAGCGGGACTCTACTGTATTTAGAATTTTTTTTTAATTAAGCAGTTCATTTTATAGTTTTTAAGTGCATTAATCAAAATGCTATCTTACAATAAATTTTGTTGTTGCTTTGTATTGTGCGCGAACAACGGTGTTACAAGAAACACAATAGTCGTAATAGTGGCAGATTCGTGTAGTAATTGAAATATATTGCAATTATCCTTTAAAAATATCTTTCTATATGCTGCCGGATTGTGCAAAAATTGAACAACATTTGATTGCGGCGCTCTTGAATACGGAAAAGCAATTCTGACTTCAATTCAGAGCTGTGTATAGTGTTTTGTGTAGACAATTCATCTAACATAAATTTAAGTATAACATCGGCATTAAGAAGCGTACGTACAGATACAGGCTGACACAAGGGAGACGGACGGTTTTGAACTGCGTAGTGCTGAGAGCGCGGTGATAGGAGAAGAGCATGGTGGGGATATTTCTTTTCTACATAAGACGCGATTCAGTTACTATGGAAGCATTCCAGATCGTCACTTGTGAGCAGTCAGTTGTTCTTATAACTACTCTCACAATTCATCTAGATTTTATCATCGATATTATTCTAAGTCAATATATCGGCAACACTCTGAACGGACAGGAGCCCCCTCCCAAACGAGGACCCACGGACGAGCAATTTGACAAAGTTTTGTATGATCTGGAAGAACTGGATATAAGTCGCTTCTCAGCGCGAATGCGAAGATGCATAGAGGACAAGTTCGGTTTCAAAGTGCGACGGAAGAAAAGAAACAAAAAGGAAGAAAAAAGTGACAAACAAATAATAACCACCGAGAATAGTTATAAAGTGCTAAGTGCTAGTGAACCGAAGGACAGTGTCCAAATGGAGATCCAAGAGACAGCAGGACAGACATAACAGGATACAGGACAGAACCGCCAACCTCTAAAGGCGGGGTAAGTCAAAAAACACCACTTACACACTCACACAATACAAAACACTAACCGTGTAGCACGACACACAAACCCTACCGCAACTAGCTCAAACAGCCAAGTATCTCAAACAAAAACCCCTAAAATTACCCCTATTTTCGTTACCGAAACTGAAAAATGGAACACAGAAAACTTATTCAGTCATACAATATAGCTACCACCAAAACTGGGATGGTTTCCGCCGGAGTTCAAATAGACCCCGCAACAGAGGAAGACTACCGCAAATTAAATAAAATATTAGAAGCCGAAAAAATTCAGTATTATACTTACCAGTTATAAAGCGGAAAGAAATTAAAAGTAGTTTTTCGCGGAGTAACCCTCCACATCACCGATGATGACATTAAAGAGGACTTAAATATCAGAGGTTATCCCGCTGATAAAGTCGTTCGTATGAAAAACAGAAACAACATTCCTATACCCCTAGTACTTATCGAAATTGCTAAAGAATATAAATCAATTTATGACATTCGTCACTGCTGTGATTTACATATCAAAGTCGAACCTCTCAGAACACGCACAGACATAATTCAATGCCATAAGTGCCAAACGTTTGGACATGTCCAAAAAAATTGTCATGTCGACTATAAATGCATGAAATGCGGTGAAAACCATTCCACACATTTATGTCCAAAACCCAAAACTGTCCCCCCAAAATGCGCCAACTGTGGCGGCGAACATTTATCTATCTTTTTGAAATGTAGTAAAAACCCAAACAATACTCTTAATCAAAAGTATGTAGAGGCACTTCTACCGAAAGAAAACCCCTGGATTCGCGATCACCTACTCACAACACCACTAACACTAACGACGAACTTGCTATTATATTAGGACGTATGATCATTACACTTAACGCGACTAACGCAACGGTACAACAAAAGACTGACTTCATTAACCAGACTGTTGAAATTACCAGATTATTCAATCAAAGATGAACAATTCTGGTAATTTAAAAATAGTATTTTGGAATGCTTGCGGTGTAGTAAACAAAAAAATTTGGTGTGGCCACAACACGACTCTCTTGATGTCGAGAATCAACACTCTGTATAGTACTAGAAGTATTGCCGCGGTAACCTGAATCGGGACGTACTTAGCATCCTGTCTGTCCGTTCGATCAACTTCCGTTGAACCCATCGAACGGACAGGAATGTGCGATTCAGCGAGGTAAGGACGGACTCGGCGTTACCAAGGTAATAAACGAAAGAGATTCCGAAGAGAAAGCTAAGTCATAAGTGATCTTCCGATAGGAGGATCACTTGTGATCCTTCGTAGTCATTCTTATTGTTGTCATCTAGTTGTTTTTAGTGTTAATAAATAAGTGTGTTAGAAATAGTATTTTATTCAGACAACTCAAGCTCCTCACCCCCTGAGAGAAAGCCAGGCCTGCGGAGGAGAAAAGGTAGGTACCTTTTGCTTTTGCTATTTATTATATAATTATAAGGGTAAATTTCACATAACGGGACAATTCGTGTCCCATGCATATATTTTTATTACAGCGCACAATAATCTATTGACAAATACTTTTAAATTATTCCCAGACTTATCTTTTATTGATTCAAAATCTTTGATATGGTATTTAATAAACATCAATAGTAAATTTCTCATTGCAAAGTTGGAAAACGTCATTTCGGTAACTGTCCCATACCACGATTTTTAAGCTGTTGGCAGTGTTTGTTGCCAAACTAATTGAAATTTATTTAGTGTTAAAGTTTTGTTTTCTACCTCAAAATCTTTGGAAATCCAAAGTTTTTTATTATTATTATTATTGTTTGGTCTTTACTTCGAAATTTTGTAAACAATACTGTTCCAAGCTTTTCACGTCATTTCGGTAACAGAACATATTTAGTGAGCCAACCTTCGTTAGTAGCTGTGGAAGAACGTGAGCATGCGCAAGAAAGTACGACAGTGTCTAGTGAATCATCAGAAAGCATGTAAGTTTTTCTTATTTTTTTGAAATCTTAGTAAAATACAGGAAGTAAGTCTTCCTATTGCAGCCGTACTCTTATTGAACATCATTTCGGACACGCATATTTTGAGCAATTTTTGTAATCGATGTAGTTTTTCAATAATTGAGCCACGATTTGTTCATGTTCCAGCGCATAACCTCAAAATTTTAAGTTTCTATGACAACCGCCAAGAAAATAGTTGGTCTTTAAAGTCGGTTTCATCATTTCGGTAACGTTTATTTCGGTAACGCTTATTATTTTACACAGTTGTTACCGAAATGATGCATTGTTACCGATATGACATTTTATCTAAAAAATATATTACTAAAGTTAAGTGAAATTTATTATGCTCTTTTTTTATCAGCGATGGTAAAATGGATTCGGAAACGTTATGTAAATTAAAGAGCAAACTTAAAAGAGACAAGGAACTATCTTTGGAGAAGCGGCAAGTAGAAAATGAATCAAAGAGAGCAGAGAAATTAAGAACTAGAAATTTAAAGAAGGTAGCGCGTCAACTAGAATCTGAAGCATGTAAAGCAGAAAAAGAAAAAGCTAAAAGCCTAAAGAAGGCAGAAGTGAATAAAGAAATCGAAAGTACAGCAGAAAATAGTGAAGATTTAGATAAAATTTGTAAACCCGAAAAAGACCACGCAGATGAAGAAACAATTACTAATAATAAATTCGACACCAGAAAGAGAAAAAACAAAGACGAATCCCAATCAGGCAAAGACATCATCGCTAATCAACCCCCGAAGAAAAAGAAAAAGCCATCTGATGCTTCGTTGATTCGAGAAAGAAACCGTGTCCGTGAAAGGGTAAAAAAACATAGAGCCAAGATGACTGATGAACAAAAAGAAGAAAAAAGACGAAAAGATAGAGAAAGATATAGACTCAAAAAAGAACAAGGTGTAGTAAAAGGTATTCAACAAATGAGCAATAGAGAAAAGAGAAAAGTAAGAAAAAAATGGACTGCAGCTAGTCGAAAATACAGGCGTAATATTAAGCAACAAAAGCTAGTTAAAAACTTCTTGGCAGAAAATTCTCCACCAGAAAGTGATCAAGAAGTAATTCAACAAGCAGTAGTGAGACCATCAACAAGTAAGAAAACTGCAGGTCGAAAAAAAATTAAGCGCGACAGAACAACATGTTACAGAAAACTTGAGCAGGCTGAAAGAAAAATTGGCGAGTTACGAAAGAAAGTTGAAAGATACAGGAAAAAAATTTATAGAAACCAAACGAAACATTATGCGATAATTTGTTCGCCACTAAGCAGAGTCAACCAAATGACTAAAGGTGTTAATGTTACTCCTACAATAAAAAAACGTCTTATTTTTGGTGAAGTTTTACAAGATCAACTTGCAGAAAATATAAAGTCATTACCTGGGAATAAAGAGAAGCAAATCGCAGCAAAATTGATAAGTGGTGAAATAATAAAGAAATATAAAGTAATTGGAGAAGCTACCAGGATTATTAGTTACAAGAAACACAGAAAGCAAATAAAAAATTTTAAATTGACTCAGTATGAAAGAAAAAAAAGAAATTTTTTGATGTTGCAGAAAGTTCGAAAATTAATTGAAGACTTTCTAGAATTGGACACAAATTCAAGAATGTGTCCCGGAAAAAAAGATTTTGTTCGGAAAGGGAAACTAAAGAAGCAAAAAAGACTACTACTTGATTCTTACAAAAATTTACACCGTAAATTCATTGAAAATGGGCATCTGAAAATTTCTTACAGCACCTTTTGCCGAAATAAACCATTCTGGATCGTACAACCTAAACAAAAGGATCGGGAAACGTGTGCATGTATCAAACATGCAAATATTGAATTGTTAATTAAGAAATTACACTATTCTCATTTAATTAAACCGGTATGTCCAGATGACATTGTATCGGAGGTAGTATGTAATAACAAAAATATGAAGTGCATGTTTCAAGATTGTTTAAAATGTAAGCGAAATAAGTATAACTTATTAGATAACGATAAAAAGTGTAATTTAGAAAAACCAATCACATTTTATCAATGGGAAAGTAAAACAGAAGAAAAAATGATTAAAGGAAAGTTAAAAAAGATTAAAAGAACTGTAAAAAATGAAAGGACCACATCTGTAAGACAATTGCTTGACACATTAAACAAACAGCTTATCACGTTTAAGAAACATATTTTTACTATGAGACATCAAATGAGAAGTTTGCAAGACAAGAAGAAAAACCTTTTGTCGGGAGAAATTATCATGCAAATTGATTTTGCCGAAAATTATGTAGCGAAATATGATACTGAGATACAATCCATGCACTTCGGTGCGTCCAAAAAACAGATTTCTTTACATACCGGAGTGTATTATATCTATAACTCAAAATTAGATCGTGTGGAGAGTCATTGTTTCTGCTCAGTAAGCAATAATTTAGATCACCAATCACATGCTGTCTGGGGACACCTAAATAAAATCCTATCAGACTTAGGTACCAAATATCCTGACACTCACACTTTCACTTTCTTTTCCGATGGTCCATCATCACAATATCGTAACAGAAACAATTGTTACTTTTTTGTTACAAAAATGCAAAAATATTTCCCAAATCTTTCTGGAATGTCTTGGAATTTTAGTGAGAGTGGGCATGGCAAGGGGCCTATGGATGGAGTAGGTGGAACCTTAAAAAGAAGCGCCGATAAATTGGTCTTACATGGGAACGATATATCTTCTGCATCAACTTTTGTGCAAAAACTCGTGGATAGCACTATAAATATTTGGGAAGTACCCAGCGAAGAGATAGAAAAAATAAAAACTGAATTGCCCAAGAAAATACCTGCTATTCCCAATATTATGTCCCTTCATCAGTTGTCTTTGAAATTAAGTAACAAATCAAAAATATTTCTAAGAAAGCTCAGTTGCTTTTTATGTGATTCTGGAAAAGAATGCAGCCATTATAGTTTGAAGCCTTCGGTAGTGCAGTTTCTAGCAGGTGGTATCCTTTTTATATTGCATCAGGTGATCAACATTTTAACTTTTTTAGAAAAATTTCTTAACTTATTACAGACAACGAAAAATGTCTAAAAACTAACATTTCTCGAAATGTTAGTGTGGCAAAACCAACCATAAAGCCTCTTGCAGTTCGTCCGAAAATTAAAATTATCTCTGATGTTACAATTGGACCTAGCGCACCGTCTCTTCAACAAACTTCTGGATTGTGTTACAGTTGCGTCTTTAATATAACAAAGACTGCTATTGGAGCTAAATGTAGTACCTGCTGCAGAACATACCACGTTAATTGTATTTTAAAATTAAAATTACATCTGAATGATGACAAAGTATTTGTTTGTAATGTTTGTCATAATAAAAATAGTATTTAGTTACAACTTTTCCTATAAAATGTATTATAAAATTTAAATGGCATCAAAATGATGACATTGTATTTGTTTGTAATGCTTATGACATTAAAAATAGTTTCATTTAGTTACAACTTTTTAAATCTTTTTTATCATTAAGTAAAAATGAATCATTTCTGTAACATCACATCATCTCGGTAACAACGCGTCATCTTCGGTAACAGCTCGTTATTCGTATATTGTAGTCCAAAAAGGCTTCTGGGAAGAGAAATTGATGCACAAATTTTTAGGTACTTACTTTAGCTTTTCATATAATAGAAATCATTTTGTACTGCTTTAAAATTTTCGCTTAGATTTACAGTTTACATTTGGTTTTAGCTAAAAATTTAGTTTTTCTCGAATAGTGAAACTATACGACACAATTAAAAAGTGTAAAATTATTTTTTTTAACGCATGAATCTAACTTACAATTGAGAAGTTTCAGTTTTTGGAAAAATGTTCAAGTTTTTATTTTTACACAAAATAATATGGGTTACCGAAATGACGTTATTTTGGGTACTTGTGTTACAAAAACAACTAGAAAAAATTTATTTCAAGTTATTTATCGCGGCCAAACTTGTAATATCTCCAAAAACAATCTCTAAAAGCGGTAGTGACTTTATATTGTTAAGAAGTGAAAACTTTTTTTTAACATTTGCACATTCGTATTTGTCCCGTTATATGATATCGTCCCATAAGCGAGTGCTCGCCCCTGAGCAACCCCTCGTCACGGGATTAGCGGCCTTTGCGACCGTAACGCTAAAGGCACCGTGACATTCTCTCAACGCATGGGCATAAAGCGTGTCCCCCTGTGGCTTAGTGTAGTCGTAGTATGATCGTAGTCTATTCAAGTTGCCATCAAACATTTAAACACATTCTAAATTACATTGGTATGTCAAATTCAAATGATTTTGATCTGTTAGAAAGTCCAATAAAAGCGTGAAAAGGCCCAAGAAGTACAATAGTATAAGTAAGAAGTGTATGAACAGGTCCTAAAAATGCAATGGCACACGCAATCAAAGCGTGAAAAGGTCCTAAAAGTGCACTAGTATAAGAAATAAATATGTATGATATGATCCTATGACTAAAGATATGGGACAATGAAGCACTCCATGTTGCAACATAAGTAAAAGTGGAAGCCAAAATTTATTATCCGATGGTCCTGAAGGGTGTCCAAAACCGGTGGAGGAAAGGTCATTTCTTTTGCAAAGCCTCAACTCCTGAAGCCATATTCTCATGCTGCACCGAAGGATAAGAAATCTCACAAGAAGAAAGAAAACAGAAACGCAACAATTCAGTACAGTTCAAGAAGAAGGTCGAAGTTAAAGATATTCTTAACAGCCAACAGCTAAATTAAACTAGTCGTGCTAGGAACAGCCAAGATGTTCTGATGAAGAAACCAGTGCAGTGAATCCAGTGACAAAAAGGTGACTGTGAATAGTTAGGGACAATTAAGAGTGTAGGAACTAAGGTAGAATTATAATCTAGTATAAGTTTAGTTGTACGACAAAGTGTTGATTTGAGATCCCCAAAGTTTTATTGATTGTGTATATGCCGGTGGCATATAAACTGGAGGAGGGGGAGATGTCGCGAATCAACACTCTATATAGTACTAGAAGTATTGCCGCGGTAACCTGTATCGGGACTTACTTAGCATCCTGTCTGTCCGTTCGATCAACTTCCGTTGAACCCATCGAACGGACAGGAATGTGCGATTCAGCGAGGTAAGGACGGACTCGGCGTTACCAAGGTAATAAACGAAAGAGATTCCGAAGAGAAAGCTAAGTCATAAGTGATCTTCCGATAGGAGGATCATTTGTGATCCTTCGTAGTCATTCTTATTGTTGTCATCTAGTTGTTTTTAGTGTTAATAAATAAGTGTGTTAGAAATAGTATTTTATTCAGACAACTCAAGCTCCTCACCCCCTGAGAGAAAACCAGGCCTGCGGAGGAGAAAAGGTAGGTACCTTTTGCTTTTGCTATTTATTATATAATTATAAGCGAGTGCTCGCCCCTGAGCAACCCCTCGTCACGGGATTAGCGGCCTTTGCGACCGTAACGCTAAAGGCACCGTGACATTCTCTCAACGCATGCGCATAAAGCGTGTCCCCCTGTGGCTTAGTGTAGTCGTAGTATGGTCGTAGTCTATTCAAGTTGCCATCAAACATTTAAACACATTATAAATTACATCGGTATGTCAAATTCAAATGATTTTGATCTGTTAGAAAGTCCAATAAAAGCGTGAAAAGGCCCAAGAAGTACAATAGTATAAGTAAGAAGTGTATGAACAGGTCCTAAAAATGCAATGGCACACGCAATCAAAGCGTGAAAAGGTCCTAAAAGTGCACTAGTATAAGAAATAAATATGTATGATATGATCCTATGACTAAAGATATGGGACAATGAAGCACTCCATGTTGCAACATAAGTAAAAGTGGAAGCCAAAATTTATTATCCGATGGTCCTGAAGGGTGTCCAAAACCGGTGGAGGAAAGGTCATTTCTTTTGCAAAGCCTCAACTCCTGAAGCCATATTCTCATGCTGCACCGAAGGATAAGAAATCTCACAAGAAGAAAGAAAACAGAAACGCAACAATTCAGTACAGTTCAAGAAGAAGGTCGAAGTTAAAGATATTCTTAACAGCCAACAGCTAAATTAAACTAGTCGTGCTAAGAACAGCCAAGATGTTCTGATGAAGAAACCAGTGCAGTGAATCCAGTGACAAAAAGGTGACTGTTAACTATTCACAGGAGGGGGAGATGTCGCGAATCAACACTCTGTATAGTACTAGAAGTATTGCCGCGGTAACCTGTATCGGGACTTACTTAGCATCCTGTCTGTCCGTTCGATCAACTTCCGTTGAACCCATCGAACGGACAGGAATGTGCGATTCAGCGAGGTAAGGACGGACTCGGCGTTACCAAGGTAATAAAAGAAAGAGAATCCGAAGAGAAAGCTAATTCATAAGTGATCTTCCGATAGGAGGATCACTTGTGATCCTTCGTAGTCATTCTTATTGTTGTCATCTAGTTGTTTTTAGTGTTAATAAATAAGTGTGTTTGAAATAGTATTTTATTCAGACAACTCAATCTCCTCACCCCCTGAGAGAAAGCCAGGCCTGCGGAGAAGAAAAGGTAGGTACCTTTTGCTTTTGCTATTTATTATATAATTATAAACGAGTGCTCGCCCCTGAGCAACCCCTCGTCAAGGGATTAGCGGCCTTTGCGACCATAACGCTAAAGGCACCGTGACATTATACGTATGAGCGTTTCAAACTGTACAATTTTAAGAATTTTTTTAATACAAAACTTATTCAAAATCCTATTCTAAGTACTTTTATAGAATGCATACTTTGCAAGATATTATCAAAAAAGTGCTCCTCGCAAAGAGTAAAAGTGCTACTTCCGGTCCGAATTTTGAAATTTCATATATACAAAAAAAATTGCAAATCAAGTTTTAAATACTTTTGTACTCTTGATAAATATATATAGAATGCATAACTTACGACATATTTGCAAAAAATCGCTATTCGATAAGAGTAAAAGTCGTCGTGTGAGGTCAGAACTAGCCTAACTCCATTTTTGTAAAAAATCAGCTTATGTCACCAAGCGAATCTTATCAAGGCCTTTCACATGGTGACGAAATATCCTAAGTGTTCTATCAGGAGTACAGAAGTGATGTGTTTAGAAAAGTTTTAACTTAAGTGTCATAACATCATTTTGGTTTGTGCATAAATATCCTATGTGTAATAGTTTGAACATAGGCTATTTCTGCAACAGTTTTTGTTTAGTTAAGTGGAGTTAGGATAATTAGTTCTTTCAAAGTGGATAACGTGCTGCTCGTCGCTGAATTATTTTTACAACAAAAATGGGGTCAAGAACAAGACGAATTTTACAATTAGCTACTAATGCTTTAAGTCAGGATAAAAACGGTAAGTTAATCAATCTAGAAATCCTTTTTTTCATGATGTCGGCGTAATTCATGCAAATTTGAGGTTATGTCATTACAAATTTAAAAAAATTGCATTTGTGATTCATTTTTAACGCTACGAACAATAATAATAATTATTATAGTATTGCAAGTCTGTTTTATGACATATTATAGCTGAAGTAGTGTGTACTTCAAAACCAAGTACGCTGAACGATTTTTCTGTAACATGAGTTTACAGCATTAATTATTATTATTAATATTGCTAGTAGTCTATAACCTCAAGTAGTACTCATGTATATTTAATGTAATTTTCATATTTTTACAGACACAAGTAGTATTGGCGGCTTGAAAAATGCAAATCAGACTCAAGATTCATTATTATCAGCAAGTCAAAACAGTGAAACAAATTGTGAACAACAAGAACCTTCAACTCAAATACCTTCAACGTCAAAAACCAACTTTGATAATGAAGATTTTCCTATACATTATTCTGAAGATGAAGATTTATCAAAATCCGATCCTTATCAAACTGATGAAGATTCTATCTACAGTGACAGTCATCATGGTGGTAGTAACTCATCATCTAGTGATTCTTGTGAGGATTTGCTCAACAATCAAACCACTGGCCAAGACGAGAACATTTCTAGCAGAAACAATAATTATTTAACCAACATTTCTGAAAATAATAAGGGTGGCAAGCCAAAAAAACGAGTCCGGGATGAGAGTAAATGGAAGAGAAATGTTATTAAACGACTAAGAAGCACCGGCCAAGAATATCTGAATTGGAAAAGTAAGAAAATACCAAAACGTATCATGAAGGAGGCTTGTGTCAACTGTCGTTTAAAATGCTTATCTAAGATACCTGAAGATGAACGAAAAGATATATTTAAGGAATATTGGAGTTTGGGAGATATCAGTAGGCAGCGTGATTACATAAGTCGTTTTGTTGATTTTAATAAGAAACAGCGAACAAGATGCCCCCCTTCACGTGTGAATCAAGAAGAAACATCTGCTGAGAGTCGAAGGAGTTTAACGTTTGTTTACCATTTACCACAGAAGACCAATGGAAGCACGGAAAAAATAAAAGTCTGCCAAAGATTCTTTCTGAATACTCTTAGCATAAGTCACCAGATTGTCAAAACAGTTTGCAAGAAGACCACTGAGACTGCTCTTCCGATAGCTGATAATCGTGGCCGATCGGGATATCGAGCTGTCAGATGACAAAAAAAACTCAGTAAGGGAACGCATAAATAGTTTTCCCTTAATCGATAGCCATTACTGCAGAAAAAGTTCTACAAGAAAATATCTAGAGACATCACTACATAGTGTGAATAAAATGTACGACCTATATAAGAGTTGGTGTCACCAAAGAAATGTGGCCTGCGCTAGTATTTACTCCTATAGGTACATATTCAATCACGAATATAATCTATCTTTCTTCAGACCCAAGAAAGATCAGTGTGATTTCTGCCAGAAGTATAAAAATAGTACTGGATTGGAAAAAGAAAGATTACAAGCTGATTTTGACAAGCACATGGAAAATAAAACTTTGTCTAGAGCTAGAAAAACAAATGACAAAGATAGGGCCAGTAAATCTGGCAACTTTTGTGCAGCAGTCTACGATTTGCAGCAAGTTTTACCTTGCCCAAAGTCGGAAGCCAGTCAGTGTTATTACAAACGGAAGCTTGCTGTATACAACTTAACAATATATGAGTTAGGAAACTTGCAGGGTCATTGCTATATGTGGCACGAAGCAACTTCCTCTAGAGGTTGTTGTGAAATCGGCAGTTGCGTACTAAAATTTATCCAAAGCAAAGTGGAAAGTGGTGTGGAAGAATTTTCGTTTTACTCAGATAATTGTGGTGGCCAAAATCACAATCGCTTTATTTACTGTTTGTACATGTATTGTTCATCTAAATACAACATAAGAATCACCCATAATTTCTTAGAGAAAGGCCACACACAAAATGAAGGGGATTCGGTACATAGTACCATCGAGCGCGCCTCTCGGCACGTAGAAGTCTATGTTCCTGAGCAGTGGTATACTATAGCTCGAATGGCATGCAAGAAACATACTTATAAAGTGGTGGAAATGAGTCAACAGGATTTTTTTGATCTTAAGAAACTATTAACCGAAACCACTAAAAACTGGGACAGAGATACAATCGGAAATAAGGTTTTATGGCAGAAAGTAAAATCTGTCTACACAAGCCCAGAATATCCGTATAAAATTCAATTGAAATATCATTATGCTGAAGAATACTTAACTATTGATACGAAAGAGAAATGTCGAAAAAAAATTACTGAATTTCAAGATCACCATCTTGAGCAATTGCGTGATGATACAGTTCCCATTCCCAAGTTAAAACATGAAAACTTGATGTCTCTCTGTGAACAAAGAGTAATACCTTTAGAATATCACAATTTTTTTAAGAATTTGAAAACATCTTGCATCGAACGGGCAACTGCTGCAGATGAGGAGGACCAATCTGAGGACGAAGATTAAAACTTAATTCGATTCACTATGAATAATAATTTTTAGTTTAGGTTTTAATCATTAAAGTAGTTCTTTTGTTCATTCTAAGCTTGTATCTATGTTTTTCGTTGTTTACAAAATAATAAATAGTTAAAATAAAAAATCTGTTTATATTGATGTTAAAAATTGTGAAAGCAAAATAATCCTAAGTTTTAGTGTTTTCATGTTTTTTGGGTACAAAATTAGCTTATGTCTAAATGAGTGAGATAGGATAAAAATGTGAAACAAAAAAGTAATCCAAACTATCCTAAGTCCACAAAATCAGTGTTAAAGAAAAAATTGTGTAAAATTAATTATACACCCTTGAAAGGGTGTTAAACGTAAGAAAGAATATATTTTTTCTTAATTTTTTTATAGCTCCTGAAAAATAGTATTAGGATAGAAAACATTAAATTAGCTCTCCTGAAAAATTGCGATTTTGGACATAGGCTACTTCTGACCTCATACGACGAAGTGGTACTTCCGGTCTGAATTTTGAAATTTTTTTTATACAAAAGATATTTAAAATTATGTTTTAAAATACTTTTATACCCGTAACGTACCTGTCTAAAAAGCATGACTTGCGAAATATTCGCAAAAAAATGATTTTCGATAAGAGTAAAACACCTACTTCCGGTAGGTATTTCGAAAAACTTTTTAAATAAAATTATTCTCAATTTTAATTTTAAGTATATATGAATTCTTTATAAATTTGTTTGAACTTAGTAGTTGACGAAATATTGGCAAAATTCGATTTTTTCGCTGAAGTAAACTGCTACTTCCGGTCTACCGATTTTACTGAAAAACTAATCAGATCTCAAGAGGGAGATTATACACGTAAATACAAAATATGGAATTGATATCTACAGCGGTTTGGCCGCTATCGTGGTCACACACACACAGACAGACACACAGAGACATACACACAGAGAGACATTTTTTAAAAACCACTTTTTCGGTATCAGGAGACTTCAAAACGTGGACATCTGCAAAAATCTCGAGGTCGAAAATTTTCATCATCACAATACTTCCTTATACTACGTATAAGAAAGTAAAAGACGAACTACGCGTATTTATTCAGGAAAATAACATAGATATTGTACTATTAAATGAAACTCACTTAAAACCTAGTCACACATTAAACATTCTAAACTACATTACCTACAGAACTGACCGACCTATTCAAAAAGGCGGCGGCACAGCAATATTAGTACACAAAAATATTACATACACTGAACTAGAACATAAAAATCTTGATAACATAGAAAACATAGGCATCCAAATTAACACAAGAAAGGGAATAGTCAATATTTATTCACGTTACCTCCCTCCGAGCAAAGATGTAATTGAAAACGAAATACAGACAATATTCAATTAAAACACACCCACTATTCTTGAAGGCGACTTAAACGCAAAATGGAACTCAAAAATTAAAAATAGAAGCGGTATAGCGCTAAGTAAAATCGCGAAAAACAACGATCTTTATATAATTGTCCCCACAGAAGAAACACACATAAGCAAACACTTAGACACATATTCCACTGACGGCCTAGATATAGCAATTTTAAAAAAAGTAAATGTTAATAAATCAATATTAACAATTAATGAATTATCATCTGATCACCTCCCGGTGCTTCTCACACTAGAAATAGATCCCGCAAGCAGTAATAGCTCAATTAAAAAAGTAAATTGGCGAAATTATAAAACTTTAATTGATACTAACATTCCAAAAATTAGTAAAAAAGAAGATATAAACTCAGTAATTAACCAACTAGAAGATAACATTTCAATTGCAGTCAATAATTCCACTATTACAAAAACAATAAATTTTAAATCTGAACTCCCTAATTATATCAAAGCAAAATTAGCGGCAAAGAAAAACATACTCAAAGAATATAAACGTACACTACACCCAGACACAAAAACTAAATTGAACACAATTAATAACGAGATAAAAAACACTCTCCGCGAGTTTTACAATAATGCATGGAACACAAAATTAGAATCGCTAAACAAAGAGGATCTCTCATTATGGAAAATGACAAAAGCTTTAACTAACGATAAAACTCACAACAACATCCCCGTTTTAAAAACAGAAAATGGTACAGCAGTCACTAATCTCGAAAAAGCCGAAGCATTCGCGAACACACTACAATTACAGTTTCAACAAAATCCGACACAAATAAAACACAACACATTCACTGGACAAATAGAAAACATAGCAAACTATCCACTAGACACAACTAATAACGATACCTCACTAACAAATTTTGATGAAGTCACAAACATTATTAAAAATTTCAAAAACAGAAAAGCACCGGGAGCTGACAACATAACAAATGTAGCTTTAAAAAACCTTCCACCATCCGGTATTCAAATAATTACAGACATAATCAACGCAATGTTAACATACTGTCATTTTCCTGACAAATGGAAACACGCTAAAATCATCATGATTAAAAAACCTGGCAAATCAAAATACTCCACCGCAGGATACATATCGACAATAAGTAAAATAGCAGAACGGGTAATAGACTCGCGAATAGAAGAACAAGTAAACGAAAACAATTTAATTCCGAAATTTCAATTCGATTTTCGAAAAGAACACTCCACAACACAACAATTACTCAGAATCACAGAACACATTATAGATAACATGAACTCCTTCACACCGACAGCCGCGTTATTCCTAGATATCGAAAAAGCTTTCGATAGAGTATGGCACGCGGGTCTAATAGTTAAAATGAAAGCCTTTAAAATAACACCACCTCTAGTTAAATTAATACAAAGCTACATCACAAATAGAACTTTTTGTGTATCTATTGAAAATGTAAATTCAACAACTCGACCGATTATGGCCGGCGTACCGCAAGGATCCGTACTCGGGCCACTCTTATACAACATCTTATACCGCGGATATACCTACATCGAATTATTGTAATATCGCGCAATACGCAGATGACACCGCGATATATGTAAGTCAAAGAAGAATGGACCACTTACATAATCACCTCCAAGCAGGAATAAATATCATTTTAGAATGGTTTGAAAAATGGAAAATAAAAATAAACGCGCAAAAAACAACAGCAATTCTTTTCCAATCGCGAAAAAAACACAAACGACCGGACGAAATAAAAATAGAGGGACTTGCGATACGCTGGCAGAATTCAGTTAGGTATCTAGGTGTCACAAAGGACGCTCAACTAACATACACCAAACACATCAATGAACTATCGATAAAAATCGGGTACACAATGCATAAACTTTATCCACTACTAAACGCCAACAGTAAACTTTCCTTAGAAAATAAAATCACTATAATTAAATCAATTCTAATCACAATTGCCACCTATGCAGGTGAAATCTGGCACCAAGCCTCCGAAAATCAAAGAAACAAAATACAACGTAAAATCAACAAAGCAATCCGTATGGCAACAAATTCACCGTGGTACATATCTTATAAACAGCTGCACCGGGAGACAAACCTAAATACTATTGACGAACTCATATGTAGGAAAACCTTGAAATCTTTAGATATAGTTAAAACCCATGACAATGCGTCAATCAGACGTATAATTAAAGCACATAACAAAAGACCAAAAAAAGAAGGCGTAGTTAAAATTAAAAGTAGGGCTGAAACCATTAACATCCATTTAACACCAAAAAAACCGCGACATTCTCTATAACAGAACATACATACAAACTCACTGTAAAAACACCAAGAAACACAGACAACATATACAACACACGCGAAAAGATTGAATAATTATATTTAATTATTCGACTTTGACGCGCACATACAAAGTACACTCAGGATAATCAATGAAGATGAAGGGGACAGGGAAATGATATTTCAACCCTCATTAAAAGCAACATCGACACATATGCTATGGAAGCATTGGGACTTGCAACATCGTTTGTTTGTGTATGACATATTTATTAAAGATGGTGAGTCTGTGACAGCTGTGCAGCGACTATTTCGTTTACATTTTAATGTCCGTCGACATGAAGCTGTTCCGAGTCGTAACACTATCCTCAGATGGGTGCAACACTTTAGATTAACCGGGAACATAATGGATATGAAGCATACAGGCCCGAGACGCAGTGTAACAACACCAGGAAATGTTGCAAGGGTAAGAGAAGCGGTACTTAGAAGTCCCCAGGACGGTCAGCTAGACGTCATGCTGGTGAGTTAAGAGTCAGTCGTGAATCGGTTAGACAAATATTGCATCAACGGAAATTCCAATATTCAATTTTGAATTTAACATATCATTCTGGAAACCAAAAACTGACAGATGCGACATATGCGAAGAGTTTAGAGTTAAAAAACGTGTAAGTAACGAAGAAGAGGAAAATGAGAACTTTGAGAAATAATTGCAACTGAAAAAGGCCTGTTATGAAAATCGACAAAAGGATCAAGGAATTGAAAAAGAAGGAGACCATGCTTATGATAACAGTGAAAAGGTTAATAAGAACAGCCAAGACAAAACCACCGCCATAATCTGTTTTGATATGGAAAATGTCTTCGCACTGCTAAAAGCAGGAATTTCCTGCTTTTTCTATAGCAAAAATTAAACTGTTACAACATGACCGCCCACTGCAATTTAAATAGAAAGGCTTATTGTTCTGTCTGGTCCGAAGGCATGCGCGGACGAAAAGGATCTGATCTGGCATCTGCATTAATAAAGATATTAAACGTTGTGTGCCAAGACTTTCTGGAAGTCAATAAAAGAATATTATGGTCAGACTCATGCGTGCCACAGAATCGCAATTCGATAATGAGTTTAGCGTTATTAAAGTTTCTTGAAGAGCACCCCAGTGTTAATGAAATAGTTCAAACATTTTCAGAACCACGTTATGGGCAAGTACAAGAAGTTGACAACATTCATTCACAAATTGAGAGAATATTGCAACACCTTAAAATTTACAGTCCGTTGGGTCCTTTAAGGGCCTTGAAAACTGTGAACAGCAAGAACCCATTCAAAGTGATTTAATTACAACTTAAGGACTTCAAAGATTATGAGAAAGGTTCAAAAGTATTCAATTTTATTGAAATACCTTATTGTTCAGTTAAACAACTGAAATACAAACAAGCTGACCCGTTCAGAATTTATTACAAATTGGACTACTCAGATGACAGCATAGAATTTAAAGCAGTTCGGATCAGACCTAAAACTAGAAGCCATCCAACTAACGCTGAATTTCCCAAAATCAATACAGTTCCAAAACCAACCAAGTGCCTGAGGATAAGGTGTATCATCTGTACAAATTGTTCAAGTTCATTCCAGAAGTGGACAAAACATATCTGAAAACTTTGTTTTACGAATATAAAGATGAAAAAATCATCAAGAAATTGGCCAAAAAGAAAAAGTGTTGAGGGAAATAAAGAGAATAATACAGCAAAAATAAAGAAAACCAGATAGAACGCCGGAAAAAAGAAAAAGTTGGCAAGAGTTAACAATAATGAATGATGAATTTATTTTTTATACTTAAAAGAGTAATATTGTTTGTTAACCCTTTAAGTACTGGTGTTACCATACGGTAACGCTGCAGTAGCAGACTTTTTTATGCAATAAAAGTTTTAGTTTGCAGTTTCGATGGCAGATGGTGACGGTAACTGCTTGTGAAAGCATAAAATTAAACACGTGTTTGCTGTTTGGTTTGATTTAGTCGGTGTATTCGATACAGGTTAGTGTGAAGTTTGTGTTACAATTATTACTCTGCATAATGGATGTGCGTTTTACGTAAGTATCCGTTTGTTATACTAAACTTACTTTTAAGTAAGAATAATTAGCTGGGTTTAGCAGTATAAATACAGGTCAAGATTTCTACAATATGAAAATACCTTATTTTTGAAAAATATTTGCGTTATGAGACTTCAACCTACAGCGTTACCGCATGGTAACGCCAGTACTTTGCTCTAATGTACTAATAAAAATGTTTATATGTTTCAGGGGGGGATTAACTCTACAAGAAGCCCTTGAAATTGCATACGACGAAGACAATGTCCGAGACATATACATAACACCCCCTGATCCACATGTCCTTACTGACGAGGACTCGGGGGATGAAACTGAATTGGATCCAAATAAATTTACTGGAAGACAGTTACGCGCCGAGGCTGAGTTGAAATGCAAAAATTCTGATGCCGAAGAGATGGCTGAATCTTTAGCTTTCGATAGGCCACTGATAGAGTCCCAATGTAGTAATGAAGTTCCTCTGACCTACAATTTTTCTAATATTCGTAATATGGAGTGGACTGACGGTGATTTAGTGGAACAAGAAAAACACTTTCCGGTCGGTGACTACAGTGGCTTTGTTGAATTGTCTGCGTGTGACCTATTCGAATTGTTTTTCGATGAAAGTGTCTTTGACTTACTTCTTGAAGAAACAAGGCGGTACGCTTTATATTCAAACTCTCCGGACCCAAAAGTAACCAAGGAAGAGCTGAAATGTTTTATCGGGATTCTTATTCTATCCGGGTACAACGAACTTCCAGGCAAGAAATGCTATTGGTATTCCGGTGACGACATGAAAAACGCGGCCGTTGTCAATGCTATGCGAAGAGATCGTTTCATACAAATAATGCGTTTTATTCATTGTGCCGATAATAACAAAATCGACAAAAAAGACAAATTATGGAAGCTTAGGCCTCTTCTTGATAAAATTCAGATAAATTTTGTCAAGCATTTTGTACCCCAACGCCATATTGACTACGACGAGTCAATGATGAAGTACTATGGCCGCCACGGATGTAAACAATTCATCCGTGGGAAGCCAATAAGATTTGGCTACAAAGTGTGGAGCATGAACACAAAAGAAGAATATCTTGTGAACTTTGAAGTTTATCAAGGAAAGTGTATAGTAGGCAATAGTGCTCATGACAGTAAATTTGGAAAAGCTAGCGCGCCATTTATTAGAATGGTGGAGAACCTTCCGGAAAAAAAATTGCCGTATCAGTTTTACGTTGATAATTTGTTTTCCAGTGTACCCCTGTTTGAGTTTCTTAGCCAGAATGGGTATGCTTGTACAGGTACTTTCCGTGACAATAGGATACCCAAAAACTGCCCACTGAAAGGAAAAGATCAGCTAAAGAAACAATCTAGGGGAACATCTGATTCTATTATTGCCAAGGATGTGGGAATTATCTTCGTTAGATGGCTAGATAATAGTGTGGTTACGGTTGGTTCGACGCGACGTTACATGGCGTCCACCCAATGAACAATGTAAAACGGTATTCCCAAGCTGAAAAGAAGATTATTTCAGTTGCAAGACCTAATCTGATAGGCCAGTATAATAACTGTATGGGCGGCACAGACCAAATGGATCAAAACATCGGCAAATATAGAATATCTATTCGGGGAAAGAAATGGTGGTGGTGCATTTTTACGTGGCTTATAGACGCCGCCATAAACAACGCTTGGATTTTATATAGAAAGGCAACAAACTCACATAGTGATCAACTATCTTTCCGAAGAGAAATAGCACATATATACCTCCGTCGTTACGGTGTGCCACCGAAAGTTGGCGGAAGACCATCTATTTCAAGAAACAGCATTTCTTGTAGTCGTGTTAACGATACTTTGCGCTATGATGGAGCGAATCATTTTTTAACATACACACCCGATAAAAAACGTCGCCGATGTGCTGGAGAAGGATGTACCTCAAGTGTCCGCACTATGTGCTCAAAGTGTGACGTCGGGATGTGTATTGACTGTAATGTCATATTTCACATGAATACTATGTAAATACGTTTTTCACGTACATTTTCCTTTTATTTAATGCATACTACATACTATACCATACCTTAAGGGGAAGTACTGGCGTTACCATATGGTAACACTTATTATTTCTTTTAGTTTATAAAAAAATGAGTTAGTAGTCTTATGTTTGTAATAAAGGACGTTATTTTTAAAGATAAACATTGAGTTTTATTTGAAATTATAAAAATAAACAACTCCGTCTTTAAAGGGTTAATAATAAAGTTTATTTCTTATTTCCATCAATCACTCATTATTATCGAGCAGATAGAACAATAATTATCGAACAATCAAACTATTTCAGATTTAAATTGTTCTAACTGCATTTTAATTTTTTTTTTTGAAAAATTCTGAAATACCAATACCTGCCTTTTTAAAACCAATTTGATCCAAATTAAGTTAATTGTTATTTTTGCCTTTTTTTAAGCCACCTTGCACAAAAATTAAGCAAAAATTTCGTCTTCTAGATAGCTGTTTTTTTTTAAATGGCTCTGCTGTAAATTTTGCAAACTTGCACATAGAACACTCTAGTACTCAGCTCGCGAAATGTCATAACAAAATAGCTGACATAAATTCATGAAACACTGTGGAAGCAGATTGAAGAAAATATATGTGAAGAGGCGCTCTAGGCTAGAACTTATGGAGAAGTTGATGCTGATGTGACGCCATGTATCACGGAACAACGCGTTGTCAGGAATGGTAAGTATTCTTTAATTTGATTGTTAGTAAAAAATAAAAAAACTATGCACCCCTTTTAGATTGATATTTTGCATGCATAATCGGACAGAGAACAAGAAACGTTTTGTACCTTGGAATAAAAAATAAATATTGCTGCATTTGTGCACGTGCTCAGAGGAAAGGCGAATCTTCAAAAGATCATGTGTTACAAAAATTTTGAAGGTCCTTCTACAGCCATGGAAGCCGCACTAATAGTTGAAGGTTTTAAATTTGTTTTGAAAGAGAGAAATCTTCAGGAACGAAGATTTCATGGAACCACTCCTTGAATATGAATGCAGTCATCCATGCATACTGCGAGTTTATGTAGTGCACAGGAAGTCGAAAATTGTTGAAACTTCGTGGGTTTTTTGCTTGTCCTATAACCAGTGGTCTCAGTTTATGTAGTCCGGTAGCATTAGTTAGTACATGCTAAAAATGTTTCTTTGGCTGTTTTTCTACCAGGAGCAGGTTTTTCTGTACTGGATAGAAAAGTTTTTCCCGGCAATAGCTTCCAAAACAATCGAGTCTCATCTGCGTTGTACAATTGGTTGTCATCTAAACTAAGCTCCTTAATTTTAGTGGACGGTTTTTGTATAAAAGGAGAAACAAGTTCCGGTTGTGAAGATAACTTTTCACCACTTATTGATAAAAAACGTATTCCAAACCGTATCTTAAATTTTTGCATCCACCCCGAACTAGCAGTAAATGTATGTTGATTTTCTTACAATTTTTGATGAAAATATTTGGATTTCTCTTTTAATATAATACCACTTACTGATGCATGTCTTTCTCGTTGCTGTAGAAACCATTTATACAACGCTTTTTCCATCTTGGGAATTTCAGGAGTCCTAAGCGATTTTCTTTTTCCTGGTCCAGAAAATGTTTAAGCAACTGCCGACTTAGTTTTTGATTCTTTTTTCTTGAGAGCACACACAGTCGACTTAGCAACCTCATATTTTTTTGATAAAAAGGTTACGCCAAATCCTTTATGCACGTCTAATGAAAGCTTGGCTTTTTTGTTCCAATGTTAAATAGTTTGATTTCTTATTAGGCGCCATTATAAGTCTGTGTTGTGTCCACAACGAAGTCTAGACTCCTGAGTGAGACGATGGAATGTGTGTTTTTTGTTGTTCATGTTTTAGAGTGTGAACAATTTTGACGTTCACGTTTTTGGATGTTCATATTATCGAGACTCTACTGTACGTAAGCTTCACACTATCTCGTTTATCAAATGTAAGTATTAATATATTTTGTTGTTTTCTTGAAAGACAGATGGAAAGCCCACGACGAAGATTTTCGAGGAAGCGATTAGAAATCCAGGGGTTGAATGTGATGAAGGTGCGGCAAAGAATACGATACATTCTCTATGAGACTTAAGGACAGCCGAAATGGGTGAAGAGTGGTCGCGGCCAGTTTAGTGACCTGACCATGTGCCTTGTAGGGGATGGTGACAGCAGCGTCCACAAAATAATAATAGAAACTCGTCCACATGACACTTGCATTGTAGAAAAGGCGGAGTCTACAAATTACTTGATAAGAAATTTTTGCAAAAAATCGCCCAGTTTCGTCCCAACTCCGAAAAATCGTCTTATCGAGAAGTTGTCCCCTCGTTGATGCAAAAAAAATGAGTTCAATATAGAATAAATTCAACTAGTATTGCTTTGAAAGAGCGGATATCTCTTCTCATTCAAGATTTAAAAAACGCTCCGTCGCTTGTTTTTGGCGATCACGAAAAATGTGGAGAAATCGGTTATTTCAAATGCACCGTACAAAAGAACGAGATAACCACCTTCCTTTAATGAAAGAATACGGTCTATATGACGATATTTTGACATGTTTTAAAAGGCTGATAGACAATGCGTACACCTTGATTTTACACATGACAAATAACGCTGCAGAGCATTTACAATTCAGTAGTAGCTAAGTTTGTGGGAGGAAAAAGAATAAATTATTCCCTACGAAGGGACTTTGACACCAGAGCGGATGCATCGTACAATAGTGGAGGTGATTATTACCATGTTATTCATAAAGAAATTGTCAATAAAAGCCCACGAGGGGTATTAAAAAAATATATTATCGTAACGAAGAATCGGGCGATATTATTATTCAAAACTTAAGTCTGCTAGAACGCCACTTTTTAAGGAAAAAAGACAATCATCCCACGTGATGAACATTTTGGTTTAACCTCATACGAGTTTGTGGCAGACATGACGGCAGATCAGTATGCCAAAAATGAAAAACTTGTTCTTGATAAATTGAAACAGAATGCCGACGAAATAATAGAAATTGAAGAAGCAACTAGGGGACAAGTAGTCAATCCTATATGGTTTGAAGAAAGAGTTAATAGGATAACCGCATCTAATTTTAAAGCAATATGCAGTTTGCAAAAGAGGACCTCCTGAGTCAATACTGTGAAAAAATTATTATACAGCAGATTTACGGGAAAATCCATGCAGGTAATCGGCCGATCGTTAACGCTAAGGTGTGTATATATGTTTTTCGGTGTTTTGAGCGATTTTAAGTGTTCTTTTGTGATAATGTCATCAAATAGAGGTAATTATGCGTATATTAAGTTATTAAAATATATCCAATTGTACGTTTACGAATGTGTAACACTCCTGTTTACTCCCGAGCAAACTTTTAATTCACTTTTTGTTGTTGTACACTCTGTATATAATATTTACATTACACTCAACTTTTTCTTTATGGTACCGTATTTTAATACTTTACGTTACTCGCCGAAAAGAAGGGTATACTTGACCTAGCCCTGTAATAAATCTTTTTAAGCATTTATAAATAGTTAAAGATAGTTCAATTGCAATTTTATGAAAGTTTTTCCTTTCCTTTAGTTCTCGTCCCTTTGTGGCAATAAATCATTATTTGTTTTTATAGTCTATATGACATGGGTTAGCAAGAAATTGTACTTTTTCTTACTTCTTAGAAACACCAGTTAATTAAATATCATGCGAACTCTTCTTGCAAGAAAAATTCATATTTGAAATCAGTTCCTTAAGGTACCTCTAACCTTTAACAAGGGCTCCGCATTTCTGTAAAACCAAATCAACAATACAGTTTGTAATATGTAATTTCTTTCTATAATATTATTAGTGTGATACATGTTTATTTTAATAATAAAAAAAAATTATGTTAAACTTATGCATTTATCATATTGAGTTGCTGAGCTATCTTCGACAAATATACGAAGTTTTGTGGAGTTTGTATCTTTTAATCCAACTAACTGTCGCCGATCAATTAACAAATAGAGCCTATACGGCCTACAACCCGTGGGTGGCGAGCTCATGAACATTCCGATTTGACATAACAAGTTATCAGCGTCAAATAGTGCTACTGTTCGCATCAACAACTCCCTTGAAAAAATACATAATTAAATAGATTCTTTTTCATAATTAATTTTCATTTGCAGATATACCATGTAGTCATATGTAGGGGAGAGTGGGGTACATTCGGCACTGGGGTAGATTCGTCATATTATAAAAGAAGAACTATTTTTTAAACTTTCCGCCAAAATCGTCAAGAAATCTCTTCCGTCAATCCTCCGTTTTGTATGTATAACGTATTGATGATGCCAGTTGTGTATTAGGTATTCTTAGTGAATATTAAGTGTTATGCGACTAAACAAGGTAAGTTTTTTACAATTCTGCACTGCAAAACTATTATATTTATAATAGAAATAAATGCACTGCAATTTAGCCGTATATTACAATAATGCGCCTAAAAACAAAATCAGGTCCCACCTAACCTCAACTTAGGTATGTTTTATGTGGGTATTATGGATAGTAATAATTGTACATGTGGGGTACATTCGGCAGGCAGTAGTGGGGCAGATTCGTCATACTGCCGAATCTACCCCGTGCTTTATCTAGCTAGGCACTTCCTATTGTAATATAGCTGTAGTTTTATTACAATAAGTTTAAGACTAATTTATGTTTGCAGATGCCACGCACATACATAAAAAAAACAGATCGCGTCAGCATTAATGAAAATATAATGAATTCGGCCATACGAGAATGTCTCGCGGGACGATTAAAAGTCAAGGAAGCAGCTAGGCAATATGGCCTTAAAAGAACTACCCTACAATCTAGAATTATTAAGAGAAAGAGGTTGTTAGACGAAGTTCCTAGGAATTATGATGATTCGGGAAATGAAAGTGAAGATGATGGCCCCAAATACAATAGCAAATACACTGCAAAACAAGTATTTACTGAAGAGCAAGAACTGGAACTTAGCGCATACATAAAAAATTCATCAAACTTACACTACGGATTATCATACAAGCAAATTAGAATTTTGGCATTTGAATTTGCAAAATCACTTCCCAATTGTAAGATGCCTGAGAATTGGGAAAAAAATAAGATGGCAGGTATGTATTTTCTTTTACATTTGTTTTAACAAACATGTTTTATTCCTTACTTCCTTTGTAGGACCAGACTGGCTATATAGTTACATGAAGAGGCATCAAGATCTTTCGTTGCGAAAACCAGAGAGCACTAGTTTGAGTCGTTCAATCGCATTCAATAAACCTGTAGTGGATGACTTCTTTAGAAAATATGCTTCTGTCCTGGAAAAGTACAAATTTCGTGCCGAACAAGTGTGGAATTTGGATGAAACAGGGATCACAACTGTTGCAAGGCCTGTGAAAGTGGTCACCACAAAAGGGAAGAAGCAAGTAGGTCAAATTTCTTCAGCAGAAAGGGGCTCGCTGGTCACGTTTGTAGGGATCGTTAACGGTGTTGGCGCGATGGTTCCTCCTGTTTTCGTATTTCCTAGGATTCGTAATCCCTCTGAATATTTATCAGAAGGGTCGCCTGTAGGATCTATTGCACTAGGAAATAAGTCCGGTTGGATGACCGTAGAATTATTTCCAAAAGTTTTGGAACACATCGTGAATATTACTCGCTGTTCTGTAGAAAAAAAAATTTTGCTGCTGATAGATAATCACGAATCTCATGTGTCAGTTGAAGCAATAAGGTATTGTAAAGCCAACGGGATAGTTTTACTTTCTTTCCCACCTCATACGACGCATCGGCTCCAGCCTTTAGACGTGGGAGTTTATGGCCCCTTCAAAACACACCTGGCTACTGCATTTAACGATTGGATGTTAGCACATCCAGGTCAGGCCATAACCATAAGAAATATAGGATATTTGGCAAACAAGGCGTACGAAACTGCATTTTCTTTCAAAAATATTACTCACGCGTTTAAAAACACTGGATTATGGCCAATCAACAGGCTAATATTTTCAGATGAAGATTTTGTGGGGCGAGTAGTGTTACAGATAGGCCTTTAATTCCAGATGAAGCTTTACGAAAACCTCCACTTGATGATAACAATCCTGCCGCCCTTGAAAATAATGACACACATGGGGATGTTTTACCAATTGATGTTAATAATGAGAATCTAAATTCACAAGATGGTACTGCTCAGGACGTTTTACAGTTAGAGCAACCTTCAACTTCCGGTCTCAGTCTGGAGAAACTGGTTCCTTATCCCAAAGCTGCCATCAGTAAACCAAGAAATAGTAAAAGAAAATCAAAATCGACAATTTACACGGACACTCCTGAATTACTGATAAGAGAAAATATAGAATTAGAGAAAAAAAGAAAGCTAGAAGTTAAGAAGCAACCGACGGTGAAAAGAAATATATTTGACAACGTGAAAAAAAGGCAGAAAATGGAGGAAGACGAAAGTCAGTCAAGCGATTCTGATATCTCATTGGACGATGTTAAATCCAGCAGCAGTGACGATTTTGAAGAACTGGAAACTGCTTCCGAAAGTGAGCTTGAAATTGGCAATTATGTTCTCGTTAAATTTTGTACAAACTCTGGAGCAGTAATTCATTATGCAGGTCGCATTGAACAAATAAATTCCCCTACGTACACAATTAGGTTTATGAGAAGAAGAGGATTTACTCAAAATTTTTTTTTCCCACCGGTAGAAGACAGAAGTGACATTAATATTGCGGACATTGTAGCCAAACTTCAAACTGTATCTCAAACTGGTACTGCAAGAACTTCTTCCATGTTTACTTTTAGTTATAACTTTGGTTCATTCATTGTTAAATGATTATTATTAATTTCCAACTTAAATATATCAGTTAAATAACATTGAGTTTATAGTGGTTTCACGGGACGAATCTACCCCACACCTTGGCCGAAAGTACCCCACCAACGGGGTACTTTCGTCACTTTTCCACATTTTGAAAAAATGCAAATAATCATGTAAAATAAGCAATATAGACGGACAAGGTTTTGTGCAATTTTTTCTTAGTCTATGTAGATGTGAACTATAAGTAAAAGTTCATTTTATAAAAATGCATGTCCATTTTACGATTTTTTTAATAAAAAAGGGCCGAATGTACCCCACTCTCCCCTAGTCAGGCTGTGATAGTAATATTAAAAGATTCTCTGTTTAAAATACTTTGGTGCTATAATAATCGTTTTTTGCGATTATAAATATTCTTGTATATTTCTTTATAGATGCCCGAATGCAGCGAAAATCAATATTTGATTTTTGGCGTTCTGTTCCGGCCAAAGCTCGATTAAATAAGGTAAACAACTTTGTTAAAACTACCTTCGGTAATATGGTTGTTAACGAAGAACAGGACGAGCAGTTAAAGGCAGTCTTGAGAAAAGAATGCGAGAAATTTCGTGCGAAATGGATTCGCAAGCAAAGACGATTAGCCTTATTTTTCAAGATTATGAACAGTGGCTGAACGATTATTTAACTTTCAGCATGCTTATGGTAGCAGATAATTCTTCAAAACCAAGTACTAGTGATGGCACATCGCGCAAAACTTTTATGGAAAGTTCAAAAAATTCGAAGAAAAGGAAAATTCAACACTTATTAAAAGACTATAGTAAAGATCAACTGATTTTTGCTGCACAGTTAAGTGGTAAACGTGATGCTGCTAAATTAATTCAAGAATTGTCTACAACCTCACCAAAACGAGCCACCACATATAAGAAAGCTCGAAGGATTATTGGTGCTAGAAAAAAACAAAGATCATATACTCCTGAAGAAGCGTTGGCCTTCTTCATATCAATGCATACCCTTGCTATGATCACGTAGCACAGGTGAAGAAGCAGTGCTATCCTCCTGTTGAAAATATAACAGTAACCGAAATATCGGCAGAAGTAAGACTGGATACTCTTCTGAGCCATACTGCATTGAGAATATGCAAAAATATTCTCGGAGAAAGGTTAAATACAAGTGTGTTAAATTACACTTTAATTTACAAGTGGGGATGTGATGGATCTACGGGTCATAGCTTCTACAAGCAACCATTTGAAGATCCAGTAGCACAGACGAATATATGTTTGTCATATTGTTAGTTCCTATAAGACTAGTAAACAATGCACAAAAAATCATATGGGAAAATCCTCGACCATCTTCACCAAGATTCTGTAGAATCATTAAATTCATTTACAAGAAAGAATGCGAAGCATTGATCAAAGAGGAATGTAAAGGCATTGAAAACCAGATACGGGAGTTAGTGCCAACTCTCGTGGAAGTCAGAGGCGTAACCATCTCTATCACGCACCAAATTATTTTATCTACGATTGACGGTAAAGTATGTAAGTAACGCTTTAACCGAAAATAAATCGACTCAAAGGTGTTTCATCTGCAAGGCAACATCAAAGGAGATAAATTCGGCATCAATGGTTAGAGAGCCTGACGAGAATATGTACCGATTTGGAATCTCTAGTTTAGATACATACATTCGTACAATGGAATGTCTTACATATTAGTTACCGCATGAACATTTGTGACTGGCAAGTCAGAGGAGACAAAAATAAAGAAACTTTCATAAAAACTAAAGATGAAATAAAGAAAAGATTTAAAGAAGTTGGTCTCATCATAGACAAAGTTAAACCAGGATTTGGTACAAGCAACACCGGAAATACCGCACGAGAATTTTTTTATAATTATGCCACAACAGCGCGGATTACTGATCTCAACGAAAATCTTATTCATCGTTTTGCGACAATTCTTGGAGCTATAGCTTCAAACTATGAAATCAATACCGAAATTTTATTTGATGACCACTGTGCGGAGACCAGGGAAATATATTTAAGTTTATACCCATGGTATAATATGCCTGCAACAGTTCATAAAATTTTGGTACACGGAGCACACATAATAAAAAAATTCGATAATACCGATAGGATAAATGTCCAAGGAGGCTTCCGAGGCTAAAAATAAAGAAATTAGGAATGCCAGATTGGGGCATACACTAAAAACAACAAGACACCGAACCAATTATGATATAATTAAACACTTGTTAGTATTTTCAGACCCCTATATAACATTGTTAAGAAAACTTCCTCAGAAGCGAATATCTAAACACGAAATAGATATAAGAATTTTATTAAAAGATTAATAAATGTCATCTTATACAATAATTTTTGTCTTTTATTTACTGTAACGTTCCAATTTATAAAATAAATGTAATTTATAATCCCATATATAGCTTCCTGAGTTTTGTCTTCCTAGATTAGTCAAATCGTACACTGTGCGCTGGTAGAAATAAAACGTCTGGCAAATGCTGAGAAACTGAAACCAGAAGATGCCATTCAACAAAAGATGCTTTTGCTGTGACTGAAAATAACGCCAGTCAACAACAAAAAAATAAAATCGATGCGCATGGGTTTTACTTAATATATTCTGATTATTATAAGCACATAAAAATATCCTTCCCACCCCCACTCTGTACTTGTTAGTTAATCGTTTCTGTGAGTCATATATACTTGTAATTACCAAATTTAAGTACATATACGTATTTCACTTGTAAAATAATTATTATACCATCGCTGTTTGAGAAAGCTACAGTGTTAGCGAAACGCGTCACAGCCTTTACATTTTTGTAAATATAGTGAAGATTTAAACAAATTTGTTGTTTTATTTTACGTTGAGTTCAATGGATCTTCACCAAGTAAAAGCCACATCTATCCAACATAAAAATGTGATTACAAATCGAAAATATTTGCTTTTTAAGAACTTAGAGCGATTTGACCTTTTTTGATTTTCGCGCCCAATGAATGTCGGTCTTTGCGCGCTATCGGTGTAGAAAGAGAGGTAAGAGGGCGTAGGGTAGAGACACCATTTCTGACCATTACACCATTTCTGGTCACTTTACTTATAAATACGTATTTAATAAGGTTTGTGCAATTTAGAAAACAAGGATTGTTCCTGATTGGTGCATTTAAATACCCCCCCCCAAAACATTTCATAGTTTTATATACCTTTCTCTCTTACACACTTAAAATGACTGTTGCTTTAATTCCCGCTAAATTGCAAGTTATACTGTGCTTAGTGATTTTCTTAAGGAACAAGGTAGGACTGATTAAGGTTTAATTACTATACAACGCTTAATAACATTTCTATATACGATTTTCTATTCATTATAATGGTTGTGGATTATATTTCTTTACTTAAATCAATGTTATTCTTCCAAGATTGCTTTTTAAATTCGGTGGCCAGAAATGGAACCAAAATTACCCTCATTTTCCTATTTCTCGCCACCAAGTGGTCACTAATGGGAACAATATGTTCCATTTCTGGTCACTGTGGCTACTAATCAAAGCATATATGTTCCATTTCTGGTCATGTTATCAAATACACATCATAAGTGTAATTTCATATTTTTATTTAGTACCTACCTGGGTACCACGTTGTTATGCCTTATTTTTGCTTTTGCCTATGTTCCGCATTACTTATGCATTTCGCAATATATGGTACATTAAACTTTACTTATCGACCGTGTCTGGTATGTTTTGTGATCTAGTTTGACATGCCTTATATCTATTGTGTGAACACATTTCTGTTTCTTAAGCTAGATTTACTGAAATTTGATTTTAGGTCCCTACATGCTCTCAGACGTTGAATGTATTACACGTTTAGGTTTACTTAAGACTACGTTTTATAATGAATAATTTCCGAGCCCGTTAAACTTATGCTTACGCTACCCTACCTGTATCTATCCGTATGCTCTAATTTTCGGATGTACACATTGTTATTTCCATCGACATTCTATGCTTTCAGGCTACGTTATCTGTGTATTCTTGATTGCTTCCATCTTAGTTTTTATTGCTTTCATGCTGCCTTGTTTGTGAAGGGAAGTATTGTGTTGGAGTACTCTTTCAGCGCGTTACGGTACCAGAATACGCAGAAATACCAGTAGAAGTAAACAACACCCGTGCGATATGATAGTGGAATATTCAGAAAGACAATTACTGGAAAACACAAGAGCAGATGCAGATTCTCACGCTACTCTTCGAGGAAATGCGCCTATCGCCTGGGAACGCTGATATATAGTTTTAAGATGTTATAAATATATGTAAACTTAATGTATTTAGTCAATTAGTTTCTTGTACTAGAATTGTCAAGTGCTACTTCAATAAAAAGAATTGTTAAATAAACTCTTTAATTTTCTTTTTAAAAACATAAGTTTCATTTACAAACTTATATTTGGCGCAGTCAGTAGGATTCCGCAGCGAACAATTAAATAAAATTTTTAGTGTTCGATTCGTATCAACGATTTGTGCGGAAAACCAAAATTTCGGTGTTCGTGAAAGACTCTAAATAAAACTCTTTAGTGCCCAAGCGAAGTGCCGAAGACCTCCAAATCGGTCAACAAACAGGAAAATCAACCAAGCTGAGCTACGGAAGAGACGCAAATGTACACCGTACGCATCATACTGTAAGTAAATTTAAACTTTCTGCATGTTTATTGCTACATTTTCCCATACATATCCTAAAGTGATACGTAAATAATATATGTCAAGTTCCGGAGAAGAATCTCAAACACACAGTGAACCGCAATCAGATAACGAAAGTAATTATAATCGTGAATTAGACGGAGATATTTTACATAATTTAATAGATAATTTAAATACATCACTAAATATTAACGAAATGCCGAATGTTAGTGATGTCACACAAAATCACATCGCACTCATACCCGCGTATGAGGGCGACCCGAATACGTTAACCATGTATATTTTGGCATGTGATTATTTAATAGGTCGTTTTGCATCTGCAGTTGTAACGGACGATATTAATGAATATCTCATGAGACTCTTCCAGTCAAAATTAACTGGTAGAGCTTTGCAATTAGTAGGTAGTAGAGAAACAATAACAGATTGGGACGATCTTAAGGAATTATTACGATTAAATTTCAGCGATCAAAGATCAGAAAATTGTTTAATGCAAGATTTAATGCAGTTACGCCCAGACCGCGGTGAAAACGCATATAATTTCGGGATAAGATGTAAAAATGTATTAAATTTGTTATTAACGAAAGTAAAAACCTCTGTTTCGGACCCAAATAATAGAGCTATAAAAGTAGAAATGCATAAAGACACGGCTTTACAAACATATTTACGTGGTATAGCGCAATTTGGCGAAATAGGTCATAGGGTTAGATTTAGGCAACCTGAAAATTTAGAAAAAGCTATGTCACTCGTGTTAGAAGAAGAAAATTTCAATTATTTAACGCGATAGCCGAATAACATAAACAAAGCGGAATACAGGCCGATGAAACAAAGAACGCCAGCAACACAGAATACATGGCGTAGTCCGCCACAAAATAACTTCAGAGCACCGCAAACACCAGGTCAAAACTCGTATACACATCCAGCATCATCGCCAGCGTATTTCCAGCCCAGACAACCTACACAATTTTATAAACCAGCTACACAACAATACCCACAGCAACGAACGTTTCAAGCACCGTCGTTTCGTTTTTCAAAAACCCCAGGTCAACTCGAACAAAAGAGACAACCTAGACAAACGCCCATGGAAATAGAAAGCGCAAGAACAAGTTTACCAGGAACTTCACGTGGGAATACACAACCAGGAAAACCCACTTGGACGACAGGTCAGTTATTCCACCAAACCACAGAAGAAATACCTGAGTACCAAGACGACACCTACGATAATTATAATGAATATGACAATTACGAAGAGTACCAAGAGGACGATACAGGAAACTACGACACATTTAAGCAAAAAGAAGACGAAAATTTTCGTACACCAGCCTCGGAACAGAACCAATATTAAGAAAATCTGACTATCAACTTGAAAATATTAAATTAAACACGAACACATCATCAAAATTACCATTTATATTTCTTCCAGAAATAAAAGCCAAATTTCTTATAGATACGGGTTCCTCACGTTCTATGATAAGTTCGCATAAAGTAGACGAATATTTTGTAAATTATAGTAAATATGAGCCATTTACAATTCAAACACCACACGCAATCTCTGAGCATGAATACATTATTAAAATACCTTGCTTAAAAACTTTTAAAGGTCCACCGAGCGAAATTCTTAAGTTTCATGTATTTGATTTTTCTGACAATTATGATGGACTAATAGGCGTAAATTTAATGAAACAATTAGGCGCAATTGTAGACGTACCAAACGAAATCGTACGTACAAAATTTGGAAATATTAAAATTCATTGGGAAAACAGTAAAATAAATTTAGGCCCACGCGAACGAAAAATTGTAAAATTACCTGTTACACAAAATTGTAATAATATTATTATCGAACATCAAGTAGTTGCACCAGGTGTAGAAATACCCTCAACATTAACGAATTCCTCAGATTTTTATGCAATAACTGAAGTAGCGAATTTTAATGAACACCAGGTAGAAATAGATATAGAAAATCCTATTAGAGTAGAAACGTATCAACCAGTAGAGCAAGATTATAACGATGTAAATTATAACTCTGATTATGTTGGTAAATTGCAAACCGAAAATGTCATAAATAAATTGCGTTTAGAACATTTAAATTTAGAAGAACGCGAACAGATTCGAAATCTTTGTTTAAAGTATAAAGATATTTGCTACAATGATAAACTTCCATTAACTTTTACTAATGAAGTTAAACATACGTTGTATATGAAAGAGGAAACGCCAATTTACATCAAACCATATAGAAAAACCCCACAACAACGTCAAGAAATAAAATCGCAGGTAGGAAAATTATTAGAGCAGAATATAATACAAGAAAGCCATAGCCCATGGTCGGCACCTGTAAGTATCGTACCCAAAAAGTTAGACGCATCCGGCGAAGTAAAATACAGGATGAATGGTCATAGACTACCGGAAGTTAAATGTGAAATAAAACAAACACATGTTTAAGATTTACACTGTATTTAATAACAACGACAGCTGTTTCGCTACACTGTAGCTTCGTCAGGTTGACATATACAATAATAACTATCTACATACACTTGACTCTTATATATAGTGTGTGGATATTAGGAATTCTAAGAACTGATATGTAAAGAACAATTTCTTGTCTAAAAGTGTCGGGTCTATACAAAAAGTACGTGGAACTAAATCTATTGCAAACAGATGTTATGTGTGGAATTAGGTAAACTGTATTACTAACTAAATATATTTAACAATGGTGATGAGTTTAACTATCTACATACACTTGACTCTTATATATAGTGTGTGGCTATTAGGAATTCTAAGAACTAATATATAAAGAACAATTTCTTGTCTCAAAGTGTCAGGTCTATACAAAAAGTACGTGGAACTAAATCTATTGCAAACAGATGTTATGTGTGAAATTAGGTAAACTGTATTACTGACTAAATATATTTAACAATGGTGATGAGTTTAGGTCTACTTTATCGTTTAATAAATTATCTGAATGTTTATATTTATTGATTTCTAATGTCTCTAGTAAATCTAATTTAATACTTTTATTTTCAACATGAAGGATATCAAAATCTTTATTAAAAATGTGATTATTCTCTGTCAAATGATTCGCGTAAGTCGAATCATTTTTTTGGTTTATATAAGCGGAGTAATGATCAGCAATCCGTGTTTTAAATGCTCTTCCTGTTTGACCTATATATCCCTTAGTACATGTACCACAAGTTAACCTATAGACTCCCGATTTATTATTGTGATTAGTTTTTTCTTTATTGTTCTTGATGTATTTTGCAAGGTTATTGTTTGTTTTGTATGCAATATTAATTTCCTGTTTTCTAAGTAATTTTATTAGTTTTCCTTGATTCTCCCCTAAGTAAGTGCAAAGTCCACTTACTTACGTAGTACATTGAATCATATGCACATTGAATCTGTGACGTATTTCGGCCATTTTTGCTGACCAAATCCTTCTGCAAACGAATTTGAAAGTGCTCGTGCCCTTGATTGCGTGCGTCCGTCGACTCGAAATAAGCAACGAAAAGATCCCGAAAAGCCCGTTCTTTAAGACCCCGGGTCTTGTTGGGCGCTCGCAACTTTCAAAATTTCGTATTTCACGCTTAAAAATGAATCTGTGGCGACAACCGAGTTCCCCTGTCGGATTGACGTTTCCCGGGATTTGTATTGATTGTCACGTGAATCGTCATGAGGTAAGCCATTTTCCCGTTAAAACACCGAGTGCAGGCTCCTCTTTAAAAGGCCGTATCTTTACAACCGCTCCACTTAGGAGGAAAATCTCTCCGTCGAGGAACCCCTTAAGGTCGTCGGTACCCTCACGCCAAAGGGCAGCTCTTAATTTCGCCTATCTAGAGAGGAGATGCCCGCCCCGCGTCGCTGATTTTTGTCGATTTTGACCGTCGTTTGGTTGCCATGGCTACTCAGCTTTTATTATATATAATAGCTAATAGCTAGCTAATACGGCAGGCCTTGAAGGTCCGCTGCCGCCTCTTATTCCGCTTACAGTTGAGGTACCGCTCTCCCTTATTCTTCTAAATTTATTGCGGATTTTGTCTTTATTGCGTTTCAGTTTATAAAATACCATGTAATTCCGATATATAGCGAATAAGTAAATATAATTGTATTTTAGATGTTCAATATTGTTTTACTTTAGCTGTTTTTATATACCCCTATATATAGTCTGCAACTATCCGATATTTTATTCAGAATGCTTATCGGATTCCATTGTTATAGAAAATGTTTTTTTTTAAATAAGAAGTCCATCAATTCTTATTCTTTATATTTTAATATTTATATTTAAATGTGTGCATTAACATATTTACGTTATTTCTTACATGCAATACTTAAGTAACGTATTTTTGTTCCTAATTAATTTAGATAAAATGATTAATAATATATTTAGTGACAGAAGCAACGTTTTTAAATTTAAAATGTTTAATGGTTGGCCATGATATATTATGTATTTTATCGTTTAAAGTTATATGGATATTTTTCACATATTTTTTCTGTGCTCTTCACAGTCGGTAGTTTTCACTCTACTTTGAATTTTTTCTACTATTGTTGGTTTTTGTGCCTTGATTTGCCGATGATTTATTTCATGTTTACCTAATTTATCTATAGTTTGAATTTTGTTTATAAAATTAGAATAATCTTAAAATTTTTGTTTTTTGAATCAGTTGGAAAATATGGTTTAATAGTTTTTGTAGTCAATAGTGTTTCAGTCTATATATGTCGATTCCATTGGTCTTTTTGGTTTAAATGAAAATTCGTTAAAAATTTTGAAAAAATAAAAAACTTGTGTATAATTTTTTAACATGTTTTATTGATACAAATATATATTTTTAAATAATTTACTATTGCAAATTGATAGTTTAATCATTGTTCTAACCAAATATTTATTTCATTGGCATTTTTTATAATGATTCCCATTCTTATATCTTGTTCACATTGTATATAATTATCTTCTTTTATATTGTACATCTATAATTTAAGGCATATATATATATATATATATATAATATATTTATTATAGTAATATTAATTACCTATTGTTATAATCCAAAATACTGTAAAACATCCTTATAGAAGTTCTATTTTGAATTATTGTAATTGACGATGTCGTTGAGGTTCAATTTTATCAATGATGGTTAAACAATCTCTTGTGAATACGCATGATATTACTTCTCAATTTGCCTAGCTCAGTAACAACATGATTAAGTTGCTTGTTTAATCTGGTAGGAATGTGTTTTAGCTTCTTTTATCTATTTACAATATCTTATAACATTTTGAAACATTTTTATAACTTAATTCTTTTACGAAATCACTCCAGTCATGTAATGATAATTGCTAAAAATGAATAGAAATTATTTAGAAACAAATAAGGAATCGAATTTATAAATTTCTTACCTATACATTATCATTTGGTCAGTTATTATATATTGTAATCATGTAATATAATTTGATGGTCTTAAATATTTTGAATCACAAAACTAAATATTTTGATTTACCTATAATGAAATTGGTACGATGGTAATCATTATGTGACTGTAATTTTTAATATACGTTTTTCTTAGTGGAGATAATTTAACGTATATTTGTAGTCCGCATATATTAACTGTTATTGCTAGAACGAAGAAAAGGTAAGTTACTGTAATGTATTTTAATAATGTATATACTAACCTATGATTTTTAATAATATAATTTAAAGCTTCTATAAATTGATAAATGTCGATTATATTATAATTATTATGTGCTCGTGTCGAATGTGACGTTTGCAGCGGCTTCTTTCTTACGTTGACTGTTAATTAAATCTGATTTTTTCGCAAATATCGTACGAAAAATGTGGCTTACCAGTTAGGATCATTTAGCCCCATATCAATTATGTTGCCCATCTTTAGCAGTTTGGTTATTTTGTTCATACTATAAACTGAAAATACATATTAAATTATATCTGAGTTGTAGGTTTGCACGGCTGCTAATACCTTTTTGGTTTGTGGGTTCAAATCGCGTATTTGTCTCTGCGTCTACTGTCATTGTGAATTGTACCTATAGAATGATAATTGGTAATTTATAATTCCACAGTTGGAGTACGGTTTTTTATTTGATCTGACGTTATTTATTATTTTTACAAATTAAAAGAGATAAATTCAATGTTTAAAGATCTCTTCTTCATGAAAGATTTTAACTATCTGGTATTTTGATAATAATGTTTATGCTCTGAAATGAGAATGCATATTAGACTATTTTTTTAACATAGAAAAAATTATCTTTGTAATAATCGATATAATTAAATGTTTCGTAATGCAATATTATTTTTTAAAAAATCTTATGATTAAAAATCTTATGATTAGTTTTTTTGCAAGATTTTTTTTAATGAATTAACATTTTTTGAATTTTACCTGTATAGTAATAATTGGTACTTCAGTTTCATAGTTTGAGTATGCAAATTAAAATAGATAGATGCATTTTAATGTCTGATCCTTTATCGATGATAATTTGTTATTTTCATAAATTTATCTTCAAGTGAAGTTGTCAAATATTTCTTATAAATAGTGTATATTCAACGTAATTGTATAAGAATAATATTGCCATAAGTATCTTTTCCTATATTAATTTCAAAGAGCATCTTGTGTCTTGCATCACTTATATTATATTTTTCTTGGTTTCTATATATTTTCTTTTATGTTTTCTCTTGCAATATTTGCAAAATGATTAGTTATTTCCTAAAATAAAAGCGGGAAGGTTTCCTCCTCACCTTGCGGTACTTCCCTCGAGGCATTAAAGTTTTTATTTACATGGGACTTTCGCCAATAGCTATATTATACCCATAGACATATCTAGCCAGACAACATTACATTGTATTACTATTCTATGGATACTCAACATTTATAACCGAGTTAATTATGGCAATAATTAACGCCAACTATATTTATAGAACTCAGTTAACTTTTGTATTTCTCTGTATAGTAAATTGTACTGTTTTTTTGGCAAGACAAAATCGAAATTTCATCTTGTTTATACTATAATGTTCTATTTCAATTCTTTAAACATTGCACTTATATATCATTAGTAATTATTTATATTTGTCAAGACATTCGCCTTTTCATAGAGTCGAACACAACGTATCACTTTTAGAAGAAGGTGCGAAAGGTTTAGATTTGCTGTTACAAGTAATCCTAGTATACTGTGTGCACAGCACTTAAGAGAGCTAACCTAGTTCTTTCTAATTATTCAAGAAGAATGGGCGAAAGGTTTCAGTTTGCTTTTACCAGTACTTCTACTGGTCTCTGTCTAGAATTTTGGACAGCTCACTTATTACTCCCCAATTATCTAAAAAAAGGACGTTGAATAGTTCGGGTATCTAATTGTGCACGAAGGTCATGAGTATTTATGATTTTAATTCTAATTAGTGAGTTTATCATGACAGTTTCTCAAATAATGTAACGTTAATTTACAAATATGTATATATATTAAATACTGTTGAGGAAACTTGTCGGATCGTTTCTGTTTTATTATATTAATTTAAATTACATTCATTTTAATAATAAAGTTTTTTTTGCAGACTGGTATGGTAAAATATAATGAAATTGGTATAGTTTTACTATTTAAATTATTCAAAAAAGTGTTTTTGTGTATTTATGTTCCATTTATAAAATTTGGATTTGTTTATTACCATTCCAATAACTAAGTATTTGTGATAACTATTATGGCATCACCTACAAAAGTAAAATATATCTTTCAATTAATTTTCATAAGAATTGTAACAGTAATTATATATAAGTACAATGTTTAAATATTATGAAAGAGATTTACATTAAACGAATAAATATTGTTATTTATATGAAAATAACGTAAATTTATATTCATTGATGTTATAAATTTTCGTAACAATGAATTGGTATTTTTATCACACTTTAGTAAAATTTACAAAATAAAAGTATTTATAATGTGAAACTAAATATGCGTTGAAATAATTTTAAAAATCACTTATATTGCGTTTCATATTATATTTATAATACTTCTTCATACACAATATTTTTAGTATATGTTCGATAGTTAGTCATCGATATTCCTTGCTGCGTAGTATTTAAAATACAAACAAAGACTTGCTGTATTGTACGTGCTCTAGAAAATGCCACATACAATTGACCGTGATCAAATATCGGATTAGGCAAATAGATACCAACAGCATCGAACGACTGACCTTGAGATTTGTTTATGGTCAAACAGTAAGAGACTCTCACCGGAAACTGTCGTCGTTGAAGAACGAACGGTAATGTCGATGTATTATTCGTAACGAAATCGACTCGTGGTATAAATACTCGTTTGCTTGACAGTCGTCCACCAAATTCTATAATTTCAGCATCGATGTAATGTTCTCCTAAGTGGCGCACCAAGAGGCGTGTTCCATTGCACAGATTCGCTCTAACATTTAGATTTCTCAGAAGCATAATTATACATCCTTCTTTGAGTTCTAAAGTGTGTTGAGGAAACCCACCCGGAGTCAGTGAATTCAAGAATTCTATAGGATACAATTCACCTTCGGCCTGATTATCGCTGACGATACTATCGATACCTAAATACACCATGCTAACAACGTTTTGCATACCGCCTAATACCCGTTGGTTGATTATGTGGCAGTCTTCGTTTAATGGTGTTAAAATTGCTTTATTCGGAACATCTCCGGCTCGAAGATCTCCAAAAACATTTTGAATCAAATCGTTTAATGTTTCAACCACACATTCTTGCGGTATTTCGATAAGATTGTTGCGCAATGTCGGCAATGTGTTGGAACCTAACTGATTGAGCCAAGCGATAAAGTTTTGTTCTTCAGGTCGAACGCGCATATTGGTTCGTAACTCTAACAATCTAAATTGATCCCATAAATGACTGCTTTTTACGCAAGCTTGAACAATACTTGGTCGATCGCCGCGTTGTAGTATGGGCAAACATTGTTGAAGTCGCCTCCGATTAGGACAGTCTTACCTCCGAATGGTCTATCGATGTCACATAGGAAACGCAAAGTGCGATCAACTAATTCAAAAGTGACCCGTGTCGCCATACTGATCTCGTCCCAAAGGAGTAAGGCTGCATTTTTAATGAACATCGCATCCTCTGAATGTCTTTCAATTCGTGATCTTGAATTTTCGACAATAGGAACTGGCAATTGAAACCTTGAGTGAACTGTTCTGCCTTGTTTTAATAATGCTGCTGCAAGACCAGTTGATGAAACAGGTAAAACTTTAAATTCTCTCGCAATTAGATTTGTTAGTATCGTATTGTAGAGATAAGTCTTACCAGTACCTGCATGACCAATAACGATAAATAGTCTATTTTGTTCGTCATTACTTTCTATAGGTCTCATAACCGTATCGAAAATAAACTTTTGTTCATTGTTAAGCTGATTAACCATCATATCGGCTTGACGTCGTTCTTCATTAACGTCGACATGATCTACTGTGCCTGCAATATATTCCGGTGGATCGTTTATTCCGTAATAAGATAATCGTCTACCGTTCACTAACAGAATCGATTGGATTCTTTATAAAGCAGCAATTTCTGCTGCTTCTTCTGTTAAGTGTTGCCTGCGGATCAAATCTTCTATGAGATATTGCCGAAATTGTCTCCACAAAGCCGGCGCATCATTTACAACTCCAAATATTAAAATAAAAGCAAACATTTGTCGCAGTTGCCTAGGCATATCTCTCGCGCAAGCTTCAGTTAAGCAACGAATCCATTCTCTGTCTTCGCTAAGAAGATTTCTTTCTTGGCATGCCTCGCGAAACGTAGCGCAAATGATACCGTTAACCGTTTTCAGGTCGTCAAAGCATGTTGCGCCTCGGACGTGCAATAACAACAATCTGAGATAATATAATTCTCCATTTCGTAGAGAAACATTAACTAATCGTGGCACTATTGGTTTTACAGTACGTTGCCTTCTAGTTCACTTAGAGTTTCTCCATACGTAGTGAATGGGAAACTCGGTGTACAACCACTGTCTTGCTAATTCATCGTTGCGATTTGTCTCAAACCATTGCAATAATTGTGTGCGAACATTATTGTTAACGGCTATTTCTTCTTGGCCATCACGAAATATTACGTTCTGACGCCCTGGTAAGTGTATTTGTAGACGTTCAACATGGTGAGAATTTCCATGCATCTCGAACTGCAATATGTACCAGGAACATTCCGGGGGACTGAGATATCGAGCGTTCAAATATGATTTTATCTCGTTATATTGAATGATTTGTTGTTCGTCAATATTTGTCGGTACATCATCTTGTCTTTGTATTACTTCCATCGTTATCTGATCTGTACCTTTAAAGAAGTATTTGTAAAGGTACTTTACAGTTCCGATATTGATACACGCCTCCACATTAAGGTGTGTTCTATACTTTAATAGTAAATAAGGATTGTATGGGACAACATATGTATTGTTTACCACGTATCTGGCATTTAGACGGCGAACTTCTACAGTTCTACCGTTTTGTCGACGTCGATAATTAATTGTTCCCTCTCTAATAGTGGTATTATTATACCAATATTTCGGAAAATGTTTCGTGCACATGTTATCGTGCATACAAATGTTAGTTGGATTATGCATTCCGCATGGTCCATGAATCATGTGCTGACCAACCAATTGGAAAAGTTCCGGCTCCGTGTCTGGGTTTGGCAATTCGGCACTGATTAATTGGTCTATTCGGGTACACTCGCGCAATTTATCTTCGTGTCTTAAAGTAAGAAGAATATGCGAATGCGGCAAACCACGTTTTTGAAATTCGATTACATACAGATAAGCAATGCACTTGCCCATTACGTGATTTCTTGTCAAATCTTCTATGAGTTTATCGAGCTTCATTTTGAATACGCGACTTACTAATAACGGATGATTTGATGCTTCTTCGTTAGGCGGTAAATTCTCAGTAATTTCCAACCATTTCGGATTGCACGTCATCGTTATAAATAATGACGGATTTCCTGTTTTAGAAACAATTGAAATCTTTGCATTTGATTTCGAGGAGACATTTGGAAAGTTGAGGGCAAAATAATCATTCTCCCGATAGGCAAGTTTTCCTGCTCACCGCGGTTGCGTACATAATCACGTAAACCGTTATATTCACTCGCAAGCAGTCTATCTTGATTGAAGCGAATGTAATTTATTCTGTTGGCTTCAATTTTCAAGAATGCAGATACAATAAACTTCTGATTAAGTCGTCCAGCATATCTGAATACATCAAAGTTTTCTTCATCGTTATCTGGCCCGTATCTCAGAGCTAGTCGATAACTATAATATTGGACTAACGAAACGCGTTGGCGTCCATTGGGATTAACATTTCTTAATTCAATGTTGTAATTCCATCCCAAGTCACCGTTTGGAAACAGTAAAGGGAACGAAAGAGGATCAGAATGTTCACTTTGGTGATCAATAATTCTAAAATCACCATCTCCGTTTACTAAGAAGACTTTCATTTGCATATTTGGTGGTATATTTTCATTGTATTGTGCAATGACAGCCACTTCTCTCAATTCAGGGAGATCATGTTCACGTCTATTCGCATCATGACGGTGTGCAACAAATTCTAAATATACCCGTGGTATTTGCACTTCACCACCTTGAGCCTGTGACCTTTGTTCTTCGTATATATGTCCAAGATGTTGATATTGTTGAACGTATGGATTAAATATTCGCATTTCGTTTTCAATTAATTCGATTAAATCTCGATTAACATTGAAATGGCCTGCGTTGGCAACTCTCTGCCGTGTTGCTTCCTCCGGATTAAGGAAATATACTGGCCCATACTTCTGTTGGTTTCGGGTGACATTAATGTCTGTGTAATGGTGGTACACTTGGCCCTGTATTGCGTAAACATAAGGACCTCGACCAGGTATTTCCCGTAAATTCGCTTGAATACTTGCGAGCTGAAATAAGTTATTATAAGTTATAATATATTTTTTAAATTGTCTTGATAGAGGGTGTTGTCCTATAAAAAGACGACGTAAAGCTTCTGAATGCTGTTGATATGGTAGTAGGAATACCTTTCCATTACAACAGCATTTAGTATAAGTATGCCTTTGTGTGCTTTCTAGCATAAAATATCTAGCGCTACAATGAGGACAAACTCTATCTAGTCTACCACAATAGTGGACTTGTACATTATCTCTGTTGGTAGCTCGAAGATAATTTTGTACTTGAGGTGGAGGATTTATGACAAAATTATTTTGTATGTCGCCCTCTCTATGATCGATCTCACCGTCACCGTATGTAATATGTATATTTTCATCAGGGACGGGAACAACAATAACGTCGGCGTACTCACCTACAATACCCTCTGGTGAATTAGGTGTGTCGAATCCAACACTTTCAAAAAAGTCTGCCAAAATATCATTATCAGGAATATTTAATTCTTGTGAACGAAGATTATCATGTTGTTCAAGAATGTCTTCTACTTCATGAACAGGACATCGTCTGCTAGCAGGTCCTGCTATATAACAAACACATCTATCATTTACTGCTATCTCTGCAATTGTGTTTACTATTTTTAGTCTTTTTGCAGATACTACTACTATGGTATCTTCTGTTTGGATATTTGGATTAGTATTATCTTGATTTGGATTGGACTGAGTCGGGTTAAGTTTGATGACGGATGTTGGTCCTCTCCTCTTCTTTGCTGTAAACCTAGACTTACCTTTCTTCGGCATGACTATAAAATAATAATCATAAAAGTTCAGAAATATGTAGAAATATGAAAAGGTAGTAATTTTCTTACATTAAATATTTCTTTTAAATTTTAAGATTTTTTTTATATAAAGATTATTCAAAATCCTATTATAAAGACTGCTAATCTTTTAATAAATCTCTATAGAATGTATACTTTGCGAAATATTCGAAAAAAAGTGCTGCTCCCTAAGAGTAAGTGTTACTTCGTCCGAATTTTGAAATTTCATGTATACAAAAAATATTGCAAATCCAGCTCTAAAAACTTTTGTACTTTTGATAAATACATATAGAATGCATAATTTACGACATATTTTCAAAAAATTAATATTCCATAAGAGTAAGTGTTACTTCCGGTTTGAATTTTTTTTATACAAAAGTTATTGAAAATGAAGTTCTAAATACTTTCATACTTGTAATGTACCTGCCTAAAAAGCATGAATGCGAAATATTTGCAAAAAAATAATTCTTGTTAAAAGTAAAGGACACCAACTTTCGGTAGGAATTCAAAAAAAAATTAATAATATTCTTCTCAAATTAAATTTTGAGTACATATGAATTCCTTATAAACTTGTTTAAACGTCGGAGTTAACGAAATATTGGCAATAGTCTATTTTTTCACTGAAGTAAGCTACTACTTCCGGTCTGTTGATTTTACTGAAAATCTAATCAGATCTCAAGAGGGAGATATACTCGTAAATACAAAACTTGGAATTGATAGCTATAGCGGTTTGACCGCTATCGTGGTCACACACACAGAGTGAGAGAGAGAGAGAGAGAGAAATTTTTTAAAATCCACTTTTTCAGTATCAGGGGACTTCAAAATACTTTTGTAGTCTTGATAAATATATACAGAATGCATAATTTACGACATATTTGCAAAAAATCGCTATTCTATAAGAGTAAAAGTGGTACTTCCGGTCTGAATTTTGAATTTTTCTTTATACAAAAGATATTGAAAATTATGTTTTAAATACTTTAATACTCGTAACGTACATGTCTAGAAAGCATGAGTTGCGAGATATTTGCAAAAAACTGATTTTTGGTAAGCATCAAAGACCCACTTTCCGGTAGGAATTTCGAAAAAGTTCTTTAATAAAATTTTGCTCAGATTTAATTTTGAGTAAATTTGAATTCTTTATAAATTTATTTAAACTTAGTAGTTGTCGAAATATTGGCAATATTCGATTTTTTCTCTGAAGTAAACTACTACTTCCAGTTTACCGATTTTGCTGAAAATCTAATCAGATCTCAAGAGGGAGATTATAATTGTAAATGCAAAATTTGAAATTGATAGCTATAGCCATTTGACCGCTATCGTGGTGACATACACAGTGACAGATAGACACATATACACAGACATTTTTTAAAAATCTCTTTTCCGGTATCAAAAGACGTATAAGAAAGTAATAACATTCATATTCTTATCGCAAAATATTTTCTAATAATAATTTCATAATTGAAGAATATCAAGCATTTTCTTAACAATCGAAATAACCAAAATTTATATTACATACAAAAGTTCAACGCTGTTACAAATTGACGTTAATCGAAATAATTTAAAAAAAAAATTCAATGAATTGTAATAAATTAATATTTAATTTCATAACAGCGTTTGTTAAAAAATATTATTAAATGATAGCTGATTGCAAATTAAATATTGGATATAAAATGATTATAGTCAGGTACTGTTAATTAATTTATACTGTTTTTGATAACAATTATAATAAATGTGAAAAGTAATATGGATTTATTATACGACATTCCTAAAGTGGCTCCAATAAGTTATATTACTTGACAGATAATATTTTACATCATTTTGATAAATTATTATATGTTGATTGTTAGATGTTACTATAAATGAATTCAAAACAATTTTTGTATACATTTCTTTTTTCAAAATTCGAATCCAAAATAATATTTTTTTTTTGTTATTGGGTGATAATCCCTTGCGAATTTTATCTAAATACATTTATGAAAAAAATATAGGTATTCAAATCAAAGTTGAAAACATTCTTGTATAAAAAATTTACAATATGGATTAGAAGCATAATTTATGATTTACAAAAAAAATATAAGAGTAATTTCCGGCTTAAATTTTGCATTTTATTTCATACAATAATTGTTGAAAACTACTTGCGAGATATTCGTAACATCTATTTTTCGACTTACTTCCGGTAAGTATTTCGAAAATATGTTTCAATATTTTTTTCTCAAATTCACTATCGAGTACAAATTTATAATTATAATTTAACTTAGTTGTTGACGAAATATTGTAATTGTTTTCCCATTAAACTATTATTACTGGTTTACCAATTTTACTGGAAATTTAGTGTGATCTCAAAAGGATTATACTCGTACATATATAATTTTGATTTTTTTTTGGTATCAACGATTACAAAATGTGTATATTTACAAAAAAATCGAGATCGAAACCATTCATCAATACAAACAACACTTACACTATGATAAAAATGTTAAAGTTACGACCGTACTATTATTTTTATGAAATAGTTTTTATACAATTATCTCGCAAATATGTCTATATAGATTTACCAAGAGTACAATAGTATTTAGAGTTTGATTTGAAATAATTTCCGTAAAAAAAAAATCTAAATTCGTGCAGAAAATAGCACTTTCATTTTTATTTAATAGCAACTACTTTTTTTTTGCAAATATCTCTCAAATGATACGTTTTACTGAGGTTTATCAAAAGTACAGAGGTATTTGAAGCTCCATTTGGAACAATTTTTATATAAAAGATGTTTCAACATTTGTATCACTTTTACTTTTGTTGGATAGTAGTAGTAGTAGTTTGCAAATATCTGGTAAGTTATACGTTCACAGATGTACAGATTTATGAAAAATATAAAAGTTGGATTTAGAGAAATTTTTGTATTAAAGCAATTACAAAATTCGACCGAAAGTAATACTTTTATTTACAGGTTTATTAAGAAGATAAAAGTATTTGAAAATTAAATCCTAATAATTTTTTATGACAGCCACTTATTAGGAGTACCTTTTAAAATTATTTTGTATTATATAGGCTGTTCCGTAACTTGGTGACTGATCAGTTAGTTTTCTACATGGAACATCCTATATATTTTTACATTTTTGTATTCCCCGGATAATTCTTGGTCAAAAAGTTGTAAGATAGTTTAAGCCTAAAAGTTATGATTTTCGATATATTACCACTTTTCTAAAAAATTCAATGGTTTTATAAAATTAAAATTTCTTGAAATCGACGTATTAGATGGATATAATTTTTGTTAAGAGTTGTTCAAAATAAAACGTCCTAATGCAAATGTATTTTTTTTTTGCAATTATGACATATTTTTGCCTATATTTTTTTTTCAAATGGAACACCCTGTATTCATTTTTGAATTACTTACTAAATTTCGTACTAAAAAACATGTAAGACGTTGTCATTTTAAAACTGACTATTATTGAGCTATTGTCGTTCTCTGATATAATTTTGACATCTTTACGTTTTTTATTTGAATACAGTACAGTGAGGAATAATATTTGCTGCGAAATATAATGAATAATGAGTAGAATAGAAATTATAAAATTACAATAAATATAATAAATTAAGTGTTGAAATCCCCTTTTAAAAATGTCTGAATATGCTTTTGAAGTGATAAATCGACATTAGTAAGATGTTGAGTACATAACTCTCAAAATATTTGTTGAATATGTTCTCTCATGTAATAGTATTCCTTTTGTCCTATAGTGTTCAGTCTAAATTTATTTATGATACAATTATTTTCTTGTATTAATAAAGCGTAAGTGCTTTGTTTCAATATAAAAATCATACTTTACATAAAAAGTATTTATACTTTTCTTAATTGTTCGCATATCTAAAAAAAATCTTTAGTATTCTTCGGTGTTTATTTTCAGTTATTTATTAGCAATTGAACAAATTATATCAAGCATGAAAAGGTATGTAATAACAATAGTTGTTATTCTAATTGTTGTATGAGTCTGATGTGATCTACTTAACTATATTATAGCTATCTATACATATACATAATAAAATATAATGTTTACTTAAAAAAAAATTGAAATCAAATCAAAATTAATACTTGATTCTTCTCACAGAATATTTGTCACTAAATATTGCATAAATGATGCATTACAGACACATTTTTAAGTAACCGAAACATTCAACGTAAAAACCACAGTAGTTACTCTAATGCAATTACAAATTAACATTGACTAGAATAATCGATGTTAATCCATTGATGAACTGAATAAATTATTTAATATTTAAGAATATATAGCATTCACTACAAACGTATATCTATGTGAAAGCCAGTAATAAACTTAATATTAGAAATAAAAGTATAAAATATATTTATGTCGTTTCCACCTCATAATTCTTTTTAGTAATGCTTCATTTTAACGATGTGTCAAAATCGTCTTATTGTCTAATCGTTCACTGTTCTCGCTATATCTTCATCTTTTATCATATCGTTAATCACTTGTTTTTCATGAATGTTTACTTTTGTTGTTAACTATTGTGCTCAAGTATCTAAAGTTTTCAACTATCTCAAATTTCTTTGCTTCAAAGCGTTGTTTTAGAAAATGACTTACAATACTTTCAATTATTCACATATACTTTGTCTTTTCTTCGTTAATCACTAATTGTCTCATGTCAGCTTCTTCTTGTATCTTTACTATGGCTTCCTCTAGTCTTTGTTCTTTTCTTGCTATAACTGCGATATCATCGGCATTCACAATCACTTCTACAGCCTCTTCTATTATGATTCCTTTAACATAATGATCTTTCATAAGGCACTATTCACAGTTAAATATTAAATAAACCTGCTGATAAACCATCACCATTTCTTATACTGTAAATTTAAATTTATATGCAAATATAACATTGTATATTATTTTTATAAGCTTTTTTAATAATTTGATTCATGATGGAAATAGCATTAATCTACCTTGTCTAAATTCCAATTGCATCGTTTGTGTACATCTTCGCTTTTTTATAAATCGTGCAGCATGTTCTATAGTTATTACATTTCATTGGAAGCTCCTGTTCCTGTGTTTGCATTTTTAGTGTACGGTTTTGTTCTTCGGATATTTTTCCTTCCACCCATCTTTCCTTAATTAACTTGGGTAACATAATAATGTTTATAATATTCAATTTGGAACTGGCTTTCATATATAAGTTATTCAGGTATAAGAAGCTATTATACCTTGAAACTATTTTGCACACAAACTTTATAAACTATTAGGTTGTTGTACACAAATTAAACAGAACATGTTAAACTATATTATAGGTATATTTATGTAACCAAATATATAGTATATAAAATATTTGTAAAAATTTTTGCTCAAGTAATGAACGTCTTCTTTAAGTATACGTTCTTAAAGAAAGAAGGCTTACTTGCATGCTTGTCCTCTTAGTTTGATACATTGTTTTGCATAATTAACACAGTTTAAACTTTAGTTGGCTTACCCTTTGTAAATAACTGACACCAGAAACCAGAAACTAAAAAAAAAAAGAATAAAAAGAAACGAAAATTTGTTTTATAGCTGCACTGAACACTTCACATAAAATTATGTTAAAATGGCTTTTAGCGTGCCTTACAGCGTGGCTTTTACATATTAATGTGAAGTTAGTCATTCATATGTTAGTTGTATAACATTAGTAAGTAGGATTGTGCTATCAAAGCACACGGACCAAAGTAAGAACGATCCAATACCACTAAACATAAGACATTGGTTGTAACACTTTGCTACCCTCTTGTATATAAAATATAAATGGCCAAGGCCCTAACCAAAATTCGGTACCCCAAATTCCAAGAAGGTAGTAAGTTAGACACCAGCACGGTAATTAACCTTCTATTCGAATTTTAGAAGGACGCTTGTCTATTAATTAATCACCAACTTATAACACTCAGTCTTACCTCTTACTTCCCCAAGGGTCGATGTTAAATATGGGAGTCAGCACTGCCTCCAGCTACAGTCAGAGAAGGGCGAGTTCGAACACCGTACTAAGTCGAAGGTTAAGTTGTCAGGGCGCCTATCCGTAAAAATATGCTAAGCCCAACAGATATTCAGACCCCGGACCAGATCCAATGTAAAACTCCCCAGGTGATAAGAAAATAAGACCAACACACGCTCATTCAAACTTAACAAACAGTTTATTGAAATTTAATCCCAAATCTCAACAGCGTATTCCAATTACTGTACATATCCGGCTATATTATAGAATCTTTGATTTTCAAGAGATATATAGAACAAAGGAAAAAAAAATACAGTAAAAAGTAAATCACAAGCGTAACTCAGTTGCCAGTATTAAATTCTGAAGGATTAATTAAAATTTAAATGGTCACCCAAGGTGATCCACAACTCAAAATTATCAATGACGTACAATTACATAATTTAAGAAATTCGAAATGGTGAACACAAGAAACAATCTTAAAATTAAAATTAATTAACCAACAATATTCTTACAAGCACACAGTTATAAGGCAACTTGCCGGAAATCCCTCCAAAGTCGAACAGTTTGATCGTGATTTGCAACACGTCAATACAAAAATAAAACACTCTGTATACCAGAGGCAACCGACAATCTATTCGACATCAGAGTGCAGACTCTAAGTTATAAAGTAACTAATTCTATTAAAAAAAATTAGCGCTAGTTAACTATGCTTTACATAAGGAAATGTGATTAGATTAAATTCAATAATTTCTTACGAGATTATACCAAAAATAAATTACAATCGTTGACTAATTGCATTAAATAACATCTAAGAATTTACACAAGACCGATGTGAGGCTACACTGCCCATACACATCCAAAATTTAGTTCAAGTTCTAAGTCCAAAAATAAAAAGGCTACGTAACGTCTCCAAAAATGTCAAAGTAACCTCCAAATTGGGGTCACTATTGTTAATAAAACTACGTTAATTTAATTAATTCGAATCATAAAGGCTCACATGCCACAAGAAGTTAAAATAGGAAATTACGATGACTTATTTAATTAGTTAGGCCGGAAAATTGAAATTCACTGTTCAAAGTACACGATATTGACATAAATTTTATCAAAACTGTTTAGTCAATTAACTCTACACTCTGGATAATATCAGAGAAATTTACACAGTCACAATACCTTAAGGAAAATCACATCCACAGCTACCAAACCGATACCTCCTACAGATCCACACGTTACAAGAAAGCTGCTCTCCTATCTTCGGCTAACGACATCTCAAGAAAATAGCGTATGAAGGCTACAGAATTCCATTAATCTGTACCTTAATTATGTCTTCACCGCAAGATCCAGCAATAAATTTCCTGACACCGTAAGATTACCATAGCACGTGGTTCTTTAATCTTAACCACAACAAAAGTGCTCAAATGAGGTCTAGGCCATGCACCACACTAACCGCTATATTTGAAGATAGAAACAACACAAATTAGAATCGATTAGACACGTGGAAAAAAATACTTACAGCAATTAAACAATTCCTAGCCAAGAAGAAAATATCCTCGCAAGATTCAATCAAAAACGCCAAAATCCAATAATAACACTTGAGAAGTACTATAACATCCGCTTTTGTAAGCGATTACAGACGATAAACCTCCAAACTCTCTAACATTCTCAAGTAAAGCTAAGGAAATTGCTTCTGCTCTTGTGGTATTTAACCCTTCTTCGACGACCGTTAACGTGCAAGAGGAAGACTCTAACATGTCAAAGCCCGACCATCAAATGGAACACGACAATTGCTCTAAAAGACCGAACGACCCAATCTGATATTTTAAACGTACGACAAAAATGCAGGTTCAAATGACAATAGAAAAATGGAAAATAATTATAAATACTTTGTTACATAACTCTAGGCCCAAAAGAAGCACTAAAACTAAATTAGCAACAAATAAAGAAAACAAATTTATTAAATAAAACAACGTACGCCATCTACCCGTCAATGCATGTATACGCCACACACACCTGCGATAAGGCAGAACGCGTGCAATAGGAATCTTAAGCAAATCTACACCAGATGGCAGTAGTAGTAGGAAGATGACATAAATTTAATCCAAAATAAATTACGTATTCCACGACAAACTAAAATAATCCATTAAAGGATAAAATACAACAAAAAAAATTGTAACAACTTTTAGAACATATAAATTAATGTAATTAACAATTTTAAAGAATATAAATAAACCCTGCCACGAAAATGCTATTACATGAAAGTGTTATAGATTGAACATAATAAATAAAATTTTGAACTATTGTTTTTCTATACCTATATTTTATTGAAAATTAGGTTATATAGAGACAAATATTGATTCAATTTTAATAAGAATTATCTTGTTGTACTTGTCTCAATCAATTTTCTGAAACAACAGTGTACTTTGATGTGATTTTGATATATACAAGTGCTTATCATAATTAAGCCATAAAGTAATGCAAGTATATATTTATAATTGGATCAGTTATATAACTCGAATCGTCGAACAGATGCAATGATCACGTTGGGTTCACGTGATCACAATAAAGTCGTATGCATTCAGGCACATAAAATCATTGAAGGTTAAATGTCGGTAAAATAGTTATCGCTGTAGTATTTGACATAAGGAATTGTCTATATCATAGTCCATATTCAAATGTTTACTATCAAAATGTATTAAAATTATATTGTCTCTATAAAATAACATGTAATCCTTTTTACAAATGAAAAAACTGTGTCATTATAATATGTTAAATAATTTGCTCTGTTGTTTAAAAGACATAAAAACAAATGAACACTCAAAGTGGGTAGAAACAAAAAATAAATTCAAATTGTTAAATAAAGAAATATTTTTATTATTGATGAGAACTTTTACATTTTACAAGTATAAATATAATAATAATAATATCAGTATGATTGGGTATATGCATAAAATTTATTAAACATTATTTATATCGTTTTATGGTAATACGATCATTTTCATTTTCAATTTTTTTAAATTTATATAACAGAAAAATCAATTGTATTTCTAAGCCACAAAGGTGAGTATAACTTGGTATATTTTATTCTTCTTGATAAGTGAAGAAACCGAAATATTTATAGGTACTACTTTAATTTATTTATTGCATCAAGAGAAAAATATGGGGATTCTGATGTTGGATATGTGCAACTTAAAAGGGAACAGATCAAATGTATTGTTAAATGCAAAATTTGCCCAGAACATAAAGGGTATACTAATCAATATAATGTTACTCTTAGTATGAATGAAACTAATGATATTGTTGAGATAGTACAATGCCATGATTGTATAGCATCGGCAGGTAATATAATTGAGTTTTGTAATATATACTTTTATTATAAATATTGCAGGTGAATGTAAGCATGTTATAGTTTTTTTGATATAGATACATAGAAGTGTAGAACCTGCCACTAACTCTGTGGAAAGCGACAGGAAGAAAATCTTGTTTTTCCAAAATGGGATTATCATTGAGATATTTAGGGGCTAGTAAATTAGATCCACCTGGACAAACCAAACTATCTTTAAATGTACCATCATTAATTGGCCAAGCACTAAGATAGCTTAATTGGAAGAAAGTAAATTTTTAAATAATAAAATACACAACAGAATAGGAAATACCAAATGTTCTATCTTTTCTTTTATTGATGGTTTGCTTCATTATTTAAAACAAAACATCACTGATACAATCTGTGCAGAAATTAAGAAACAAACCAAACTGCAGTAAAAATGTGAACTTTGGTATGAAATAAGATATGGTCATATATTAGCCTCAAAGGCATTTGATTTCATGTGTTGTCAGACACGTGATCTTTAGTGGAAACTGTACCCGATGAAAAAGCAATGCAGATAGGAAGATAGTTGGAAGGTCAAGTACTTGCAGAAGTAAAAAGGAAGTTGGATATAAATATTGCAGGTAGTGGATTATTAATATGCCAAGATTATATATTTATTAGTGCATATCCTCATAGAGTATAGGAGATAATTTTGTTGTTGGAGTTAAATATCCCACGTCAGCAAAAACTTGCAAAAAGTATATTTCTGATGTAAATGAAATAAGTGCTGAGTGTAATGTAGAAGTGCAGTTACAGATGTATGCAAGCCGAAGGTCATATTGTTAATTTGTATAGCTGATCCAAAATTTGAACAAAACAAAAACGTGAAAATCTTATGTATTCACTATAATGGAATTTATGTTAATGAAATTTTAGTAGTATTAGGCTTTTGGATAAAACATATTTTTCCAAAAATAAAACATTGTACAACCTATTCTAATATATGTATGAATTTATATTTACTGCTTTTTTATTTATATTGTAATAGTATAGCTCTTATAGATCGGAAATGGGTGGGATGAGATATATTTCTTACAAAACAGTAGAAGCATAGTAGGTTTGTTACTTTATTGATACTACATGGCATACAAATAATAAAACAAATTGATATATTTTCTTAAAACATTTATTATTACTAATTAAAAAATTCATAACAAAATTAAATATCAATCATATTATATTGTCTATTTTTTAATAAGAGGTCCTTGTAGATGTACTGAAGCTGCAGGAATAGTTATAGCACTATTTATTCGTGGAACTAATTTATTATTAACATAAACATGAGGTCTTAATAATTAAAACTTCGTAATCCTTTGGATAGTACGTTCTATATGAATTTGCAAGCTAGCTATTTTAAATTTATCTGTCTATATATTGCTTACAGTATGTCCAGCATTCACTCACGTTTCATCCAAATAATATATTGGCTTTTTTGCCAGACAAAATTGTATAATTTGATATACGTATCTTCTTCTCCACGCAATAATTTCTTCTTTTCATTTCAAGATGTTATTGCGATTTCTCTTTTGATAACTATAAATATAATATCTTTATTAATAATAGCATAGAGCAGGTTGCGGAACTTAGATAGTATACCGAAAATGTAGTTCCTTCAATATCATCCTGAATGTCGTTATTTTAAAATTGACCAGATTTTCAGTTTCATTCACTGCTGTGAGAATTTTTTGCGCACTTGGTGGTTCGTTTTTAAAGTAGAATGAATAAACAATTCTTCGAATTCTGTTTTTCATATCTACATCAACAGTATCCAAAGTAACCCTTTTCCTTTGATATTTTTTTCGTTGATTATGTGTGGCAATTTCTGTAAATATGATAGAAATAAAATCAATGTTATAATTTCTTATAACAAAAGTATTACCTCCTGCTTTCGCAGTCGTTTCAACATAGTTAACTTTTGATATACCTGGTTGGTGACTGGCTTTAAATATATTCATAAATTCTGTTTCTTCCGTTGAGAAGTGTTTTGGTGACCTCTTTCTTGGAGGTGAATATTCTATAATCTACTATGTATAACATTGTTAGAACAAATGGTATCTGGCATATTTTTGAGAATTATTTATAATTCAATCGTAAACATAGAGATTCAAGTTATAAAACTTATAAATGCAAATGACCGAATTACGCTTTTCTTTTGATAATGCTTTCCTCATCGTCCCATGCAAACTCTTTAATGCTATAACAAATTTTATATTAAAATAGTGAAATTGGTAATTATAGAAAATACTTACTATCAACACTTATTGTTAATAAAATGGATGCGTAAAAACCTAAAAGCATTTTGATTTTTTCATCTTTTTTATTTTAAAAGGTATAACATGTTTATCTGTTGAAAGCCTTTCGTATGTCTCGATGTTCTGTGTAAAACAGTTTTTACAGATGATACTATCTCTATTATTGTTTTAGTGTTTAGTATCACACGTGTCAGCCTTGCAACCCTAACAACACTTGATTAATACTTCATTTGTTCTTGACCATGCTATGCTTCATGGTATAAAATACTGTTTGCTTTTTTTCCATTGAAACTATTGTGTTTATTATTTCTTCGTTCAATAAAATCAAATTTGAAGTTTATCTTCCTAGATGAATTAATTGGTACAGAAACTAAACAAAAAAGAATCCATTATTTCATTAAAGCAATTAATTAAATATTGTAATGATAAACACGTTCATCCACAATCACTAAAGAAGAAGAATGTCATTAATAATACAATATTATTGTTGTCAACTTTTACTATATATTCAAGTGTTTATTTTATTTTTTTGAAATCTTAATTTATATTTCGCGCCGTTTTATGAAGGGAGCGTATTACTTCCCTCTACATTTGTATAGTGAAACTTAAATCATAACTATAATTGTTGTGAACAAATGTGCATGCTTTATTATATACCTACCTATAAATTTAAAATATTGTAAACGTAAGTAAATGTTTATTTTATTTATTTAAATAACCATAATAAATATTTGTATTTAATTTTCAGATGTCCTCTAATAAAATTGTAAGTTTATTTTTATATTTCCATATTTTATAGTATTAATAAATATAGTTTATTCATTATATTAAAAAATAATAGATTGTATGTTTTTCTGTGTTAATAATTTATAAAATTATAGCTTGCATGTGAATAACATATTAATATTATAATATTTGAAAATATATAAAAGATGTGATTCTGAGAACATCAATGACGCTCTAAGCTTTGTTTAAAATTCCCAGAAATGCGGACATGTGTTCTAGTGTCTACATTATCGTAGGCAATTGTATGGTTTTTTTTTTATTATTATTTTAATAGATAAATTTCACTAATCTATATCAAATTCAATGGTTTAAATTTCAATTTCATACCAGCACATCCGATTTTTCTAATTGAATTGTGTGTTCAGAGAGTTATGGCGCCTTGGGTGCTGCGCTTCTGAACGTAACCGCTTAGTGCCGGCGCTTAATCTAGCGGTCGCCTTTTTTATTTATCGAAAATAAATGTAGTTGGAAGATTTGCGGCGGTAAAAGAAAACGATTAAAATTCAAATTTAAATCTTATATATAATATAATTAACAGAAACATATTCAATTATGTTGCACAATAGATCTTAAATAATGCCTAATATTTTTTTTTGATTTTATTTATATATTTAAAAATGTATTTTGAAGTAGATATAATTAATAATTAAGTAATATGAAACAGCATATTTCCTTCGAATTTGGCACTGAATTTAATTAAAAAGATTAACAGCTGCTATTGAAAATAATAAACTACATATACTACAATAATGCTTGTTTCTAAGTCTTATTGTCTTATTATATTTTCATGTGTTTGTAAGTACAATACTGTTGCAGTATTAAAACTTTTATTTTTTTATACGTAGGATAAGGAAGTATTGTGATGACGAAAATTTTCGACTTCGAGATTTTTGCAGTTGTCCATGTTTTGAAGTTCCTTAATATCAAAGTGGTTTTTAAAAAAAAATTTGTGTATCTCTTCTTCTCTCTCTCTCTCTCTCTCTGTGTGTGTGTCTGTGTATCCACGATAGCGGTCCAATCGTTATAGATATGAATTCCAAATTTTGTATTTTTGAATATAATCTCCCTTTTGATATCTAATTAGTTTTTCAGTAAAATCGGTAGACTGGAAGTAGCAATTCATTTTAGTGAAAACATTGAATTTTGCCAATATTTCGTCAATTACTAAGTTTTAAAAAAATAATAATATATTAAGTTGTGTCTTTCTCCTGTTTTATTTTAGATACCATTTATGGATGCGCCTCAGCATATTAGGGTATGTATATTAGTATCTTTCATTTATTAATTTGGACTTTTTCATTGATTATTTCTATGGATGTTGTGAGTGTTAGTATGTGTAAGTGTGCATGTACATATATCACTATGTGTGTATGTTTGTACCAGTCTGTTTTATAATATTTAATGGGGAAAAAACAGCATAAAAATTTAATCTTCAACAAATAAAATAAGAAAATATCTTTTTTTTTCTGATGTCATTTGAAAACCTAAAAGCGTAGACTTATCATTAATTGTTATTTTTCTTATTTGTTAAATTATTCATATTCATTTATTTATTTTAGGATAATCAAGAGGACTACATTGTACGTATATATTTGTTTTTCATCTGTTTCAACTTGATTTAATTATTGCTTTTTTATTAATAGGATGGCGTGGAGAAGGGACCGGGAGACGTCCCTAGAATTATTTTAATACCCAGGCGCGTATGTATGATTATTACCGTGGGTTTATGAATGGTTTGTCTGACTGTGACTGTGTGTATATTTATATGTTTATGGAGGTATGCGTATATGTGTGTTTGTGTCAGTCTCTTTTATAATAATAAATACATTAATTTCTTATACGTATGAGCGTTTCAAACTATACAATTTTAAGAATTCTTTTATACATATAACTTACGACATATTTGCAAAAAATCGCTATTCGATAAGAGTAAAAGTGGCACTTCCGGTCTGAATTTTGAAATTTTTTTTATACAAAAGATATTGAAAATTATGTTTTAAATACTTTTATACCCGTAACGTACTTGTCTAAAAAGCATGACTTGCGAAATATTCGCAAAAAACTGATTTTCGATAAGAGTAAAAGACCTACTTCCGGTAGGAATTTCGAAAAACTTTTTAAATAAAATTATTCTCAATTTTAATTTTAAGTATATATGAATTCTTTATAAATTTGTTTAAACTTAGTAGTTGACGAAATATTCGCAATATTCGATTTTTTCGCTGAAGTAAACTGCTACTTCCGGTCTACCGATTTTACTGAAAAACTAATCAGATCTCAAGAGGGTGATTATACACGTAAATACAAAATTTGGAATTGATATCTACAGCAGTTTGGCCGCTATCGTGGTCACAGACAGACACACAGACAGACAGACAGACAGACACAGACACAGACATTTTTTTAAAAACCACTTTTTTGGTATCAGGGGACCTCAAAACGTGGACATCTACAAAAATCTCGAGATCGAAAATTTTCATCATCACAATACTTCCTTATACTACGTATAAGAAAGTAAAATGAGGTGTGGCCACCACATATCTTTCTTATATGTATGAGCGTTTCAAACTATACAATTTTAAGAATTTTTTTATACAAAACTTATTCAAAATCATATTCTAAGTACTTTCATTCTCTTAATAAATCTCTATAGAATGCATACTTTGCAAGATATTCGAAAAAAAGTGCTACTCGCTAAGAGTAAAAGTGCTCCTTCCAGTTCGAATTTTGAAATTTCATGTAAACAAAAAATATTGCAAATGTAACTCTAAATAGTTTTGTACTCCTAATAAATATATATATATATAGAATGCATAATTTACGACATATTTGCCAAAAATCGCTATACGGTAAGAGTAAAAGTGTTACTTCCGGTCCGAATTTTGAAATTTTTTTCACACAATGTATGTTTTAAATACTTTTATACCCGTAACGTACCTGTCTAAAAAGCTTGACTTGCGAAATATTCGCAAAAAACCGATTTTCGATGAGAGTAAAAGACCTACTTCCGGTACGAATTTCGAAAAACTTTTTAAATAAGATTGTTCTCAATTTTAATTTTAAGTACTTATGAATTCTTTATAAATTTGTTTAAACTTAGTATTTGACGAAATATTGGCAAAATTTGATTTTTTCACTGAAGTAAACTGCTACTTCCGGTCTACCGATTTTACTGAAAAACTAATCAGATCTCAAGAGGGAGATTATACACGTAAATACAAAATTTGGAATTGATATCTACAGCGGTTTGACCGCTATCGTGGTCACACATACAGAGAGAGAGACACCCACACACAGACACACACACATTTTTTAAGAACCACTTTTACTTTCTTATACGTAGTATAAGGAAGTATTGTGATGATGAAAATTTTCGACCTCGAGATTTTTGCAGATGTCCACGTTTTGAAGTCCCCTGATACCGAAAAAGTGGTTTTTAAAAAATGTCTGTGTGTCTGTGTGTGTGTGTGTGTGTGTGTGTGTGTGTGTGTGTGTCTGTGTGTGTGTGTGTGACCACGATAGCGGTCAAACCGCTGTAGGTATCAATTTCAAATTTTGTATTTACGTGTGTAATCTCCCTCTTGAGATCTGATTAGTTTTTCAGTAAAATCGGTAGACCGGAAGTAGCAGTTTACTTCAGCGAAAAAATCGAATTTTGCCAATATTTCGTCAACTACTAAATTTAAACAAATTTATAAAGAATTCATATATACTTAAAATTAAAATTGAGAATAATTTTATTTAAAAAGTTTTTCGAAATTCCTACCGGAAGTAGGTCTTTTACTCTTATCGAAAATCAGTTTTTTGCGAATATTTCGCAAATCATGCTTTTTAGACAAGTACGTTACGGGTATAAAAGTATTTAAAACATAATTTTCAATATCTTTTGTATAAAAAAAATTTCAAAATTCAGACCGGAAGTGCCACTTTTACTCTTATCGAATAGCGATTTTTTGCAAATATGTCGTAAGTTATGCATTCTATATATATTTATCAAGAGTACAAAAGTATTTAAAACTGGATTTGCAATATTTTTTGTATATATGAAATTTTAAAATTCGGACCGGAAGTAGCACTTTTACTCTTAGCGAGGAGCACTTTTTTGATAATATCTTGCAAAGTATGCATTCTATAGAGATTTATTAAGAGAATAGAAGTACTTAGAATAGGATTTTGAATAATTTTTGTAAAGAAAAATTCTTAAAATTCTATAATTTGAAACGCTTATACGTATAAGAAAGTCGTGTGGTGGCCACACCTCATTTTTTACTTTCTTATACGTAGTATAAGGAAGTATTGTGATGACGAAAATTTTCGACCTCGAGATTTTTGCAGATGTCCACGTTTTGAAGTCCCCTGATACCGAAAAAGTGGTTTTTAAAAAATGTCTCTCTCTCTCTCTCTGTGTGTGTGTGTGTGTGTGTGTGTGTGTGTGTGTGACCACGATAGCGGTCAAACCGCTGTAGATATCAATTCCAAATTTTGTATTTACGTGTATAATCTCCCTCTTGAGATCTGATTAGTTTTTCAGTAAAATCGATAGACCGGAAGTAGCAGTTTACTTCAGTGAAAAAATCGAATTTTGCCAATATTTCGTCAAATACTAAGTTTAAACAAATTTATAAAGAATCCATATGTACTTAAAACTAAAATTGAGAACAATTTTATTTAAAAAGTTTTTCGAAATTCCTACCGGAAGTAGGTCTTTTACTCTTATCAAAAATCAGTTTTTTGCGAATATTTCGCAAGTCAAGCTTTTTAGACAAGTACGTTACGGGTGTAAAAGTATTTAAAATATACTTTTCAATATCTTTTGTATAAAAAAAATTTCAAAATTCGGACCGGAAGTAACAGTTTTACTCTTACCGAATAGCGATTTTTTGCAAATATGTCGTAAATTATTCATTTTATATATATTTATTAAGAGTACAAAAGTATTTACAGTTAGATTTGCAATATTTTTTGTATACATGAAATTTCAAAATTCGGACTGGAAGTAGCACTTTTACTCTTAGCGAGTAGTACTTTTTTTCGAATATCTTGCAAAGTATGCATTATATAGAGATTTATTAAGAGAATGAAAGTACATAGAATATGATTTTGAATAAGCTTTGTATAAAAAAATTCTTAAAATTGTATAGTTTGAAACGCTCATACGTATAAGAAAGTCGTGTGGTGGCCACACCTCATTTTTTCGTTATCAGGGGACTTAAAAACGTGGACATCTGCAAAAATCTCGAGGTTGAAAATTTTCGTCATCACAATATTTCCTTATACTACGTATAAGAAAGTAAAATTATACAAAAATTAATTAATAAATTTGTTTAAACTTAGTAGTTGACGAAATATTGGCAAAATTCGATTTTTTCACTGAAGTAAACTACTACTTTTGGTTTAATAATTGTGTCAATTTAACCGATTTCCTGTATCTTCAATATTGTTACTTCTTCAATATGCTACTTAAAAATGTTTATTGATATCTGAAAAAAAATATTATGTTTTAATATTAATTTATCATTATTAATATGTTTTATTAATTAATTTTAGAATAATGACAACTCCGGGAAGCCGGAAGGAGACTCAAATGAAGTATGTATAATAACTATATACATTATCATATTTATTCGCGGGCCTAATCATCTTCAATCGATATCTTGAATCTACTCGAATCGCCGAACAGATGCAGTGATCACGTTGGATTCACGCGATCACAACAAATTCGAGTAAATAATGAGCGAGTAAGCTTTGAAAGACTATCGTTGTCAGTCAGTTGGCTTTAAAATAGTTTATCAAGACGTGATCGTTATTTCTTCAAAATTTAACAGTAATTGAAATAGAATAGTAATTTTTAAAGAGATTATCATACCAAATCTTATGTGTTCGAAATCAAAAAAATATTTTTTTTTATAAAGTCGACCTGAAATCAGTACATGTTTATATTATATCTTGATAATTAAATCTGTCATCAATTTTTAATTTAGATTATTATATTCTACGTAAAAATTAAATATATTCAAAAGTTGACAACAATTGTTAAATCTGAAATTACTCTCAAATTTCTTAATATTTGCTACTTAAAAATGTTTATTCATATTTGAAAAAAAATATTATCTTTTAATATTAATTAATCATTATTAATGTTTCATTATTTAATTTTAGAAGATTGAAAAACCATCAACCGAAGGTGGATCTCCTCCTCCTGAAATATGTATATTATTTGTGTTATATTCATATTTGTATCTCTATTTTTTATTTATGTAGTTTTAAAATGTAATATGTGTATATTTATTGTATATTTGAAAATTAATACCTACTCAATACGACTATCTTAAGAAATGCATTATGATTACTCATTGAAATTAATCGAAATGCACCTATATATATGTAATAAATAATACCATATGTATATTTTTATTTAATTTTAGAATAAAGAGAAGTCCAAAGGAGAGAATGCTGGAGGAGGTCCAAATAAAGTATGTATATTATTCGTGTTATATTGATATTTGTATCCCTATTTTTTATTTATGTAGTTTTAAAATGTAATATGTGTATATTTATTGTATATTTGAAAATTAATACCTACTCAATACGACTATCTTAAGAAATGCATTATGATTACTCATTGAAATTAATCGAAATGCACCTATATATATGTAATAAATAATACCATATGTATATTTTTATTTAATTTTAGAATAAAGAGAAGTCCAAAGGAGAGAATGCTGGAGGAGGTCCAAATAAAGTATGTATATTATTCGTGTTATATTGATATTTGTATCTCTATTTTTTATTTATGTAGTTTTAAAATCTAATAGGTGTATATTTAAATAATACCATATGTATATTTAATTTATTAGTATATACAGGGTGAGACATCTAAGCAGGTAAGGCCGATAATGTCTTTATGAGTAAATATATTTCGAAGCGGTTTTTCCTTGTGATAGCTGTTAAGTAGGAGCACATTTTAAAAATATTTTGTATTATACAGAGTGTTCCATATCTTGGTGGCTGACCATAGTTATAATTTTTTAAATGGAACACCCTATATATTATTACATTTTTGAATTCCCCGTATAATTTTTAGTCAAAAAGTTATAAGATAGTATAGGCCTAAAATCTAAAGCGTTTGACTTATTCCTATTTTTGTGAATTCACTGTTTGTATAAACTTGTATTTCTCGAAAATGACATATTAGGTGGAATTTTTGCAGTATTGTTTACAATAATAAGTCCTAATGGAAGCATTTTTTTTTTTACAGTTACTAACAGCATGTGCAGGAAACTGGGTTAAAATTAGATGACACGTTTTAGAATAAAAGTAATTTTTTCAAATGGAACACCCTGTATATTATTTCATTTTTGAAATTCTTATTAAATTTTACATCAAAAACATGTAAGACGTTAATACTTTAAAAGTGACTATTACTGAGCCATTATCGCTTTTTGATATAATGTTGTCAGTATTATATATTAATTAAAACTCTAAAACTGACAAAATTATATCAAAAAATGAGGTGTGGCCACCACACGACTTTCTTATACGTATGAACGTTTCAAATTATAGAATTTAAAGAATTTTTTTTACTTTTTTGGTATCAGAGGACCTCGAAACGTGAACATCTGCAAAAATCTCGAGGTCGAAAATTTTCATCATCACAATACTTCCTTATACTACGTATAAGAAAGTAAAAGAGACTACTGCTATTTTGTAGTATATGTTAATGAAAATACTGATTTGTTCGTTGAAAAAATCAAAAAAGATGTGTAGCTCTGGAATAATAAAATGCTGCCGAAGTTGCAAACATTTTATTTGGAAAATGTTTTACCGGAAATTATTGGGAGAAATATTCCCAAAGGACTAAAATGTAAAGATTCTCCAAGAATAATAAATGCAATTAAAACTCAACAAGCAATATTGCAGAACTAAAAAGTACATACTGCACATTACAGCATGTTGGCTACAAACTTATTATTATCACTTCATACATTAGTTGTATCTAATTGTATGTTTTATGTTCTTCCAACTTCTTATTTGGTGTAATGTGTATTAAATAATTTTGTCTGTATTTGTGAAAAATCAAAAAAGTAATTTCTCATAAGTTTCTTGTGACCAGTAATAGAAAATCTCGAAAGCAACTATATTAATTTACCTATCAAAAAATTGTTTTCTTTTACTTAGCCCCAACACCTGTAAATAAATGGTTAGCAAATATAACACTAGTACTTTTTCCAAATATTAAAATGTCAGAATCAAGTTTAAGACTTAAAAATTTCTTGTTATTTAAATAAAATGATTTTTTCTCTAAAAAGTATAAAATTACTGAAATTACATATATTTATGCATATTAATAATTATATCATACTGTTACAAAAATAAAGATAATACTATTATAAGCAATTCCAAAATGTGCGTAGGTAAAACATGTATTTCAAACACATACCTACTCAACACGCTCTCACGTGTAGTATTTTATGTTTGATATGTATATTTTGTCAGCACATGATACAACACAACTTTTAAAATCGTATATTAGCGCTCATACATATTTTTGCACGCATGCGTATTAGTTCAGACCTCTACAATTTTAGAGTCGTCTAGTACCGCTTGCTATTCTTTGAAATAAAACGTACATAATTACTAATAATAATTCTTTAATAATGGCACCATCTGTGTAATTTGAGTTGAACTATTTTGCCTTACCGACCCCGCATTTAAATATGTACTAGTGCTGCCACAACGGCCAGTTAGCAAATTTTTAACCTGCCGACCTGGCCTTAAGGCCGTTTGTTAATATTCTTGACACCCCCCACTACTACTTCAGCAAGCCACGCCCTGTGAGCCAAGTCGATCTTCGGCCCGCAACACAAGTTTTACCACCACCGGTAAAATAACTCTTATTTATAAAATGAAATTTGTGCAGGGTTGATTAAGTGTAAAGAAAATAAGTCAAAATTAACATTAATTTATTGTAACAAATTATGGAAAACAAAATTGCATTAGGTGTCCCCCTCGCTCAATGCAAAGAAGTCGAGGTATTTTAAAATTATGTTTGCAGCATCATTTAAATCATTTAATCGCTGGAAATCATTAAAACAATACATCCTCACCTATCTTCACTTGTCGTGGGTAATTCTTCGTAGACCATTTGTTTGATCGTGCCTCACATAAACAATGTGATGGTGTTAAATCCGGGGACCTCGCTGGCCAGAGAATAGGTCCTCCTCGGCTTACCCACCTTTCTCCGAATTGTTCTTGCAGTTCTGCCTTCGCAATTTGGCTAAAATACGTGGGTGTCTCAACCTGTTGAAACCAGAATTCATTTTTGCTATTGACGGGTATATCTTCCAATAAAATTCTAACTTCATCTCAGGCAGGTTGTAAATTAAAGATGGAATAAATGGTGTGAAATTAGCGGGCGAAATATTTTACAATTTGCCCATCTTCACTTTTTATTTTATCTACATTTGGAGGCTAAGGCGCCTTATCTAGTAGAAGTAAAGCTTCACCAGACCAAGTAGCATTAGTTTTTCTAGTAGCAGCAGTTTTTCTTCTTCCAAAAGAGTTCTATTTTATCTGCAATGAATGAACAGTTGGTGCAATGTAAACCAAATTCTCCTATTTTATTTTTTAACTGAATTTTAAGCGGATCCACGAATTCTGGTTGAGAAGACAATTTTTCTCCGGAAATTTTCAAAAAAGCGAATTTCAGACCGCTTTTCAAAACGTTGAAGTCATCCCTCTCTAGTTGTAAATTGTTTTTCATTTTCTGTGACTTGTGAATGAATTAGTTTTGTTTTTTACTTAATTATTTCATCAGTTGCAATAAAGTTTTTATTTATTTGATCAAGAAATCATCTATACACTTTATTTTTGCATTTTGGGGAACTCGAAACTCTAGTCCTTCGCTTGACTGGTCGTTCGTCAATTTAATCCCTTCAAAAAAATATATCAGAGATCTGAAATCCCCGTCCAAATTGCAAAAAATCATATTATTTCATTTGTAAATATTTTTTCTTTTTTTCTCTAATAGATAAACGAATGGTTGGACCAAATCGAAAACGAATTTCCAGAAAAAGTGACAAGCGTGGTTGCAGGACGCAGTTTTGAAGGGCGAGACATTAAGGGAGTGCTGATTTCTTTCTCCCCGAACAACACTAACAAGGGTGTCTTTTTGGAAGCAGGAATTCATTCGCGCGAGTGGTTAGTCGATTATTTACATAATTTTTTCCAATTAAAAAAATGTATCTGACAGGATTTAACAGCTCAAAACGAACTGAACTTTCGAGATTAACTGCATAACTTCTATAAGGTAGTAGAAGATATAATAGTGTATAGTAAGAGTATAGTAAGCACAATTAGAGAAGGACTTATGTCATCATTGCAATGAACGTATTTTTGTCCGTCTAGTTCATTTTATCCCACCACTTTTTGACTAGATTTGTCAACAATGCATGCCTACTACGTAAAATAGCCAAAAATTAAGTAAAATATAAGCGTGAAAAAGTTATATTTCATAACTTTATTGGTAATTAATATGTGACTAACTTTCATGTAGTAGTATATTATTGAAGGAAGCAAAATATCTTCTGAATTATTAATTAATTGGTTTAATGTTATTATTATGAAATTATTCCGGTCCATATGTACTTATAATCATCGTAAAGATGTCTTATTAGAAAAATATACTTTACAAGTTGAAACCAAATTGTTAAAATCGTAAAATCTTTACTAAAGAAATGATAACTTTCATATTGAGAAAACTGATGTCATCATTGAGGTGGGTCTGTTGAATTACAGTGTTTTGCGATTTAAAGAAGACGTTGCTATTTGCGTTAGACGTGGCTATGGACATCCAAAATTACTAAATAAAAATGATCACATTTCAAATAAACCCACTAAATTTTTGTTGAACAAATCCTCTTTCATCGCAATTAATTATTTCTTTTTTTTTTATGTTTTTCTAATGAAACTTGTTTACATAAATCGCATGATACAGAATTTAACAAAATACAGAATAGCTAAGCAAGATTTAGCTAGCTATTAATTTCATAGGTACATCTAAGCTAGATGATCTGATTGGTTGAACATAGAGAATGGGCGCCATATTAGACAAACAATTTTTTTTCAAATCGTCGAAATTTTATTACACATTCCTTGCATAGTACGAAATCATTCCAGAACTCCTTTCGCTACAGCATTGCAGATGTGATGAACAACTTACCATTTAATCATAGAATGCTAACATTTCTTTTATTTAGAAGGGATATTTTAAACATGCTATTCATTAGTGAATTTGCCTATTAATATTGTGCAAAAGTGTAAATAAGAATAAATCGATATTTATATTCCGTCTAAAACAAATGTTTTAAAAAGTGCATAACAAGATTATGTCTTCCACAAACATAAAACATACAACAAGAAAAATAAATTTTATATTTTTCCTTAACTTACTATATCTCCGAAAGTTCATGAAAATGTAGAAATAAAGAAATATAGATTTTGCAATAAGCGAGATTCCTACGCTAAAAATGTTTTCTGGGACATATTGTATTTACTGGCTTTTCATATAGCACAATTTAATATTTAGCGTTTTCAAAAATGATTTGATGAGAATTTTAATTCTTATTATCAGTAAGTAGGTTCAAACGACTTAAAAACATTTGGAATACAATCCATCATCTCAACAAATTGAGATAAAAGGCTTTGATATCTATTTGAAGTACATGCAAGTCCCATTTTAGATGTTGTCAGGGTGATCCAATTCCCTAATGTTTTATCCTTGACAAATCTTCTAGATTATCTAGAAATTGTGAGACAGTATAAGAGCACACTTCAACAAAAAAAACTTCCACGGACTATTTATTAATAAATGCACTCAAGTTTATCTAGACCCGCAGCGTGTCTGACTTTAATACTTATTGATTTTTATTACATGCAAATAATGAAAATCCGTCAAAACAAAGTCGCTGGAATAAGAACATTTGAGTGCAGTATTAAGTATGCGGATTATATAATTAATATGATTTGAGTTTGCATTCAATTAATAAATTATTAATAGAAATATCACAGGATTTTTTTTTGCGTCAACAGATGCTAACAAATATATTAATAATTATTAAAATGATAACATAATAATGTCTCCATTGAACTGCTGGCACGTACTGGTGTGGAAGGAAGTTATTGTACGTATTTAAATAGTATCTCAGCTGATATTATACCGTGCCTTCAAATACTTTCCTCATTAGACACGGCCATGCTTTTTTTTTATTGGTTGGTGACAATGCATAAGTTACCACTTTAAGGCAGGTCAGTTATGGCAATATTGACCAATCATAATGTATAAAATGAGTATTTTGAATAACTTGTCATATATCCGGTATGTTCGATTATGTGTTCAGTGGCGTAACATACATATTCTAGGCATGTTTTTTCTTATATTTTCTTTAATACAGTTAGAATAAGTGTAACTATATTAAAAAGAGTAAAAGGATTGAAAAAATAATGCACTCACGATATTACTTTAATTATTATTGGACTAAGAACCTATTTTAAATGATTTTCGACAACATACGAAGTGTACATATACCATATACAAAATATTTATGCACGCCTATGCATTGCGGCGGCCATATTGAGTTACCACTTTGGACAAATATTATTATTAAGGAGACTCTCTCCTGTTCTATTCTTTCCTCGTAGATAAGAGGCGTCTATAGTTTGAATTTAAGTATGACAACTGTCAGAATTTGAAGTTTTCAAAAGCCTTAGCATGTGCACCAATTGATTACTTAAAAACCTTAAAAAACAGCCTACTCCAATGAGGAAAATATTTGAAGGCACCATAATGTCTCTTATCTTTTATAATACCTGTTGATTCCTCCTTTTTTGAAGGAATATAAATGCTTGTAGTTTAAATATTAAATAAAACACTGATAATATGTCACTCTCTTTAATTTATCTAACACTTAACTTTTAAATTGTTGAAGCCTAACACAACTGCTTTGTTTGGATGTTTGTGTAGAACTTGCTTAAATGTGAATTGTTGAAGCCTAACACAACTGCTTCGTGTGGACGTTTGTTTAGAACTTGCTTAAATGTGAATTGTTGAAGGCTAACACAACTGCTTCGTGTGGACGTTTGTTTAGAACTTAATATATTTTATGGTTATTTTATCAAAGATTCTTCCCTTTTCCCATTTACAATAATTTCTTTTCATGAGTAGGAGGGGAGATTATTTATCAAGAAAAATGACTAAACACATGGGGTTGGAAATTACAGTAAGATATTTGAGTGAAACGTAAATACCTACCAAGTAATAAAATAATGGTTATAGACTCTAATGTTTTTATGGCGGTCGCGTCGAACGAGCCCCAGCTATTGTATCTTTATAATGATTGGCAATAAACTAGATATTTACATACATTTCTTCACAATAGAAGAAAAATCTGGATTTTTCTGACTAAACTTGTAGTTTTAGAATGCATATGCATATACAGTGTGAGTTAACAATATTTGAACTTAACGTATTGTACATAAATATATACAACAATTGTCTTTCTTAAACAATATTACTTATCGTCCTGAACAATATCTTTTTAATACTTCGAATGCATCGGAGAGTAACGGAGCTGCAATATCAAAATCTAGTAATTTCTGTTATGAGAGGAATGCCTAAATTAAAAATGCCGTTGTATTAGTTTAATGAAATACATTGTTGAGAGGTTTATCTAAAAAAAATGTCAGCTCTGAAATTTTTTCATTCTCATTCCCGCATTAGAAATTACTAATAGAATTATTTCAATAATTCAACATCAAAAATTTGTTTTATTAAAAATACTCGTTTGAAGGAAGAGCACATGCAATTTTCTTCAAACTATTGTCTTCCAAAGAGTTTCGTAATTCCGTTAATTTTGCTTTATATAATTCTGAAGATATTAGTTCAAGTCCCATTTCAAAATTATCAACTTCTATCCACTCATAAATTGATATATCGAATGGGATTATTAATGGGTCTATTAAATCTGGTTTAATTAGGAAGGAAAATATAGGCATACAAGTTTTAAAGTCTTTGCATCTTTTGGAAAATTCCTCCTTAAGTGCTTCAACGTAGGTTTAAAGTTCATCTTTGTCTATGGTCGATGTATTTTCAAACGCTTTAACATTTGGGAAGTAGTTGTAGGTACTATTACTGATATTACGGGAAAATATATGTATTTAATTTTGTAGCAAAGCACTTTTTAAAAATGTGTCCTCTATGTATTCGCCATCCGTGAAAGGTGTGCCTTTAGCAGCTACACAATAAGCAATTACGATACTACATTCGATCGCATTAGGTTTGTTTTCAATTGTTTCACAAAAAATTGTAACTTGTTTCTTATATCCAATAACACCTCTTTTTATATCCTCAAATTTTTCATGGGAATCCTTAAATATGGACTGATGTTTATTTTGAAAATGTCTTAGTACACATGCCGCGCTGGCGTGCAGAAAAGATGACCAAACTTGATCATGCTGTAAAGTGCCACTGAAAATTGTACCGCGTGCCAATTCTGGCACGCGTGCCATATCTGGCATACGTGCCATATCTGGCACGCGTGCCATATCTGGCACGCGTGCCATAGGTTGCCAACGCCTAATGTAATGTTTACAAAAAAAATGAGCAAACAGGGACAACAACGCAATTATTTCAACACTTATATGTTACTAAAATTTAGACATGTTTTAAAACTTTAATTTTTTGACATTAATTTAACTATTTTTCTACGTTAGTGTAATTATTTTTTTAATTTTTATTATTATTTGGTTTACTTGATTTAAATATTTTGATATTTCAATAATTTGTACAAGACAGAGCAGGAAATCTGTGTTTTAAGAAACACAACTTGTGTTTCTTAAAGTGCAAATTTTATATCCAAAGTTATGATAATCAACATTTCATTTTTGTATATGATATGTAAAAACACTGTTTTTTTTTACAAAGGGTTTCACCGGCTACAATTACCTACATAACCAACGAAATTTTGAGAAGTGAAGATCCGGCTATACGTGCTTGGGCAGAAAAATACGACTGGTATGTTTTCCCAGTGTTTAATCCAGATGGCTATGTATTTTCACACACAACGGTAAATATTTTTACAAAAATTATGTTTTAATAAAAATCCTGTTTTACATTTATCATTTGTTTGACAAAGTTATAGTTGTCCTGTTCTTTGTCAAGTTTATAGTTTACCTTAATTGTTTTACAGTTTATCAAGTTTTTTGATGAATTAGTAAAACAACAGTCCAAAAGCAATAGTTGCAAAATAATTAAAGGGTTGACTATTTTCAAAGATTGCACTATATAAAAAATAAACACAATGTTCACAAAGTAATAGGATATTTAATTTAAGTTATGCTAACTTTATATTATCTATTCTAAAAAGAAATGTTTGTGTACATTATACACTAATGGCAAAAAAATATAATATAGCCACTAAAAACTTAATCGGCTTGATAAGTGTAAGAAATCACTTGTCAATTTTCACTTAATCAAATTCTTCATCAATAATGTGATTAAAAAATTGATAAATGTAATACAGTCTTTACATTACCAAACTATGACCAATCTCAAACCTTTTTCTTGTAATCAATTCCGTTTAATTCGAGGTAAATTGCGAAAGTAAATTCGGTAAAAGTAATTTCTACCACCAATACTTACAATCAAACTTAGGTATATGCCTCCTATGTTTGCATATAATCTTGAAAACGATCGCGAGCAGTTTCTGGTACAGACAAGTTTTATTTCAAGTCCAGCCAAGCGGCCATATTGCACTTAAATGGTAGTGTATCTATAAAAAGAATTTAATACTTTCTTGGAGTTCAATGTACAAGCCTTAAGGCTGTATTACACTTATCAATTTCTTGACCAAGTTATTGAGCAAAAACTTGATCAAGTTAAAATTGACGACAATGTCGTATTACACTTGTAAAGTCGACTTGATCAATTTCTTAGCCAAGAACTTGGTAGCTTAGAACATGTTCTATTTTTCTTCTCAACTTGATCAAGTTTTTAGTGATTTCTTGTAATATTCATGTTATAAAGTTTTTTGCCAACTGTCTAAAATGTAAACACAAATTCCATTTTAGAATATCGTTAAAAATGACATGTCAATTTGATACTTCTTGAAAGAATTGTATGCATAAATTAATTATTTTCTTTTGTATCTCTTGTGCAGTTATTTTTACATTGAATATCAAACACAAGTCTTCGCTAACTTTATTAATTTTTTTATTTCGTACTTTTGCACTATTGGTACTACTTATTCACCTAAAAACTTGGTCAAGAAATTGATAAGTGTAAAACAGCCAAGGTCAACAATAACTTGATCAAGAACTTGCCGACAATTTCTTGGTGAATAACTTGGTCAAGAACTTGATAAGTGTAATACAGCTTTTACACTGGTTGGCTGGCAATGCACGTCATCGTTCGTCTATATTTTAGCCGTTGCCAAGTTTTCACTTTTTGCGAAACATCACCCGTAATAATAAGGTTATGTCGTTATACAGGGTGTTTAAAAAAGATGCGGCAATATTAAAGGGGTTGATTGTCCAGGTCATTTTATACAAAAAAGTTTATAATAAACAAGGTCCGCAAACGCTTCGTTACCGATCTACAGCGTGTTGAAGTTTAATTAAAAGAAACAGTAAAAATTAGATTTCTCCAAGACGGCATTAAAGATCATAATGAAATTTTAGGCGTGTTATTTTTCAAGAAAAAAGTAGGACGCCGCTGATTTCTCTAAAAATAAAAATATGTTTCTATTCTTTGTTCAATTGTGAAGAAAAAAGCTCTCTTAGCTTTTTATCGTACGACGTAACGTGTTTTAGTTAAAAAAAACACACATTTTAGTGCATGTACATTTATCATGCTTACAAAAATATTTTTAAAAACAGTCCTGTTTTATTCACTGACATATTGAATGACATATGATTAATAATTTTGTATGTGTCGAATTTGTTGAATTTCCTTATCATGAATCGCTATACAAATGGAGAGATGACCGACATGCACTACATTTATGTATTGCTCCTGATAGAAAAACTTTCGAAAGTATTCATCGGCGTCTTTATGAAACAGGCACATTAAGACGAAATGGAGGAGCAGGAAGGCCAAGGACAGCAAGAACGGTAGAGCTGGAAGAGGATGTGCTATACATGATTGAAGAAGATCGAGGTACTTCTACTCGAAAAATTGCTGACGCTTTGGATGTAAGTAATGGGACTATTTGGCACATTCTGAAGGAAAATTTGTTGTACCCATTCCATATACAACGAGTTCAAGCATTACTTCCTGCTGTTTTTCCTCCTCGCATTGCATTCTGTAAATGGCTTTTGCAGAAAATGGTTCAAATCCCTCAATTCCTGATGTTGATTCTTTTCACCGATGAAGCGAATTTTTCAAGAAATGCAATACGCAATTTCATAATAACCATGTATGGTATGACGAAAATCCACATGAAATTGTTGAAAATCATTTTCAACATCAGTTTTCTTTGAACGTTTGGCTTGGGATTGTGGGTGACTGCCTAATTGGACCGGTATTTTTACCAAGGAGACTAACCGGAGAGGTGTATCGCAACTTTTTGAAAAACACGCTCCATGGATTTCTGGAGGACGTACCATTAGCAATTAGAGATGCAATGTGGTATATGCACGATGGCGCACCAGCCCACTTTAGTCAAGTAACTCGTGATTTCTTAACACAAGCATACGGAAATCGCTGTATTGGCCGAGGTGGACCACACTTATGGCCTGCACGATCCCCGGACTTAAATCCCCTGGATTTTTTCCTCTGGGGCCATTTGAAGTCATTGGTGTACGCTACTCCATTGGAAAACGTAGAAGATTTAAGAAATCGAATCATTGCTGGGTGCAACTCAATTGAAACCGATCCTGTTGTTTTTGAGAGAGTTCGCCAGTCGATGAGGAGAAGATTGGATTCTTGCATCCGAGCTCGAGGTGGTCACTTTGCACAGTTATTGTAATTTTTGCTTGCTAAAATTGTTGGTATGGCAAAATATTTGTTTTTGCCCTTAAATAAAACCCTTGTGATTTAAAAAAAAAATTCTGTAATAAATGTACATGCACTAAAATGTGTTTTTTTTACTAAAAAACGGTACGTCGTATGATAGAAAGTTAAGAGAGCTTTTTTCTTGACAATTAAACAAAGAATAGAAACATATTTTTATTTTTAGAGAAATCAGCGGTGTCCTATTTTTTTCTTGAAAGATAACACGCCTAAAATTTCATTATGATCTTTAATGCCGTCTTGGAGAAATCTAATTTTTACTGTTTCTTTTAATTAAACTTCAACACGCTGCAGATCGGTAACGAAGCGTTTGCGGACCTTGTTTATTATAAACTTTTTTGTATAAAATGACCTGGACAATCAACCCCTTTAATATTGCCGCATCTTTTTTAAACACTCTGTATATGTGTGCCATAAATTGTCAGGTATGCCATCGCTATAAAATATAAATATCGGAGATCAAGATGACTTTTAAAATAAAGGGAAGTACATTTATGTTATTCAAAAGATACATTTTCTTAACTGTCTAATCAAGAGAATTATTATAAACATAACTAATGGAATAATTGACGCTATTTCTCAGTTCTAAATAAAACTGATTTGATAGGTGGCAACTATTTAGAAATTTTCCCACCATTCCTGACCTAATTATGACGTACATTGCCAGATGCAAAATTTCAACCATAAATTTAGTAATATTTAAGCTTGATAAATTTAATATGGTCGTTTTGTTTGGATCTGTAAACATGGCAACCTGAAATATGACGTCATTATCTACATTATTTTAGAATCGAATGTGGAGGAAAACACGTGTGCCCTACGGAACTTGTTACGGTGCTGATCCCAACCGAAATTGGGACTATAGATGGAACACTGGTGGTACGAGTAACAATCCATGCAGTGACTTATTTCGTGGACCTTATCCATTTTCCGAACCCTCTGTTGCAAGTGCTGCGCGTTACATAGACTCCATACAAGAAAAAATAATAGCTTACTTTGCTGTGCACTCTTTCTCGCAAATGTTGCTGTTCCCATTCGGCCACACTACCGACCATTTAGCAAACCATGACGAACTGGTAAGTGAACAGAAAACTTGAAGATGGTTGCGTCCAACCAACAAACTGCTGTTGCCAATGTTTATTTTTCGATTTAGTGCTTGTTTCGAACTTATTTTTGAGTCACTTAAGTTTTCTAAACAAATTGTTTGGAAATATTTAGTTCTTCATACAAAAAAACCTTAATTACCTACTGCCGTGGAATTAACAGTAGCATATCACCATATGACTGCACACTGCACACGGCATCAATGCTGCACGGCACTTGTATTTTGCACTTTTAAATGGCCTTGAGATTGTAAGCCATGTGCACCTAACGTAATACGTTTTCATGGATTTTTCTAAGACTTTGTTACTTTAATTCAAATCTTAATTCTTGTGTCCTATATTTTTGGAACAGTATCCTTAGTAGCAAAATCACTATATGTACCGGGTGGCCAACTAAGAATGGTCGCCGGCTATATCTCAGAAACCAGTGGTCATATTGCTTTCGGGTAAAAAAATTGCAAGTAAAAGTGCCCAAGAGAAAATGCTGGAAATTATTTTGGAGTTTGTAAAATGTCCGCAAGGGGGCGTAACAGTCAGGATCAATGTTAAATTTAGAATTCCTTCATATTTTTACTAATTAAGGGGTATTGAAAATTTCTAAATTTTATTCCTTACACATTCTTTAATACTTTTAAAGCTTTTATAATTATATCAGTTAATTTGGCGTAACACTGTAGATATGTTGACCCCGAGGTTAAATTTTGGCCCTGTAAAAGCTATTATCTTCCATCACTTTTTATAATGAAGCCATTATTTGTACTACGTCTTGCACATTTTTCACTATCTAGTGAAATAAATTGGTGGGGGCAGTTCAGATGTTTATTTAAATAAACTGGGATTACTCCCGTTTGGCTTAACCGATTTGAATAAGTTTGATCTCATTTAAAAGAGCCTTGTTTGCTCTACAAACTGAACTTGTGTTTTTGTATCTCGGACTTTTGCTGTCGCCGGTAGATGGCGTTATCTGAAATGTAAGCAAATATTAGGCTTTTTTTTCAAAAGAGTTAAATACAATGATATGTTTCTTTTTACATAAGCTAATAAAGAATTAAATCCTCTACATTTCGGTAAAAAAACCAAATTTGTATGTTTTTTAGAACAGGAGATATTGACAAAAATAGATCAAAATTCATAAGTTCTCCTGTTTTACTGGCCTTTTTTTTATGAAGCTAACAATTTTGAGCTACATATATTATTATTATCTAACATATTATTATTATCAAGAAAAATGTTATACCATTTTGAAAGACCCTGTTTAATAAAGCAAGATTATTTTTAATACTTATTTTAATCCAAAAAATATACCATTGAAAATAAAAAAGTAAGGTATGAAAAAATAAAACAATAACTCTGTGTTAAAACGACCAATTGTGAAAATAATAAATATTATTGTCAGTTTTTGATTGATTCCGTTTACTTTTTTGTGTTTAGGAAAACTTCTCTTTTAGTGAGATGCGGTTAGCGAATGAAGAGACATTCGATATGATTGGTGTCTATTTCGAATGCATGCGAAATGCTACATTTTTTTTCAAAGTGTATGTTACGCAGTTCCCTGGAAGACGACATTATGCAAGCAGTGTTTTTCATAGGTTAGTGGAAAGGCTTTGGACTACCGGAAATAATTAATCTTCCGGTGTATAGAAGGCAACCTTCTGGTCGAACCGAAGAAAATGCTATAAAAGTATTAGAATATATTGAATATAATTCACATGTAGTGACCGAAACCACAAGTAGAGAGTTGGGCACTTGTAGAACTACGGTCCCAAAAATATTGAAAAATTTAAGTTAAAAATAAAACAAACTTTATTTCGAGATTTTTTGTAGGGCCTTTGTTAGATTTGCTTTATCTCCTACAGTTTGTTTTAATACTTTTAAGCATTAAGCATAACAGTTGTTTTTAACTTTCCGTACTCGGTTCCCTTAAGTTTAACTCATACATTCATCTGCCTATTTATTGTCTGTTTACCGGCCACGGCCATTTTTATCCGATACCGTTTATATAGACCACAGTAATACTTTATAATAGTAAGTTACCTAAAACGTGTCTAACAAGTTTGGATAAATTTGATCTCACAGTTTCGTTCACGTTTGCCATATTATTTTCAGGATGTATCCTTATTACATCGTTCTTCATCAAGATTTAACGGCTGAAGATTTCGATCGCCGGATTCACTATTGTCAATGGCTATTAAATATGGTAGCGGAAACCCCGAAATTCTTTCTCGCGTCCTATGTACGGATGAGGCAACATTTAATAGCAATGGTGGTGTGAACTTGCACAATATGAACTATTGGTCCAGGACAAATCCGCGTTGGATGCAGGAAGTTTAGCATCAAGGCCACTGGTCGGTAAACGTGTGGTGCGGTATTCTAGGAGGTAAAATTACTGGACCCGTTTTCTTTAACCGACATCTCACTGGAGAGGTTTATTTAATTTTTTTTATGAATTAGCTGCTCCTTCTAGCATGCAGAAGATGTCCCTCTGGACGTTCGTCGTGATAAGTTTTTTCAGCACGATGGGTGCCCGGCGCATTTTGCGGCAAGCGTCCGGAATTTCTCAGATCAGACATATCCTGGCAAGTGAATTGGACGGGGTAGTATATTTCCCTGGCCCGCCAGGTCACCAGACCTCAACATCCTAGATTTTTATTTTTGTGAGAGAGTTAACGACATTGTTTTTGAAAACCGGCCTACAACAAGACAAAATATAATGAAGAAAATTATAGCAGCAGTACGAAACATATCGGAGGCGGAAATTGAGACTTCTGTTTTATCCAAGCGGCAAAGGTTGCAGGCTTACATTAACAATGATGGGCGCCATTTTGAACAATTAGGCCGTCATTAAAAATTTTGCAAACCAATCTTTACAGTAATGTAACTGTAGTTATTTTTGTGTTTAATATTAGTTTTATTCTGATAGTGTTAGTATTAATTGTTAGTATAGTAAATCATGGTATATGAAAATTTGAAATACTTACATGATTTTCGAACGTTTACATAAAATTACATTTATGTAGTTTTGGTTTCTTAAACAGGAACAAACAAAATGTTATACATATTTTTATTTAATATATTTTTATATATTTTGCATCGGTATTACAGGAATGCCTTTCAAATTTCTTCCGCTTTTGTGACATTTTATTATTTGGTCTGCGTGTTAGAATTTTACTGAATTTTTGATTTATATATACAGGGTTATTCACGCTATACGGCACGGAATATTGTGGCCAAAATACGTGACTTTCAAAAAGTTTCACTTTTGGGATATATGGGGGTCTATTATAGTTACTTTTTAAAATTATTTTCATATTATACAGGGTGTTCCAAGAGCCCTAAAAGTATCAAAGTTGTGTTTTTTTAAATGGAACCCCCTGTATATTATTGTATTTTCGGATTCTCCGATCAAAATAAGTGTCTGTTTTCATAAGGTTTACAATACCTAAACCTTAAGGTTTTTTAAATAATTTGAATTTTGCCAAAATCTAACCTAATTTTCATGTTTCAAATACTTAAGAAGTATTTAAGTTATGTAAGCGAAATTTACAGCGAAGTGTAACAATATATCATATTTTATATCCCAATCATAATAAACTTGCCATCTTATACAGGGTGTCCAAAAATTAAAACTAATCAAATAAGAACTTTAAGTGGCTATAACTTGATTAATTTAAATAGAACGCCATATTTTTTAACTTACCAGGAAATGTACTTTTTAATTACCTATCGAATGGTATTAGGGTGTTCTATAGCTAAGTCTTCGCGTTTTTACAGAATACGCCAAAAAATCGTTTTTTGCACCATTTGGTGTTTTTTAAATAAAAGTTCTAATGTATCTAGTTGCCTATGGTATTTAGAAATGTCACATAAATTCATTTAGTCTGTCAGTTTAGTCTGCAAAGTCTGTTTTTGCTATAGTGGTATTATTTTTTGTAATTGTGGAAGTTTAGATCGTTATTATTTGAATATTGTTGTGGTGTTGCTTAGTCAAAATGAAGATTTACCCAAAAGAAGAGCGTATTGATATGATTTTTATCCTAGGAGAATGTCATCAAAATTGTTTATTGGCTTCTCGAGTTTATGCTCAAAGTTTTCCGGAAAGAAATCATCCTAAGCCAGCCGTTTTTGAGAGATTATTAAACCAGTTTCAGGAAAGTGGAAGTGTCAGTTATAAAAAACCCATTACAAGAAAACCTGTCACTGAAGATGAAGAAAATGTTTTTACGGTAGTTGGTTCAGTTATCGAAAATCCCAATGTTAGTCAAAATCAGATATCCGAAAATACTAACATTAGTCAAGCAAGTATTTCAAGAATTCTTAAAAAACACAGATTTCATCCTTATAAAATCCAGCTCTGCCAAGAACTTTATGGAAATGATTTTGACAACCGAACTGAATTTTGCATGTGGGTGTTAGATAAAGTGGCAGAAAATAAAAACTTTTTTGAAAATGTGTTATTTAGTGATGAATGTATTTTTCATAACAATGGTCTCGTGAATAGACACAACTTCCATTATTATTCTGATTCGAATCCGCATGAATACAGAGTCATGAGAAATCAGAATAGGTGGTCCGTTAATGTGTGGGGTGGAATACTGGGCCAATATTTAATTGGACCCTATTTTTTTGAAGGACCTTTAAATGGTATGATGTTTCTCGATTTTCTTTTACACCAACTTCCAGTATTATTAGAAGAAGTCCCTTTAAACATCAGAACAACCATGTGGCTTCAACTGGATGGAGCTCCGCCTCATTATCATCGCGAGGTTCGGCAATTTTTAAATGCCAACTTTCAAAACAGGTGGATTGGAAGAAATGGATTTCAAAATTGGCCCCCCAGATCCCCGGACTTAACTCCACCAGATTTCTTTTTATGGGGATACATAAAAGGAATTGTCTACAATACGCCTCCGACAACACCACACGATATAAAAATACGCATAAGAGACGCTTTTGAAACTGTAACCCCGCAAATGTTGTCCAGAGTTAGCAGTGGTTTTGAAAAAAGAATATGTAAGTGTCTGGAAATGGACGGTCGACATTTCGAACATCTGTTATAAATATTTTGCTTCTGTTTTATGTTATCGTTGATATGTTATTACCATTATTGCTGTTATAGCCTGTTAGATTATAAATAACGTTCCAAGTTTCTGAACATTTGTAACGATATTCGTCATTATTATTCTTATAATTGTAAATTATCTGACATTTCTAAATACCATAGGCAACTAGATACATTAGAACTTTTATTTAAAAAACACCAAATGGTGCAAAAAACGATTTTTTGGCGTATTCTGTAAAAACGCGAAGACTTAGCTATAGAACACCCTAATACCATTCGATAGGTAATTAAAAAGTACATTTCCTGGTAAGTTAAAAAATATGGCGTTCTATTTAAATTAATCAAGTTATAGCCACTTAAAGTTCTTATTTGATTAGTTTTAATTTTTGGACACCCTGTATAAGATGGCAAGTTTATTATGATTGGGATATAAAATATGATATATTGTTACACTTCGCTGTAAATTTCGCTTACATAACTTAAATACTTCTTAAGTATTTGAAACATGAAAATTAGGTTAGATTTTGGCAAAATTCAAATTATTTAAAAAACCTTAAGGTTTAGGTATTGTAAACCTTATTAAAACAGACACTTATTTTGATCGGAGAATCCGAAAATACAATAATATACAGGGGGTTCCATTTAAAAAAACACAACTTTGATACTTTTAGGGCTTATGGGACACCCTGTATAATATAAAAATAATTTTAAAAAGTAACCATACTAGACCCCCATATATCCCAAAAGTGAAACTTTTTGAAAGTCACGTATTTTGGCCACAATATTCCGTGCCGTATAGCGTGAATAACCCTGTATATATATATATATATATAAATATGAAGAGAAATGTCTTGAATTAGCGGCATTTAAATTAAATTGATGACAATTACTTGCATTATTTTAATAATTAATGATTTTTAAGGAAAAGAAACACACACCCCGAGGACTAACACATATGCATCAGTTTCGTTTTTACCACTATAACGTGAACACTCGTCAGCTCGGTCTGTAATGTGTTCATTTTCCTATCCTCCGAAATTTGTATATATAGTTTCGGAAACGATCTATGCAAGCATGAGAGATACTTTCATATCATTCTCATTTTAATGAAGGAACCATATTAATTACTATGAGTGCACTAAGTATGCAGTAATATCGTAGAAGGAAAACATAGTAATTAATATGGTTCCTTCATTAAAATGAGAATGATATGAAAGTATCTCTCATGCTTGCATAGATCGTTTCCGAAACTATATATACAAATTTCGGAGGATAGGAAAATGAACACATTACAGACCGAGCTGACGAGTGTTCACGTTATAGTGGTAAAAACGAAACTGATGCATATGTGTTAGTCCTCGGGGTGTGTGTTTCTTTTCCTTAAAAATCATTAATTATTAAAATAATGCAAGTAATTGTCATCAATTTAATTTAAATGCCGCTAATTCAAGACATTTCTCTTCATATTTAAATATATACGGCAAAGAAACAAGATTATATGTGTTTAATATATACATTAATCACATATAAAATATTAATTGTAATTATCCAGAATGAAATTTGGATTTCTGTGTTCCAACACAGAGTGCACTAAGTATGCAGTAATATCGTAGAAGGAAAACATAGTAATTAATATGGTTCCTTCATTAAAATGAGAATGATATGAAAGTATCTCTCATGCTTGCATAGATCGTTTCCGAAACTATATATACAAATTTCGGAGGATAGGAAAATGAACACATTACAGACCGAGCTGACGAGTGTTCACGTTATAGTGGTAAAAACGAAACTGATGCATATGTGTTAGTCCTCGGGGTGTGTGTTTCTTTTCCTTAAAAATCATTAATTATTAAAATAATGCAAGTAATTGTCATCAATTTAATTTAAATGCCGCTAATTCAAGACATTTCTCTTCATATTTAAATATATACGGCAAAGAAACAAGATTATATGTGTTTAATATATACATTAATCACATATAAAATATTAATTGTAATTATCCAGAATAAAATTTGGATTTCTGTGTTCCAACACAGAGTGCACTAAGTATGCAGTAATATCGTAGAAGGAAAACATAGTAATTAATATGGTTCCTTCATTAAAATGAGAATGATATGAAAGTATCTCTCATGCTTGCATAGATCGTTTCCGAAACTATATATACAAATTTCGGAGGATAGGAAAATGAACACATTACAGACCGAGCTGACGAGTGTTCACGTTATAGTGGTAAAAACGAAACTGATGCATATGTGTTAGTCCTCGGGGTGTGTGTTTCTTTTCCTTAAAAATCATTAATTATTAAAATAATGCAAGTAATTGTCATCAATTTAATTTAAATGCCGCTAATTCAAGACATTTCTCTTCATATTTAAATATATACGGCAAAGAAACAAGATTATATGTGTTTAATATATACATTAATCACATATAAAATATTAATTATATATATATATATATATATAAATAAAATTATTTGCTCTTGGTCGTTTCTTTTATATAAAAATCCAAACTGTAAATTTCTTGGCATTTGCGACCATTTATTGATTTATTACCAATTATTCAAACATTTATGGTAAAATAAAAGTCAATTTTAAAAGACGTTTCGACAATTGTATATTGTCTTCCTCAGTTTTACATATACATAACATATTAAAATTCATTTTGTTTTAATGCTGTAAAAAAAAAAAAACACAATTACTTACAAAAAATTTCACTCCAAAACACTTCCCGAAAACTCACCACACACATGTATTATGTCATTATGTTGCTTAATTGTGTACAAAAGAACTTCATTGTTGTACAAATTATATTTACAGACTGTATACTATGTGTCTATTATGATTTTTAGCACCGTATGAATATTTCCTTTTCAAAGGATCAATGACAAATCAATATTAAACATGCAATTTTTTCCAGAGCGTTATTTCTTTATGTGCTGTTTATTTTTGCGCTTTCTTGTGTTGTATGACTTTATATTGTATGAAGGACATCGGAGATACAGGGTACTCTATTCATTTAATTGTGCTATTTTATAATATAGGGAAATAGATCCTAGACAATCCATCGATTTCGTTTCTGTCATTTACAGCATCTTGTGATCTCTTTATCTCTATCATTTCAAAGACATTTCTAGCCTTTGTGTTATTTTCTTTTTTGAGAACTTATACTTTATTAAAATCGAATGTGTGCCCCATTTTATCTTTGTGTTTCTTTAAAGATGTAGGATTTTTGGCGTATTTGTGCCCTTTTATTCGCTCTTCCAAAAGTCTTTTTTCGTCTTTTAAAATTGACTTTTATTTTACCATAAATGTTTGAATAATTGGTAATAAATCAATAAATGGTCGCAAATGCCAAGAAATTTACAGTTTGGATTTTTATATATATATATAGCAAAATAACAATTTTAGAGAAGGATGAAAATATATATTTCCTAATGTAAGAGAAGTGTGCATATAGTGATTTTGCTGCTAGGGGTCCAACTAATACCCATATCAAGAAAACTATGTATTGGCTGACAGAAAATGGTTAACTATTCAGGGACTTTATATAGTCTTAAAAATAGCTGCGCCATCTATTACGTTTTTGCGCAGAATTCGCAGAAAACTATTACAAACAGTCATGTCGCTGGGACAACACTGTTCAGTTCACTCTTGTCTCGTCCTCTAGAAGGATATAAAGAATTGGTTAGTTTTTGTTTATAATGTCAAATTTTATAAATATGTTAAATTCAAGCAGCAAACATAAAAATCGCTAAATGTAAATGGCGAATTCGTGAATGAATTAAATACACCCACTAAGACACTTTACATGCAAACCAGGTTTCATAAAATGTACTATATAAAAGTGAAAGTGAAAAAGTGTTTTATAAAGTCAAAATAAAAAATACTTAAATAAAATTTAATCATTGCAGATGGCTGTTTGTCTCAAGGGTATTGACGCTTTAGCTCAACGTTTTGGGACCCAATATGTATGTGGTAATATCGCCGAAACCATATGTAAGTACCTACATTATCGTTAATCAACGTTTAGGTATAAGGGGTTAAAAATAATTTCTTTGATATTCCACCAGTGCAAAAATACCGTATTCATAAAAAGAAATTTTGGCAAATTATATCAGAAAACGGCAATAGCTCAGTAATGGTCACTTTTAAAGTACATAATAACGTTTTACATGTTTATGGAGAGAAATTTAGGAAACAATTCAAAAATGAGCTGATACACCTGTATATCCAGTTTTCTGCACATGCAATTAGTAATTGAAAAAAAAAAACACGCTTGTTAAGACTTTTTATTGTGAGCAACACTACCAAAATTTGTGGCCACGTTTTCAACAAATATAATTTTATAAAAACATTGAACTTTTAAAAAAAGTGGTAAAAAGTCGAAAACTTTTTGAGCTATACTATCTATTACTTTTTGACTAGGAATTATACGGGGAACACAGAAGTGTAATATGGTGTTCCGTTTAAAAAACTATAACTACGGTCAGCCACCAAGTTAAGGAACACTTTGTATAATACAAAATAAATTTAGAAGGTAATTAATTAATAAAAAAATTACTCTGAGCTTTGAAAATAAGGTGATTTTGACAATAATTTTTTTTTACTGTTTTACGGGCCCCAATATTCTTATCTATACCTTTTCAACTTCAAATCGTTTAATGCGTCCGGTATAAATTGCTGAATATGCCCTACATATCTTTGATGGTTTGCCGGATTTATTGCATTAACATTAGTATGTATATACGAGGTATGTCTCAGAAGTGATGAGAATCAATTGTTTAGGCTAAATATGACAACGACAGCATCCGACTGGAGTCGACTACATGTGAGTGGAATGTCTAAGAACACAACCAGAACAGGCGCAGGCTACTAAGTCTAGTGTTAGTGACATGAGCGCTACGTATTTACCTTTAGGTTCCAATACCACGTTACATGTAAAATGCAGGCAAATGTCGAGCAGCAATATGCAATTAAATTTTGCGTTAAAAAAAGGAACTGCTTCAGAGACACTACAAATGGTAACATAATACACATATAGAGATGTTACGTTGTCGTCAGCAGAAGTTTTCAGATGGTACAAGACTTTCAAAGATTGTCGCGAAACCATCGAAGATGACCATTGCTCCGGACTGCCGTCCACGTCAAAAACCGATGAAAGCGTGGCGAATGTGTGTTCTGCGTTAGCAGACGGTTGACCCTCAGGTTGGTGGCACATGAGGTCAGCATGAGTAAGAACACCGTTTATCGAATTGTGACAAAGGAACTAGGCATGCGGAAAATTTGTGCAAATCTGGTGCCCAAGAACTTGTCTGATGAATAAAAGGAAAATCGCTTCTCCATTAGTCAACAATTGCGGTATCGCTTAACAACCCAACCCAACTTCATGCACAGAGTGGTAACAGGTGATAAGTCATGGGTATTTGAATATGATCCGGAAACAAAGCGACAAAGCGCTGAATGGCACACACCTGCATCACCGCGGCCGAAGAAAGCTCGCATGATCAAATCCTGAATCAAGTCGATGCTTATCATCTAATTTGATTCGCGTGGAATTGTCCACAAAGAATTCATACCGCCGGGCCAGACAGTGAATCAAACTCTTTATCGTAACGTCCTTGAACGTTTTCGGCAAAGAGTTCTGCGTGTGCGGCCTGACATTGCCAGCTCGTGGATCCTGCATCACGATAATGTCCCCAGTCACAGCTCATTTTCGGTTGGAGAATTTTTGACAGAGAAAAATATTCTAGTACTCCCACATCCGCCCAACATTCCAAACATGGCTCCATGTGATTTTTTCTTGTTCCAACGCTTAAGCGGTAATTGAAATGTTCCCATTACGGAACAATAAACAACATCCAAGCAGTCACGACACAGGTTCTAAACAGCCTATCGAAACAAGACTTCCAGAATTGTTACCAGGCATGGAAAACTTACTAAAGACGCTGTGTGCATTCCCAAGGGACATACTTTGAAGGGAACAATATTAATTTGTAGATAGATTCAATAAAACTCTTGAAAACTAATCATTCTCATTAATTCTGAGACACACCTCGTATTACCTCCTCTAATTGTTGTATTATAGACGAAACTCCGTCTGGTTTAAATTTGCTCTGCCCTCACCAGCTAAAATATGTGGCATACGCAGTCTTAAATCCCGTTTAACAACAGCTTTTAAGCTGGACCGGATGACGTTGTGGAAAAAGTAATAAAACATGTACGTAACTCTCTGGTAATCCCACTAACATACCTTATCAATGCGTCTTTCGATGCTGGAGAATTTCCGTCTAAATTAAAGAAAGCAGTTATCATCCCAATATTTAAAAAAGGCGACAAAACTAAGATCAATAATTATCGTCCCATCTCTCTACTATCGGTATTCTCCAAAATTTTTGAATATGCAATGCTGACTCGTCTAAATAACTTCATGTTAAAATTCAATATCCTATCTCCAAATCAGCATGGATTTCGAAAGAATAAATCCACTACTACAGCTTTGTATGACTTCTTCAAGTTTGTATTTAGTGAAATTGAAGACAGACGTAATCCACTTGCCTTATATTGCGATCTTACCAAAGCCTTTGACTGTGTTCAACACTGCCGCCTTCTGCATAAGCTTAACAGTTATGGAGTCCGGGGAAGGGCAGCTGAATGGATCTCTTCTTATCTGAAGGATCGAACACAGTGTATTAAATTACAACATTCGCACTCTAACAATGTGAAAAGCAGTTTTTATTCAACCGAGCTTTCTGTCAATATTTGTGTTCCTCAAGGATCCATATTAAGTCCAATACTTTTCATCCTCTACATTAATGCTTTGGGGTCTTTCCTTGTACAAGGCGTACCTATTATATATGCAGACGACACAACCATCTTGTCATCATGTTCCTCGCTTACTGAAACAGTAGATGCCACCGGGTCCATTATTCAGAATCTAAATAACTGGTTTAATGCGAACAAATTATGTCTAAACATTGATAAATCAAATTATACCATATTTCATCCTAGACAACGCAAAATTACTAATATTCCTCCTCAAATAAAAAATGTCACTCACAAGGATACAGTCAAATTCTTAGGTCTCTCGGTAAATAATACTTTAGACTGGTCCTTTCACTGTGATGAACTTGCCAATAAAATAGCTTCGAGGTGTTACCTTTTTCGGTCGCTGCGTAATCATGTCTCTGTCTATATTTTACTTAATGTGTACTATGCAGAAATTCAGTCTCGCCTATCGTATGGGATTATCTTTTGGGGACTTTCACCAGCTGCAGAGAGAGTATTTCTTGCACAAAAAAGACTGATTAGAGCCATAGCTTGTATCCGTCCCCAGTGGCGGCCCGTGAGTTTTTGGAACGGGAGGGCACCGGGGGGTCTGAGTGTTTAATATCAAAAATTAAATACAAACAAAAAAATAAACTCAATACGAGTATGTTATTTAATTAACTTGTGTATTATATTTAGGGTTCTTTTAAATAAAACTCTCCTTGTGCAAGTAAACTATTTATTTCACTTAAAACGGTTACATGTCAACAACCTCAATGAGCGCGTTGCTCTGTACTTAGCTGCTCATCGTTGCCAACCTAGACATACTAAAAATATTTCATTTAAATATTAAACATCTCCTTTTCTTTCAGTTACAAAATCTCTGTATCTTGAAGGTGGGTTAATAACACGACCAGCTCTAGTTCTGTACTTTCCTTGATTTTGCTGTCCTGTTACCAACTCATCTCCCTGATCTCTTACAGTCTTTTCTCTTAATTCTATTGTATCATCCAAGTCGCATGTGGGTATCACTTTAAATTCATTTTGAGATTTCCGTAAATCTCTCCTATTTCTTCTTATTATTTTATCTGTCTCTGTTTTAACCAAATACGACCTAGGTGAAACATGTTTATCTACAATTTTTCCTAATTGCCATTCTTTTTTTTCATGATTATATATATTTACAGTTTCATTCTTATTTAATTCTGGCAATACTTTAACATTTTTATTATACTGTTTTCTACTAATACTTTGTTTTAATGCTAATTTGTTAAGAACATCTGTTCTATCAAAATTTTTTTTAAGTATTTCTGTACTTATCGGTAACTTTGTTTTACAAATTCGTCCCATTAACAATTGTGACGGACTTGCATTCATATTTTTCAGTGGCGTATTTCGATATTGCATCAAGGCCGTATACAAATCTTTATTTTCCTCTCTACATTTCTTTATTAACAACTTAGCAATATTCACACCCTTTTCTGCTAACCCGTTTGATTGAGCATATTCAGGACTCCTTGATACAATCTCGAAACTCCATTCATTAGCAAACAATTTAATTTCATGACTGGTAAATGGAACATTGTCACAAACTAAAATGTCTGGACTTCCAAATCTAGAAAATACTTGTTTTAATCGCTTTATTACTTCTTTACTTGATTTATCTTTACAACTTAGTAATTCTAACCAATTTGAATAAGCGTCATACAGCACAAGATAAACTTTATTTGCATATGTAAAATGGTCTGCTGATATTCTTTGCCAAGGCCTTTCTGGTATTTCATAGCTTAATAATGTTTCTTTACAATTCTTTTTAAGCAAACCTAAGCTAACACAGTCTTGCAATCCTAATAAAGGAATTTGATTTTTGTGATTTACAACCACAAAGTATACTAATTTTATTTTATCTCTTACTCTACACAATAAGTCTATATTTCCTACTGTATTTAGTGAGTTATTCCCATATGCTACTAATGGAATCAACGCTTTATCCATTACTTCAGAGCAATTCAATGAGTTTAAAATCTCTAATGGCATAACACTCACCTCTGCACCCGAATCTAGCTTAAAATTAACAAACTGTCCATTGATTTGTACATCTTCCATCCACTTTGTCACTTTTCTTCCTGTATTGGTTGTAAGTGTTGATGTCTTCTCTATTGTATTGACGTAAAATTCATCCTCTAGGTCACTACTATTTTCACTAATTCTTTTATTTACTTCACTGACACTAGCTCTGCTTTTATTTTCACTTTTCTTTTTAGAAACACACTTCTTCGCAAAGTGATTTTTCTTTTGACACACTGCACATGTTTTTCCATATGCCGGGCACTTGTTTTTATCAAACACATGTTGAAACCCACAAAATTTACACATCGCCTTCCTTTCTTCTTCTTCAATTTGCGTCTCTTGTTGAGTAAACTTTTTCTTTCCCTTCCTTTGCACAGCATTAACAAGTTGTGTCGTTTCTGATTGTAACACTCTTGCCTGCGTTCTACTGGTTTCCACAATTCTACAATATTTTATTGCCTTATCTAAGTCAAGATTTTCTTCTCTGAGCATTCTTTCCTGTGTACCTTTATCCAAAATTCCTAACACAATCCTGTCCCTGATCATGTCTTCTTCTTGATTGTAGCCACAAGACTTAACTCCTTTTTTTAATTCTGTATAAAAACTGTCAAAAGTTTGTCCCTCTTTTTGTATAACACTATTAAACAGGAACCTCTGGAAAACAATATTTCGCTTTGGGGCACAATATTCCTCAAATTTGGATAATATTACATCCAATTTATTTTTATCTTCTCCAGGTTTGTAAACAAACGTGTTATATAAATCAATACCATCATCTCCTACTGCACTCATTAACATAGCAATTTTCTTTACATCAGTTGTCTTGTCATCACAAGTTGCTGCAATGTAAAATTCAAATTTCTGACTAAATTTCTTCCAGTTTTCTGCAATGTTATTGTCCAGTACAAGCGGACATGGTAGTCGAAATTGTGACTCCATTTCTTCTTTATCGTCTTCGATTTCTTTTCTGTTTACTACTAGATGCACTACTAACCCTACCTGATACCATGTATTATATTTAGGGTTCTTTTAAATAAAACTCTCCTTGTGCAAGTAAACTATTTATTTCACTTAAAACGGTTACATGTCAACAACCTCAATGAGCGCGTTGCTCTGTACTTAGCTGCTCATCGTTGCCAACCTAGACATACTAAAAACATTTCATTTAAATATTAAACAACTTGTTTGAAAATAAAATCCATTCACCGTTCCTTACGATTAGCAAAATGATTAATAACTAATTCCTTGAAGTTTGGTGTTGATGTTAGTAATTGTTTTTCAATGGAACACATTGCTGAGGCACATAGTCTGCTTTCCTGCATGGTATTTCTAGAAAATGTTTCATTTCTCTTCAAAGTTGAAAAACAATATTGCAATATTCTTATTTTTATTAACTGCATTAAATTTAACATCAGTTGCCAGTTCTTTTAATAAATATCTGCCACAAAGCCCTAGAAAATATTGTAAATTCTCTTGTTTAGGATGGATTTCATTTTAGATTTAGTAGCTACAACTTGATGCTGTTTTAGGCTTGTATGAGACGATGCTAAATTTTACAGAGAATTTCCATGTAAATTATTACGAAAATTTTCTGCTTTAATTTAGCATACAGTTTTATGATTGCATTATTACGTATCAAATTTAGCACACGCACATGCTTAATATATGATGTAGTGGCATAATTTTAGTGTTATCGTAATTGAAAGGTTGGTTTCTCTTCGAGAAATTAGTTTTAAATTCTTTGATTCATTGGGATACACAGTTAACCTTTATATTCATCTTCTTTATATTCGTGATTGTTATTGACGGTGATCGCAGTTATAATTCACTGCTACCGAAGTGTGCCGAATCGTTACGATCAGAGCCGAATATCAGTCTGCACGTACACGCTCTCGTCGTTGAATTGTACGGTCGATATCCAAACGTTATTTCAATCACTGATATTTCTAAAGCGATATTAACTGTGATCACTGCTACTGTAAAATATCAGTGATTAATAACTGCTACTGGATATATCGCTCATCTCTACTGCACACGGCATCAATGCTGCACGGCACTTGTATTTTGCACTTTTAAATGGCCTTGAGATTGTAAGCCATGTGCACCTAACGTAATAAGTTTTCATGGATTTTTCTAAGACTTTGTTACTTTAATTCAAATCTTAATTCTTGTGTCCTATATTTTTGGAACAGTATCCTTAGTAGCAAAATCACTATATGTACCGGGTGGCCAACTAAGAATGGTCGCCGGCTATATCTCAGAAACCCGTGGTCATATTGCTTCCGGGTAAAAAAATTCAAGTAAAAGTGCCCAAGAGAAAATGCTGGAAATTATTTTGCAGTTTGTAAAATGTCCGCAAGGGGGCGTAATAGTCAGGATCAATGTTAAATTTAGAATTTCTTCATATTTTTACTAATTAAGTGGTATTGAAAATTTCTAAATTTTATTCCTTACACATTCTTTAATACTTTTAGTCTTGCACATTTTTCACTATCTAGTGAAATAAAGTGGTGGGGGCAGTTCAGATGTTTACTTAAATAAACTAGGATTACTCCCGTTTGGCTTAACCGATTTGAATAAGTTTGATCTCATTTAAAAGAGCCTTGTTTGCTCTACAAACTGAACTTGTGCTTTTGTATCTCGGACTTTTGCTGTCGCCGGTAGATGGCGTTATCTGAAATGTAAGCAAATATTAGGCTTTTTTTCAAAAGAGTTAAATACAATGATATATTTCTTTTTACATAAGCTAATAAAGAATTAAATCCTCTACATTTCGGTAAAAAAACCAAATTTGTATGTTTTTTAGAACAGGAGATATTGACAAAAATAGATCAAAATTCATAAGTTCTCCTGTTTTACTGGCCTTTTTTTTTTATGAAGCTAACAATTTTGAGCTACATATATTATTATTATCTAACATATTATTATTATCAAGAAAAATGTTATACCATTTTGAAAGACCCTGTTTAATAAAGCAAGATTATTTTTAATACTTATTTTAATCCAAAAAATTTACCATTGAAATTAAAAAAGTAAGCTATGAAAAAATAAAACAATAACTGTGTGTTAAAACGACCAATTGTGAAAATAATAAATATTATTGTCAGTTTTTGATTGATTCCGTTTACTTTTTTGTGTTTAGGAAAACTTCTCTTTTAGTGAGATGCGGTTAGCGAATGAAGAGACATTCGATATGATTGGTGTCTATTTCGAATGCATGCGAAATGCTAATTTTTTTTCAAAGTGTATGCTACGCAGTTCCCTGGAAGACGACATTATGCAAGCAGTGTTTTTCATAGGTTAGTGGAAAGGCTTTGGACTACCGGAAATATTAATCTTCCGGTGTATAGAAGGCAACCTACTGGTCGAACCGAAGAAAATGCTATAAAAGTATTAGAATATATTGAATTTAATCCACATGTAGTGACCGAAACCACAAGTAGAGAGTTGGGCACTTGTAGAACTACGGTCCCAAAAATATTGAAAAATTTAAGTTAAAAATAAAACAAACTTTATTTCGAGATTTTTTGTAGGGCCTTTGTTAGATTTGCTTTATCTCCTACAGTTTGTTTTAATACTTTTAAGCATTAAGCATAACAGTTGTTTTTAACTTTCCGTACTCGGTTCCCTTAAGTTTAACTCATACATTCATCTGCCTATTTATTGTCTGTTTACCGGCCACGGCCATTTTTATCCGATACCGTTTATATAGACCACAGTAATACTTTATAATAGTAAGTTACCTAAAACGTGTCTAACAAGTTTGGATAAATTTGATCTCACAGTTTCGTTCACGTTTGCCATATTATTTTCAGGATGTATCCTTATTACATCGTTCTTCATCAAGATTTAACGGCTGAAGATTTCGATCGCCGGATTCACTATTGTCAATGGCTATTAAATATGGTAGCGGAAACCCCGAAATTCTTTCTCGCGTCCTATGTACGGATGAGGCAACATTTAATAGCAATGGTGGTGTGAACTTGCACAATATGAACTATTGGTCCAGGACAAATCCGCGTTGGATGCAGGAAGTTTAGCATCAAGGCCGCTGGTCGGTAAACGCGTGGTGCGGTATTCTAGGAGGTAAAATTACTGGACCCGTTTTCTTTAACCGACATCTCACTGGAGAGGTTTATTTAAATTTTTTATGAATGAGCTGCTCCTTGTAGCATGCAGAAGATGTCCCTCTGGACGTTCGTCGTGATAAGTTTTTTCAGCACGATGGGTGCCCGGCACATTTTGCGGCAAGCGTCCGGGATTTCTCAGATCAGACATATCCTGGCAAGTGAATTGGACGGGGTAGTATATTTCCCTGGCCCGCCAGGTCACCGGACCTCAACATCCTAGATTTTTATTTTTGTGAGAGAGTTAACGACATTGTTTTTGAAAACCGGCCTACAACAAGACAAAATATAATGAAGAAAATTATAGCAGCAGTACGAAACATATCGGAGGCGGAAATTGAAACTTCTGTTTTATCCACGCGGCAAAGGTTGCAGGCTTACATTAACAATGATGGGCGCCATTTTGAACAATTAGGCCGTCATTAAAAATTTTGCAAACCAATCTTTACAGTAATGTAACTGTAGTTATTTTTGTGTTTAATATTAGTTTTATTCTGATAGTGTTAGTATTAATTGTTAGTATAGTAAATCATAGTATATGAAAATTTGAAATACTTACATGATTTTCGAACGTTTACATAAAATTACATTTAGGTAGTTTTGGTTTCTTAAACAGGAACTAACGAAATGTTATACATATTTTTATTTAATATATTTTTATATATTTTGCATCGGTATTACAGGAATGCCTTTCAAATTTCTTCCGCTTTTGTGACATTTTATTATTTGGTCTGCGTGTTAGAATTTTACTGAATTTTTGATTTATATATATATATATATATATATATATATATATATATATCCATCTTGCAGTGCATCCTGAGTCCGGTAATTGGAAATTTGTATGCTATACAGCGTCCGCCTGCTATATGGGGTCCATATATGGACGTCATATCACATACCCGTTTAAATCATTTTATTCATCGACAAACACTATTGGCGAACGATTGACAAAAAATATGTTGGACGTCAAAAATCTGGATTTTGAAAGTTTCCGTATAATTTAGTTCAACGAAATTCCTTCGCAATCCATTGGCGTTGATGTTCTCGTATATTTGAACTAGTGTATATTATAGTGGATCTATTTCATTTCACGCGTAATATGCCGTCCTCGGATATTCGCATACTAGGCAACACCGAAGCACTGACGGTTATTTTATATTGACAGTGATAGTGATATATTAAAAAGGTAAGCATAATGTTTTATGAAATATAAATTGGTTCTGCAGTGCAGTTCAGCAGTGATCAATCACAAGAAAATGAAACTGATTGGTCTAATTCAGACAATGAGCCTCTCGCACAAAAAGTAAAAGCCGCAAATGGCAAGAATAATACTAAAAAGAATGATTAAAAAGCTGTAAAACAGAAGCGTGTATGGCGTAAGAGAGAACTGGAACGAAGAGATTGTGGTCTAGATGACCTAAAAAACTGCCAACCTAGAATAATACAAGAAATACAAAACGAAAAACTCTGTCCAAGTGATATATTCAAAAAAATTTTCGACGATGACTTTATGCAGTATAGGTATATGCCAAGAGACTGAGAAATATGCCATTTTTAAAGGAGTTCATGATTTTAAAATTACCGTGGAAGAGTTGTATAAATATTTTGCCATTTTGCTTTTATCAGGATATTCTAAAGTTCCATTTAGACGCATGTACTGGGAAACTCGATGGGATACATACATATAATCCGTTGGTGGCAAATAGTATGTCACGAAACCGATTCGAAGCAATACATCGGTTCTTACATTTTAACAACAACACAAAAATTGACGATGAGGACAAAATTTATAAAGTAAGACCTTTGGTCAACCACCTGAACGAAAAATTCTCCAGTTTCGTCCAGCCACTTGGAAAGTGATTTTCTCTTGACGAAGCTATGGAACCATATTATGGGCATCATCGAATGAAGCAATTTATCAGGGGAAAACCAATCAGATATGGTTTTAAATTCTGGTGCCTTACTACTCATGACGGTTATCTAATCAAATTTATTCCTTATACAGGAGGCGGGGATAAAATAGAAGGGATGTCACTAGGAAGTAGTGTTACCAAAAAGTTGTGTTTAAATTTTATTCCAAAAGAAGGCACCGTCTTTTTAGACAACTATTTCAATTCTTTGCCACTTTTAAACCAGCTAATTGCTAATAACATTAACTGTGTTGGTACTATTAGGCAAGATCGAATAGAAAAGGCGCCTATTCCTGATCTAAAGAAGGAAAAGCGTGGTACGTATTATGGTTTACAAGATACAAACTCTTGTATTACTCTGACAAGATGGCATGATAACAGCCAAGTGACCATGGCAACAAATCTAGACAGCCGCTCAATTTGTTTAACCAAAGGAACATGCAGACGCTGGTCCAAAAAGGAAAAATCTATGATCCCTGTGGAGCAACCAACTGTTGTTGCATTATATAACAAGGGTATGGGTGGGGTTGATCTATTTGATAAATTGCGTGGTTTATATAGGATCAGAATTCGCTCAAAAAAATGGTACTGGCCGTTAGTAAGATTTTGTCTGAATGGAGCAGTGGTCAACATGTGGAGATTGTATCGTCAGGTTGATAATATTGGCCTCCTTGAATTTACAAGAAGAATTGTGTTGGCAATTGTGACAACACCCGAGCCTCTAGGAAATAAAGCACCTAGACCTAAATCAAGCAACTTAGTTTTAAATGAGATACGCTATGACGGTTGGGACCACTTGGTCGGCAAACAAGATACTCAGCGCAGGTGTGGTAAATGTGGGAAGTGTACTAAGTTCTCTTGTATTAACTGTAATGTTGGTCTGCATCCTGATGGATGTTTCAGGCAGTATCATGTTCTAAATCATTAAAAATATAGGTTTTTTGCTTTAGTAATTATTATTTGGAAGTTACCCTGTATTATCCCAGTGTATGATATATCATACGTAAAAAAACACAACTTTTTTTAAAATTCTTTGTTTTTGTCGAATAAATTTGTTTAAGAGTCCCAAATAGAAGAACATACTAGAAGAAAAAGACAAAATTCAAAAAAAAAATAGTTGGGCATTAATGGGTTAAACTGACATTAATTTAAATTTGTCGATTTTCAACTGTTTCTGAGATATGGCGATTTTTCTTTAAAAATTGTACAACTTTTGAAAAGTTGCTATGAAATAACGATTAAAGATGGAAGAGCTATTATGGGCTCAATTAATAGAGATATCTTTTCAGTCCGTGAAATTAGTGTTTATTTCGACATGTCTACGCATGTTTACTATAATTGCATACCATTCGCGAAAGTTAGAAATTCTAAAAAAAAATTAAATGGAACAACTGTACATGTCTGTGGGCGATATTGCAAAAGTTATAGAATATTATATCTGAATAAACCCGATTACGACTTATGAATTTAAAAATATGAGTTGCCATGACTTACATTACGAATAGCATAACTAAAATTAATCGAGAAAAGTTACTTCTTATATTTTCCTTTTATAAATAAGCAATTTTTATTAAAATTTTAAACTGATGAATTGAAAAATATGGAAGTTCATAAATTAAAATAGTTTAAAAATATCGCATTCGATGTATTTCAAAAAATGTTTAATCGTCATAATTAAATTTATATAATTTCAGCTGAAAAGCAAACCGTCAATACAAGTATTTAAATTTACTTTATTGTAAACTAACTATCTTGAAGAACATGACGGTAAGCTACTATTTTCAACCATCACAGTTATCATCTAACAAATTAAAAAATGAGGATGTTTGATTTTATAGTATGTTCATATAATTTAGTATTTAAAATATATAAAATATAAAAACAAATATATTTACGGAAAAACAATAATTTATAATATTCGAAATTCTGGCCTATTACTTTTAAACACTTTTGAAGTCATGTTTCACATGACCTATAGACACTATAAGTTCTTGATTAATAGTAGAAAATACTTCTTGATTTCATTCTTGAATATATTTTCCTGTTGGAACAATTCTATATACTCGGTCCATAACATAACCCCCAAAAAAAAGCAATTGGAGTAAATCTGGTCATCTGGGAGGCCACGCTAATGTACCGCCAAGGCCAATCTAACTTTCCCTGAATATATTATCTAACAAGGTTGTGATTTATTTTGTTCAACATCATATTACAGAAGGCAACTCTATTTATAAAACCATTTCTCTGAAGATCTTGATGTATGCTTATGTAATACAGATAGAATCAAAAATTCTTTAAAGTTCTGTTAATAATGTTTTTGCCTATATCAAGGAATCTAGAAAGTTTACGCACGCTTGTATGTGGATTTTTTTGACATATAACAAAACAACCTTTAGTGCATCTGCGTTTTCTATGGCAACCTAACACACTGCTCCTTTTTTTCATACACAATACTGCCAGTTTCTTCAAATCTTATTAACAATTTTTGAAAAGTATCGTCGATGATAGTCACATATTTGAATATTTTTGGCTGTATATTCATTGTGCCAGTAAACAATTTCCATTTAAACTGAAGTTATAAATCTACGTTTGACGTTTAAACAATTTTCGACGCACAACGACTGCGATATTTCTTATACTATTGCTAATTCATTAACTTCCAAACTTTCCATGAGTTTAAATTTTTAATAAAAATTATTTATTTGTAGAAGGAAATATTTATAAAAGGAAAATATAAGAAATAACTCTTCCCGATTAATTTTTTTTATGCTATGGCTATGAAAGTCATGGCAACTCATATTTTCAAATTAATAATTCGTAATCGGGTTTATTCAGATATAATATTCTATAACTTTTGCAATATCGCCCACAGACGCAAGAAAGTAGATATTTTTATATAGCAAATTTTTAGTACTTTTCAATGACATGTAAATATACAAGCTGTTTCAATTAATTTTTTTAGAATTCTTAACTTTTGCGAATGGTATGCAATTCTAATGAACATGCTTAGACATGTGAAAATAAACATTAAATCACGTACTAAAAAAATATCTTTACTAATTGAGCCCATAATAGCCCTTCCATCATTAATCTTTGTTTCATAGCAATTTTTCAAAGGTGTACAACGAAAAATCGCCATATCTCAGGAACAGTTGAAAATCGACAAATATATATTGACGTCAGTTTAATCAGCTCTTTAAGGGCTATCATAAAATATAAAAGAATGTATAGCATTCCATTTAAAAAAACATAAGTTTGTTTTGGTTCGTCGTTGTCAAACACTCTGTATAAATGAAAATATTTTTAAATTGTAGAGCCTATGATTATCTACAAATTTTGTATTAAAAATTATTTGCTACCTACATTATTAGGTACCAATAATGGACTTTGCCTCTCCGTTGGGACACCCGGTATATGGAAAAGTGCAAAACAGGAGAATCTCCGAATAATTCACGCATGAATCCGATAAATTAAACAAGTAAATCTGGCAATAGTGTGTGTGTCGCATCAATCGTTGTTTGTAAAATATATACGCATAGGACGCTATATACACTGAGAAATGAAAGAACAAATATACGCTTAGAGTTCATATAGACGCCCATATGAAAGGAGCTCACATACATATGAAAGTGAAATTATTACTTCAAAAATTCCAATTGATCTAATATGATATTTGTGTTCGTTATATACACTTTATGGCATATACGCTAAAGTATATATTTATAATGTAACTGCATTTGATGGACGCCATATATCTGCACTTTGTATGGACGTCGTAAACATCGCGGGATGTTTACGACGTATAAAGTATAAATGCTAATGAATTATAAAATTTGAGGAACTTCCCATAACTGAAGAAATGTGTTATTATAGTATTTTAATTATCGCTATCAGTTCTTTTGATAGTCATTTTATATTATTGCTAAATATTTACCTGCACTTTAATTTTGGACTTACGACATTTTACCTCTATTCAAAAAAACAGGTAATAATAAAAATAAAGCCTTATCATGCAAAACCAGTTTTATTTTTTATCAAAAATATTATTACCAAACAAGAAATACACGAAAAAATGTTTCTTCTCAAAAAATATATTGAACAAAACAATAGTACCACACAAAATTAATCATTGTCTTCTTCACCGGAACTATCTTCACCTCTCTTTTTGCAAATCGGGATATTTTTATAATAATTATGAAATTGCCGAGGAACCCATTGCAAACTTTTTATTAAAAAATCATACTTTTTCTTGTTATTCCTTTTAATGTAGCGTGCAAGCAAGCTAGGTAATTGTTCAGGTAGTGGTATTTGATTTCGAACAGATCTCATGACATTTAAAGTTTTAAACTCTTCATCGTCAAAATTTAGCTTATAAAAGACAGTGTTAGGATGATCAGCTTGAACTTGAAAATAAACAACGTGTGATATTAAAAATCTTCTTTTAGAGAATTTTTTTTCTTATTAGTAAATGGAGCTTCAGGTTGACTATACAAGTGGTCAACATGTTTAAAATCAGCAAGATTTACTTTTATGACGGTTGCGCCTGTTGACCTCATTAACTGCTGCCAGTCCCAAGGAGTGCATATCTCCATAGTAGTTTGCTTTTTAAGAGACCTTTCAATTAGCGCGTGTAGGCGATCTGCCTCCAGGTATGTATGACCGCGTAGTAAGAATTTGTGTTCCACACTTTTTAAGTTTGGGCAAATTTTCAAAAGCCATAGAATAACTAAGCATCACCACAATGTTACGTTTCTGGTTGGTACAGTTATCTGACCAAATAATTAGGTTTTCTATGGTAGTACCTGCTATAACGTTTTCAGCCCATTTGATCAATGCAGATGCGATTTCGTTGCCCCTTTTCCTGCTTCTGATTCATCCCATACTAAGCAGTAGGATAAATTGTTTGTTGAATCATAAATAGTTTAATTTAACGTCCACAATTTCAGAAAATAAAAACTTTGGTTATTTGAGAGGTATGGGGTGGGCAGACATTTTTGCAAATTTAGCATTATAACTTTGGTTCTGTCCTTCAAATTCTTGCTCTGTTCTTTATCGTTTTTCTTCATTTGGTATCGTATATCTGTTTCCTTCAAATGATTTTCATATTCTGGTTGGACAACTGACTTTTCCCTACCTTGGGAATCTTCAAGCCTTAAAGAAAACTCGTCACACTTATTACAAGTATCAGCTGAAGGTTTTTTAAACGCTAAATTAAACTCTGTGTTAACTTTCTATAAACCCAACGTTTAGCGTTGTTGCTTGGAAATGCGATCTTGTTCACATTTGGCTAAATACAACTTATACATTTTTTCTGTATTTAATTCTGGACCTAAAAATTTCCTTCTACTGTTTTGACGAGTATAAAGGCTTTCGTAACATGGGAAGGACTGAATGTGTGCTCTAACTCCATTAAGAATTTCTTCAGGTAGTTTGTTGGATGGCACAGGTCGACCTCTCATATCTCTGCAAACAAATACACCACTACTCTGCTTCTTTATGGCATTGCGCACAACTGTTTCGGAAATTCCCAGAGTATTTAGAAAAAATGTTTTGCATTCATAAACTTTTTTAGTTGAGTCTTGAGAACATATCCCAAAAAAATAGTTAATTATCTGCTTTTTGCTATTGTCTTTCGGTGTATGACGTTTTATAGGTTTTGACTCAACATGTGAACGAATGAATTGTCTTTTCATATTAGTATTCTCCGAAATGATTTCCGTGCATTTTTTTCTGCAGGGTGCACAACCCGGTTTAATTGACTTTGCAATAATTTTTTTGCCCGATTGCTACTCTTTACCGCATGATGACAATGTAAACAAAACATGTGTTCGTGGACATACGGTTCTTTAGCTCACTGATAAATGGATATACTACATTTTCAAAATTAAAAATATTGGAAACCAACACTGCGTGACTTACGATTTATTGCCACAACAGACAAATAAAAGAGTGTATTTTAAATATACTATTAACTCCATGTTGGCAAAAATTGGAGTTACGATTGTTTACCTCTCAGCTATAATATATATATATATATAATAAATTCAGTAAAATTATATATGTAATATATATATATAACAAAAAGAAGACAATATTTCATCTATTTTTGCCAATATCTCCTGTTCTAAAAAACATACAAATTTCGCTTTTTTACCGAAATGTAGAGGTTTTAATTTTTTATTAACTTATGTAAAAAGAAACATATCATTGTATTTAACTTTTTTGAAAAAGGGCCTAATATTTGTTGACATTTCAGTTAACGCCATCTACCGGTGACGGCAAAAGTTCGAGATACAAAAACACAAGTGCAGTTTGTGGAGCAAATAAAGCTCTTTTAAATGAGACCAAACTTATTCAAATCGGTTAAGCCAAACGGGAGTAATCCCAGTTTATATAAAAAAACATCTGAACTGCCCCCACCACTTTATTTCACTAGATAGTGAAAAATGTGCAAGACTAAAAGTATTAAAGAATGTGTAAGGAATAAAGTTGTTACGTTTAAAAAGCAACGGCGGACATTAATTAACTTATCCCTGTATATTATGTGTTACATATTTTCAAATCAGTATTAATCCAAATGATATTCTAAATTAAATTACGTCTATTCTAAATAAACTACGTCTCAAAATTCTCAACATCGATATCTGCGTCATATATATAGTTCATCTAGAATATTCAATTTGAAATATTCAGTTTATAAACAACTCTTTGTTCAATTCTAGAGACGTAATGTTTGCATTTTGTTCGTTAAGGTTTTCTTTTTCTTATCTAAATAATTCCCACCGTTCTTGATACCCTTGTTGATATAACCGCGTCTGACAGACGCCGATATGTTTATGTCTTACCCCTCTATAGGTCCGAGGTTTTAAAAAGGCGACGAGCATCCAAAATCATTTACTATTACAACATCCACCAACACCATGGCATAATTATTACAACATTCACCGTAACGTCAGTATTACATTCTTTTTAGTACAAATTAAGCAGTGAGTGGTAGTTAGATATGTAACTCAAGTCCCGGCGTCGGTCGCTAAGCCCTGCGATGAAGATGTCCAAGGGAACGAGATGTTATTATCCAGTATGGATACACCGATCAGGGTGATTTAATTCTCGATTCCCCAATAAAATTGTTGGAATATGTATCGTCCTTCAATTTACGGCGATGGCCGGATCTAAGGGACATCTCACCGATACCATCAATACAGGGCCCCGCTAAACACCATCGGTAGCGATAGCAGAGATAGGCGTCCGGAAACAATCTTTGTTGACGTACGGAAACATAGCATTTCCAGGTATTTGAGTTTTTTTTATTCTTGTACTACATGTGACAAGATATTTGTACAACTACCAGGCTGTTAGAAATTTTTACAGTTATATTATTATGTTTGTTTAATAAAGTTAAGAATTATTGTGCACAAGGCACAGTCTTAATTTGTTATGTTCATGAAATCTTTGTGTTTTAGTCTAAATTTGTATATGTCTTTCAAATTTGTGTGTGTTGTAATAGTCACTATTATTTTCTTTTTGTTTTGTTCTATTATGGTCAAATTATCTTGAAGTATTAAATATTTGTAGAGTTTGCAATATTTGTAATTTCCAGTTTATAGAAATTTTAATGTAAATGGTGCACCATATCTGTTTAATTAGTTTCACCATGTTTGATCAATTAGTATTATCATGTTTGATAATTAGTTTTACCGAATTTGACCAATTAAATTTTATTAAGATTATTTATCTGTCAAACCTGTTCTTATTGTTTTGTTTGTACCGTCTTTCTAAAATTTAGTTTTCTTTGTTTTCGTATTACATCTGTAATTATTAAATTTAAATGAAACTTTGTGTGTACGTTGAGTCACTTTTTTTTTAACAACTAAGGTTGTATTTGTTTTATTCAAGTCATTTATATTTCAACTCAATATCTTCTTTGTGTAATTAATACTTGAATTAATATTATTATATTAATGTATCAAATTTTCTCTCTCCATTTTTCTCATGTTTTTATTAAATAAATTGTTATTGTTTTTTTATTAATTTGTTTTCTTGAGGTAGGCCTAGTATTAGTTAGTACAATTTCCCATTTTAATTGTGCAATACTTTAACAACAGTGACCCCGCCTTATTATTTTAAAATGGGTGGCGCAACGGGCACTAGTTAACATCTTTGAGTAATTTCATGTTCTTAATAATAATCTGAGCTAGACATACAGGGTGGGTCACAGATTTAATAACATCAATAGTTCTACTTCGAGGGCAACATCTGGGAATATTATTAATCATAAGCGATTAATAATTATTTATTAAGGTAAGTGAATGTACTGATTCACACAATTATCTTGCACCCTGGAATTTGGAATTTAATTTATTTATATTAGGGGGTTCTCCCCCATTAAAGTAACAAAGTTTAGAAATTTTCAATACCCCTTAATTAGTAAAAATATGAAGAAATTCTAAATTTAACATTGATCCTGACTGTTACGCCCCCTTGCGGACATTTTACAAACTCCAAAATAATTTCCAGCATTTTCTCTTGGGCACTTTTACTTGAAATTTTTTTACCCGGAAGCAATATGACTACTGGTTTCTAAGATATAGCCGGCGGCCTTTCTTAGTTGGCCACCCGGTACACTTGTCCTACATTAGCTTATATATATTTTCATCCTTCTCTAAAATTGTGATTTTGCTGCTTGGAATACATATCCCAAGCAGCAAAATAACAATTTTAGATAAGGATGAAAATATATATTTCCTAATGTAAGACAAGTGTGCATATAGTGATTTTGCTGCTAGGGGTCCAACTAATACCTATATCAAGAAAACTATGTATTGGCTGACAGAAAATGGTTAACTATTCAGGGACTTTATATAGTCTTAAAAATAGCTGCGCCATCTATTACGTTTTTGCGCAGAATTCGCAGAAAACTATTACAAAGTGTCATGTCGCTGGGACAACACTGTTCAGTTCACACTTGTCTGATATAAAGAGTTGGTTGGTTTTTGTTTATAATGTCAAATTTTATAAATATGTTAAATTCAAGCAGCAAACATAAAAATCGCTAAATGTAAATGGCGAATTCGTGAATGAATTAAATACACCCACTAAGACACTTTACATGCAAACCAGGTTTTATAAAATGTACTATATAAAAGTGAAAGTGAAAAAGTGTTTTATAAAGTCAAAATAAAAAATACTAAAATAAAATTTAATCATTGCAGATGGCTGTTTGTCTCAAGGGCATTGACGCTTTAGCTCAACGTTTTGGGACCCAATATGTATGTGGTAATATCGCCGAAACCATAAGTAAGTACCTACATTATCGTTAATCAATGTTTAGGTATAAGGGGTTAAAAATAATTTCTTTGATATTCCACCAGTGCAAAAATACCGTATTCATAAAAAGAAATTTTGGCAAATTATATCAGAAAACGGCAATAGCTCAGTAATGGTCACTTTTAAAGTACATAATAACGTCTTACATGTTTATGGAGAGAAATTTAGGAAACTATTCAAAAATGAGCTGATATACAGGTGTTCCGCTTGACAAAAATTTGTCATGTAATTTTAATCCAGTTTTCTGCACATGCAATTAGTAATTGAAAAAAAAAACACGCTTGTTAAGACTTTTTATTGTGAGCAACACTACCAAAATTTGTGGCCACGTTTTCAACAAATATAATTTTATAAAAACATTGAACTTTTAAAAAAAGTGGTAAAAAGTCGAAAACTTTTTGAGCTATACTATCTATTACTTTTTGACTAGGAATTATACGGGGAACACAGAAGTGTAATATGGTGTTTCATTTAAAAAACTATAACTATGGTCAGCTACCAAGTTAAGGAACACTCTGTATAATACAAAATAAATTTAGAAGGTAATTAATTAATAAAAAAATTACTCTGAGCTTTGAAAATAAGGTGATTTTGACAATTATTTTTTTTTATTGTTTTACGGGATTGTTGAGCCCCAATATTTATATCTATACCTTTTCAACTTCAAATCGTTTAATGCGTCCGGTATAAATTGCTGAATATGCGCTACATATCTTTGATGGTTTGCCGGATTTATTGCATTAACATTAGTATGTATATACGAGGTATGTCTCAGAAGTAATGAGAATCAATTGTTTAGGCTAAATATGACAACGACAGCATCCGACTGGAGTCGACTACATGTGAGTGGAATGTCTAAGAACGCAACCAGAACAGGCGCATGCTACTAAGTCTAGTGTTAGTGACATGAGCGCTACGTATTTACCTTTAGGTTCCAATACCACGTTACATGTAAAATGCAGGCAAATGTCGAGCAGCAATATGCAATTAAATTTTGCGTTAAAAAAGGGAACTGCTTCAGAGACACTACAAATGGTAAGAACAACATATAGAGATGTTACGTTGTCGTCAGCACAAGTTTTCAGATGGTACAAGACTTTCAAAGATTGCCGCGAAACCATCGAAGATAACCATTGCTCCGGATTGCCGTCCACGTCAAACACCGATGAAAGCGTGGCGAATGTGTGTTCTGCGTTAGCAGACGGTTGACCCTCAGGTTGGTGGCACATGAGGTCAGCATGAGTAAGAACACCGTTTATCGAATTGTGACAAAGGAACTAGGCATGCGGAAAATTTGTGCAAATCTGGTGCCCAAGAACTTGTCTGATGAACAAAAGGAAAATCGCTTCTCCATTAGTCAACAATTGCGGTATCGCTTAACAACCCAACCCAACTTCATGCACAGAGTGGTAACAGGTGATAAGTCATGGGTATTTGAATATGATCCGGAAACAAAGCGACAAAGCGCTGAATGGCACACACCTGCATCACCGCGGCCGAAGAAAGCTCGCATGATCAAATCCTGAATCCAGTCGATGCTTATCATCTAATTTGATTCGCGTGGAATTGTCCACAAAGAATTCATACCGCCGGGCCAGACAGTGAATCAAACTCTTTATCGTAACGTCCTTGAACGTTTTCGGCAAAGAGTTCTGCGTGTGCGGCCTGACATTGCCAGCTCGTGGATCCTGCATCACGATAATGTCACCAGTCACAGCTCATTTTCGGTTGGAGAATTTTTGATAGAGAAAAATATTCTAGTACTCCCACATCCGCCCAACATTCCAAACATGGCTCCATGTGATTTTTTCTTGTTCCAACGCTTAAGCGGTAATTGAAATGTTCCCATTGCGGAACAATAAACAACATCCAAGCAGTTACGACACAAGTTCTAAACAGCCTAACGAAACAAGACTTCCAGAATTGTTACCAGGCATGGAAAACTTACTAAAGACGCTGTGTGCATTCCCAAGGGACATACTTTGAAGGGAACAATATTAATTTGTAGATAGATTCAATAAAACTCTTGAAAACTAATCATTCTCATTAATTCTGAGACACACCTCGTATTACCTCCTTTAATTGTTGTAGACGAAACTCCGTCTGGTTTAAATTTGCTATGCCCTCACCAGCTAAAATATGTGGCATACGCAGACTTAAATCCCGTTTAACAACAGCTTTTAAGCCGGACCGGGTCATTTCAATTGGATTTAACATTGGGCTGTAAGAACTAAGCCTTGGCACCACGCCGGTATGGCATGGAGCATTGTCAATTACCAGCACCACATGAGTTCGATAAATGTTATAGGCTGCAGCAAACACTGACGGACAAATTGATTTGCGTCTTCCATTCGAAAGGCACCTCTTCTGACCTCGTTGTGAATCATTCCCATATTACCAATACAATCGTAAGCCCTCTCCAGTCATATTGACAGTTATATACGACACAAATTTGCAGCTTAATTTTGACAGCTTCGCGTTTTTTAATGTAAGCCATGGTAAGTGTCAGTAAATGTCTAACCACTAACGCTAAATGATACTGAGTAACACTCACGTTTGGTATTGTTTTCATACATTAACGCATGCTGCAAATTTATTACTTCCCAATTTGATGTTGATTAATTATTCTCATTTTGAAAGTATATATTTTCATTTTGAAGTTGATTATTCTCAATTTGAAGTTGGAAAGGTATAGTCATCCTCTACCTCATATCTTCATCTAACTGCCAATTTTTAACTGTATATACTAGTAGGTTATAATATCCTTACAAGACCAATATAACTGAGAGAGAGCTAGCAAATAATTATTAATGTAGATTTTTATGATCCGTAAAGAAATTATTCTAGCAAAAATTAAATATTTAAGTAAAAATTTCTTATATGAATAAATGTATGATTGCACATCTACACCAAGCTAACATTGCGAACAACAGCGTACAGACAGCTGTTTCGACCTTACATAGGTCTCATCAGTGCACGAGCGTGTTGTTAACAATGCCTTACAAACTTAGATTACCTAGATATAGTCGACCTACGTACCAAATGCCATGAGAGATTCCCAGCGGCATCTGTTACACAAGCGCGACATCGCAAGGTAATGTTACCTTTCGTAGTACAACTACTAATCTGGCAACTGTAGATATACGTGCATTCAATGAACACGCCATAGGTGGCTTACCTATTACAATACAATGTAACAAAGTAATTCTTGGAGAATAAGCTCTCATACTATTGTTACCAATCGTTTATTAAGAACTTTAATAAAGAAATACAATAACACATAATTATGTTCAGTTCAAATAAATAACAAACTGACAAATATCTCATTTGACAACTGTCTACTGTCAATCATTGATTGAAGTCGCTGACAGAAGGCATTTTCCAACACTCCCTTTGACAAAAATTGTATCTGGAGATCGTGTCGAACAGCGTCGTTCTATGTTTGTGAGGGAAAGGGTTGGACAGAGTGGTAACATACGCCCCCCCTTCTTGAAAGACGCTGATTCGTTTGATGCTCCAGATACGTTGATGTCTTTAAGGGAAATGCCTTCTGTCTAACATTCTCAGCTGCGTCTGTCCTACTATTGGCTGGTCCCGGGCTGGGGCTCCTATGTAGGTCTGAGCTGGTATGTGCGATGTTTTCATGTCACTATTTTGCTGCGTTAACTGACTGAAATACTGCGTTTGAGCGGCATTCAGGGCAACAACTAAAGGTACTGGACTTGGGGAGGGCACATGACCTTGTTGCATCGCCAATTGGTTTCTCTCCTCAGATAAAGGCGACCTCGTCTGCTGAATGTCCGTTTGAACACTTGGCGTGAAGACCATAGTAACGGCTAAGCTTCCCGTATATTCCTCCGTAGACCATTCGTCGATTGGTCCGTCATCCCAATTTTCCGTATGATTCGCCGTCGTATTCGCATCCCACGTAATCGAATTGTCCCATGTCTCCATTGACCGGCTGTTGAACGTTTTCTTATTGTTTCGCGGTGGATAACTACCGCCAACTTCTAAGTTAAGTTCGTTTTCTTGCTTTTCTCTACCTCTCCAGCTACGGCTATCGGCGTGTCTACCGTGAAGACGTGGTGGGCCGCCGCTTTTCTTTCGAGGCTTCTCTTTAACACCCGGATGAGATTGATCATTCCAGTCGTCCACAATACCAGATTGGGCCAACGAGGCATCTGTGTTCTCCGTTTTACTGCTGGACGCCTGTCTACTTTTCTTTTTCTTAACAGTGATGTCCCACTGATCATCTAGTAACATGTCAGTTGCTCTTTCCACGTCGTTGTCGCACTCGTGTAAGGCGAAACAAACATCTACCTCGCTTTTGTGTGTCCATTCCCTAACCTGACAAACCTTCTCCTTCATAACATTTGAATCTTCCGGTTTGGAACGGGCGTTGTCGCCACCACCACCTCCAGTTGGTTTGTGATCATTTGTGTGCTTTCCTGAATCTGTTTTGTCATTTTTGTGTGATTTGTCGGCCTTATCCAGGCTTGGGGCCACCCGTCCAAGTTGGGCCCTATCGAAAAATACTGTTTGACGTTGCTGTTTGCCCAGGTGAAGACAACCTCTTTGGTAATCAATTACGGCTTGATTCTCGTGGAGCCATGGGTGTCCCAAAATAATATCCGTTTGTAAGTTATCAACCAACAAAGCATTACATTGAAAATGGTATTCACCAGCGGAAGCCTTCAGGATTCCACTTCGATTCGTGGAGAAGGTGTGGTTATCCAATGCCATAGAGAATTCAACCCTCGGTGTGATGGTAATGGGTCCAGTGATCCATTTGGTTTTGATGAGATTACGGCTGGCAGCGCTGTCTACTCTGGCTAGGACGAAGCGGTCGCCTATTTTTAATCTTATGGATATGGTGTCCCCGGGCGATGCTGTGGTAATTAGGGCCGTTCCTGCGTTGTTTAAGGGACGGCCCCTTCTCCTTCCCCCGAATTCCGGGCGACTGGTGTGTGTCGTGCCGCAAAACCTGCAGGCTGCTGGGGACAGTCCCTGTTGTAGTGATGACCAGGACAAAACCAGCACTTAGGTAATGACGTCGGACTAGCAACCCCTTTCTTAATTGATAATGTTCGTTGGCTAGTCTGCGGTGTTATATCAGAGAAGTTCATGAAAATATTAGACCACTTTTCGACGACTTCTTGTAGCTCTCTCATTGATGTTGGATTGGCTTGGGCGATCTGTATACAATATTGTTCAGTTAGCAGCATTGTTAAATGTTGCACCAACTCGTCTTCCGGCCATTGTGGATTAAGACGCTTACAAAGTCGTTTCTGCCTTGTGATAAATGTGGCAGGGTCTTCATTTGGTTTCTGCTTTATTTCACATGCTTTCTGCAGAGCCCTTCGTCTTAGCGGGCTCAAAAATTCTCGGCGAAAACGGTAAGCGAATTCTACTAACGTGTCGAATCCACCCGCATTTTTCTTTGCCCAGGCTAAGGCTTCGTCCACGAGAAACGGTTGCACCACAACATCGACGTCTGTTGGTACCTCCAAGACGTGTCCGTCCAGATGAGTCAATAATCTGGTTAGGAAAACTTCTGGATCCTCTGCTAAATGGCCACCATACGGTCTTGGAGATGAAGTAGTTGTTTGGATTGGTTGACATGCATGATAACATACTTGATGATGGCAGTGGCCTACCTCCCTGATGGTTGACTGTCTAGAATTGTTAACGAACGCTTGGGCAATCGTTGGCTCAGGTACTGTTTCTGGTCCATCGTTGATGGGGGTTTCGAAGAAGGCTGTGGTAGCTGCATCTGCTTTATGGATGTCCGCAGATTTTGGCATTTCCTCATGTTCCACGTTGATGATGGTATTAGGATTGGCAATTTTGTTCTTCTCTATGGCCTGTATTCGTTCATTCATTAATTTCATTTCGTTAACGAGAATGGCCAACTGTATTTCTAGGTTAGAGGCTTGAGGTGATGATTGATGCTGTGAAGTTCCCAGATCTGGAACTTCTGATAGTTGATGCTGTGGAGTTCCCGGCTGTGGAACTACCAAGAAATCGCTGCTTTGGCGATCCTTCCTGTTCCTTCTTCCTCCTGGCATCTTGATAGGTGCTAATGGGTCCTTGATCACTACGCGATCACAAAGCCACTAAGTTGGGCGCCAATATGTTACCAATCGTTTATTAAGAACTTTAATAAAGAAATACAATAACACATAATTATGTTCAGTTCAAATAAATAACAAACTGACAAATATCTCATTTGACAACTGTCTACTGTCAATCATTGATTGAAGTCGCTGACAGAAGGCATTTTCCAACACTCCCTTTGACAAAAATTGTATCTGGAGATCGTGTCGAACAGCGTCGTTCTATGTTTGTGAGGGAAAGGGTTGGACAGAGTGGTAACACTATACCTATGGGGTGTTCATTGAATGCACGTATATCTACAGTTGCCCGATTAGTAGTTGTACTACGGAGGGAAACATTACCTTGCGATATCGCGCTTATGTGACAGATGCCGCTGGGAATCTCTCATAGGCATTTGTACGTAAGTCGACTATATATGCAGGTAGTTCAAGTTTTTAAGGCATTGTGAACAGCACGTTCGTACACTGGTGAGATCTACGTAAGATCGAAACAGCTGTGTGTACGTTGTTGTTCGCAATGCCACCTGGTGTAGATGTACATTCATACATTTATTCGTATACGAAATTTTTCGTGTACGTATACTTGAGTGATTTAATAGTATGAGAGCTTATTCTTGAAGAATTACTTTGTTACATTGTATTAAAATTGAAATACTTATTTTGTTACTGCTTTATAAATGAATTACATTTTAGATATCGCTACTGGCTCAAGTCTTGATTGGGTAAAAGGAATTTACGGCACACGCATATCGTACGCGTATGAACTTCGTGATGATGGAAGATTTGGATTTTTATTACCGGCCGATCAAATAATACCAAATTCTTTGGAGACACTGGATTCCCTTGTAACGATACTGGATGAATTTGAAAAATTGTAAATAACAGGTTGTGCCTAGTTATCAAAGTTGTACATTGTACAATAATTCAATAAACTGTTTTCTGCATTCATATTAAATTTTGTTTTCTTTAATTTAGGAATCTAATTCGACTTCCAGTACTTATTATTAACTGGTGACACACAAAAAGATCAATTAGTCCTGAGTAAAAAAATATAATATTGTGCTTTCTTTACATAAGAAGCAAAAAAAATTACAATCAATATTTATATTTTGAGATCATGCTATTTGAGGCAATTTATTCCACTCGTGGTACGTCATAAGTAGTGAGCGGACATGAAAGGTTGATGACTCATCGCCCATGGGCGCACTATTGAAATGTTGTATTTTTAATTTTATTTATATAATTGGATAACAAGTGGCTGGTGATCTATAAAATACAAAATACCTTATTATTTGTTCATTTTGTAGTTCAAGTCGAGTAAAGGAGTATTAATTAATTAACAATACTTTCTACAAGTTCTCTTCTGCAAGATTTGTTCTCTTTGTATCCTAGTAGATAGTAATCGTCCTTTTTACATCGCAACTGGTTATAGGTGCGTACTGGAAATATTCTTTTATTTCAGCGTATTTAGCAGTTAGATTTTGTGTCATTGTCTCCATACACAATTGCCGCAATGTTATTAAATCTGGATTTCTATTAAAATCTGCGTCTCTCTTTTGCCGAAGGCCACATCCGAAGTCACTTGGAATCCCTTTGAAATTATTAATAGCCACATCTAATGTGGTTAATCCATCTTTTAATTTGAGATTTCGATTTTCAAAATATGTGATTAGTTTAGGCAAATTTCCAAAGTGTTCCTGAAGGAATAACAACTGATTTTTTAAATTTGGGATTTGTGTTAGTTCCTTGCACTCAGAAATACTTCGAGCATCGTCATTTAAACATGTAACGAAATTATGTAAACTATCGAAATTCTCTACATAAAAACTAGTAGCTTCCAACCATGTTCCCCATCTAGATATTACTGGCGAGGGAGGCAGTGACAAAGATTGAAATATTTCCCTGTAAAGAGCTACTCTCGATGGTGCTTTTCTGAAAACTTTTTTAAAAGCGGATACAAGTCTATCAATTTCCGGATACCTGTCTCTGATATATTCACAGGTTCTGTGGAGAGCATGTGCTACACAAGTAATATGCAGCATATAAGGATATATATGTTTCCTTTAATAGTCTGCCTATTTTTAACATATATGCGGCACTGTCACTAACAAATAATAGTATATTACATACCAAGGTTGAGAAGATGACTATTATTGCCCGAGTGGCGAGATTAAATTCCGAGGAATTTAAGCCACAAGGGCAATAATAGTGTTCTCAACCGTAGTATGTATACTATTTTTTGTACCAGTAGTCTAATTGGATCTTGAAACCTTAATAATTATGAATAAATTTACTCATACATGTAAGAATTCCCTTGTAATAAAACTTCATATAAACAAATAAGTAGGCTATATTTTGATGTTGACAAATAAGTTTTGACATAAATGCTGAAAGTAAAAGTCAAGTAGGTATTTATTAGATTATTTTTCATTCCATTTATAATATCTGAAGAGTTTAGATTACACCACCTGCAATGCGCGAGATTGCAGAACAGGCAGTTGAGAACTTGCTTCCGCATATATCTAAACACTTATACATAAAAACATATACAGAATTTAAAAAATCGTGTAATTCCAAAAATACAGTAGTAACTTCTCAAAACGTACTTCCATTAAACACACAACATTAAAAAGCCTCGACTTTATGGACCCATTATTCAATATTGCAAGCTACACTTGGCTTAACAGAGAATATTAACATATCAAAATATTCTAAATTAGTTGCCTTTTTAAAAAGATAAAATGAAAATTATAAGCCCAAAAAGTCATTAGTATTTACTAGAGGAAATTATAAAATTCCTTACTGAGGCACCCGATACATGTTACATTGCAACTAAGGTAGTATGTTTATATATTAATACTTCAAAATTATTGACAATTTATAACCCTGTAGACTGCTCTTGTAATTGGTGTTGCTGGTGCATGCCGAAGTGATGAGCTGTGTAATTTATTAATTTCTGATGTCATCATGAAAGCCGATTTAATTATTATTCACATCTGCAATAGCAAAAATGGTTCGTCTCTAAAGTTTGTAATAATGGAGCCACTTTGGATCAAAATAATTAATACCTATTTAAAAATTAGACCAATTCCAGATATAGCAAAATTCTTTATTAGTGTACGTAATGGTAAATGTACTAGATAAAACATTGGGCATAACACAATAGGACAGATGCCAAAAGAAATTGCCCTTCCGTAGAACCTAGGCTACACTTTTAGCTGTCAATGGTGGTAATATTCTTCAGTTAAAACAACATGGTACATGGTGGTTGGAAATCTAGTGTAGCTGAAAGTTATATCGAAGATTCCCTAGAAATAAAAAAAAATATAGCATGTTTGTTACAAGGTCTACCTACATCTACTTACACACACACCTGAAATAAATACAGGAATTTTCGATACGAACCAAATTCCATCAACATCAGCAGTACAATCAGGCTCTATTTCAACTGAAGATATCGTAAATACTTATGGAATTAACACAATTAACAATACTGGCATTAATGTGCCTACAGCTCTGAATCAGAATTGAACCATCAATAAATTTGACATGCCATAATTGCACTATCAATTTTTATAAATAAATTAAAATTCTTTACATCTGTAATAGTTAGGTACGTGTTATATTGTTTCCATATTATGTTGTTACATAACCTTAAAATACAGTTATATGTAAAGAAAGTAAAATATCTTTATTTACAACCATACGAGTAATGTTGGCATTTCTGACTTTTTAAAAGTTGGGAAGTGTGACTTTGTTCACGTTTACTTCCCGCCCTCTTATTACTGCCCTCATTTACTTCCCGCCCTCTATTACTGCCCTCGTTTCTTAACCTCAATGTCAATCACAATTTAAAACCGTCAACTCGATATGTCAAAACCTTATCGGAATTTTTATCATACATAAAATCATGAGTGATATAATTTTGCCGGCAAAATTTAATTATTATGAAGAGAGTTTGTTGCTTGGCAATTTCGCGAGTGACATTGACAGATAAAAATAACGAGCCGTCAGGCGAGTTATTTTTGTCAATGTCACGAGCGAAATTGCCTAAAGCAACAAACTCGAGTAGAATAATCATTAAATTTTGCCAGGCGAAATTATATCACGAATGGTGTTCGGCATGACTATTTCATGAATAAAAATTGACACAAAGAAAACAATTTTATTACTTAGAAAAAGTAAATTTTAACAATTAAAACAATCTATTTAGCATTATTAATTATGTGAAAAGAGCAATTGTAATATACATTTTGTCCCTGATCGTTTACAGTTTGTAATCCGTGTAATTCTTTGCATTCTCCTTCTTTAGAAGTTGCTTGTTTCGAAGAGCTGTTACTGTTCCCTCTCAAATTTTGAACTAAATTGCCATGATGATCTACGTCAAGCTGAAGATAGGGTTTCAAAGAATGAGCACTTGCGTGTCCTGTTAGCTTAATTAATTGTTGCTCCCCAACCCCATTTTTGGCTAAAGCAGATATTGCAGAAGATCTGTGAGAATGATTTGTTATCTTTAACTTCTTAGCATCTAACCCAATGTTGAGTGCTGATTCTTTTGTCCATTTTGATAAGGTGTTTAAGCCTATAGGTGAGTTTTTGAACCAAGAACTTTTCTCCCAGGCAGGGTTTACAGTTAGGAATAGCCTGTCGCTTGTTATTGTTAAACCTCGTTTTTCTAAAAGTTTTTTAAGTAATCTCACAGGACAGAGACTCTCACTTTCTCTATTTCTTATAAGCCATTTACTGGAAGCCAAAACTTTGGACCCACCTTGCGTAGTTTTAGAGAAAATGGGATTAAATTCAATGCGACCGGTGAATTGGCCTTCATTATCTATTTCATCTTGAAAATAGTGCACTTTGCAATTTACAGCTTCGTTTCCTCTCCAGGCAAGCTCGAACGAACAAACATGAAAGAATTTTCTCTGTAACCCCTCCGGATTTTCTTCATTCCAGCTGCTTGCCATGGCCCGAATCTCGTGTAACGTAAGAGCTTTGGCACTCACTTTTCTTGTCTCAGAATTTTGATGAAGAAGTTTTCTCTTCGCATCACGAGCATTCCTGGCTTTCTTAAAACAAATATCGGAGAAAGGATTGATTTTGATATCATAATCTTTGAAATATTTTTCTTGTACCATTAATGCTGTTGTGTTCCATATTGATTTGACACTAGTTTCCTTGTAGTTTTCTCCGTTTTTCTTCTTCATGTTGAACGCCCAATCTTGTAATATTTTTGCGATTTCTTCTGGAGTAGTTGTAGGAAGTAAATCATAATGCCGCTGTTTACAAAATTCACTGAACTGTTGCCACACTGACGCTTTAGTTTTGACTGTGTTAACAGGAACAACCTTGGAAGTGGCCTCTTTAATGTTTTCAATGGATAAATCACCGAATCTTGAAGAATTGGGATCATTATTCTCGCACATCTTTTTCAACTGACGTTTGCAAAAATTATTGCAATGGCGGCGACTTGTTGAATCGGTTACTATGTTTGCAAAAAACAGAGGAAAATTTGCCGCTGAAAAACAGGTTGGTTGCTTCATTCTCCCTTTTTATTGGTTGAGCAACCCTGGCAATATTTAAAATTTGAAATTTTGTCGATGCGAAACTATTTTTTGATTCAAATGATCAATTCTTATTGGGCAAGATTTTTATGAATGAAATAGTCATACATAAAATCATGAGTGATATAATTTTGCCGGCAAAATTTAATTATTGTGAAGAGAGTTTGTTGCTTGGCAATTTCGCGAGTGACATTGACAGATAAAAATAACGAGCCGTTAGGCGAGTTATTTTTGTCAATGTCACGAGCGAAATTACCTAAAGCAACAAACTCGAGTAGAATAATCATTAAATTTTGCCAGGCGAAATTATATCACGAATGGTGTTCGGCATGACTATTTCATGAATAAAAATTGACACAAAGAAAACAATTTTATTACTTAGAAAAAGTAAATTTTAACAATTAAAACAATCTATTTAGCATTATTAATTATGTGAAAAGAGCAATTGTAATATACATTTTGTCCCTGATCGTTTACAGTTTGTAATCCGTGTAATTCTTTGCATTCTCCTTCTTTAGAAGTTGCTTGTTTCGAAGAGCTGTTACTGTTCCCTCTCAAATTTTGAACTAAATTGCCATGATGATCTACGTCAAGCTGAAGATAGGGTTTCAAAGAATGAGCACTTGCGTGTCCTGTTAGCTTAATTAATTGTTGCTCCCCAACCCCATTTTTGGCTAAAGCAGATATTGCAGAAGATCTGTGAGAATGATTTGTTATCTTTAACTTCTTAGCATCTAACCCAATGTTGAGTGCTGATTCTTTTGTCCATTTTGATAAGGTGTTTAAGCCTATAGGTGAGTTTTTGAACCAAGAACTTTTCTCCCAGGCAGGGTTTACAGTTAGGAATAGCCTGTCGCTTGTTATTGTTAAACCTTGTTTTTCTAAAAGTTTTTTAAGTAATCTCACAGGACAGAGACTCTCACTTTCTCTATTTCTTATAAGCCATTTACTGGAAGCCAAAACTTTGGACCCACCTTGCGTAGTTTTAGAGAAAATGGGATTAAATTCAATGCGACCGGTGAATTGGCCTTCATTATCTATTTCATCTTGAAAATAGTGCACTTTGCAATTTACAGCTTCGTTTCCTCTCCAGGCAAGCTCGAACGAACAAACATGAAAGAATTTTCTCTGTAACCCCTCCGGATTTTCTTCATTCCAGCTGCTTGCCATGGCCCGAATCTCGTGTAACGTAAGAGCTTTGGCACTCACTTTTCTTGTCTCAGAATTTTGCTGAAGAAGTTTTCTCTTCGCATCACGAGCATTCCTGGCTTCCTTAAAACAAATATCGGAGAAAGGATTGATTTTGATATCATAATCTTTGAAATATTTTTCTTGTACCATTAATGCTGTTGTGTTCCATATTGATTTGACACTAGTTTCCTTGTAGTTTTCTCCGTTTTTCTTCTTCATGTTGAAAGCCCAATCTTGTAATATTTTTGCGATTTCTTCTGGAGTAGTTGTAGGAAGTAAATCATAATGCCGCTGTTTACAAAATTCACTGAACTGTTGCCACACTGACGCTTTAGTTTTGACTGTGTTAACAGGAACAACCTTGGAAGTGGCCTCTTTAATGTTTTCAATGGATAAATCACCGAATCTTGAAGAATTGGGATCATTATTCTCGCACATCTTTTTCAACTGACGTTTGCAAAAATTATTGCAATGGCGGCGACTTGTTGAATCGGTTACTATGTTTGCAAAAAACAGAGGAAAATTTGCCGCTGAAAAACAGGTTGGTTGCTTCATTCTCCCTTTTTATTGGTTGAGCAACCCTGGCAATATTTAAAATTTGAAATTTTGTCGATGCGAAACTATTTTTTGATTCAAATGATCAATTCTTATTGGGCAAGATTTTTATGAATGAAATAGTCACAAATAATTATTAATTGTATGGTTGTAAATAAAATTAATTGTTACATTAGAATTATTGGAAGCTAGAATACATGTAGATAGGCCGCCCTGCTATTGCTGATATAATGAAATAGTGATTTCTTGTCCTTCTCCATTCGAGCCAAGATATCTGGATTGCTACGGGAGGACAGTTTCCCTCAGTTCAAGTGGAGTGCAGACCTTGAAGGCTTTACTACTCAACATTTCTTTTATAATCTATTCACCGAAAAAAGTGGCGTATATTTATTTGACGTTTGCGCTAGATCATCACAAATCTGACAACTCAATATGTCAAAACTTTTACCGGAATTTTTATCACAAATAAATATAATTATGGTTGTAAATAAAATAGTATACAAACCTCGGTGAAAAGTTTCATTCCTAATCTCTCGACAGTAATGAAACACTTTCCACCTCGGTATGTAATATACTATTACATCTATAATAGTTACCTGTTAGGATATTTGTTTCCAATTATACTTCTGTCATACATATTTTGCTATTGTTAAAATACTGTTAGGTAGTTATTTTACCTTAGAGGTCGAGCATTTATAAGTTTTAGAGTATGATTTGTGGTATAAATCTAAATAAAAATAAACTGCAATGAATTTGACGGTTGACAACTTGACATACATACATACTACTGCGATTGCATGGTTGCGGCATTCCCTTTATTTGTTTTCATTATTTCCCTAGGTCAATAATAACCTCATTATTTACCTGTTATTAGTTCCCAGGTCGAGAAATGACTTTTCGTGGCGCTTTGTTATGTGTAAAAATGCTATGATTTGTTACTACTGGTACAAAATAGTATATTACATACCAAGGTTGAGAAGATGACTATTATTGCCCGAGTGGCGAGATTAAATTCCGAGGCGCAAAGCGCCGAGGAATTTAAGCCACAAGGGCAATAATAGTCTTCTCAACCGTAGTATGTATACTATTTTTTGTACCAGTAGTCTAATTGGACCTTAAAACCTTAATAATTATGAATAAATTTACTCATATATGTAAGAATGCCCTTGTAATAAAACTTCATGTAAACAAATAAGTAGGCTATATTTTGATGTTGACAAATAAGTTTTGACGTAAATGCTGAAACTAAAAGTCAAGTATTTTTTAGATTATTTTTCATTCCATTTATAATGTCTGAAGAGTTTAGATGTACACCACCTGAAATGCGCGAGATTGCAGAACAGGCAGCTGAGAACTTGCTTCCGCATAAATCTAATCACAATCACTTATACATGAAAACATTTACAGAATTTAAAAAATGGTATAATTCCAAATATACAGTAGTAACTTCTGAAAACGTACTTCTGGCTTATTTTCATGAATATTCAAAAAATAAAAAAGCCTCGACTTTATGGGCGCAATATTCAATGTTGAAAGCTACACTTGGCCTAAAAGAGAATATTAACATATCAAAATATTTTAAATTAGTTGCCTTTTTAAAAAGAAAAACTTAAAATTATAAGCCCAAAAAATCATTAGTATTTACTCGAGGAAATTATAAAATTCTTTACTGAGGTACCCGACACATGTTACATTGCAACTAAGATAGTATGTTTATATACAATTAATACTTTGAAATTATTGATAATTTATATCTCTGTAGACTGGTCTTGTAATTGGTGTTGCTGGTGCATGCCGAAGGATGATTTGTGTAATTTATTAATTTCTGATGTCATCATGACAGATAATTTAATTGTTATTCACATCCACAATAGCAAAAATGGTACGTCTCAAAAGTTTGTAATAATGGAACCACTTTGTAGCTAAAGGTTATATCGAAGATTCCCTAGTAAATAAAAAAAATATAGAATGTATGTTACAAGATCTACCTACATCTACTTACGCAACCACACCTGCAATATATACAGGAATTTTCAATATGAATTAAATAATTATTTGCATCTGTAATAGTTAGGTGATATATTGATTCCATATTATACTATCATACATATTTTATGTATTAATAGACAAATGCTTTTTTTTTCATGTAAACAACAAAGTATTGTTAGAAAATATAAAATTAATAGCAATTGCTAAATAAACGTATATTATAATTCTGGTATTGTTAACCTAAAATTGTGCCTAAAATAGAGTTATTTATTTTGACGGTTCACAACTTGACATACTACTACTACTACAAGCATGAGTGCATGGTTGCGGCATTCGTTTTATTTGTTTTCATTATTTCCCTAGGTCAATAATGGCCTCATTATTTACCTCTTATTAGTTCCAGGTCGTGAAATGTCATTTCGTGGCGCTTTGTTACGTGTAAAAATGCTATGATTTTTTACTACTGGTACAAAAAAGTATTTTTTCCCTGTACCTGTCGTCCGAATGAAGCATTTTGTGCAAATTCTCGTCAATGGTTTTAGCAACTGTTTCCGCATCAACTGTATTTATAACTTTAGATTCTATTACATATGCTTTATATGTAATAGTTGGATGTAGTACACCAGCTACAACATTTACCATACAGCGTCAAATATATCGACAGTTTCGCCGGCACTTACTCATAGGTACTGATTTGAAAGATGTCTTCTAATGCATTCTGTTTTCGTGAAGCACTTAGAAACATAATATTTGCGTAAGGTGGATTCTTCAGGAATATTTCGACCAGCATATTTTTGAAGAAATGTTTTGAAAGTGGGATTGACAAGTTTCTTTAATGGGATATTAGCAGCCATTAAAGCTTCACAGAGTTCTTCGTTAAAATTGTCAGCTTTCAACGGGTCCAATTTCTGTGTATGTTTTAGCGATGCTAAGTGACGTTGTACGTGGCCTTTTTGGGTATTCTGTAACGATATTTTACAGACTATGCAATAAATTTCGGAATAACTGACAATGGAGAACATACAATCAGTATGAACTAGTGATGGGAGAACTCGAGTGAAAAATAACCGGGTACCCGATTATTCAAATAACCGGTGTAATTCGGTTTTTGAATCCGAGCGACGAGTGACGGGCGATCGGAGAACCGACACAATAACCGAGTTGCTGCAAATCGGAAATGCGAACTGGCTATAGTCGTACTTCATCGCCCGTCACCCGTCACCTGGTAGTCGTCGCCTGCTTGGAAAAATCACCTACCGGGTAATTTTTCACCTGGTAAGTAGTCGTCGCCTGCATTGAAATATCGCCCACCGAGTACCGACCGGGTTGTGGCACTACTACTTGGACACTGATTATATTTTTACTCTAAAATGTGCATCCTTAATTTAAAAATATATACAGTATTAATAAACAACATGTAGGTATTTATATAAATACTAACAATAGCGTTAGTTAATATAATTAATATGTAATTAAAAAAACTATATAAATGCACAAAAATAAATAAAAATATATAAAGAACGTAAAAATTATCAATATGTTTAGGAAACAGTCAATTTCTTCTTAAGTTGGTTAATTGACCGGTGACAAAATATAAGTAATAAACGCAACTTAAATCTGCAATTTGTGTGTTTTTTGTAAATATCTGTTATTTATTGATATATACATATATTTTTTATGGATAATGAAGTAGAAATGCGACAGCCTGAGTAAGGAAGAACCGGATTGTCGGTGTTGCATATAAGGTGAGCGATAAATGAAATATGACTAATGAACTACTTCGTAACTTAAATCAGACTTAAATATACGATTTACGGCAACCAACTTATCGTGTTCTTAAAACCTGCCTACGAAATAAGCTTGAAAGTATTTTAGTGTTTTGTACAATTAAGAACTATATGAAAATGTATATTTATAATTTTGAAAGTACACTTTGTTTTTGTACGTCGTTTTTTAAATAAAAATTAGTACTTTTTTATGGAATACCAGAATATTATACAAGGAAAAGTCGTAGTACATTCTGCGGGTTATATCATTTGCATTGTATACATTATACATGTTGGCCAGTTTAATAAATATTATTATTATTATTATTGAATACAGGGCGATGATGCGAGTGAAAACTACTCGAGTGATAATTCGATTATCAAGATCACTCGAGTAGTGAGTAACCGGTTATTGAAATAATTCGATTTTGCCCATCACTAGTATGAACCTTAATCCACCTTGCCATTGTTTTACGATGCTATTCTCGACGTTCTTCCACATCATAGTAACATAAACAATGTTCTAGATCTAAATAAATGATAACTAAAAATGTTGCGTATGTTATTGAAACTTCAACAAAATTCAATGCACACTTACGTCGATATAATTGGGAGAAATAGATTCAATGAAACGGTATTAACAGGAACTATTACAAAATTTACGAAGTACGTAATTAACAGTCAAAACAATGAAAAAACGAAACTAACGTAAGTATGAATAGGTATATATGTTACCGGACAAACTCGATTTCAGGCCAAACTAGTTTGTCCTAGGCCAAACCGGTTTATCCTACGCGTGTCAGGATATACTAGTTTAGCCCAGGACAAACTAGGTTGGCCTAGATACTTTAGGTTTAACTAGTTTCACCTAGGCCGAACTGATTGAATCGTTGCATGTAACAAAATAAAGTCGTTGGGACCAGTTATCGCGGGGTTTCCCTCCCGCACATCTTTCTATCATGCTTTAGTTGTCTATTCACTTATTACGCCCAATCCCGTTGTGACTTGGGTACGTGCAATTCGATAAGCAGTATTAATTGATTTTTTGAACGTAGTTTAAAAGTTTTGTGTTATTCTTATATTGTTATTATGGATGTGCCATCGTTTAGTGTTCAAGTTGAACAGTTACAATAGAGAGAGCGGTTTTTAAGAGAAATGTTGGAAAACAATAATAATACGGTATAGTGAGCCATGATATTTGTTGCAACATTGATAATTGAATGGATGCCACTTAAAGCTGTTACTCAATTGACAAGCATGATTTTATAATGAATTTTTCTAAAAATTAGCTTAGAAATATAATCTTTATACATATTGGGAGATTTACAAAAACAATTTTTACTAGCTTAAGATTTTGAATTGTTTATAAAACTCTATACTCTTCTTTTTTTCTTTTACTTTTATAATCTTGGTAAGTGTCTCATTTCTATATCAACATATTTATACAAAAAGTTGAATATATTGTACTTACTATATACTCTATGCCAACAATGTATTTCATAAAATATATAGAATATGGTACAATAAACAAATTTAAAACAAAACAAATTAATGTCTTAATAATAATAATAATAATTTATGTATTTTTATTTTCTGAAAAATTCTTGTCCGCGTGCAGATGCGTACCCGAGCCACCCAGTTATAAGGCCGGCACGTTGCCATTAGACCGTCGCGGGTACTCGTATGAGAATTATAATATTTGTATATATACATGCGTACGTATAAATTTTTGAAGTGAAAACTTGATCAGACCGAGCGAAACGTACTAGAATAATGTATACACAAAAATAATAAATATATGTTTTTTAAATGTAATATAGAACGAAAAAAAGTTGTATTTCCTATTATTAACCTCGCCTTGATGAAGTTTTCACTTCTGCCGTGTGGTCTTAAGCACACCCATTTTTTTTTCAAATCTGAACGTATTCTATTTTAAGTAATTCTGATATATTTTTATTCTGAAAACGACAATGATAACAATTATACGCTTACATAAGAAAAGCACAAAAAATAAAACACGTAAAGAAACAACAGTAAAAATGCGTTACGTTACAATTTAATAACTAAATTAAGTTGGTTGGGAAAAGAAGTGACAAATAATAATCTAAAAAAAATAAACCAAAAAATTAAATCATTGGGTTTTTATTACAATATTACAATATGCAATTTATAAAAGAAACACAATAATAATATTTATTTGCAGTCACATGAATAACTATATTACATATATACAGTTAACAGTATATTATTTACATCATCAATATCATTTACAAACTAAAAATTACGTTTATACAGAGTGTCTCCAAAATCCACGTCTTCTTTTGGAGAGCTAATAGGCCTGATTTGACTGACCAGAATATCAAAATATGGCGTATGTAATAAATAATTTCCAGCGTACATGCTTCTATATTGAAATCTTTTTCGTTTAACGTCATGTTAATTATCCTGTTAGCAAGACTATGAAAGGCAGCTGTTTTCATGCACCATGATTATTTCAAGTTTCATCTTAATTCCTTTTTTATTTCTATCATAAATTGAATTGTCTTTCAATGTGTTTATCTAGAAAGCATGACTTGAAAGACATTCACAAAAAAGAAAAACTGTTTTTTTGATAAAAGCAAAAGACCAAACCTACTTCCGATAGAAATTTCAAAAGAAACTTTTTATATTTAATTTACAAATTCAACCTTGAATACTCTTGTATTCTTTAAAAAATTGTCTAAACTAAGTAAAAAAAAGGCGAGATATTGGTAAGTAAAAGGAGTACTACTTCCGGTGTACCTATTCATCAGATCTAAAGGGAATAATTATTTTCTCAAATACAAAGTTTTATAGCTTTAGCAATTTGGCTGCTAGCGTGGCCATGTACAGACAAACAGAGGTTTTACATAAATCGCTTTTTTGGTAAGTGGAGATTTTTATCATCTAAATAGTTCCTTATACTACGCATAGGAAAGTAAAATTAGGTGAGTTTTATACAGGCTGAGTTTTTTTGAATATTTAGCATTGGGATCTCAGAAACTACTGGAGATAGAAAAACGCTTAAATGGGGAAAGATGCGCAGTTTTACGAGTTTGATTTAAAACTGCTTTTGTTTCTCCGATAACTTTCATGGCTTATTAGATATTCAAAGAAAACTACATTTTACGATTTTCTTTAAACATGCTTAGCATCGTTAATAGTAATTTTAGAGAAATAGTGTTCAGACAAAAGTTTTAGATAATTTTACGCCAAATAAAACAATGTAGCTAATATTTTTTTTTCGTTCACCATTTTCGAGTTATGATACAAACTTGTGTTTTTTTAAATGGAAACCATAGTTGGCTTTGACATCATTAAAAAGCTTATTTTTTGCTGATTACAATGATATAAGGTTTGATAGTTATTTTAAAACATGAAGAGGATATAGACATTTCTATGATTGTTCACTTTATAAGATATAAACTTTAAAAAAAAATATTTGGTGTTTTGTAATTCAAAAAACGAAAAATCTGAGTTACAATAGTGTTTGTTGGAGCAGTCGAGAAAAATATACTAACATTGCTTTCACGTTGAGTCACAGAAGTGAGAGCTGTTAATTTTTACTTTTAAGTCATCTAAATGTCAAACATTGACAATTAACTATTAATTAATTTAATTGTAACTTAACTATAAGTGGTGCAAACGGTCGTTAATCATAAGTTTGCATTGGCTATGGAATTTTCTAACGTAGAAAAGCGTGATATGGTTGAATATTACATTCAGTGCCAGAAAAATTCTGCTAGAGCTGCTGAAGTTTAGTTTGAAAATTATTTTGATCGACGTCAGCCTTCGCTACCTACTTTTAAGAGATTATGGGATAATTTAGCAGATTATGGTTCGTTCGTTAAACCAAAATCAAAAAAAGGGATGAATAAAGATAGAGAAATAAACATATTAGCATGTGTCGCTCAGAATCCATCTACATCGACCCGACAAATTTCAACAGAAATGGGCTCCTCTCAACGCACTATTGTCAGAGTGTTGAGGAAGCATAAATTTCGTCCCTACAAATTATCAGTATCACAAACTTTACATGAAGGTGATAACATCAGACGAATAGCTAAGCCCTGTTCGCAAGCCGGTTGTCGTCCATTCTGTTTATGTGTTTATTCCAATATTTTCTTCGATGTCTTGTCCGCTTTCCTATGTCTTGTATATTACGTTGTTGTCTAAGGTTATCGCTTCTAATGCTGTCATGTGATAGATACTGGGTAGACTGAGAAGCTAATCAGCGTCGCTGCCGGTCCCAGCCCTGGATAAAGGAGGAGGCTTCCATGTTAGCTCCCTACCTGGGGTAATAAGTAATCTAAGCTCACAGAACCGTTAGTATACATGACAGAGCGGATACCTATCAAAATATTAAAATCAATGAAATGCTGGATTTTATACGAAAAAAATTGAAGTGTTTAGTTTTCGGAAAATAAATTTGAGGGCTAAATAGATAAATTTTAAGTTATTACGGGTTTCAATTAATATACCCCAACAATTAAACGCTCAAAGTCCATGCTATACCCGGGATATGTTCAATACAGTTCAAACCTTAACCTTAATATTTCTCAACCAGTTTGCCAAATACTTTATGATAGTTTATAGATCAATTTGGTCACTGCTTTCAGTTTTACTCCAAAGAATCGCAAGTAATTGGTCATGTTATCTTTCCTATTTGTTATGAGCTGTCTTTATGTACCATTTGGATCAATTGTGCGTATATCTACAACAAATAATACTAATTTCAATACGACTCAAAAGTATGCATAATTTAACGTTTCATTTTCACAATGTACATTTCAGCCAATCATCTTTTCTCATCTCTCTTGTACTCATATCTTGTTAGACAACTTCTTACCACATAGTAGAGAGCCTACTAGTTTTCTTCTTCTTGTATGGGTATGGTGGGGTGGTTTGGTGCACTTATTTGAGATGATTTTTAGTTTGCACATAAAAAATTGTTTTGAACGTTTATATCTGGAAATAGATAGCAATATCTGCTGAGAAATCATTTTTATAATCAAAAACAGAAACATACAAGTAATTTTAACAGAAACAATTAATAAAACCAGGCAGGTCATTTTTCCAATGTGCCTTAGAGTGGGGCAGATTGGGCTCACTGTGGGGCACATTGAAAGTGATGACAAATGTTTCTTTTTCTTAATTTATTAATGAAATAAATTCTAATACAAATAATCGAAATGAAACATATTTAACATTTAATTTTTGAATTTTAAATGATAGCTGCCATCAAATTTAAAGTACATTACAGTTTGTGAATGAGACATCAAAATTTACGTATGAAGCTCATCTGCTGGTACTACCTAAAACTTATTTTGGCTTTGGTAATTTACTGACTATGTCCCCATAAAGTCCCCATTACTGATGGAGCCAATGTCATCTTGAATTAGGTAAAAAATCCACAACTCTCTTTTCTTCGCATAAATTTCAAAACTGGTTCATCTGAATATGTTAAATTCTGGACCTAGGAACAGATCGTTGTTGTCGTGTCGAACTTAACAAGAATAAAGTCACGTACATCAATGCTTGTGTCATCAAGTAATTCAACCAGTTCAACTGTATCTATAATAGATTGAACCAGCGATTCAATAAATTTCGTAATATTATCGCCTTCTTCTCTCCCAGCAACTACAGTTAGGTCGATTATAATATTAAACTTCAGGGAAATCAAAAGAAGTAGTTGCTTTGCCTCATCGCTACAGACTTGGGAATGTGAACGATCATTGAAGTTTTTCTTTTTGGTGTAAAACACCAATAAAATCTGTGTCGTTAAAAAAAGGGAATTAATGGGCCAAACACCATGTTTGCGGAAAGCATGAGCGAAATTAGAATCATTACAACTTAATCAAGACACTTATTCATTAATATACAGGGTGTACCACTTAAAACTCCCAGGTCAAATATCTCCGAAACGGATAAAGATATTTGAATTTTGTAAAAAGTAGTTACTAAAGAATGTGATTGACTCTAGTTTTCTCATACAATTGTGTTTTATTGTATGAAGATATAGATGGCGCTGCGATGAAAATGATTTTTTTGATCGCCACAATCTTCATTTGTTTTTTATTTGAAAGAGTATTAAAATTAATGTAAATTTTATTATTTGTGTTAGTTTCCAAAATTTAAGGGTTTCTCAGATATTCGTGTTCAAAGAAAGTAAGAGTAACTTTATTTTTTGTCTTTATTTTGTTTAAATACTGAAAAAGATCAAATATAACTAAGAAAGATGGTCAAAATTGTTGCATTCTTGATTGTTACATAACGTATATCGCCTTATTAGTTCTCTTCCGCAACGATTTAAGAATGTATTTCTACTAATTTTTTGAACATTTGCATAAATTTTATTATAAAGGTTGCCCATATCTGTTATGGGTTTTTTATGAACTTCAGCTTCAAGTAACCCCATAAGAAAAAAATGAGGTGTGGCCACCACACGACTTTCTTATACGTATGAAAGTGTTACTTCCGGTCCGAATTTTGAAATTTCATTTATACAAAAAATATTCCAAATCCAACTCTAAATACTGTTGTACTCTTCATAAATATATATAGAATGCATAATTTACGACATATTTGCAAAAAATCGCTATTCGATAAGAGTAAAAGTGGTACTTCCGGTCTGAATTTTGAAATTTTTTTTATACAAAAGATATTTAAAAGTATGTTCTAAATACTTTTATACTCTTAATGTACTTGCCTAGAAAGCATGACTTGCGAGATATTCGCAAAAAACTGATTTTCGATAAGAGTAAAAGACCTACTTCCGGTAGGAATTTCGAAAAACTTTATTAAAACAATTTTTCTCAAATTTAATTTTGAGTACATTTGTATTCTTTATAAATTTGTTTAAACTTAGTAATTGACGAAATATTTGCAAAATTCGATTTTTTCACTGAAGTAAACTACTACTTCCGGTCTGCCGATTTTGCTCAAAATCTAATCAGTTCTCAAGAGGGAGATTATATTCATAAATACAAAATTTGGAATTGATATCTGCAGCGGTTTGACCGCTATCGTGGTCACACACACACACACACACACACACACACACACACACACACACACACAGACACACAGACATTTTTTAAAAACCACTTTTTTGGTATCAGGGGACCTCAAAACGTGGACATCTGCAAAAATCTCGAGGTCGAAAATTTTCATCATCACAATACTTCCTTATACTACGTATAAGAAAGTAAAAGCGATAATAGCTCAGTAATAGTCACTTTCAATGTATTAACGTCTAACATGTTTTTGATGTGAAATTTAATAAGAAATTCAAAAATGAACTGATATACGGGGTGTTCCATTTGAAAAAATTGACTTTTATATAAAAACTAACAAAAGCATATCAAAAAACGACAGTAACTCAGTAATAGTCACACTTAAAGTATTAACGTCTTGCATGTTTTTGACATGAAATTTAATAAACAATTAAAAAATGAACTGGTATACAGTGTTCTATTTAAAAAAATTGACTTTTATAAAAAAACGTGTCATGTAATTTTAATCCAATTTTCTGTACATGCAGTTAGTAATTGTAAAAAAATAAAATATGCTTGTAGTAGACCCTTTTATTATAAACAACTCTATTAAAAATTGTATTCATCTAATACGTCGTTTTCGAGAAATCTAATTTTATAAAAACATTGAATTTTTCAAAAAAATGGGAATAAATCTAAAACTTTAGACTTTGGGCCTAAACTATCTTATAACTTTTTGCCAAAAAATTATGCGGGGAATACAAAAATGTAATAATATATATGGTGTTCCATTTAAAAAATTATAACTATGGTCAGCCACCAAGTTATGGAACACTCTGTATAATACAAAATATTTTTAAAATATGCTTCTAATGAGCAGCTATCACAAAAAAAATCGATTCGAAATATTTTTCCTCATGAAGGCATAGTCGGCCTTACCCGCTTAGATGACTCACCCTGTATGATAATTACATTTTTTTAATAATATATAATTATTTTATTTTTGTTTTAGAATCCGGAAACAACTAATAAAAATAAGGTTTGTTTATTATTTCTATATAATTATTATAAATCACAGTCAAGTATGTATGTTTGGATTTTTATCATGAATAACTGCAAACAAAAAATGTCATAGTAATACAATACAGCAATATAAATATTTTATCAAACACAGAAACGAATATTAGTAGACATAACCGTATGCATATTTGATATTTTGTTATTAATTAAAGTTAGTAATATAATTATTAATTATAGCATAAAGTCGTCGAAGATAAAGAGGGCAATTTAATTTACACAATTAATCAGATAAATGAGGAATCTCAAACGGAGATAGTACTTTTAATTAATATAAATATATTAAATACATATCTTATAGATATACATATTTGTTCTAGCCAACCAAGAATAAAGGAAAAAGGGGGGCTGGAGAATGGCAGCCGCACCTTCACCCTCCAAAAAAATTTATATTTAAAAATTGTAGTATAAATACAATTGTATATAAATAATATTTTATATAAAAATACTATTATAGTTAAAATTTTATGAATAACTCGTTTTGGAAATTCCAAATTTATCATATGCATTAAATTTGCGTTCTTAATTGTACAATAGTAAAATAAATAAAAATTCCAATATAAAATCCGCTCTGAAAAAAATTATTTCAAAAAATTATTTGCTATATATCTTAAGTTATTCTCTAAATGTTAATTGTAATAGTATAAGAGCGTCCCTTATTAGTATTCCTAACAATTTGATATTTGAAATTCCCACTAAAATTATTGAAATATTTCGTGCGTTTAAAAAGTTACTGCGTCGATAACATCGAGCTTCGTTATGCTGATTCAAATCAAAATCACGTATACAATTCGATGGATATAAATATATTAAATAATGTTAAACAATAATAATGTTATCTGGTATCATACTTTTTATATATGCAATTCAAATATATGAAAAAATATAAACGCAATAGGATGCCTAAATCAAACAGAAAAGTGTGATAATCAATATTATAAGAGATGAAGTGGAGATCTCTTTTTGTCAATATAGTTCTGGATGAACCAATTCAAATTATTTATTAGGTAAGTGAAATAAATATTAAATTTTTATTTTTTACCATTAACTATGCTATTAGAAATACATGCATATCCAATACGTCATTTGTTGAAAAATGTAAACTATATTAAATTTTTCCGCTATGTTGAATCCACACACTCAAAAGCGAGAAAGGTAATTTAATGTTAAACATAAGTAATGTTAAACTATCGACAGAAACGATGAGCTCAAAAATGAAACATTTTCATCGAGACAGTTTACAATACTATTTTGATGTGACAGTGGAAAATAACCTTTTGAAAGTCTATACTCGTTAATAAGAAAGTACAAAATAATAATCAGAATGAACCTTTTTAGGTTCCCAAATTGAGTTTTCTCAATTTGAACAAACATCCAAAAAAGTGCAAGTTTCAGTAAGTCTTATTGAATCGCCTTTTTCGTGTTCGATCACGGCCTTTTTGCAATGCTTTCATTCAACCAGATGACATGATGACATAAAGATGAGCGGTCCTGTCCACCGAACACTCAACTGTTGTGAAGTGAACAGTTGGAGCGGGAACGGTTCCCGATCAGCCTGCTGAATGAAAGCAATGGCTTTTCAACAGTAATGTGTTGTCAGCTATGAAAGTAGCATTGTACTACTAACAGACCCGACCAAAATAAAAATGATCCAACTTTTAGAACAAATAAATTAATGTCTAACAATTTTGAAGAATATACCCTGTCACGAAAATGCTTTTACGTGAATATTTGTTTTGTTATGGTAATTGAAAAGCCAATAATATTCTTTGAACATAAAATGTATTCCAATTTCTTGTTAACGATGCTTTCATTCAGCAGACGGATCGGGAACCGTTCCCGCTCCAACTGTTCACTTTTCAACAGTTGAGTGTTCGCTGGACAGGACCGTTCCCCTGTATGTGATCACCTTCCATTTGGTACTTTTTACTGCTGCCATATATTAGAATTATACAAATTAAACCGAATATATCATAATAATAAATTGTTTTTCTGCATTAAGTTTCAGCGTAGTTTTTAGTGCAAAGGCCGGTTTTTGCAAACTCGTTTAAAATACCTGCTCTGTTAAGGGGAGCATACGCAGAGGTGCCGTGAGGTAGGACGTAAGGGGGTGGCGTCATATTCGCCAATGCAAATTCTGGACTTTACATGGTTTCGTTAAAACAATAGTACCGCTTTTATTTACGAAATAGTAAACGAAATTTAAAATACAAATAAACAAAAGCTCAATGTATACTTGACTGGAATTAGTTTTTAAAATAAAGTTTCTGAAACTGTGTTATGATGTTGTAAATTTTGCCAACTGTAAAAGTGAAATGTAGGAGTAAATAGTTTGAATTATAAGAAAGTACTCCCACAATTGCCTTAGTTAATCCATTGTATTCAATTTAATGCAAGAACATAATAAGAAAAACAAACATTTGTGTTGTTTTATTTTAACGCATATCTGACATCGGCAGAGTTTACATTAGCGCATATGGTGCCACTCCTTTACGTCCTACCTCACGGCAGTTAGTCGGCACCTCTGTGCAAACTCCCTTAACTCCAATATTATAATAAATCAACTTCTACACTATATTTTGAGTTTGCTTATTTTATTTTTCTAGTAACTCCCTTCAAAGCTGTGTATTACGTTGGTGTTGGAATGCGTTAGTGAAGCATGCATTACGCTCAAAAGAGCGTAGAATTTTTCCGCCACAAACATGACGATCGCTCCGCAACATGTTCAGAATAAATGTATGTACAGTCGTTTAACATAAAATTTTGGGATATCTGAATATTTCCTGATGTAAATATCATTGATAAATGGAAATACATGTATAATGTCAAGTGAAAGCTGTTAATTTAAAACATATAATAGCTGAGTACACTCAAAATATGTAAATTTTAGAATCTTGATAGTGGTTAAGGCACCACCGTTTCCTCAGATTTTTTGCTAACCGACAATACATCTTTTAAATCAGATGACTGAACTATAGTATCTGCTGAATGCGACCAATAAGTGACTATATATTTAAAAGAATGAAAAAGTTGAAAGTGAAAAATTACCATTTGAATTATAGCAGAAACACTCGGTAGAAACTACTCTTTACTGTACAAATTGTTCGGGCATTATTATATATCAAACGGGTGAAAGCAAAGTCAAATTGTGTACCTTGATGCTTATTTGTTGATTTTAACCATATTGTCGTTAGAACTGTTAATAATTATAAAGTGATCTACTTCAACAAAACTGGCTTTTAAAAGTATGGGGCATTAATAAAAATAAATAATCTCTTTACTATTTAAAAAGATACGTCATTCACCAATTCCTTGCTATTACTAAATTCTATTTTGGACATTTAAAATTTTGAAGTACTGATTATATCTTTATCACTGAAATGCCTATTGATTTTTATTGTCTTAGTACTTTCGTATAATTACAATGACATAAATATAAATAGTATTAATATAATTAATATAATAAATGTATTCCGTAACTGAATAGAAACATTTCTCCACCGACAATGATCTGACTCTCTTCCTAAATTGTACAAATGGCATCTCCAACCAATCGAGAAGGAGCTTGTTGAATAATTGCAGGTGCCTGTCTTGCGCTACTATAATTAATGCCATATGTTTAGGTATCATTAACTGTTGGCTTGATTTTAGCTAAAGTTGCGTACTGGCTTCCCTTTTTGCCAGGTCTGCTAGTTCAGACTTAGCCCTTAAGAGCTGCCCGAATACATAACAGGAAGAGAGCAACATTATCTTGTTCTTTATAAATAGATACCTACATTGTGTGTACTAATCCACTTGTTTCTCCTATTTAACCATTATTGAAAGTAATAACATTTGAACAAAGTGTATTTTGCTAAAAATTTCACATGAAATAAATAGTACATTATACCTACTGTAAAATTATAAAGTACACTGAAATTATTTAATTTTTTTACCTGTTCAATTACCCCAGTGCTTTCTTCTGCAACACAAATAGATCAACTGCGTGACTTGATTCTGTCTAGAGTTGAATCCCATACGTCATTTGAGAATGGAATAAGGCCTGGTATGCTATTATTGTAACGTCATTGTAATATTACATATAACAATAAGGTCCATTCGCAGTGACGGACCTTCTCAAAAAAACACAGTAAATGAATAATATTATTGTATTGCAATTATATTTTGTAATTTCTTGCTCTTCATAGATCGTCAAAATTTAAATTATCTAGAAATTGTGGAACACTCGCAGCAAAACAAAACATTCATTTCATTTGTTATATATTGGAAAACCTTATTGCAAATACTTCAATCTTCATATGCGAATACTGTTCTAAAATAAGTAAAAAGTGCTGCTTTAGTATCAGTAGGTACCAAAATTTTAATATTTGAAGAACATATTAATGTTGTTAATACTGTATTACATCTTACATTTTGGCAACAAATGTGGACAGGTAAAACTAGGGTTGCCAGATTGGGCGGAATTCCGCCATTTGGGCTACATTTAAAGTGACTTTGGCGATGGAAAATTATTTTTGGCGGTTGGCGTTACAATTGGGCTACTTTCTTTGAATCAAGTTTGATTCGCCTAATAAAACGTCGTTGACCAATCATGATTCTTACTTTCCGAGTTTCCGGTTAAATTTTGACAGAAACTTGACTAGTGACAAGTAATGAAGATTTGCGCCACTGCTATCCTTATTGTCAGCGATGTCGCCTGAGGCACGCAACCAATCAAAATTCGAATCTACTTCGAACCCCATAGGCCCATAAGAGCGCATGTGCGCCCGCAGTTTTCTGTTTTGTTTCATTTTCGCTTAACTTCCGGTTTTTACGCTTTGTAAATGTTGATTTATGTAGCTAGTTGATTCTATTATATCTACGATTGAAAAGTTTAAATTTGGAATAATGGGCAAATGGGCAAAGTATTCAAGGAAGTACAGAAAACAATGGGAAGAGGAAAGTTGGGCGAAAGGTAGGTTATGTTTATATTTGTGAAGTTATTATTCTTTCCAAATTAGTTCTGTTTATTAAAAGTTTATCTCTACCTCTATTTTCAATTAATTTTAGGTTGGCTGGCCCCCAATAATGGACAAATTCCCAATTCAACCAATGACGCGTACTGTAAAATTTGCAAAGTTGCAATACGAAGTCATATCACTGATTTGAAAAAACACGGCAAAACTGTAAGCCATGTTAAGAAGATGAAGCAAATTAATCCTACTGGAAATAGGCAGAAAACTCTTGAAACTGTTGTGCTGGTAACCAATAAGGAAAAAGAACGTGACATAAAGTTGTCAGCATACATAGCAGTTCACTGCTCAATAAGAAGCATTGATCACCTAACTGAACTTTTGAATGATCTTGGTCTTGGATTAGGAGATAGTTCCGGATTTGTTAAAGTTAAGCTCCACAGGACAAAGTGTGCGGGAATCATCAAAAATGTAATAGCTCCCAGTCTCTTTGACAGTTTGATTGATGATATTGGAGATTCTGGATATTCTTTAATTGTAGATGAGTCAACCGACATAGCTGTAGTAAAGTATTTATGTTTGTGTGTTAAATACTATTCAAAAAGGAGAAACAAGCATATCACTGAATTTCTGGGTTTAATCATAATTGAAAATGGGACTGCAAGTGTTCTGTATGAAGTTACAAAGCAGTATTTGCAGAAGTGTAGTTTAAAATTAACAAACTTACTAGGCCTTGGCACTGATGGTGCCAATAGTCTATGCGGTTCTAATCATTCTCTTTTCACTCTTTTAAAAGAAGATTTACCTAAACTTAAACTAGTCAGATGTGTGTGTCATTCCTTAAATAATGCTTGTTCCAAAGCAACAGATGAATTGCCTGCACACGTAGAATTTTTATGTAGGGAAATTAACACATGGTTTGCACACAGTTCCAATAGAAAAATTGAATATGAAAAGATATTTGACCTAATTAACAATCAATATCGAAAAATAAAGAAACTACACTGTTTTGTGCAACCATCAAATACAAGGTGGCTTTCATGGTATCATTCAGTACAAGTAATATTAGAAAATTGGTTAGAACTTAAAACTCATTTTAATTTGCTCAACAAAAAAGAAAAAGATTATACAGCAAGACTTATTAGTGAAATGTTAAACGACGATCAAAATTATTTATATCTGAAATTTTTAAAACCATTACTTTTTGAAATGAACCAAATAAATTTAAATTTTCAAAAAAGTGATATGGATGTTTCACATGGTTATGATAGTTTAGAAAAGTTATTTTTGCTATTATGTAGAAAAATATATAAGGCACCATTTGTACAGGCAGGGATTGAGACCCTTGTAAGAGAAGTGAGTAATGACTTAGCTTTAGTAAAAGTTGAAAATGCTGATTTTGGCATTGATTATTATCAGAGTTTATCGAAATGCAATATTACTCATGAGAAAAAAAAAGTTCTGGAGTATAAAATGTTTCAATACCTTAAGCGTCTTTGTTTTGAACTGTCTTTAAGATTGCCCCAGAGTCTTCAGCATTTTAAAAAATTAAAAAGTCTAACACCTAAACTGTGTTTAAGCCAAATACGACCTAAACTTAACGATTTACCTTTTGCAAATGATTTTATAAGTTCTGAAAATTTAGGACTGGCCGAGTTAGAGTATTCAAAATTATTAGATATAGTTTGGCCAACATATACTAATTGTGATAGTGCGTATGAATTCTGGTGTTGTGTTTCACAATTTAAAGACGCTGGTGATAACTTGGTTTTTAAGCATCTTGGTCAGTATGCAATAAATGTGCTGTCTTTACCGTCAAGCAATGCAGTGGTAGAAAGGGTTTTTTCGGTAATGAACATCGTGAAATCTAAGAGTCGCAATAGACTCATGCTTGAAACTCTGGAAGCTATATTGCGGATACGAATCACCTTGTACAACACAGGACACTGTTGCAAAAACTTTTCAGTTACCAAAAATATGATTACACGTTTTAAGTCTGATAATATGTATAGAGTTAATATAAATAATGAGACTGATAGGGCTGTTGACGATGCAATAGAAGTATTTATTGAATGTGATAACAGTAACGAAGTATAATTATTATTATATTGTTTACTCCTTCGCTCATGAATTTTAAAATTTTTCAAAAGCACTCAGTCTGATGTGCATGAGCGAAAGAGACCTAGATACTACATACATATATATATCTATATCTATATTATTTAGAATTAGCTGTTTTGTATTTTTTTATTTTTTAAATAAAATGTTTATTATTATTTCTTATTTCATTTCATTCAGTTATTGATGAATGACGACTGCCTGCCAGCCGTTGGCGACTTTTGGCGACTTTGCGTTTTTAAGATGGCGACATTGCATGAATAAAATCTGGCAACTCTGGGTAAAACTGGACTATTGGCAAGTTTAAATATTGACTTTTCAAGCGTCGTCTGTGTAAAGTAATTATAACCAAAAATTCATCAAATGCCTATTCCCTTATACATTAGGCATACTGAAATGAAAATCATAATTGCAATAATGTTTTGTTTATCAGAAGACATACCTGATTTAAATAAATAACTCCATGTACATCTATTATACCACAAATATATTTATTTGACAATTTCATATGATTTTAATTCTTCTATTTCCATGAAATACAATTTCTTTTTGATTTGCTATTAATTTACGTATCTGTAAATCCTACAACTTACTGCACTGTCATTGTATTCCTTTGTATTATTTAAATTTCTAAAACCATATTTTCCTAATCTAGATCTATGTTTTTTTGTACATACCTAAAGACAATGATTTTCTTTGTAATTACTCCATTATCTTTGAAAATTATGCAGCCCTTGCATCGTGTGGTTACAGCTTTTATATAATAATAATTTTGGCAAACTGCTGTCTATCTCTTTTGGAGTTCCACAAAGAACAGTATCTATTTTTATTTCTAAACTTTACAGTCTTGTTACCAGTGAATTGTATTACCTCCATCAGCTATATATCTAAGATCTTTAATAATGTTGGTATATTCTTAGCCGCACTGAATCAAAGTTATCATTTTTTACCTACACAGTGTGTCGGTAGAGTAATTGTAAGCTAATAAATTGTTCAAATCATTTTTTACCTACACAGTGTGTCGGTAGAGTAATTGTAAGCTAATAAATTATTCAAACATACTTTCTTCGTGTCCCTTATCAAAATGACAAATTCATCTATGTTTCAGTTCTTGAGTGTCACAAATTCCATCTAATTACTCAATTATCTTTGAAAACTATACAGCCTTTCCCTCGTGTAGGTTGCAGCTTTTATATAATAAAATAATAAAAATAATAATTGCTCCTGCGTTCTTAACCTATGATCTACGACAATCTACGATATATGCGCAGGCAAACATTTTTGCGCATAACTGTTTGCATTTAGAAGTAAGTTTAGATCTATAAGAAACAATTTTGATATGGAACACATTGAAGTGAAATGTTTGTGAAAGTTTAAGTATGAATATTTTATAGACGATGATAAAATGAGTAGGTGAAGATCGATTTTATTTATAATTGTCATACAAAAAAAACCTTCAAAAAGAAACGAATAATTTTTAATTTTGCACACAATTTGAATACAAATCGAATGTAAATACGATAATCTTGACGACTATTATCATTTTGCCGGAGTTTTGCTATAATTTACCGTTGAAGAATGTCGAATAAATCACGCTCTGTCAGAAAACTTACCTGTCAATTGTCGACGTTTGCGTTTTTTTTCGCACTAACCATGCGGTTCTTATTTCAATATTTTCGGCAAAAGAACTCAACAGAAGAAAAGGAAACATATTAATTTTGACCAGACGATTGATTTAATGCTTTGTCGTTGGCGTAAAACTAAATAATACGCGCATTTATCGACCGTAATTGCATTAAAAGTATTCTTTTCCTCCTAAGGAAACGGCGTACGCGTTCTGGAATTTAAAATTGAAATTTATAATCATTAAAAGAAATCAACGCGTATCTAAAAATGTTAAGTCTAGTTTGCGGGCCCATTATGTCGAGATACCGACGTTCGCTTGATATATAATAATATATTTATGGACATTACACATGACTATTATAACGATGAACATTGTACGTGACTTACTGTGTACATTCATTTATGTGGCATTTCAGCCATTTTTCTACCATATCCCGAGTGCATGAAGAGTTTAAATTTCTCCTACTATAGACACTGTATGACAATGATGTTGGAATAACTATGCAAACGCTTCCTAAAACTATATTATTTTCAATTTCGAGCCGTTTTCCTCTCGTAAAATCGTCAGAGCTTGGCATTTCATGCTTAAAAGTCAATGTTTGGAAATATTTAGTCCGCCTGTCAGATTTGCGAAAAGTCAATTTTGTCTTTAGTCCTCGTTTTTATTTACGTAAAATGGGCTTTCTTTAGGCACGTCATGGATAAATTTCGCGTGTTTTGACAAATTCGACGGAACACGGTCAAACGTATATTTTAATTGCTCACGCGTCCCTCGACCTTAAAATATGCATTTGGGCGCGTTGAAAAGCAGAAACTGCGGACTTTTTAACCATACTTTTCCCTATACGTGTTCTGGATTCGTTTCAGATGAGATAGCTTCAGAAAATCGGGCACGTCGAAAACGCAACTTTTAAGTTTGTCCGTAAATATCCGGCGATCGGACAGAGCTATAAAGGCGAAATTTTTACGGTAATTAGCTCGGACGTTCCCCTTCACGGGACGATCGGTCCGAACGCGCTACCTATACGGGGTGTCGCACAATTTAGAGAAACATCATCCGTTGCACGGTCCTATCTCTATCCCGTACTTACTTCAGTGAAAGAGCGAGAGTAACCTAACAGCTATTATTAAGGTGAATTTTATTGTGCTTTGGATAGATGGCGCCACATACCGATAAACATTTTGAGGTTATAAGAATCAGAAAAATCTCGTTATGTGACGGCCTTGGTTAGGCGCACGTTAGGCGACATCTTCCGACGACATTTATAATTATTTTGATCCTCTGTGAACTATCTACGGAGATCCCGAGTTCTGAAACGATATATGTTTCTCACTTCCAAAAGTAACTATCTTTGTTAAATACACACCGATTTGGAAATTTTTGTTAGAGCAGTTAGGGATTGTTAGAACCATAGAACGGCTTGCAATGACTAATGCGGTAATAAAAATATGTTTACCAGATGTTTTACGCCTTTCTATAATTCATTTAATTTTTTTCTACATACCTCTTGTTTGACGCAATGAAGTCTTTCAATATAAAAGTTGCAATTTATATTGACGCTCAAGCAGGGGAAGAAATGAAAGATGCCACTCTACAAAAATCATGGGAAATAATATGATCGAGTGTAAATGTAATGGAAGATGTGGGCCCAACCCCTGATGAGCCTCAAATAGTCAATACAGATATAGCGGAAATATTCCAAGATTTACAGATCATTGATCACAAGATCCAAGCAACCGATGTAGAAGAGAAGATCTTGACTATAGGATCGTAGCCCCAGTTCTTCATGCAGAAAAGATGGAAGATAAAACGAACGACGAAAAAGAAGAGACTAAAAAGATTATTAGTCACTCGGCAGCTAGAGAGGCTTTCGAAATTGCAATTAAATACATCGAGCAGCATCCAAACGCAACACCGATGGATGTGCTGTGTCTTAAGAAGTGGAGGGATACCTCGGCTAACGCAAGATTATGTACTTTAAAACAAAAAATACAATAAATTTGTTTAAAATGAATTTACATGCTGCATACACATACATATCACATATCATACTTCTGTATTTTATAAAATGACTCGTGGAGGTACATAAATACATCCAACAGTAGATGTATCGATTTTTAGGGTATTGATTTCAGTCCCGAAAAATCAACAATGAGCACTTACCGCGGAAAATCGCAACGGGGTCAGAGACTACCATTTGAGAGAATGTTTAGAGACAGAGAGAATTTATACGAACATGGAAGAAGTTTCGTAGAAGAAGTTGATCAAGCACAGATTCCCAGAGGGAGAGGAAAGCAAGGACTTAGTAGACGAAGATATAACAGAGATAGAACTCTACAGCTTTGTATGACTTCTTCAAGTTTGTATTTAGTGAAATTGAAGACAGACGTAATCCACTTGCCTTATATTGCGATCTTACCAAAGCCTTTGACTGTGTTCAACACTGCCGCCTTCTGCATAAGCTTAACAGTTATGGAGTCCGGGGAAGGGCAGCTGAATGGATCTCTTCTTATCTGAAGGATCGAACACAGTGTATTAAATTACAACATTCGCACTCTAACAATGTGACAAGCAGTTTTTATTCAACCGAGCTTTCTGTCAATATTGGTGTTCCTCAAGGATCCATATTAAGTCCAATACTTTTCATCCTCTACATTAATGATTTGGGGTCTTTCCTTGTACAAGGCGTACCTATTATATATGCAGACGACACAACCATCTTGTCATCATGTTCCTCGCTTACTGAAACAATAGATGCCACCGGGTCCATTATTCAGAATCTAAATAACTGGTTTAATGCGAACAAATTATGTCTAAACATTGATAAATCAAATTATACCATATTTCATCCTAGACAACGCGAAATTACTAATATTCCTCCTCAAATAAAAAATAGTCACTCACAAGGATACAGTCAAATTCTTAGGTCTCTCGGTAAATAATACTTTAGACTGGTCCTTTCACTGTGATGAACTTTCCAATAAAATAGCTTCGAGGTGTTACCTTTTTCGGTCGCTGCGTAATCAGGTCTCTGTCTATATTTTACTTAATGTGTACTATGCAGAAATTCAGTCTCGCCTATCGTATGGGATTATCTTTTGGGGACTTTCACCAGCTGCAGAGAGAGTATTTCTTGCACAAAAAAGACTGATTAGAGCCATAGCTGGTATCCGTCCCATTGATTCATGTAAACCACATTTCAGAAAGCACAGAATTTTAACACTGCCTTCATTATTTATTTTAGAGAGTGTTTGTTATATACACAATAATAAAAACAAGTACAGCACTGTAGCATCTGCTCATTCATATTGTACAAGGAATAAGGACGATTTGCGTCTTCCGAACTTTTTTATGAAATTAACATCATCCTCAGTTGATTGGGAGGAGGGAGTCAAGTACTATAATCATATACCTGGAGATATAAGAAATTCTAATAAAAAAGCGTTTAGGAACAAAATCAAACAAATTCTCTTAAATGCATGTTTGTACAAAGTCAGAGACTTCCTAAATGTCACAGAAAATACTTATTTATAACATAAATATATTAGTGCATTAGATATTTTAGCTGGGACGTTCTGTTTAATACCCCCGCTTCTTTTCTCTCCATTGCCTGCATGATTATTTATTTATATTACTATTTCTGTATTCTCTTACATTGACGTATTCTACACATATTTTTATATATGTTAACAGAATAAAGACATTATTATTATTAATAAATACTCATTTATGAGTGTTTTTTATTGTTCCTCAGATTATCCGACCTTTTTTCTGTACCAACCATGTTCCAGTCCCATGGGGGACGGGTATGGGGGTTTCTATTATACAATCAAAAAGTATTTTTTTTACAAATAGATTGAATTGATTCTTGTTTAAATTTTTTCTTCCAAGTTACTAAATTTGTACGCAGGCGCAGTACTAATTAATTTTTAATGTACCGCCGCTGCTTATTTTTTGGTTATAGCACAGTATAGAGCTATGTAATAGAAACAGTAGTTTCACTCGAGGGAAATAATTGTCCTCCGTAAAACCGACGCGTGCGTGAAATTTCTGAGTGCGCAGTAGTCAGCTATCAGCTGTTGAGTGGGGGCGAGAATATTTTGTGTTGTACGTATAATGTATTACATTTTAAATGCGCGTGTAATATGTACTTAATAAAAAGCAAGTGTTTTTTTTTGTATTATTGATATAGCTTTTTCATAATTTAAAAATAGATTAACATAATTTTCTCATAAATGATTTGGTTCTGACGCTGCTGGTTTATTTCTGAATAGAAGAATTGACTACGCCTCTGGTTGCGCAGTACCATTTTGGGACACAAACATCAAAGGTGCCGAAAGCGAGAGAAACTACTGTGTCTATACAGCTCGAGCTCTATACTGTGGTTATAGGTTTTTGCGTTTTTTCAAGGACAGTTTTTTCAAGTAGAATTGCAGAAGCTCCTTTAACAATTTTATTACAATAGTTGTGCAGTAAAAAGTGTCAGTTACGTAGATTAGTATATAATATTGTGAGAGAAACCTTTATATCATACTAATTTCATGATATTCATAAAACATTCAATTATTTTTATATATTTTCTATTTTAAGGAATCAAAACTTATAGAAGATGGACCCCAAAAACAATTCAAGAAAATGAATTAAGCCTTGAATGCAAACGACTCCAAACACATTAGAAAATTAGACAAACTACTCTAAAAGGACGACTCGCTTTATCAGAACATTTTTATCATCGCTATTCTAAGTATTTTAACACAGCATCACCAATGGCTTTAAATTTCTTAGAATCACAAGTTAAGTGAAGTTCAATAAAACCAAGAGGACGCAAATATTCCGTAAATGACAAGATTTTGGCCTTAGCTATGATGAAACGTAGTGGACGAGGTTACAATTTCCTACAGAAACTTTTTTATTTGCCATCTAGACGAACTCTAACAAAATTCTTGGGGTCAATCCCATTTGAAACTGGCATTAATAATATACTTCTGGAACAAGTGAAACTGAGTGTATCTGAATTTACCAATGAATTAGATAAACACTGTGTTCTATTATTTGATGAAGTGTCTTTGTAACCTGGTTTATCATATAATGTACGGGAAGACAAAATAATTAGGTTTGCAGATGATAGCGAAGAACAATCTGCAAAATTTGCCGACCATACATTGGTGTTCATGCTTAAAGGAATTCATAAGAGATGGAAACAACCATTCGCTTACACATTTTGTCAAGCCACGACAAGTACTCCGGTGTTAATAAAGTTAGCTGTCAGAAGTATTCGTGATATTGGCCTTAATGTTGTTGCATCGATATGTGATCAGGGCACAACAAATTGCAGTGCAATATCAACATTATTGACAGAAACTGATGATAATGTTGAGGTGGTTCATTTGTATGATCCACCTCATCTTTTGAAAGGAATTCGGAATCAAATGCTTTCTAAAGACGTCGCATTTGTCCAAGATGGTGTAACAAAACATGCGAAATGGAGTGATGTAATTTCCCTGTACGAGAATGACCCAGGTCATCAGAGTCATCGTTTGTGTCCGGCGTTAACCGATAAACATATATATCCTGATAAAATTCCCAGAATGAGAGTGAAATATGCACATCAATTTCACAAAGGAAAACACCTGCGTTCTGCCATCACAAATAAATCAAGACATCTTCACTTTTGGAATGAAGCCCAAAAAATACTGGATTCAGTGAAATTTATAGAGGGCAAAAAAATATCAACATCTCCGACAGTAAAAAATTGGAAATTCACTATTAAATCCTTCAAATATTTGTGGCAAAAATTATTTCCTCGATTTAATTTTATTGTACCACGTCATTTTAATCAAGATGCACTAGAATTTTTTTTTAGTTGTATTCGCGGACAAGCTTGTAGAAATGTTAATCCTACCTGCCAAACATTTGTTTATTCATATTCTTCACTATTAATAAGCAAATTTTTGTGTTAAAGCCTGTTACGGGTAATTGTGAAGAGGATGATTCCGAAGGTTTACTCGTAAATTTAAAGCATTTATTCACGCAGCAGCAAAACGTTGCAGCTTCAAATACCTCTCACTCTGCTACAATAAAAGATATTGGTGTAGTTACTCCTTCTGATGAAAATACTTGTTGCAGCAGTTCGATAAAACCATATGTTGCAGGATTTATTGCTCGCAAAATTTTAAAAAAAATGTGGTGTAAACTCTGTCAACAGCAATTATTAACAGAAAGAAAAGAGGACATTGATGAAATTATTTCAAGTAGGGAGTACCGTAGAGTGGGGATACTTGGAACAGCGCGTGAACTTGGAACAAAACTTCCATTTTGCCAATTTGGCGGGATATCTTACCGAAGAAGGGGTAAACTGCTTTGAGTCTGGTGTAGTTGTGTTCAGTAGAGTCTAGTTAGTGGTAGTGTACGAAGGTAAGTACCTAATGTCATTTTTTCCATTATTTATTGTAAGGAATTATTCGTATCAATAAATGTCAGAAATATATGGCACAAAAAACTTCTATTGTGGTGACAACATTTTATTGTAGTGTCAAATTTGTTTTACAATGTGTACATAACCTCAACTAAACTGAAGTGTTCGATGCTGATACATTCGGTCATTGAAACAATAGTGTTGCCATATTGAATTTTTTCCTTGCCAGCGGACGATTTCTTCTATTGTCCGAATACTTGGAACACCGTTCCAAGTTTTCGGACCTGTTCCAAGTTTTCCGTTGATCGCGAAAATGTGACAAAATTGGAACTAATTGTTTATTATGTTGTTGCAGTATATATATGTCAACATGCCGAGACGCCACGTAAAAAAAATAGGCACCCGAAAATACGCTGATTTTACTAAAGAACAGCTAGCGAGGGCTATAAATGATATAAGACTTAAGAAAATGTGCCTGCGAAGCGCGTCAAAGAAATACGGAATATCCTTGGGAACTCTTTCTAGAAAGAGTAGGCAGCAACATATGAATAAATTTGGCCGCCCTGCAGTACCTTAGGGAGGAAGAAGAAACTAAAATAGTTGAAGGTCTGCTTGTGGCAGCGGAATGGGGCTTTCCGCTGACAACCCGCGATCTTAGATGTGTCATAAAAACATACCTGGACAGCTGAGGTAGAACTGAACCACGTTTCAAAAATAACACACCAGGAAAAGATTGGGTTCAGCACTTTTGTACTCGTCACCCTGAACTGACTAATCGTCTATGTGAAAATATTAAGCGCAGTAGAGCACAAGACTCAAGAGAAACCATAGAAATGTATTTTGAAAACCTGAGGAAAACTTTAGAAGGCGTTCCTCGGGAGGCCATTATAAATTATGATGAGAGCAACTTGAGTGACGATCCTGGTCGTTCTAAAGTTTTAGTAAGGCGGGGAAGCAAACACCCAGAACGGTGTATTGATACATCAAAAATGAGTACATCTATTATGATGGCATGTACGGCTAGTGGCCTTCTGTTACCTCCTTATGTTATTTACAGAGCTGAGCACATGTATGAGTCTTGGAGAGAAAGGGGCCCAAAAGGTGCACGATACAATAGCACAAAATCGGGCTGGATAGACGGTAAAGTCTTCGAAGACTGGTTTATGTATTTAGTGTTGCCATATATGAAGAAGTTGTCACCAGGTCCCAAAGCACTGATAGGCGACAACTTATCTAGTCACTTATCGGAAAGAGTTATTCGCGAGTGCACTAAGAACAATATCAAATTTATACTGCTTCCTCCAAATAGCACCCACCTGTGCCAGCCCTTAGATGTGGTTTTTTTTCGCCCACTAAAAGCGGCATGGCGAAAGCATTTACTGAAGTGGAAATTATCAAATAGAGGAAGTGTACCAAAATCTCAGTTTCCAGCTCTTCTTCGTGAAACGTTAGACTCCATTACAGAAAATCAAACAAAGGACATACAGTCTGGATTTCGTGCCAGTGGTATATATCCACTTGACAAACATGAAGTACTGAAACGCCTCCCAAATGAGGATAATGTTTTAGATGAATCACTCTTGACCACTGCCTTGACACAGCAGCTGAAACAAATGCGTTATAGTGATAATAAGCAACCAGAACCTAAACGAAAACGCATGTTGGTTGAACCTGGAAAGAGTGTTTCTGGTACATGGTCTTCCGACGACTCAAATTCGAGTGATGCTCAGGTTTCCCTTCACGACTCTGCATCTTCTCTAGGCGCTGAAGACTTTTCAGATGAAGAGGAAATAGCTGATCATGTGCCTGAAGAAGCTGTTTACGAACCTGAGCCCACTACAGAAGCTGAAGAAGCTAAATCAACTTTAGAGAAACCTGACAATAAAATTGTTAAAATGGGTGATTTTTTATTAGTTCGGTTTCCTGTGTATGGGAAGAACAATAAATTTGTTAAATATATTGGCGAAGCTATGGAAGTAAACACTGATACCAAAACGTACATGTGCAGGTTTCTGAGATCAATTAGACTTTCGAAGACAAATTTCCACTATCCTGATGTTGAAGATTATTCTGAAATCGACCATTACCAAATAGTAGATATTCTGGATGAACCGGTAGTAGTCGGAACAAAAGTTTATTTTCATAAAGAAGTCATGTAACAGTCCTTAATTACCTATGTTGTTCGTGATGCAATCTGCGTTAAAGTTATTTTAGTTTTGTTTTTGTGATATTAATGGAAAATTAAAATATCTCAGCAGAGTTTTTTCGGATCTCTATAGCCAAATAATAAACTTAGTAGCTACAATCCTACCAGAACAATGTCACAATAAAAATATAAAAAGAAAGTTGTTCCAGTATATAAAATCTATAATTTCATTTGCAAATTTATGTCCGCTACATAATTTAAGGGATATCATTATAGACACTATAATTACGTTTTATATAAAAATATGGACTAGAGATGTAAATAAGATTTTGAAAGGCTAATATGACCCAAATATAATAAATTATAATGAAAACATAAAAAATTTAGCAGTACATTATTGTGATGATGAAAATTTTCGACCTCGAGATTTTTGCAGATGTCCACGTTTTGAAGTCCCCTGATACCAAAAAAGTGGTTTTTAAAAAATGTCTGTGTGTCTCTGTGTGTGTGTGACACGATAGCGGTCAAACCGCTGTAGATATCAATTCCAAATTTTGTATTTACGTGTATAATCTGCCTCTTGAGATCTGATTAGTTTTTCAGTAAAATCGGTAGACCGGAAGTAGTACTTTACTTCAGTGAAAAAATCGAATTTTGCAAATATTTCGTCAACTACTAGGTTTAAACAAATTTATAGAGAATTCATATGTACTTAAAATTAAAATTGAGACCCATTTTATTTAAAAAGTTTTTCGAAATTACTACCGGAAGTAGGTCTTTTACCCTTATCGAAAATCAGTTTTTTGCCAATATTTTGCAAGTCATGCTTTTTAGACAAGTACGCTACGAATATAAAAGTATTTAGAACTTAATTTCCAATATCTTTTGTATAAAAAAAATTTCAAAATTCGGACCGGAAGTATCACTTTTACTCTTACCAAATAACGATTTTTTGCAAATATGTCGTAAATTATGCATTCTATATATATTTATTAAGAGTACAAAAGTATTTAGAATTAGATTTGCAATATTTTTGTATACATGAAATTTCAAAATTCGGACCGGAAGTAGCACTTTTATTCTTAGCGAGTAGCATTTTTTTCGAATATCTTGCAAAGTATGCATTCTATAGGGATTTATTAAGAGAATGAAAGTACTTAGAATAGGATTTTGAATAAGTTTTGTATAAAAAAAATCTTAAAATTGTATAGTTTGAAACGCTCATACGTATAAGAAAGTCGTGTGGTGGCCACATTCCACTTCGTATAAGAAAGTAAAACAGTAAGAGAAAGCAAAAGAGTTACATTATATATTTGTGTTTTCTGTGAATTACTGGATTGTCAATATATGTATTATAAATTGAAAGTTGTTTTCTTTTCGCTACCAGTCATTCTTTTTGTTATTTTATATTTTTTCTTTACTATTAATATCATGCCGATCTATTTAAACTAAACACATATATGTAAGTATTCTAGATTTTTATTAATTTTGACCGTAAACCAAAGTTAATAATTTCACATAATGCGTATTTAAAGATATAATCTTCATCATAGGCATTATTCGAAATTATTCTCTTTGATTTACAGTCTAAATTTAATTATATTTAAATATTTTTCAAATTTAGGCGGGGTATATGTGACGTATATGGTTTAGTTCATATTACAGACACATGGGCGCTTTACTTATTACGGAAAATGTTGGAATGTTGCCTATCTTTCTACCTCTATGTTTTTGGTCGACAGCAAGATACGTTAAAGATCGTATCAAAAGGCTAACTCCTAACATTAGACTACGCATAAGAGTAATTGTTAATATAACTTCAATAAATAATTTACTACCAAGAAAACGTAGTAAAGTAGTGGTCAAAGTTTCACCTAAGAAGTAATTGTGCAACAGGTTATATTGTTAAAATAAAGATTGTATTTCGAGTGGCAGAACAAGCAGATGATGCCGTTGAAAACATCGTAGAAATAAAGAAGATTTCGTCGATAATAAGCAGCCCGAAGTTCCTGCTGGAAACCGTACAAAAAATAAGATGAATAAGAAGAATTTAGATAAGGTTTTATTTTAATGATTATTGTTTAATGACTGTAATGTTTTATGTAATAAAGAAGGAGAGACTGTAAAATAAAAGTTCAAACAGAAAGTAATTAAATAAATATCGTCTAACAAATATATGTGTAAAGTAACTTGATATGTATCGATATAAACAAGTATAATATAGAATGTGCATTGTATGTAATAAATACTGGCGTTGATAGCTTACGATTGAATCGAACAAAGGACCAACAGAAATGTTTGTTAGTTTAATGTTTGAAAAAAAAATGTATTAGAATTGCTTTTTGAATATATGCTACTTCTTGTGGTGTTTGTAAAATTATAGATATAGGATTCATTGATTTTAATATAAGAATTATTAAAATTTTTAAATGGTATTTTTTTATTAACCCTTAACTGCATCGTGTTGCCATTTGGCCACATACTCATATTCCTCAATGCAGCAACACCGTAAACGGGAATAGGGGGGCTTGCTGCATGGTGTATTCGAGAGTCTACATACTGCCAACGTATAATAAATCGCACACACTCGGGCAGGTGGCGCCTGCTGTTGTAAATAGAATTAAATCAGTGAACGTGCTACCAACGGACAGACATCTTGTCATCCATAGTTTTTAGATTTTTCTTTCTTTGATGTCATGCGTTCAAAATCAGTAATAAATTGCAATTGTTAGTTACCAAGGTACCTACTTCAGGGTAAGTACTTTGATATTTGATCATACTTTATTATTTTGTGAGAATGGCTTATTTTTATTTTGTTGCCTTACGGCTACAGCATGCATTCACTTTGCATTTATATAACGTGGGTAACATTTGTTACAGAATGAACCAAAAGCGACAGAAAGAGAGTTGATAGAGTATTGGGAAAACTTCACTGGACTTGAAAGTGATGATGGGGGTGATGCTAGTGAAACCGATAGCATTGAAGACCCTCCTTATACTCCTCAAGAGGATCGTGGTAACGATTTGGGAACCTCTAGTGATAGTGAAATAGAAGAAGAACAAGTACATGACTTGGTAGAAGAAGAAGTTGACGATTGTAACACTAATATGCCGTCATGCTCCTACACCGAACAACCTGTCGTCAGCAAAAAGATACCTACAAAAAACAAAAGTTTGGGAAAGAAAAATATCACATGGAAAAAGAAGTCATTGGAAGTAAATGAAGAGCAACTGCGTTTTCATGGAAGCACTGATCTTTCTAATGAAATTATGAATTTAGAAACCCCTTACCAGTTTTTTTCGTATTTTTTTACCGACGAACTTATAAACAAAATTCTTGAAGAGACTAACTTGTATGCAGTACAAACAAAACCTGAGAGACCACCAACGTTTTCTGCAGTTGAAATTAGACAATATATTGGAATTTTATTGTACATGTCTTTGGTCCACATGCCAAACACTCGCTCGTATTGGAGTCAAGATCTTGAATTTCGACCAATAGCCGACGTAATGCCTGTTAATCACTTTGAAAAAATTCATCAGTTTTACATTTTAACAATAATCAAGAATTTATAGCTCGTGGTCAACCGGGACACGACCGACTTTATAAAATAAGGCCACTTATAGATCACATCAACATGAAATTTTCTACAGTTTCTATAGAGCAATGTTTGAGTATTGATGAACAAATGTGTTCTACAAAAATTCGGCATCATATGAAACAGTATATGCCGTTGAAGCCTCATAAATGGGGTTTTAAACTTTTTGTACTGGCTGGTGTTTCCGGATATGCCTACAAGTTTGAAATTTACACTGGCCAAGAAAATTTTGAAGAACTACCTAATGAACCAAATTTGGGCGTCACTGCGAATGTTGTTTCACGATTGTCAAGAGTTATACCACGACAACAAAATTATCGTCTATGCAATATTGGGAAAGTTGCAACTAAGCGGGGTAGACCCAGTTCAGTTGAAGCAGAAATTGATGCAAAAAGGAGAAAAGGCCCCACACAGCATGTCCCCCCAAGAGAAGTGAGACTAGATCAAATTGGACACTGGCCTCTGATTACTGATAACAAAATGAGATGTAAATTTCCGCATTGCAAGGGGTTTACACACACCAAATGCGAAAAGTGCGGAGTTGCCTTATGTCTTAATAAAAACAACAATTGCTATAAAAATTTTCACAATAATTAGAGTATATGTTAAGTATGGAACTTATGTTCAGAATGCATGTTGTAGCCGTTCAGCAACAAACCCTTTTTTTCAATAAAAAGTCCTTAAAAATTAATATTGTTTTTTTTGACTATTTTTTGGTGATTTCCTAACTTATAATTGAGCTAATTTCGAATTAATTAATATTTTTAAAAAAATCATGCATTAAGGGTTAATGTACAGGAACCCCTTTTACTTAATCATTTCAATTAACTCGAAGTTAAGCCGGAGTTGAGCCGGCAAAACAAATAATTTTACATTTTATTTCTAAAGTTTAACTTTAAATTAAATATCTTAATTTAGAGATAGGGGTTTCTCTACATTGTGTCACCTAACTTTGGGGTAGTACCTATACACGTATTTACCCGACAAAAGTTTCTAAACTTATTGGATCTTCATATTTTATTTCTTTGAATAACAGATTTGACATGCCTCGACCGTAGTCTCGCCTTTGCAGCCACTTGCGGCTCCAAAATCTTCTTTTTTTCTTGACTTTTTCTACTAAATTACCCCGTTGTTGCCTTTTTTGGACCAATATGATCTAGATAGACGTTGTAATCAAAAAATAATCGTTTGAAATCATTTTTCTAAAAGCAGCTTCATTGCTCACACGCGAAGTTTCAGCAATAACAAACAACTGCACATCTAACCTCAAACTCTACAGTTTTGACGTTTACTAATTTCAAATCACAGAGAAACCAAGGAAGCAAAGCAAGTCACACAGTGTAAACGTAAAATGGCTAAAATCACACGGGCCCGACTGAGACCATCATATCATACGAATTTTATGTGAGAAAATCATGTGCAAAATCTTGTGATAAATCACATAGTGTGTAAAAGGGCACTTTATTAATACACTGGAAAATTAAGAAAAATGTGAACCTTATGCGAAACAAAGGAAATTCACGTCCAAAAAGTTACCAATACAGGAAAGAAAATTAAGAACATACATACGAACGAACTAAACAATAAAAAAAAAATTAATTCTTCAATTAAGGCTAAGTATATTAAAAACGATTGAACAATCTGAAATAGAAAATTTAAACGGAAAGAAACTTGATAAAGAGATAAGGGAAATTATAAAAGAAAAGCACATTACTAGATCTACAGAATAAAACAAAATTAAAAAAATAAACTAAGCTCTTCCCGATGATTTTCCAACTTTTATGTAAAATATCTGCCTTTTATTAAAAATTAATCTTTAGTTTACTGTTTCTTTTTCCGTTCCTAAAGTTAATGTAATAAGTGAGAAGCTAAACCTAAAGGTAAGTATTCGTATAGGTATAGTATGTTTATTCTTGTAGTAGTTTAGAATTTGTAGAGTGAGGACGTATTTCTATCGGCTCTGCAAAAGTGCAGTGTCGAAAAGTAAAATATTGTACGTTGTTAAACATGAAATTGTGATGATGAAACTATTAGTAAATTTCATCGATGGACAAAATTAATGATTAATCATTTGCGTGGGTCAACATATATAAAATAAAATGTCATCCAATAAGTGTTGTTTGCCAATTGGAATTCAGAAGGACGGAAAGAACGGTAAAGTGTTTCATATGTGAGGAAGAGAGACATAGCAAATGCGCGAAAATAAGCGATGAGACAGCTAAAAAATTAAGTGAAACCGATATAATTACATATGTGTGCGATATTTGTCGTAAACTAAAAGTTTGTCAAAAAATGAATGAAATAGATAAAAAACTTAATGATTGCCTTCAAACACTTTCAGATCAAAACATATTGATTCGTGAAATTTTAAAGTCTATTTCTATCGCCGGACACAAAACAGAAAAAAGGATTTTATACAGTGATACTGTAAAGAAATAATAATGATAAAATTATTATAAAGCCAAAAAATGAAACACAGAAAAGCCAGGAGTTATATCATAAATAATAATACATTGTATATCTATATATGTGTAACAGTAGAACTATGGGAAATGTCAATTAAGCGTTACTCATGGCTTTACTAAGAACCCTTAGAGATAAGAAAGTTAATAAATGGACGAACGCTCATGTAAATTATTATTCTTTGTCTCATTGTCGTCCTTAAAGTTAGGTAGCAATAAGCATTGTAATCATTATTTGTATTTGTTTAAATTAAATAAAGATTTTTTTTACGAATACTGAAACAATTAAATATAATTGGCGCAGTCAGTAGGATTTGTTAAACAAGAAAAGTTACAAAATTCTTGGTTTGTTTCAACAATTTATTAACAAATTAAAAGAACCGGAGTGCAAAGTGTTTTGGTGATTTCAAGCAGACGCAAGAGGACCGAGTATCGGAGAAAGTTCGGACAGGCTACGGCACTTAACATAGCAAAGTGGGCCGCCGTACTCGCTGTATCCGTTACTCCAACGTCAGAAGAAACGAAAACATCTTGCCACCCCAAGACGCAAGGTACGTGTTGAACATTTTCCTTTTCCTCACCCATGTAGATATTTAAGTGTGATTCTGTAAGATGCAAGTTAAATTCATATAGATCGATTAGGTCGTGAAATTAATATTTGTTCAAGTCTTATATAGATCGGAAAAAGAAACGCGAACATTTTTGAATTTTCAGCAGAATCGCAAGAAACAAGAACGAGAAATCAAACAAATTAGATTAGGAAATTATAATCACTTAATATAATTAGTTAGATAAGTTTAGTTATTTAATGCCAAAGACAGAATCTTCATTAGCAACAAGAAAAATGTCTGAACCGAATATCAATGTACCTTACGTACCGATTAATTTAAATGCAGCAACAGCTGTACCGCAAATTCAAATACAACTTCAACAGGAGACAACACCAAAAATAACAGCCGCTAAAGCGAACGCAGATTTTATCCCGTCATTTTCAGGAAACCCGTTACATCTAGACAGTTTTGTGTCAATTTGTGATCGATTCTATATTCAATACGGAACAACTAATGATCAGAGTTTAAATGAGTTCGTATCGAATGTGTTAATATATAAATTAAAAGGTGAAGTTTTAGATTTTGATTTTCAACAAAATTTGCAGAATTGGCCTGAGATCAAAGTAGCGTTATTAGAACATTTTGGAGATAGGTTAGATAGACATGCGTTAATGCAAGAGTTTAAACATACATTAAAACAGAAAAACGAGAATATACTAGATTTCATGAATCGAATAAAAGCATTAAAGACAAGGTTAGCAACAAAATACGTGCAGAAGTAGATTTAACACAAGATAGGAAAGTTTATTTAATAGAGCAGATAGATAAAGACGAGATTGATTTACTAATGATAAACACAGATTACGCGAGTAGATTTTTACTTCAAGTACAAAAACCAGTAAGTTATACAGCAGCGTGTAAAATCATACACCAGCAATTTTATACTTGTCAAAGACTAAATAGCTTACAAACACAGGCAGTGCAGTTAAACAAACCGCAACAAGTAAACAAACAGCCTCCTAGAATAAATGTACCCCCTAAACAAACATATTCTAATTCACAAGCGTATTCACCGCAAGCGAATTTCAGATATCAAAATGTCCCTTATAATGATTTTATGCCAAGATTTAATACACAACAATCTAATGTACAAACGACACCTAGATGTCCGACAGGACCAGTAAACATCCAAAGTAGACCCCCCGTGAAACAACATTTCTTTTCAAATAAACACGTATTTGGTAAGTCACCAAACGTTTTCAAACCCACAGGGCAAGTTCAAAGAAATACTCCTGAACCTATGTCAATTGTCACTAGAAATTCCACCCAACAAACGAGACCTTATTCACAAATGATAAATAGATCTCCCCAAAATCGATTTAAACCAGAAGAGATGATCGTGGAAGAATTATTCAACAACGAAGTTCCCGAATACCAATTCGAAGAGCAAGAAAATTTTGAATCACAGATATTCCAGGAAAACGAGCCAAACCCTGTATTAAACGAACATTCTTATTACCAAAATTACCCATTCAATCAAAGTAATGAGTATGAAAATATAAACAATGTTAGCGTAGACGATAATCAATCAGTCAACTACGAGATGTGTGAAGCCGAAAATGGAAATTTTCAGATAGCAGCATCGGAAGAAGAAAAAGATGTATAGACTTAAATAACATCATCCCAAACTCATTACCGTATATTCAAATACAAGATCCACCTGTAAAATTGTTAATCGACACTGGTTGTCATCCTTCATTACTGAGACCCTCAGTTGCCGAATTACATTTTTCCCATTTAATCTTTAAAGCAAATACCCCTATTCAAACATGTGCAGGCACAGATCAAGCACAATATAAAGCGAAAATACCCTATCTTAAAGAATTTCAATCGTTATTTCATATTAATGGTCAAGATATCGAATTTGTTCTTTTCCCATTCCATGAGTATTTCGACGGAATATTAGGTATAAGAGACTTACGAAAGATTAACTTACATTTAGATTTGAATAACTGTATGTTATATAATGACAACATTCAAATACCTTTATACTATAGAAACGAATTCGACACACAAACAATCGAAATTCCCCCTTTATGTTCGATAATAAAAAGAATAAACACTAATTTACCCGATTGTGATATTATAATACCCCGAATAGAAACGGAAAACAAAAGTATTTATATACCCCCAGGAATATTATATGTAAAAAATAATCAAACGATTGTAGAAATAACTAACAAAACATCAATTCTCACAAACAATACTTGTAGAACGAGACTTATTAAATAATTATGCAAACGAATTTGACGAAATAAATTTTGAATGTTGTAACATAGAACAATTTAAAGAAAATATGTCACTTGTAGGTAATACAAAGCCAATAAAAAATAAAACATAATAATAAAAAACAATGAGATCCCAGTACACACTAAATCTTATCGATACCCATATGTGGATAAACAGGAAATGAACAAGCAAATATCAAAATTATTAAACGATGGAATCATTAGACCATCATATTCACCATGGTCTAGCCCTGTATGGAGAAGACCATAGATGATCGATACCCTATACCAAACATTAGCGATATACTAGATAAATCAGGACGTTGTAATTATTTTACTACCCTTGATTTAGCTTTGGGTTACTATCAGATAGAGATGCACATTAATTCAATAGAAAAAACTGCTTTCAGTGGTGAGAACAGTCATTGGGAATATTGCCGCCTTCCTATGGGATTAAAAAGCGCGCCCGCGACTTTTCAACGAATCATGGACAACGTATTACGAGAGTTACAACATAAAACATGTTTAGTATACATGGACGATATAATACATGGACGATATAATAATTTTCTCAACTTCCCTTCAGGAACATATAAATAATTTAAACAAGTATTTAAAAAATTCAGTTAGATAAGTCAGGATTTTTATGTAAATCTGTAGAATTCCTTGGACATGCTATAACACCGGACGGAATAAAGCCTAATCCTAAGAAAATCGAATGTATAAAAAAATTTCCAATACCCAAAACCGCAAAAGAAATAAAACCATTCCTTGGTTTAGTTGGATATTATAGAAAGTTTATAAAGAATTTTGCTAAATTAACAAAACCCCTTACTAGTTGTTTAAAGAAAGGAGTTCAAATAAAACATTCTCCAGAATTTATAAATAGTTTTGAAACATGTAAAAATGCATTAATGAACGATCCAATATTACAATATCCGGATTTTACAAAACCATTTACTATTACAACGGATGCCTCAAATTTTGCAATTGGAGCCATTCTTTCGCAAGGACCGGTAGGTAGAGATTTACCAGTAGCCTATGCATCTAGAACATTAAACCCTGCAGAAACCCATTATAGCACGATAGAAAAAGAATTACTTGCAATTGTGTGGGCAGTCAAAAACTTTAGACCTTATGTCTATGGAACAAAGTTCACTATAATTTCAGATCATAAGCCCCTTAAATGGCTATTCTCCCTAAAAGAACCCAATTCAAAACTTGTTCGATGGAGATTAAAATTAGAAGAGTACGATTACGAAATCATTCATAAAAAAGGTAAGAATAATACAAATGCCGATGCTTTATCCCGTGTAGAGATAAATCCAATTGAAGAAGGAGACTATTTAATATCCCTTATCAATAATATTGACCCTGATGATTTTATAGCCACAAATGTCGAATCAAATAAGAAATAGATGATATCATTTCAAATAAAGTAAACATTTTACAAGACATTGAATTAGCACCACCAGTAGATATAACAGATCATTCTGTACATACAAATATTGAGAACCCTATATTAGTTATTCCCATTACGGAAAAAGCTATTAATGTATATAAAAATCAAATCATACTAACGACAACTAAATATCCACAGTATCGATGTTTAAAAGAGAAAATCTTTGATAAAACACTACAAATTTGGCAAATACCTATAGAAAGTGAACAAGAATCAATAATAAAATTAATTAAAGAATATTTAAAATCTAACATGACGTATTGTTTATATTTCAAGAAATAAAGTTTAAAAATATTATTTTCAAATATTGTAGCAGAGTTATTTCAGAATAACGCATTCAAGTTTATGATTTCTAATAAAATACTAACAGACGTAACCGAAGAAGATGAAAAGAGTTTGAAGTTAAAATATTACCATGAAACAAAAACGAATCATACAGGTACTAATGAAAACCTCCTCGCAATAAAAAAGCATTTATATTAGCCCAACATGGATCAAGACGTTACGAATTACGTAAACACATGCGAAATATGTCAAAAAGCGAAATACGAAAGACACCCCCATTCCATAATATTTAAACCAGTAGAAATAGGTTCAACACCCCTTGAACACTTATATGTCGATACATATAAATTCGATGGTTTTTCATTTCTAACAATTATAGATAGCTTTTCAAAATTTGGACAAGCGTATTACATAAAGTCACTAGTTGCAACAGAAATTGCGGACAAATTAATAACGTTTCTAAGTCACTATGGAATACCTAAAAAGATCACGTGTGACAATGGTACCGAATTTAAAAATAAAGTCATTCAAGATTTTTGTACATTACATAAAATTGAAATGCACTATACAACCCCTTTTAACCCTAACAGTAATAGTCCCGTTGAAAGATTTCATTCTAGTTTAAACGAAAGTCTTCGTATATTAAAACACGAGAGAAAGAAAATACCAATCTCAAACTTAATGAATTACGCATTATTGTCGTATAATAATAGTATTCATTCTAGCACAGAATATACTCCTTTTCAAATTTTAAAATTAGATTTAAATTATAAAAATCCCTTTGAAATGAATGAAAATGAAAGAACGACACAATATATTAGCGATCACGCAGAAATAATGAAAATGCTTTCCACTGAAATACATCAGAAACTAGAAGCAAAACAACAAAAAATATTAGAGAAACGAAATGTGAATAGAGAAACCCCAGATTTTGGTAAACAAACACCAATCTATCAAAAAGTTCAATAAGATCAAAGTAAAAAACCGAATAAATCAGAACTCTTATATAAAAAGCTAGATGATGTTGAAATTTTACCCCAAACAAGTAAAATTAAAGTAAAGAATAAACAATATCATATAAAAACTCTAAAACCACAACGTATTGTTTCAGATACGAAATAACCGAAGATGATAATTCAAATAATTGCGACAGCAGTCCTTCTACATTGCAGCGCAGATTCTCTTCAAATTAAAGAAGTTCTTAACCCTATATTGCCAGTACAAATAGGCAAATCAAAAATAATAAATTCACAACATACATTTATATATCATATAAACATGACAAATCCTCAAGTACTATTGACTAAATTAGATAATGAACTAGACACCCTTGAAAGTCAGTTAAAAGTAAAAATGAATCATTTCTTTATATTTATAATCAACAAAATTGGTTATGCGAAACAATTAAGTACGGAAGTAAAACAAAAACTATTTATGTTTACACAATATAATAAACGATCGAAAAGAGGTTTAATTAATATTGTAGGCAAAGCCAGCAAATGGTTATTTGGTACATTAGACGAAGATGATAAAGAGAGTATAGATAATTTAATTAACATTATATCAGGCAATGAAGTAAAGTTGCAAAACAAAATGAATGAACAAATAAATATTTTGAAAGAAATGACATCAAAATATACTAATGCATTCGAAGTTTTACATGAAAACCAAAATACACTCAATATACAAATTGAGAAGATTCAATTAGAATTTCAAAAGTCAATTAATACAATTGAACAGGCTCTGTCATTCACGACACTTGTCGATGGAATAATTATGCAGTTAAATTTTATAAAATCATTAATAAATGGAATCGAAACAGCCATATCTTTTGCAAAAATAAATGTATTACATAGTACAATATTAACGCCCAAAGAACTTGAATTAATGATAGACATACTATATAAGAAATATAAATCTGAACAAATACCGAAATTACAAAATTTAGTTAGTTATTATAAGTTACTTGCGACACAGGTAGTCTTACACAATGACATTATAATATTTAAAATTCATATGCTTATCATATCGATATCCTATGATTATTATCGACTGTATCCAGTCCCTGTCCATAATGAAATAATAATACCCGAACATCCTTACCTAATGTTCAATACCGAAGCATATTGGATGTCAAATGAAGAATGTCCCGAGATCGAAGATTTCTATTATTGTAAACAAAAGTTCGTTCATCGTAAACAACAATGTCTAATGGATATAATAAAAAATGGAACCAACAGTTGCAGTACAATGAATGTTATATTAAATATAACCAGCATACAACAAATAAATGGGTACCAAATATTAGTAGTTCCCGTCGAACCCGCAACAATTAGATCATATGGAGAAGACAATGGACTGTACAAACTCCAGTATCCAGCCATCGTATCAATGGATCAGCAACCGATCGAAATTAATGGTCAATACTTCGAAAAAGAAGAAAGCCTACATGAAGAATTAGTGTTTGAACTTCCAAAGTTAGTGCAGTTAAACACGTCAGAAATAGTGCACGTAGAATCAGTGAAATTAAAATCTCTAGATTTTACGCAATTAAATAATATAAAGACAATTTCAGAATCAATACAAAATGTAAATCTTGAGAAAGCCAATATAAACCATAATACATGGATCATTGTATTAAATGGTATTATTATGCTTGTGTTGTTAACAATAATTATATGACTTGTAGTTAAATATTATATGAAAAATGAGCTTTGTTGTAATAAATTGGAACAAAATAAAAAAGAGATAACTGTTCCTTTACAAGCAATCAATACTCAAAATAAAAGGCCCAATGAACCTTTATTTTTTGAGCTTAAGGAGGGAGGAGTTATATCATAAATGATAATACATTGTATAACTATATATGTGTAACAGTAGAACTATGGGAAATGTCAACTAAGCGTTACTCATGGCTTTACTAAGAACCCTTAGAGATAAGAAAGTTAATATATGGACGACCACTCATGTAAATTATTATTCTTTGTCTCATTGTCGTCCTTAAAGTTAGGTATCAATAAGCATTGTAATCATTGTTTGTATTTGTTTAAATTAAATAAAGATTTTTTTTACGAATACTGAAACAATTAAATATAATTCCCGGGCTAATCAGAAACGACACACCCGGTCAACATAACAAGCGCAGTCGGACTTTTACTTACACACAGTAAATACATTGCAACAACACGCACACAAATCATTCTCCGAACACGGATTAATCCGGGTAGGACGCCAAAATCGTCAGTGTCTATGTTACCATATGGAGGCCCCGCCCTCCATGATATTATACGACGTTGCTTCGCAACAATGTTCCCGGTCCGTGCTGACGTCATTGGGAACCCCTGGCAGTAAACATCTTACAGGCTCCGCCTCTCTATGTGAACATATGGACGGATCGATTCGCCAATGGGAAAGAGGATGACATCAGCGTTCCCCAATCGAATGAAGGAACGTATGATACTCATGTAATATGGCAGAGGTATAAATACAAGCACCTCTGCATCCAGTGGACAGTTCATCCGAACATCTACTACTACGAACATCTACTACTACACGCATCTACTACTACCAGAGGCCCACCGAAGTCTTCAAGTCTGCCAACGTATCCAGGCCACCTACTACGGCCAAATTGGACCAGGCCTACGACTCCACTAGGCCCAACGTATCCAGGCCACCTACTACGGCCAAATTGGACCAGGCCTACGACTCCACTAGGCCCAACGTATCCAGGCCACCTACTACGGCCAAATTGGACCAGGCCTACGACTCCACTAGGCCCAACGTATCCAGGCCACCTACTACGGCCAAATTGGACCAGGCCTACGACTCCACTAGGCCCAACGTATCCAGGCCACCTACTACGGCCAAATTGGACCAGGCCTAAGACTCCACTGGGATCAACACATCAACACCTCAGTTAAGTGCTAGTGACACTGCCTTCCCAACCATAGTGCCGATCACCCACAAGGAATACGTGAGTGCGCTCAAACGCCCCAGTTAAGTGCTAGTGACACTGCCTCCCCAACCATAGTGCCAATCGCCCACAAGGAATACGTGAGTGCGCTCAACGCCCCAGTTAAGTGCTAGTGACACTGCCTCCCCAAGCATAGTGCCGATTGCCCACAGGGAATACGCGAGTGCATCGACACTCCCCCCCCCCCCCAGTGCAACAGACGCTGTTAACTCTTTCATAATAGTTGGTGTAATATTTATCTCACAACGTGTAGATTTGAATTTATACTCATTTACTTGTTAATAAAGAATATCATTTATTTTGTGTGCAACCCTTGTGTTTTTTATTTTAATTGTTACCCCTACCACTAAGAGTCTCCGCCGGCCCCTCTCTTACGTACATAGCTAAAGTGGTAGGTAACATCTATCGCGTTCAGTTTTCGGTACGTTCGCGGCCTGTAAATTCAAATTCATCTCAACACGCGAAACTTTCAGTTTCGAAACAAAGATCAAACACTACTAAAACAACATTAGATCACATTAAATACACCACTTGCATTTAATATTTAGCACAGGAGTCCTAGAAGACGCCGAGATCCTCAATAAATAATAACCACTAGTAGGACGCAAATTAGCGTGGAACTTATAAACACGGCTTCCTAGAGGAGCCCGCGATACAGTCACAGTACCAATAACTATTGAACGATATACCGTATGTGTCAATTTTCATTAGGTATAGGGATTCAATGTTTACGTGCGATTTATACGTATACAAGTAATGCGTGGCAACATGGCACCACTACTGTCCGTCATCAATCTCGGCAACAATCGACATCACAACGATTTTCTCCGATCTTCCCACTTCTCCCGACCAGATTTTACATTCAATGTTTAGCTGCGAACACGTTGCGATCTAGTCTGCAATAAAAGCCGTCTTATTACTGGAACGGGAAACATCAAATGGCCGCCGCGATCTCCTGATCTAGTAGTTTATTATTATTTTCAGAATCCTTTTTTATTTACCTTATTTTTAATTTTATTAGAATTACGCTTTTGTTTGTGTCATGCAGCGTGAACGCAGCTTAATAATTCTCTGCATTGACTGAAAGGAAAAAGAAAAACAAATCCTTGCAACTCGTAAATATTATTTCTGAACGCATTACAAACACCCAAGCCGGTGGTCGAATAGTTACTGCTAACCACGCTAACTTGTATTTACGAACATGCATCGGTCGTGCTGGCATTGGAAAGGAAAGAAGGGGTACTATGTTGCCACGTACTGTATGGATTAATCGCCTATGGCTAATGAAAATTGACACATGCTGTATATCATTTAGTAAGGAAATTAGGGTGAACAATAAAATAATAAAATTAAGATTTTTAGATAGTTATAGATTTCTATCTGAGTCTATTGAAAATTTAGCAAAGGCTTTAAATGAGAATGACTGTTATTTTCTAAAGAAGGCGTTTCCGGATAAGTATAAATACCTTATTAGGAAGGGTGTATTCCCATACGATTATGTCAATAACTTTTCTAGATTAGAAGAAACACACTTGCCCAATAAGACTCAGTTTTATAATGCATTAAATGATTTAAATATATCCGATAATGACTATAATTATGCTCAGTTTATATGGAGCGAATTCAATATAAATAACTTGGGCGTCTATTCCGATTTATACTTAAAAACGGATGTCCTCTTACTAACCGATATATTTGAAAAATATCGTAACCTTTACATATATACATATGGTTTAGATCCCGCTAACTACTATACTTGTGCCGGCTTCTCATACAGTGCAATGCTAAAAGTTACTAAAGCTGAAATAGAACTCTTAACAGACACTGATATGATTTTATTCTGTGAAAAAGGAATACGGGGTGGATTGGTTCAGATATCAAAAAGATATGCTAAAGCTAATAAGTATGTCTCTGATTATGATCCCACAAAACCTAACTCATTTATCACCTATTTCGATATAAATAATATGTATGGACTAGCTTTATCAAAGCCTTTACCATATGCAGAATTTCAGTGGGATACCGATCTTGAGAGCGTTAGAAATTTTATTTTGGAACGATTAAATTTACCACAATACTTCAAATTAGATGAATATGGTTACATACTAGAAGTTACAGTGCTATACCCTAAAAATTTGCATGAAATGCATAAAGATCTTCCCTTGTTACCTCATCATTTTACCGCTCCAAATTCTAAGCAACAAAAATTAATGACCACTTTGTATAATAAAGAAAAATACGTTCATCATTATACAAGTTTAATACAAGCTTTGCAACTAGGTTTGACATTGGATAAAATACATAGAGCTTTGAAATTTAAACAATCTGCCTGGTTAAAACCATATATTGGCCTAAATAATTGTCTCCGCGCCGCTGCCACAGAACCTTTTGAAAAGAATCTATATAAATTGAAAAACAATGCAATTTTTGGGAAAATTTTAGAAAATATAAGAAACCATAGAATTATTAAGTTAGTGACGAAGTAGGATGGACGAGGAGGTGCAAAGTTGCTTATATCCAAACCAAATTTTAGATCCTGTACAATATTTGATGAAAACTTTATCGCTATCGAACTGAATAAAGAAATGATTAAATTCAACAAGCCAATATTTATAGGTTTATCAGTTCTTGACATTAGTAAAACTCTCCTTTATGACTATCATTATAATTATTTCACAAAATTAATGCAAAATTGTGATTTATTATATACGGATACAGATAGTTTAATATACCATTTTACAAATGATAAAGATGAGCTTAATATTTATGAAATTATTCGGAGAGACTGTTTAAAATATTTTGATACAAGTGACTACCCCCTAATAATCCATTCAATATACCGTTAGTAAACAGAAAGGTTTTGGGACTTATGAAAGATGAAGGGTGTTCTAAAATTATTAGCGAATTTGTGGGACTCTGTTCGAAAACGTACGCAATAAAATTCAGCAAAGAAGAGGAAATTAAAAAAGCGAAGGGTATAGGTAAATCGGCGTTAAGAGAAATTACATTTGATTCATACAAAGATGCATTGTTTAATAGTAGAACTTTTTATTCAACATTTAATTCCATCACGTGTAAAAATCACAATTTGTATTCAACACACGTAAATAAGGTGTCATTGAATTGCAATGATGACAAAAGGCAAATACAGCAAGATAATATATCCACACTCCCATGGGGTTACTACTGCGATACTAATCTGTAAATATTTTTTACATAATTAATTCCGATTAGCATATTAAATTTAATTTAATTTATGCGTATTAGTGTGTAATGTATTAAAATTATCTTTGATTATTTTCCTCTTAATGTTTATTAATAATTTTATGTTAGATTTAATGCGTATGTATTAGTGTAAGGTAATAAAAATTAATCATATTAAATTTAATATTCATGTATTATTGTAACTGGGGTTACTACTGCGATGCTAATCTGCAAATATTTTTTACATAATTAATTTGGATTATCATATTAGATTTAATTTATGTGTATTAGTGTGTAATATATTAAAATTATCTTTGTTTCTATTTCCCCTCAATGTTTATTATTAATTTGATGTTTGATTTAATGTGTGTGTATTAGTGTAAGGTAATAAAAAAAATAATTATCATATTAGATTTAATGTTCATGTATTATTGTAACGTAATAAAAAATATGATTTGTGTTTATGTACTATTGTAAATATGTATGTATATGCAATGTAAATAATGAAATAAAATTTATTTCTAAAAAAAATGGTTTCTTTCTTCTTTCATTCATCTTAAATAAAAAGCAATATTATCATTAAAACTATCTTTTATTTTCTCGTAAATATTCCATTAATACATAAATATTATACAAACTGCAGTTACTGAAAAGGTTTTGATGATACATACTATAGTTAATATCGGTTTTGTTTAAAATTGGTACATTGTCAAAATTCTCTAAATTAATCATAGGAATGTTTAGATATTTCTGTAAAAATCTAATTTTTTGGTGGCCCTTTACGTAAATTAGATCTACACCTTTTGTGAATTGATTCAAAATATGTGGTATTTCCTCCGAATTTGTGTTCCCACCGTTGTAATGCAATCCGTGATGATTAGCTTCCAACACTTGACGTCGTTCATTGGAGTCTAAATGTCTGTATGGCAAACGTGGTTTGAAAACGTAGTGGTTAACTTTCTTCCCATCACCAATAGCTAATTCTTTCACCATAAAAGTATGTTTCAGTAGCACTCCTTGTAAATCAATAACCACCGCTCTCGACATAATGACTGTGTCATAAACTATTCAATAAATGCACACATATGCACATCAGCTCTTCCTTATATAATTTTCTTGACAAGTCCAGTCAGAGGATAGTATTCGACTACACTGTCATGTATAATTAAATATATAGCGGTAGTATTGGGTGGAAAGGTTGTATCGCATTCCATTTCTAATTTTACGTCAACTGTAGACGATTTAATTGATTCATTCTGTTTCGAGCAATCAATTACATATAGAGTCTTATTGAGAAATTTTTCATAATCAATAATTGGTTGACTAGGTTTATTGTAGTAGTATGCAGATTGGAATGCGGCATACTTGCGATAAGCCGTCGTATACCGTCTAATACCCATTTGAAGGTTTAGCTTGTCATATGGGTACGAGTTACTGTTCAAGTAAAGCTTAAGATTTGAAAGCGAAGCATGATCGAAGTCTGTTGCATCTGCATTAATATTGTCTTTTTTCTGAGTCTGAAATGCAACGATGACAAATCTAGGTTTTTCCATATTCGTGGAAGTTTTGATTGGCCAAATATCTGTTTTATTTACACGAATAGCAGGTAATTCGTGTAAATCCCACTTACGAAATGGTATGTAAATTGGCTTGTTGGTGTTTAACGTTTTCAAAAGTTGCAGACGACTTTCATCATTCACTACAATATGTGGTAGATGCCATACAATTTTGGTAATTTCCACTTTTGCCGTCTTCGTTCCATCCCTTGCGGTATTCATGTATGAGTTGCTATCGGTGCAACTTCGTAGTAGTACAAGTTCTTGATTCACATTGATCACAATCTTCTTATAATCTTCATATATTCCACAGATAAATGAAGCAGGAATGGATGCGCTAAAGTCTTTGGTAGAAAAAGTTGGTTGTCCATCCAATGAGGGGCACCAACCGGCCATTTGCAGAGCCTTGCTTTCATTATCACTGTACGAAATATAAGCTTTCATGGTGCTTGTGATGCCGGGGTTATTACACCTATCCACCTCCACACCGTTGATCTCATAACGAATTTGTTCAAAGAGGAACGCATACGCATTATTTGTTAATTTACATGTACCCGTACCATCTACATTCTGCGTAAAGTTTCCTTCAATGTAAAGGTAGCTATAACCTGGGACTGTGTATATATCTTGATTTCGAAGAGGTATTCGTATTTCATCGTTTAAATTAAAATTATTAGATGTTGGATAATAGGCGTGATATTCTTGTTTAATAACTGCATCGTCAAAGGCCAATTCATCAGTAATCTGTAATTTTTCCGACATTTTCTTTCTTCACTTTTAATCCTATGGACTTGAGGAATGTTTGTTAGCGTGTTTCTAGACGACTGACGATGAAATGATGACGGTGTCGTTTTATATTGTGGTAATTGATTTTGCAGTTTTCCTTGATTGAAGACCAAGCCCATTTCTTCTATATTCGCTTCAATTCCAAACGAATAACTATTTGTTCACCTTGAAAATCCACTAAATCACCCTCCTGATCAAGTAGCTTAAGTGTGATGTTGTCTATTCGAGTTGTACTTATTGGTAGATAAATGATGTTTCTCGGTTCTATGTTTATACTGTAACCGGGTTCCACTGATGCAGCAAACTCAAATAAGGTATGACTTAGACGTGCATCATAGAATGCTGCTGTCGTAATATTGCACTCCACACGTATAGTCACCACTTTTATAATTTTCATGGGTGCATCTGATTCGTGCTTCTTATTAGGTTCCAACTTTTTCTCAGTAAATTCCAGTACTCGACCAATACTATTTTTCGGTCGAAAATCTATTGCGAATCGACTTGAAATTTCACACTTTAAAGTATTGTTATTAGCTTTTAACGAAAATATTTCATCAGTTTGTTTCTTAGCACTACTTTTCGAAACGGATAATTTATCCCGCAAGTATGTTTCAATATCGGTAACTTCATATGCCCCCGAAGGAATGTGAATAACATTACCATTATCATAATTAAATTGATTATTCGATTTGGAGATGTTATATATTGTATTGTACGTGTGTAAACCAATCAATCCTAAAGCATATTCATATTTAGGATTCAATTCAATTGGGGGGTAATATGTTGTAGAGAGCACATTGCTCCTACCTACTAATATAAAAGTTTGTGACATAATTGAACTTTAATGTTTGTGGGATTTATTATATAGAGACTTTAAACATAAATGTCCGCAGTTTACATCATCGAATTGTTGAAACCTCTTATGGTTGTACATAATAATAAAATTTTTGAAATAATGTATCACCTCCATAGGCGGTTTCAAGTTACCGAAGGAATCAAAGTAGTATACATTTTTTCCATCTTTGTAATAAGCAGTCCAGTGAGTACCAGCATTTGCATTAGAATCGAGATTAACGACTGCACACAGTTTTGTACGGTGTTTTTGGTAGATTGTCCCTCATATATACACCTCGAAAGTGTGGAATGTGTTTTCCATACTTTTCAATGTCAATATTGGTAAGAGCTCTGCGTGGCAGTCGACTTAACAGTTTTTTTTCTTCCCCTGCGATCCCAGGAATAATCCCAGACCCTTTACGATATGGTTTCAAATATAATCCACCACCTTTCTTCCCTAATGCTATCGCCTCCATTGTTTGATTATGACGATGTTCTTCGTCAAGTTCTCGTTGCGCAGTTTTAGCTTTGTTAACAGCTGCTCCACCTGCTAAACCACCTAATGCGCTTAATCCAGCAAACAGTGGAATAAGGGGTAAGAAACCACCAGCTTTTGGAATAGGGATTACGCGAGGCGTTGGCACTCGTTTTCGGCCTCCAACATCCTTAACCGCTAATTTAGCAAATGCAAGAGCTATTTTAGCGCCTTCTTTAATATCATTATGCTTGAAACGTTTCATGACGTCACCGACCCTTTTCACTATAGACTTCCGGAAAGCGGTCTTCCTAATTCTACCGCCAGTCTTTAGCACTCTCTCCTTACTTCTCCTAATCCTCTTTGTTATTAGCCTTTTAAGTGGAGAAGTGGGTACTACTGCTCGTTTTCTGAGACCCATACCTAATCTTCTTTTAACTTTCATGCTGTTAGTCACTAACAAAGCAGCTGCCTTTTTACCAATACTAGCGTCCTTCGACTTTACACGATCCCAGGCTCTACCTTCAAGAATCTGATCAGCCCTGTGCCGTTCTTTAATGTCTTTGCTATTCGAATATGCTATGTCGTGCTCCTTACACGCTCTATCTAAAGGATTTTCCCCTGATCTCCACGTACCAATCGTTCTTCTAAACGCGTACCAGGTCCGCAAAACTATTAATAATAAGAATAATATCCATTATTACGTAAATAAAAAAACTATTTACAGTGCTAGTGTTGTATATTTTGTAAAAATAAATACCTGATAACCTGGTACGTGTAATTCAACAGGCAACTTATTAATTAGAGAATTAAGCAGACCACCACCCTCCTTGAACAGTATCATATTAATGGTCAGTATGGATTATATATCAGTTGTTGTTAAGAATGCGTCTGTTAAAGCAAAAGGATTCGTTGAGCGTCAAAATCTAGATGTTGGTGAAGAAGAGGAAAGAAAATATGTGAAACACAGCCCCTTACTACGAATACAATTCGATGTATTTTGCGGTCCTTCTAATTGTGGAAAGACAAATGTAATGCTAAGTTTGCTGCTTGAAGAAAATGGTCTTAAATTCAATAATGTCTATGTATATTCAAAGTCGCTATATCAACCGAAATATCAGTTTTTGGAGAGGGTAATGGCCAATACATTGGGTGTGAAATATTTCCCTTACAAGGACAGTGATGATATATTAGACCCATCTAAAGCACTGGTAAATTCAGTATTTATCTTGGATGATGTCGCCTGTGATAAGCAAGAAAAAATTAGGGAGTATTTTAGTATGTATATTTAAGATGTGGATTGCTTTTACCTATGCCAAACCTATACACGTATACCAAAACATTTAGTACGTGACAATGCCAATTTCATAATTGTCTTCAAACAAGATGATACTAATTTGCGACATATTTATGAGGATCACGTAAATACTGATATGACATTCGAGCAATTCAAATTAATGTGTGCTAAATGTTGGAAGGATAGATATGGATTTTTAGTAATCGATAAAGACAGTGATAGCACTAATGGAAGATATAGAAACATGTTTGATTGTTATATATTACACGATTATGAAAAGTAACATCTTAGTTTCCATTCTCCCGTCGATCTGAAGATTATAAGAATGGTCAGTGGGAGTATTCTTAAAGAACAAATCATAAGAGTGAGTAAAGCTGTTCGAAAAAAACATTTAGCATTAAAACTAGGTCGCCTACAACAGGAAGATGTAGCGTTGAAACATTTTAAGCCCCTCGTCGAACCTATAAAAGAATTAATTGAACTCGCACATGTTAAAGAGGAACCAGAGGAGCTAGAAGAAGAAACATACCCTGTTACTAAGAAAGAATGGGAATCTCTCAAAAGACCTCCTAAATCGCATAGATTATCTGTATCTTTCAAGAAACGTCGTGCAAAGCCAAGGAAGAAACTTTTTTCATCGTGGTCAATGCATAGGGGATTGGATGAAAGTAAACCGTTGGTCAGTGGAACTACACCAACTACAATTATTGATGATGAGTCCGTCTTACCTGAAACCAGTGCTCCCATACAAACAGATTTGACCTATGATCCTGAAGAAGAAGAAGAAGATGAGGAGTTACGTATAAAGAAAATTATGGATCAAGCACGTCGAGACTACAATGAAATGATTAAAACAAGTCCTGATAGTATCGAAGAATATCTTCAACACTACAATAATCTACCGGCAATGTATATAGATAGCTTACTACTGGATACAGAGGGAGAATTCGATTACACCTATGGGGTTCATTTAGATCCTACCACAAATAAGCTTAAAATTGGTAGAAGTACACTAGACTTTGAGGGTGATGATATAGTAGTTGATAAAATACGTTACAATGGTACACCAGGTCTGTACGATCTTATATTTAAGAAGGAACCTGATGGATATACCAAAGAAGATGAACACAGGTACCATGATATATTAAAGCGAACTGCAGTTCATCACTTAAGATTTGATCCGAAAAAACGGGTGAAGGGAAGCGCTGGGTTTAAGTATAAAAAGATTATTAGATCGCTTATACAGCACGTGTCAATTTTCATTAGCCATAGGCGATTAATTCATGCAATACGTGACAACATGGCACCCCACCTTTCCTCTTCAATGCGAGCGCGACCGATACAAGCTCAAGTTAGCAGTAGCTGTTGGACTATTGACTAGGGTGTTTGTACTGCGCTCAGAAATAATATTACGCATTGCAAGGATTTTTCTTTTTCATTTCAGTAAATGCAGAGAATTATTAAGCTGCGTTCATGCTGCATGTCACAAACAAAAGCGTAATTCTAATAAAATTAAAAATAAACTAAATAAAAAAGGATTCTGAAAATAATAATAAACTACTAGATCGCGGCGGCCATTTGATGATGACTGCTTTTATTGCAGACTAGATCGCAACGTGTTCGCAGCTAAACATTTAATGTAGAAGTGGGAAGATCGGAGAAAGTCGTTGTGATGTCGATTGTTGTCGGGATTGGTGACGGATAGTAGGGGTGACACACGTTGCCACATATTATTTGTATACGTATAAATCGCATGTAAACATTGAATCCATATACCTAATGAAAATTGACACATACGGTATACGACTTTACGACACATCGCGGTGGAGGAGCGAAAATTGGGAGTGAGTTAAGAGTTACTAACGCGCCATATCAATATGTGTATTGGGATAATATCAATGAATTAGTGGATAGATTGCGTCTACTAATCGCTTTCAAAAGTGCCGGTCATTCGAACCATGGCAATGAGATTTGTTCAATTATCGAGAAATTGAGGGAGGCAAAAGTAATTGAATAAATATTAAATACATAACTACCAATATTGCAGTATATAATCATTAGTCGCACAATGGGGATCGATAAGTTCGGTCGTCATCACAGTGTAGATAAGCTCCGGTCTGATCAGATGGTAATCGATAAGTTTGGACGACATATTGGTAGCAGTGAGGCTATAGTCACGGCTATATCACACACTCCTTAATCTCTTCCTCTTACCCCTGAGGGAAATTATGATGTTGAAAACAAACGTATAAGTAATGTGGCATTTCCCACTGAAGATGCCGATTGCGTCAACAAAAAATATATTGATAAAAGTAAAAAAGATTTGCTAGGTGAATTAAATAAACGATTGAAAAGTGGAGCGCAAAATATGGTTGACATGTTTAATTTGCGAGTAGACATTGACAAAGCTAAACTAAAAATTACACACCTGCATGATACCCTCACAGATCTTCAAAGTAACTTTACTCATTTGAAAAAGGAAGTTAGTACAGAATTGGCCCCGATTCGAAATGTTAACACACAAATCAATAGATTAAGGTTGGACATTGATAATGTAGAAAATTTATTAAAGTCAACAGATACATGACAAGCAAATCCTTCATTGAGAGAGAAATACAACATTTAAAAGAACGTGTTCATGACATTGAACAAACACACATCACACGTTAAGCGGAATAATGAGTAAGATAATGAGTGATGTTGTTAATGAGTTACATAAACCTGCTAGAAAAAACTTCCCCCGAAGACATACCGTAATTAAAGGTCTAGATGATTTATGGCATGCTGACTTGGCAGAATTTGGATTATATGCACGTGAAAATAGAGGCTATAGATACATTTTAGTGGTAATTGATTGCTTCTCCAAATACTTGTGGATGCAACCGGTAAAATCAAAAACTGGTATGAACAAAATTCTATCAAAAGGACGAATACACAAGAATTTACAAACGGATGAAGGAAAATAATTCTATAATCAACAGTTCAGAGCTTTGATGCTGAAACACAATATTAATCATTACTCCACATTTAGTGTGATAAAAGCTTCCATAGTTGAAAGAGTTATTCGTACCATAAAGGAAAAGTTATATAAACATTTTAGTTTATTTGGTAAATATAAATGGTTGGATATATTGGATAAAATTGCAGAACAATATAATAAATCAAGGCATAGAACAATCGGTATGAAGCCTGTTGATGTTACACGTGTGACCGAATCTCTATTACTTTCTACAGTCTACAATCGCATTAAGACAGTGGATGTGAAGAATAAATTTTTAGCAGGTGACGTTGTTCGCATTAGTAAGCACAAGAGTTTGTTCGAGAAGGGCTACACCCCAAATTTCTCTACAGAATTGTTTAAAATATCTAAAGTACAAATAACTAATCCTGTAACATATTTGCTTGAAGATGTGATTGGTGACCCTATTAAAGGCGGATTTTATCATGAGGAATTGCAGAAGGTGAAACATGCTGATGTCTATCTGGTTGAAAAGGTTTTAAGAAGAAAAGGTAGCAAAGCGTATGTCAAGTGGCTTGGTCTTAACAAATCACACAACAGTTGGATTGAAAAAACAGATGTTGTATAATTTTTCTTTCCTGTATTTTGTGGAAATATATATAAATAAAAACCAAAGTAATTCAATATAAGTTTTGTTTTATTCATTACAAATACATTTTTAAAATTTACAACACATATATTTAGCGGTTGGAGGACCGTCTATATGCTCCTCACCATCTTCAGGGTTATAGTGTTCGCGACAGGGCAAATGATTTCGTATTTCTTTCCGCTCCTCCTCCGATAACATGGGAAAATATCGTTCCAATTCCAACGGACGCACCTTTACTTTTAACACATACGATGGAACATAGTTTATATCACCTGGTTCCAATGACTCCACATTGTCCAGCTTCATTAATACTGCACCAACTTTTTCAACAACACTGTCTATTTCTGGATCACTCAACATCTTTCTTAAATAGATCCGACTATTAGCGAGCCAATATCACGTCTAAACTTATCCATATCATACGACATTATTTCTAGCAAAATGTCTACATATTCTGAATGCCACCTTTTATTGTCATTATTATTGGTAGAAAAAGTTAACCAATTGCGAATATATGATTCAATTGTCGACGTATCACCATTATTACTATTCTGAAGACTTGTACACAACATCGAATTTAATATTCGGGGAAATTAATTAAATGCAACCTCTCCAATCGATTCCTAACAACTTGCAGTAAACACGTCAGTTTTCTTCTACGTATTCTATCTAACTTAATTTCTAAATGTCCACGTTCTATTTTAATAATAGGTTGACCGCGTTTATCCAATAGATATCTCACATGAAACATTTCGTTCATCTCATCAAGTGGACCATCGCCATTGTTCGCACACTCCTCACGTTGTTGTTTACTTTGCTTAATATGTTCTTCAATATGCTGCCATTGATTGTCCAGAAAGTTTTCCCATTCATTCTTCGTAAAGGTTATACAGATCTTGGAAGTTGCCAGCTTTACCACGGGTAGGAATCCTCTTGCAGCACTAAATCCAGTCGATAAATAATAAAATTTGTTTATATTGTATCGAACTTGATTTATTAACCGATATTATTTCTGTATTTCATTTTCATATGCTTGTAACATATTATCAAGCAAGTGATTTGGAGAAAACTCACTTGACACACTTGAACTCGCCAACGAGTCCATTTCAACTAAACCCTGTCAGTCACTGCATAAGATCAATTTTAATGAAAATCGTATTTTGTATTCTCGGTGGTGGCCATGTCGTATCCACCGTTTAATAAACATATTAATTTGTAAAATAGATGATGAGGGGTGCATGTCAATAACCTTCTCAAAGCGTGCGAAATTTGCAAAAATTACATTCAATTAAACACATGTGTCTACGAAGATATCTGTCGTCAATCGGGCATCTGCATGTCCACATTCCTAACACTCTAATTGCACGTTAATTGCAAAGCCAGACGAAAATGCATAATTGCGAAAAAAATTTATATGTCTGTTGCAGTATAGAGGCCATCTGCCCTCTAAGTATGTATCCTTTAATTGAGACAAGTAGAAGTAATTAAAAACTGGCGTGTGGAATGTGTGTTGGTAATTACGGAATTAACATAAGACACAAAGCATCTGACAGAGAAAGAATGTTAGAAAGAGATACAAGAGAGGTCGGGAATCATGACCGGAAGTGGAGTAAAATACATTGAAAGTCTCATAAGAGTAATTAATTTTAATTGGTTCATGCCGCGTAACTATACTACTTATAAGTTTTAAATTTTGCTTTGGCTTATGTGTTAGATGTAGTTCTTTGAGTAAGTATCTTGTATTTTTTTCTGTTATGACGTTTTCCTGCTAACCTGTAATGTTGTTAGTATGAAATAAACTTTATTATTATTATTATTATTATTGCTTTTCTTTACAATTAATGGACCAACTAGTAAGACTAACTTATCAAACTGTTGTATTGTTAATCGTATGAAATGGAAAAACATTTCACAATCATATAACCTCATTTCTGCCATTAGATTATGAAAATCACCCTGTTTCAGACGATTTGCGTAAATCGGGCGTACCCACCACCTAAAAATGAAGATTGATAATGATAAATATAATAAATATTTTATTTAGCGAACATACCTGCCGTCGTCTAGGTTGTTCATAGTTCTCAATAATAAATTTTGCAGCAACAGATATTGAAGAACTGCAAAGAAGCAATGTTATTTTTATTAAAAGTTGATCACTTTCATCCAAATTGCAGTATCCATTAAATATATTGAAGGAAACAACAAATTCAGGACGACATGGGCTTGACAGCTGACGCACGCAGCAATATATTGCTATGGCCTTTTAGAATCTGTCTGATCGGCACTCAAATTGCTTATTCACTTGCGCACTGAACGTAAATTAAGGAAATGTGAAAGACTTCGTAAATTTTACGGTACGTTATGGTTTAAATTAAGTTAAGTGGATGTGAACGATGCTTAAAGATGCACGGAGTACATATCTGAAATCATTGGCTATTGAACTAATAAGACCACATATAGCAGAACGTGCATCTATGAACATACCATACCTACTAACATTGCAAATTCAAAAAAAATTGGAACCCTTAGCAGTGGTTGAAGAAGCAAAGGAACCAGTGTAAGAAGAAGGAACCCAAGTGCAGATACTGCCTACGTAAAAAATGAGGTGTGGCCACCACACGACTTTCTTATACGTATGAGCGTTTCAAATAATAGAATTTTAAGAATTTTTTTATACAAAAATTATTCAAAATCCTATTCTAAGTACTTCTATTCTCTTAATAAATCTCTATAGAATGCATACTTTGCAAGATATTATCAAAAAAGTGCTACTCGCTAAGAGTAAAGGTGCTACTTCCGGTCCGAATTTTGAAATTTCATTTATACAAAAAATATTCCAAAACCAAAACTCTAAATACTTTTGTACTCTTCATAAATATATATAGAATGCATAATTTACGACATATTTGCAAAAAATCGTTATTCGATAAGAGTAAAAGTGGTACTTCCGGTCTGAATTTTGAAATTTTTTTTTTATACATAAGATATTGAAAATAATGTTTTAAATACTTTTATACCCGTAAAGTACTTGTCTAAAAAGCATGACTTGCGAAATATTCGCAAAAAACTGATTTTCGATAAGAGTAAAAGACCTACTTCCGGTAGGAATTTCGAAAACATTTTTAAATAAAATTATTTTCAATTTCAATTTTAAGTATATATGAATTCTTTATAAATTTGTTTAAACTTAGTAGTTGACGAAATATTGTCAAAATTCGATTTTTTCGCTGAAGTAAACTGCTACTTCCGGTCTACCGATTTTACTGAAAAACTAATCAGATCTCAAGAGGGAAATTATACACGTAAATACTAAATTTGGAATTGATATCTACAGCGGTTTGACCGCTATCGTGGTCACACACACACACACAGGCACACACACACACAGAGAGAGAGAGAGAGAGAGAGAGAGAGAGAGAGAGAGAGAGAGAGAGAGACAGACATTTTTTAAAAACCATTTTTTTGGTCTCAGGGGACCTCAAAACGTGGACATCTGCAAAAATCTCGAGGTCGAAAATTTTCATCATCACAATACTTCCTTATACTACGTATAAGAAAGTACAAAACCGGAAGAATACATTAATTGCTATAGATGTAAAAATGCGATTTGCAGAGAGCACACAAAGTATTTTTGTGTTCAGTGTGTGCATTATGAGTGACTAAGAATTTTGATATTACATATTTAGAATTTTTTTTTTTAATTAAGCAGTTCATTTTATAGTTTTTAAGTGTATTAATCAAAATGCTATCTTACAATAAATTTTGTTGTTGCTTTGTATTGTGCGCGAACAACGGTGTTACAAGAAACACAATAGTCTTAATAGTGGCAGATTCGTGTAGTAATTGAAATATATTGCAATTATCCTTTAAAAATATCTTTCTATATGCTGCCGGATTGTGCAAAAATTGAACAACATTTGATTGCGGCGCTCTTGAATACGGAAAAGCAATTCTGACTTCAATTCAGAGCTGTGTATAGTGTTTTGTGTAGACAATTCATCTAACATAAATTTAAGTATAACATCGGCATTAAGAAGCGTACGTACAGATACAGGCTGACACAAGGGAGACGGACGGTTTTGAACTGCGTAGTGCTGAGAGCGCGGTGATAGGAGAAGAGCATGGTGGGGATATTTCTTTTCTACATAAGACGCGATTCAGTTGCTATGGAAGCATTCCAGATCGTCACTTGTCAGCAGTCAGTTGTTCTTATAACTACTCTCACAATTCATCTAGATTTTATCATCGATATTATTCTAAGTCAATATATCGGCAACACTCTGAACGGGCAGGAGCCCCCTCCCAAACGAGGACCTACGGACGAGCAATTTGACAAAGTTTTGTATGATCTGGAAGAACTGGATATAAGTCACTTCTCAGCGCGAATGCGAAGATGCATAGAGGATAAGTTCGGTTTCAAAGTGCGACGGAAGAAAAGAAACAAAAAGGAAGAAAAAAGTGACAAACAAATAATAACCACCGAGAATAGTTATAAAGTGCTAAGTGCTAGTGAACCGAAGGACAGTGTCCAAATGGAGACCCAAGAGACAGCAGGACAGACATAACAGGATACAGGATCCAGAACCGCCAACCTCTAAAGGCGGGGTAAGTCAAAAAACACACCACTTACACACTCACACAATACAAAACACTAACCGTGTAGCACGACACACAAAACCTACCGCAACTAGCTCAAACAGCCAAGTATCTCAAACAAAAACCCCTAAAATTGCCCCTATTTTCGTTACCGAAACTGAAAAATGGAACACAGAAAACTTATTCAGTCATACCATATAGCTACCACCAAAACTAGGATGGTTTCCGCCGGAGTTCAAATAGACCCCGCAACAGAAGAAGACTACCGCAAATTAAATAAAATATTAGAAGCCGAAAAAATTCAGTATTATACTTACCAGTTATAAAGCGGAAAGAAATTAAAAGTAGTTTTTCGCGGAGTAACCCTCCACATCACCGATGATGACATTAAAGAGGACTTAACTATCAGAGGTTATCCCGCTGATAAAGTCGTTCGTATGAAAAACAGAAACAACATTCCTATACCCCTAGTACTTATCGAAATTGCTAAAGAATATAAATCAATTTATGACATTCGTCACTGCTGTGATTTACATATCAAAGTCGAACCTCTCAGAACACGCACAGACATAATTCAATGCCATAAGTGCCAAATGTTTGGACATGTCCAAAAAAATTGTCATGTCGACTATAAATGCATGAAATGCGGTGAAAACCATTCCACACATATATGTCCAAAACCCAAAACTGTCCCCCCAAAATGCGCCAACTGTGGCGGCGAACATTTATCTATCTTTTTTAAATGTAGTAAAAACCCAAACAATACTCTTAATCAAAAGTATGTAGAGACACTTCTACCGAAAGAAAACCCCTGGATTCGCGACCACCTACTCACAACACCACTAACACTAACGACGAACTTGCTATTATATTAGGACGTATGATCATTACACTTAACGCGACTAACGCAACGGTACAACAAAAGACTGACTTCATTAACCAGACTGTTGAAATTACCAGATTATTCAATCAAAGATGGACAATTCTGGTAATTTAAAAATAGTATTTTGGAATGCTTGCGGTGTAGTAAACAAAAAAATGTGGTGTGGCCACAACACGACTCTCTTGATGTCGCGAATCAACACTGTATAGTACTAGAAGTATTGCCGCGGTAACCTGAATCGGGACTTACTTAGCATCCTGTCTGTCCGTTCGATCAACTTCCGTTGAACCCATCGAACGGACAGGAATGTGCGATTCAGCGAGGTAAGGACGGACTCGGCGTTACCAAGGTAATAAAAGAAAGAGATTCCGAAGAGAAAGCTAATTCATAAGTGATCTTCCGATAGGAGGATCACTTGTGATCCTTCGTAGTCATTCTTATTGTTGTCATCTAGTTGTTTTTAGTGTTAATAAATAAGTGTGTTAGAAATAGTATTTTATTCAGACAACTCAATCTCCTCACCCCCTGAGAGGAAGCCAGGCCTGCGGAGAAGAAAAGGTAGGTACCTTTTGCTTTTGCTATTTATTATATAATTATAAGCGAGTGCTCGCCCCTGAGCAACCCCTCGTCACGGGATTAGCGGCCTTTGCGACCGTAACGCTAAAGGCACCGTGACATTCTCTCAACGCATGCGCATAAAGCGCGTCCCCCTGTGGCTTAGTGTAGTCGTAGTATGGTCGTAGTCTATTCAAGTTGCCATCAAACATTTAAACACATTCTAAATTACATCGGTATGTCAAATTCAAATGATTTTGATCTGTTAGAAAGTCCAATAACAGCGTGAAAAGGCCCAAGAAGTACAATAGTATAAGTAAGAAGTGTATGAACAGGTCCTAAAAATGCAATGGCACACGCAATCAAAGCGTGAAAAGGTCCTAAAAGTGCACTAGTATAAGAAATACATATGTATGATATGATCCTATGACTAAAGATATGGGACAATGAAGCACTCCATGTTGCAACATAAGTAAAAGTGGAAGCCAAAATTTATTATCCGATGGTCCTGAAGGGTGTCCAAAACCGGTGGAGGAAAGGTCATTTCTTTTGCAAAGCCTCAACTCCTGAAGCCATATTCTCATGCTGCACCGAAGGATAAGAAATCTCACAAGAAGAAAGAAAACAGAAACGCAACAATTCAGTACAGTTCAAGAAGAAGGTCGAAGTTAAAGATATTCTTAACAGCCAACAGCTAAATTAAACTAGTCGTGCTAGGAACAGCGAAGATGTTCTGATGAAGAAACCAGTGCAGTGAATCCAGTGACAAAAAGGTGACTGTGAATAGTTAGGGACAATTAAGAGTGTAGGAATTAAGGTAGAATTATTATCTAGTATAAGTTTAGTTGTACGACAAAGTGTTGATTTGCGATCCCCAAAGTTTTATTGATTGTGTATATGCCGGTGGCATATAAACTGGAGGAGGGGGAGATGTCGCGAATCAACACTCTGTATAGTACTAGAAGTATTGCCGCGGTAACCTGTATCGGGACTTACTTAGCATCCTGTCTGTCCGTTCGATCAAGTTCCGTTGAACCCATCGAACGGACAGGAATGTGCGATTCAGCGAGGTAAGGACGGACTCGGCGTTACCAAGGTAATAAAAGAAAGAGATTCCGAAGAGAAAGCTAATTCATAAGTGATCTTCCGATAGGAGGATCACTTGTGATCCTTCGTAGTCATTCTTATTGTTGTCATCTAGTTGTTTTTAGTGTTAATAAATAAGTGTGTTTGAAATAGTATTTTATTCAGACAACTCAATCTCCTCACCCCCTCAGAGAAAGCCAGGCCTGCGGAGAAGAAAAGGTAGGCACCTTTTGCTTTTGCTATTTTGTTGTGTGCTTTTGGCACTTCTGACTAATTTCATTTCAAAATATTGAATAATATCTGTTTACTTAACCTAGCAATTATTAAATTACTTAAGAATTCCAAATTAATTATATTGTCATTCTTTTGGCTCATACTGTATACTATTTATTATTTTCAATACCCAAAATATAGTCAAAACTTAAATATGTATTGCAATTCTACAGCTAAGCTTGTTTAACCTTCTTGAATAAATAGTTCTTTATATTTTTTCAACTACGTATCAATTTCTGTTAAAATAACTTCTACATCTAACATTTCTTAAAAATAACATCTGAATAACAACATTTATAATCTAAAGTAAAATTCTTCTTATAAAGCAAATATTAGAGTCACGTACAACAATTTTTCTTAAATACCCTTTTGTATGACGACGATAGCTAAAAGGTTCGGCGTCACGAATATGCATGTTTTTATCAATAGTCCTTTATCTGAAATTTCGTGAAGACCGAATAGTTGAATACTTCTATTACATCGTATGCGTCGTGTGCAAAAATTCCTTCTTGGAAAAGTCGAGAACCTTCTAGAATCCAAAAACAGGCGTGTTTCACCCCTCTCCAACAGTACGAATAAAAAGGCAAGATCGCTTAAAAATAAGAATTATTAATGATTGTTATCCGCAAAGTGACTGTAGACACATCGAAGTAATTTTATATAGACCCTTGCTGGTCGATGGCTAATCTAATGGTTGACGCATGATCAGGCAGTAATTTTAAATGTTAAGATTGTTATCACAGTGTACGTAAAATAGCCGTGTAACCAGCGTGGGGTAAAAGTCCCCTAAATGGATCAATATATTGCGCAACCACCATCTTAATGCAATCTTTTCATCTTTGGATTTTTTTGGGCCTGCTGTTGGGGCTATAAGAATTCCGCAGCCGTGTAACCAGCGTGGGGTAAAATTCCCCTAAATGAATCAATATATTGCGCAACCACCATCTTAATGCAATCTTTAATTCAACTTTTTCCCCCAATAATCCAATCTTAGGATACTTTCGACCTGCTGTTCATTCCACATTTTCATTTTAATACTTTTGTTGTGTTTTCTGCATTTTGGGATGCTTTTATTGCTTGTTCTACTTTATGCAATATATAGTATATAACATCTTAGAATTATATTAGCACATTCTAACGTAAAATTTTGTGTGATGCTTTCTTCGCACTTTGTTCTCTCGTCGTGCTGCCTGTTCGATTTTAAACGTATAGACGTTACCGTTATTTTCGGGATTCATTGAACTAGGTAGATTTAAGCTATAGTGCCGTGCTTTTGTTGTTGGAGCTCAAGGCCCCTGTTTTGCCGGCATATAGTAGCCACGTATGGGCGATTTGATATGCGACATAAGTTCAATCTGTGTGGTTGGTTTCATATTATGTAACACCTTCTGTTTTCTTTACTAATATGTATCATCCCAGTATGCATTGCAAATATTCTCTTCATAGTTAAATATTTCCTTTGTATGCTTAATATTGATATCTTCTAAAATTTAAACTTTTTCCGTATTGTGGTAAAATTCGTTACTTAATATTTGTTTTCATAAAATGCATGCATATTGATTACCTTGAAAATCAATTTCAATCTGTTCTATTTGGTGGAGTGAATTGCTTATGACCTTTAATATTTGACTTTTCTCAATTTTGTCCCTAAATGTAAATTTGTGTGCAAGAGTGTCATCTTGTTATTGTTAAAATTTGTGTGCAAGTGTTTGGTTTTGTCATATATGCATGACGTTTTGATTTGTCATTTAAGATGACTTTTTGGTGAGGAGTTGTCGGGGTATAAAGTCCCCTTCCCCTCTATTGTGTTGTAGTTTAGCTACTTTGTGCCACTCACTTGTTACTTAGTGTTGTAGTTTAGCTACTGGTTTTGGTTTGTGATGACCCTCGTGTACGATACTTTTGTAAATTTTATCTTTGCTTTTGTTCAACTTTTATAGGGAACTCATTTTGGTTATGGTCGATTGTACAACTTTACTTAGTTTTAAGGAATTTCACCTGGGAGTTGGTTTATTTGTTATCTTTTGTCAAAATTCATTGAACCTTTTTCGGCCTAAATTAATAACTTTTATTGTAGTGCATTGCCTACATTTTAATATAACCTTGTATCAAAATTAGTATAACGCCTTTAGGATATTTTCAGTTTTCTTTGTAACTTCGGTTGCATTTTAACATGTACCCTGTATCAAAATTTATGTAACGCCGTTTGGATATTTTTATTAACTCTCATTGTAGCATTGTCTACATTGATAGTTTCTGTTCAGGTCAGCCTGTGTCAGTAGTTGTAAGAAACTTTTTTCTCTTTTTCGTCATTTTTCAAAATTCACCTAACCTCTTGTTTAACTTCACTTAACCTTCAGTTATGGATTACCATCTGCTCTGTTGTGTACCGTTGGAAATTATGTGTTTACTCGTCGTGTCTACCTACGAATTTATTTGGGACCTTCAGTCTAACTTTATGCTTGAAAAATTTTGTTCATATCATACCCTGGTGCTTTCTTTTACTTAATCGGAAAGTTACTGAAGTAACTTTCCTAAGGCACTTAAGGGGGGATTTGTTGTGTGCTTTTGGCACTTCTGACTAATATCATTTCAAAATATTGAATAATATCTGTTTACTTAACCTAGCAATTATTAAATTACTTAAGAATTCCAAATTAATTATAATGTCATTCTTTTGGCTCATACTGTATACTATTTATTATTTTCAATACCCAAAATATAGTCAAAACTTAAATATGTATTGCAATTCTACAGCTAAGCTTGTTTAACCTTCTTGAATAAATAGTTCTTTATATTTTTTCAACTACGTATCAATTTCTGTTAAAATAACTTCTACATCTAACATTTCTTAAAAATAACATCTGAATAACAACATTTATAATCTAAAGTAAAATTCTTCTTATAAAGCAAATATTAGAGTCACGTACAACAATTTTTCTTAAATACCCTTTTGTATGACGACGATAGCTAAAAGGTTCGGCGCCACGAATATGCATGTTTTTATGAATAGTCCTTTATCTGAAATTTCATGAAGACCGAATAGTTAAATACCTCTATTACATCGTATGCGTCGTGTGCAAAAATTCCTTCTTGGAAAAGTCGAGAACCTTCTAGAGTCCAAAAACAGGCGTGTTTCACCCCTCTCCAACAGTACGCATAAAAAGGCAAGATCGCTTAAAAATTAATTAATAGTGTTATCCGCCAAGTGACTGTAGACACATCAAAGTAATTTTATATAGACCCTTGCTGGTCGATGGCTATATATATTGTTATGGTTTTAATATCCATACAATATATTGATTTGCAATTGTGTTATTACATATAATTTTTCAATTCTTAAAAGTATATTTTTATCAATGAATAAACAATAAATTATTTAAATGATTATTTGATGTTCATAAGTTGATGAGATTTTCATGTTGATCTGGTTGTCGTAGAGGAAAAATAAGGTTTTCTTTCTTCTATGTTTGTATTTTTAGAATCTGTTAAAGAGAAATTAAAAAAACATTATTATTATTGTCAAATATGATGTATTATATTTTATGTACAAAATTGTTTAATTAACGATGATATGACGAGTATTGTAAACGTAAATAATTGATTTAGAGTATAAACTAATTTGAATTAAATTTCCCGCCATAATTTGAACAGGTGTTAATGAAAGAAATATTTTGACAGTTCCTGAAATGAGAATTTATAAATTGAAGGACATTTGTATGAAATGCTTTGAAATTAGGTTTTTTTTTAATGTAAAAAGAATAATTAATACACGTAGTAATAAATTATAGGGATGTAAATATTCGAAAGTAAATAGTAAAGAGATATTTTGAATTATAAAGGTAGGTGTAGATTTCTGATTGGAGAATTTAAAAAAATTGTAAAAGGGTTGCTTAGGAATTTGGTGATTGAAAAAAAAAACAACGGAGAGATGAAAAATAATTTTCATACGACGCGGTTATTTTTATCTTTGAATAAGAAATAATTCATTGATAATTTCTCAAATACAGCGAATTTTGTGCTTAAAAGCGTTAAAAGTTATTAATTTAACAAAGTCAGAGTGAATAACACAGTTAAAAGTGAAAGAAACATACATAATTTATGTGATATCTATAAAACATAGGTAGCAAAATTGATAGATAAAGGAAAGGAATATTTAAAAAGGTTGAATCATAATTTATCACGAGTACTTACATAAATAGAAGATTATCCATAGACGAATTCCAATGTGTATTTTCAAGATTAACCATAGACGAAGTTCCTAGTATTTCCAAAGGAGACCGAACGTGTAGGAATCATTTCTTCTAGAGTTGCAGTATTTTATCGTGTATCGGCTTACGAAGAGAATTTTTCTGAGACCGAACGTGTATTTCCAAAGGAGACCGAACGTGTATTTCCAAATTAGACCGAACAAGTAGGAATCATTTCTTCTAGAGTAGCAGTATTATGTTGTGCAGAGAACTTCGAAGAGAATTTTTCTGAGTCAGAACGTGTATATCCAAAGGAGTCCATTATAAAGGAGTACAAGAAGGACGTCGAAGATCGGAGGATATCGGAGAACATCATCAAGATATCAAGTCCAGGTTATACAATAGTAGCAACAGCACCTACAAGTAAATATACCTTAACATTTGAAGTAATATAAATTATATTGGTACTATTCGATTTAAAAATAACATATTTTATATTAATATTTAGGAAAGTTATTCACTTTTACACCAGAATGTATTGAATTAAGAATAAGAAAGGCAATACCTTATTTGTAGTAATATTACAAGTTGCATTCCATAGAAATCTCATCAACAATTGAATGTTTACAACCATAAATAAAATACATTATTAGTCAATCGAAGAAAATACGAGTTGTCGTTCAACAAACTTACTCGCTACAGTTATGTCATTATCTCTCATGGTTTATTTTGATATTTTCTAACCAACGTCAATGCATCGTTGTTAAACAATTTTTCAATAATATTTATTTTTACTTGTGTATCTGATCAACACATCATTATACCATTATTAGCTTGAGCAGTTTGTTTTCTTTCATTTGTAGCATTATTTATGTGTTTTTTCAAACAAAGCAACTGATCTACAAGATTGTGTAACACTAAAATCATAAAAATATTGAATTAATTTAACCTGAAAAAGACCCATCAAAATTTGGAATACTTACGTGTTTAATCGTAGTTCTACAATGTACAAGCGAATAATCAGTCACAATGGACCATAAACACCCCTGATGATATATAAAAAAAGTATTTTATAAAGAACACGTGCAATTCAATCGATAATAAACGAATCATAAGTTAGGTTATATTTCTTGACATGTAATGTGAAATATCCCTCCCATTTTTATCATGTATTGGTATAGGGTTCAAAGAATATAGTCCTACCAGTTCAATTAATAAAACAAGGAGAAATAAAATTTTATATTTATTAAATTTGAGTATTAGCCGAGGCGTTTTAAAAAAATAATATTAGTAGTAAAAAAATTAGGTGTTAAAAATAACACTCTTCCAACACACATATAAGTACATTTAGTGCCCGAACTTGGAACATTATTAGAGGATAGTTTGTTGAAAATAACGATCATCCAACCCTTATACAGGTACATTTGGCTGGCCCAACTTGGGACAACTATATTAATACAATATATAATGGTTGACGCATAATTTCAAAGGTTAAGATTGTTATCATCGTGTACGTAATATAGCCGTGTCAAAAGCTAGTCGAGTGACGATTTAACGTACATAGTGAGTGCAAAATTATCTAAATATCGTTAGTCCAACCTGAAAGAAGGCTTGGCAGATCCAGATGATGTACCTTATGGGAATTTGAAACGATCTTAACTATTGCCGTCGGATACCAACTTTCGTCAACCTAAGAGGGAAAACATCTACCCCGCCGAAGTCATCGACCGTCGCATCGTGCACGCATACATTAAGGTAAATTACCGTATTAATTAGGTCTCAGAGCGGCTTAGAAATTATTGTACCGTCGTTGTAATAAATCTACGGCCATTGCTTCTAGTTGTGTAACAATAAAACTGTAATATTTAGTCCGTCGGATAACCTTTAAAATAGGATTAATCTGTATTTTTCTATTCACATTGTTGTTTGAATCATTACACTACTGTAAACAATAGTATTAATCTGAAATTTCGAGTTCATTGTTAGAATCTTTGTACTATTGCCTATGTTATCGTAATTTTAAGTTAATCTTTTAAAAGTTCCAGTACGAATTATTCATTTTGTCAAATTCATTCATACATTAGTTGTTGCATTTTGTTCAAGAGTTAATATCCGATTTTAATTTACCATTTGTATTTGCAATCAAGATATTGTCATATGTTATTTGTGTTCATCTTTGTGTAACCACAATTTATTTTATCTGGCCAGAGTATTAAATTAGGGATTGTTTAATCTAATGTAAAATGTGGAAGTGAAACATCAATGTATTGGTGTTAAATGTTTATTGTATTTTGCTTTAAATTGTCTTAGGTAATAAATATTGTTAAGTTTACGACACTTGTGTTTTAAATTAATTAATCCTCGTTCCTTGAGGCGACTCGAAAGCTCAGTGACTGTTTCCTATTTTAATTCACTAATATACCTGGAGCCACCATGTGCTAATTCTAGTGATAATAAATAAAATAAAAAAAAAATAACGATTCAAGTCAAAATAGGTGGCGTCCAATAATAACTTCATGCATAATCACAAGATCATTCATGTAAACAATTAGCCATCTAAAAGAATCAACACCGGTTACCTGAGGAACTTCTGATTGAGGAATTGTAAGACTTAAGATTAAGGTAGGTGAGTTTTGTCATTAAATTAAATATACGCATTTATTCACTCTTTGTTAATTCAATTATTAGTGGTATAAATTCAATTACAATAATAAATATTGAACGACCCTGGGATCACTGGATGCAGACTGCTACTGGGCGAATTACTCTGTTCTTGCATCCAGTACCGTTGCTAATTGCTAAATGTTTAATTAATCAAATCTTTTACCTAGTTCTCATATGAAACAATTCAGTATAGCAATTATTCAGCAACACGGTATTCAAATAATTACAGACATAATCAACGCAATGTTAACATACTGTCATTTTCCTGACAAATGGAAACACGCTAAAATCATCATGATTAAAAAACCTGGCAAATCAAAATACTCCACCGCAGGATACATATCGACAATAAGTAAAATAGCAGAACGGGTAATAGACTCGCGAATAAAAGAACAAGTAAACGAAAACAATTTAATTCCGAAATTTCAATTCGATTTTCGAAAAGAACACTCCACAACACAACAATTACTCAGAATCACAGAACACATTATAGATAACATGAACTCCTTCACACCGACAGCCGCGTTATTCCTAGATATCGAAAAAGCTTTCGATAGAGTATGGCACGCGGGTCTAATAGTTAAAATGAAAGCCTTTAAAATAACACCACCTCTAGTTAAATTAATACAAAGCTACATCACAAATAGAACTTTTTGTGTATCTATTGAAAATGTAAATTCAACAACTCGACCGATTATGGCCGGCGTACCGCAAGGATCCGTACTCGGGCCACTCTTATACAACATCTTATACCGCGGATATACCTACACCGAATTATTGTAATATCGCGCAATACGCAGATGACACCGCGATATATGTAAGTCAAAGAAGAATGGACCACTTACATAATCACCTCCAAGCAGGAATAAATATCATTTTAGAATGGTTTGAAAAATGGAAAATAAAAATAAACGCGCAAAAAACAACAGCAATTCTTTTCCAATCGCGAAAAAAACACAAACGACCGGACGAAATAAAAATAGAGGGACTTGCGATACGCTGGCAGAATTCAGTTAGGTATCTAGGCGTCACAAAGGACGCTCAACTAACATACACCAAACACATCAATGAACTATCGATAAAAATCGGGTACACAATGCATAAACTTTTTCCACTACTAAACGCCAACAGTAAACTTTCCTTATAAAATAAAATCACTATAATTAAATCAATTCTAATCACAATTGCCACCTATGCAGGTGAAATCTGGCACCAAGCCTCCGAAAATCAAAGAAACAAAATACAACGTAAAATCAACAAAGCAATCCGTATGGCAACAAATTCACCGTGGTACATATCTTATAAACAGCTGCACCGCGAGACAAACCTAAATACTATTGACGAACTCATATGTAGGAAAACCTTGAAATCTTTAGATATAGTTAAAACCCATGACAATGCGTCAATCAGACGTATAATTAAAGCACATAACAAAAGACCAAAAAAAGAAAGCGTAGTTAAAATTAAAAGTAGGGCTGAAACCATTAACATCCATTTAACACCAAAAAAACCGCGACATTCTCTATAACAGAACATACATACAAACTCACTGTAAAAACACCAAGAAACACAGACAACATATACAACACACGCGAAAAGATTGAATAATTATATTTAATTATTCGACTTTGACGCGCACATACAAAGTACACTCAGGATAATCAATGAAGATGAAGGGGACAAGGAAATGATATTTCAACCCTCATTAAAAGCAACATCGACACATATGCTATGGAAGCAGTGGGACTTGCAACATCGTTTGTTTGTGTATGACATATTTATTAAAGATGGTGAGTCTGTGACAGCTGTGCAGCGACTATTTCGTTTACATTTTAATGTCCGTCGACATGGTGCTGTTCCGAGTCGTAACACTATCCTCAGATGGGTGCAACACTTTAGATTAACTGGGAACATAATGGATATGAAGCATACAGGCCCGAGACGCAGTGTAACAACACCAGGAAATGTTGCAAGGGTAAGAGAAGCGGTACTTAGAAGTCCCCAGGACGGTCAGCTAGACGTCATGCTGGTGAGTTAAGAGTCAGTCGTGAATCGGTTAGACAAATATTGCATCAACGGAAATTCCAATATTCAATTTTGAATTTAACATATCATTCTGGAAACCAAAAACTGACAGATGCGACATATGCGAAGAGTTTAGAGTTAAAAAACGTGTAAGTAACGAAGAAGAGGAAAATGAGAACTATGAGAAATAATTGCAACTGAAAAAGGCCTGTTATGAAAATCGACAAAAGGATCAAGGAATTGAAAAAGAAGGAGACCATGCTTATGATAACAGTGAAAAGGTTAATAAGAACAGCCAAGACAAAACCACCGCCATAATCTGTTTTGATATGGAAAATGTCTTCGCACTGCCAAAAGCAGGAATTTCCTGCTTTTTCTATAGCAAAAATTAAACTGTTACAACATGACCGCCCACTGCAATTTAAATAGAAAGGCTTATTGTTCTGTCTGGTCCGAAGGCATGCGCGGACGAAAAGGATCTGATCTGGCATCTGCATTAATAAAGATATTAAACGTTGTGTGCCAAGACTTTCTGGAAGTCAATAAAAGAATATTATGGTCAGACTCATGCGTGCCACAGAATCGCAACTCGATAATGAGTTTAGCGTTATTAAAGTTTCTTGAAGAGCACCCCAGTGTTAATGAAATAGTTCAAACATTTTCAGAACCACGTTATGGGCAAGTACAAGAAGTTGACAACATTCATTCGCAAATTGAGAGAATATTGCAACACCTTAAAATTTACAGTCCGTTGGGTCCTTTAAGGGCCTTGAAAACTGTGAACAGCAAGAACCCATTCAAAGTGATTCAATTACAACTTAAGGACTTCAAAGATTATGAGAAAGGTTCAAAAGTATTCAATTTTATTGAAATACCTTATTGTTCAGTTAAACAACTGAAATACAAACAAGCTGACCCGTTCAGAATTTATTACAAATTGGACTACTCAGATGACAGCATAGAATTTAAAGCAGTTCGGATCAGACCTAAAACCAGAAGCCATCCAACTAACGCTGAATTTCCCAAAATCAATACAGTTCCAAAACCAACCAAGTGCCTGAGGATAAGGTGTATCATCTGTACAAATTGTTCAAGTTCATCCCAGAAGTGGACAGAACATATCTGAAAACTTTGTTTTACGAATATAAAGATGAAAAAATCATCAAGAAATTGGCCAAAAAGAAAAAGTGTTGAGAGAAATAAAGAGAATAATACAGCAAAAATAAAGAAAACCAGATAGAACGCCGGAAAAAAGAAAAAGTTGGCAAGAGTTAACAATAATGAATGATGAATTTATTTTTTATACTTAAAAGAGTAATATTGTTTGTTAACCCTTTAAGTACTGGTGTTACCATACGGTAACGCTGCAGTAGCAGACTTTTTTATGCAATAAAAGTTTTAGTTTGCAGTTTCGATGGCAGATGGTGACGGTAACTGCTTGTGAAAACATAAAATTAAACACGTGTTTGCTGTTTGGTTTGATTTAGTCGGTGTATTCGATACAGGTTAGTGTGAAGTTTGTGTTACAATTATTACTCTGCATAATGGATGTGCGTTTTACGTAAGTATCCGTTTGTTATACTAAACTTACTTTTAAGTAAGAATAATTAGCTGGGTTTAGCAGTATAAATACCGGTCAAGATTTCTACAATATGAAAATACCTTATTTTTGAAAAATATTTGCGTTATGAGACTTCAACCTACAGCGTTACCGCATGGTAACGCCAGTACCAGCAGATCTCAACGATTAAAAATTACTGATGCACCAAGCAAAGAACTGTTAAAGTAAGATTTCTATTTGTAGTTATTATTCTACCTAGATATTTTTAATGTTCTATTTACCTTATAGCTCAGAATCCCCAAATGTAACTAATGTTGAAGTATTTGTATTAGTCACAGAAAAAACACCTCACGAAATAATACAAGTTCTAGCTTTATGCATTTTTAATATTTCTTTCTCCATTTTTCTTCGATCACATATTTACCATTCACGTATTTGTTAATCCATATTAATTATATGTACATATATTTTAATAAAAAATTAAGCATTAATTGTCTTTTATTTTGAATATATCAGAACTTGTAAGGAACACCTAAGAAAAGCTGTCAGTTTCTATATTTATTTTTTCAGAACGTAATATTTTGAAAAATTCTAGTGGTCAATTCAAAATTTCCAACTGATATCTGTAGTGATTTTTAAAATATTTTTCTAATACTACTGTTTTAAATAAAAACTGAATGATCATCAAACATGCTAAAATAGGTATTATTAGAAGAACAAAATCATATAGACAACATAGTCATTAAAAGTCATATTTATTTAATTTTCTTTCCTTAATGAAGAATGGCAACTAGCATAGATACCTTTAAAATGTTATTAAACAGAATATATTTAATACCATATTAATAATATATATTTAATTATTTATCTTTTTGATTATTAAAGTTGCAATACCTTTACTTTCCTCTTAATATAGCATATTTTTAACAAAATAATACTTTTAAACATTATAAGCCATTACAAGCTATAGCAACATATTTGAATTTTGCCCACATAAAACGGTCAATTTTGTTCATCCTTGTCAAACTTTCGACGCTCATATATTTTCCTTCTTTCTCCTATGGTGTGGGTCAATTCCTAATCAGCAAGACATAGCGTACAATGCATCTAATAGTATAATAGTATTAGATCATTGGTTTATTCTTGTTGTTAAATTTGCGCGGTCGGCAGCGCACGCATCTGGTAGAAAGGTCACGCTGATGACGTAGTGGTGGGCGTTAAAATATTGTAACGAAATGTGTTTACATTAAATAAAACGAATTGAGTTCTCTCGATGCGATAAAAAAGTAATTGTCACACGCACAAGAAAAAAGATCATAAATTATCTCTCGGCTGGTAAATATATAAATGCAGTTATGAGTCATCCACGCCGTACGACGTGCATAGAGAACTAGAACTTTCTCATACATGTGGAGAAAAAGCCGGATTGTTCTCGAAATCGTCACATACGTATATAAGGCGGCATGAGTCACTACGGGAGGCATTACGGAAGTAATCGCGGGGACATTACGGGATTCATTCATTGCGGGCGGAGTAGTTCGGGATAAAGAAAGTCCTTACGTAGTGGTAGCGTAGAAATAAATATAGTAGTGCCGTTTTATATATAGTGTGATATAAATAAATACGGACAGAGATATAAATAATATTAGTAGTAAATAAATACAAGTGTTAATTAGATTGTAGTATTGATTCTTTAGTTTTATATTTTATATTGTTAAATAATTTTAAGTATATAAATATACAGACTGTTTTAAATAAATATTTGCACGAGTTGTTTATTGGAACCCGAAAACGTTACAATTGGTGTCAGGTGTGGGGTAAACAATATAGAAGTGCAAATAAATAAATAAATAAATGGCTACCAAACGTTTGGAAGAATTAAAGGTCTCCGAGTTAAGGGCAGAATTGGAAGAAAGGGACGCAGATGCGTCTGGAAAAAAAACAATTCTCCAGGACCGGCTTCGTGACCTTTTAATAAGTGCAGATGCAGTTGCAAAACAATCCGAGATTCTAAAACAACTCGAGACTACTCTTGAGGAAGACATTCAGAAGAATTCATCGAATGGGAGGCAGGAATTTTCTGAGGCCATCGAAGCCATGGAACAGAAAGTTGAGGAGCGCGTGTTCGGAATGGGGGACGAGTTTGGGGTTCAGCTTCAGTTGCCAGCGATGAACGACTGCGGTCCCCATGATATCTCAAGCGGAAGCCTGGAGATTGCCCGAACAGCGAAGGTAAAGGTAAAACCTCCCACCTTCGATGGAAAGACGTCATGGATGTCGTACCGGAATCAATTCGAAGCCGCTGCAGGAGCAAATGGGTGGACGTCCCCGAAGAAAGATACTGGTCTGATTGTGTCATTAAGAGGACAGGCCAGTGATGTTCTGCAGACCGTACTTCCGGAAGAGTGTCAAGACTACCTTAAATTGATCAAGCGTCTTGAGATGAAGTATGGGCATGCGCACCTGGGACAGGTAGTCCGACGATTGGTGAATAAGGTGCAACCCAAGAGAAGAACGCTCCGATGCTGGAATTGGAAATGGAGATGGAAATGGAGATGGAAATGGGCCATGCGCATAGTAAATGCGCGAAGAAGCCCAAGAAAACCATAGCGGAGCAGCGAAAACTGGTCGATGAGAAGAGGCAATCGTCGACTCAGTATCGTAGAGCCTCAAAATAAATAGCGCGAAGTGCATCTGTGCAACACCAAAACGCTGATGCTGTTGCGAGATGACCACGTCCAGAAGACTGCAGGCATGGTAACTGACTAGAAGAAAAATCGGCCAACACATTCTGAACTGCCGTGGTTGACGATCAGTGGCATCCTGACAATTTGCGGATTGGCCAAGAAGCTGATGAAGACCTTGGTTCATTGATGGCTTGGAATGGAATTGGTCGCGGACCGGCTTGGCAAGAAGTGGCTCCTCGTTCACAGGGACTGGAATCCTACTGGGCTCAATGGGACTCTCTGAAAGTAGAGGATGATCTACTCAAGTGTGTTGTGGAGAACCCAAATGGAGAAGACTGCGTCAGTGGATCCTGGCGAAGATTGAAGGATGCCCACGAGCGAGTACGCCATCACATTCAGGATGCCAGCGACAGGTCGAAGAATCGTTACCACGTGCAAGCCGAGAGAGATGGTTACGGAGAAGGAGACCTTGTTTGGTTGTATGATCCTCAACGTCGCCAAGGCCTGTCCCCAAAGCTCGAAGAATACTGGGAGGGACCATACGAAATGCTAGAGCAAATAGATGACGTCGTTTATCGCATGAGACTAACACCTCATAGTGAGCCAGGGATGGTGTGTTTCAACCAGTTGCCCCATACCATGGACGTGACGGCGGTGAAGTGGCGGTTGTGCGACAAATTGCTGCAAAACTTAGAGAGCCAGCTTATGGGAATCCCTTGTCGATCTACGAGGGCGTGCACACGAGCAGGATGTGGGGAGGCTGGCAATTCCGAGGATGGGCTGCGGATTAGACCGTTTGGTATGGAAAATCGCAGGAAACATGCTGGAGGCAGTGTTTCGGCGTGCTGGTACGGAAATGGTCGTGTGCGGCTGTCGGCTCGATCAGCCCGTTGTGCAGCCTGGGACGGTGGATTGCCATTGCCACAAGACGGCTGGGTGCACCCGTGGGTCCCGGTGTGGATTTCGTCATCCGCCAGCGCAGTTTTTAAGAAGGGGGCAATGTAACGAAATGTGTTTACATTAAATAAAACGAATTGAGTTCTCTCGATGCGATAAAAACGTAATTGTCACACGCACAAGAAAAAAAGATCATAAATTATCTCTCGGCTGGTAAATATCGTAAATGCAGTTATGAGTCATCCACGCCGTACGACGTGCATAGAGAACTAGAACTTTCTCATACATGTGGAGAAAAAGCCGGATTGTTCTCGAAATCGTCACATACGTATATAAGGCGGCATGAGTCACTACGGGAGACATTACGGAATTCATTCATTGCGGGCGGAGTAGTTCGGGATAAAGAAAGTCCTTACGTAGTGGTAGCGTAGAAATAAATATAGTAGTGCCGTTTTATATATAGTGTGATATAAATAAATACGGACAGAGATATAAATAATATTAGTAGTAAATAAATACAAGTGTTAATTAGATTGTAGTATTTTAAGTGTGATTCTTTAGTTTTATATTTTATATTGTTAAATAATTTTAAGTATATAAATATACAGACTGTTTTAAATAAATATTTGCACGAGTTGTTTATTGGAACCCGAAAACGTTACAATATAAAGGTATTAAATACTTATTAAGTAAATAAATAGAAATTAAAAATAATAATTTATAAACAAAAATTCTCTGTTGGTTATACTACATTAAATGTTCAAATCGTCCTTCTATTTCTAAACAATACGCAATTCGATTATAAAAGTTACGCCGTACATTGGACAAGACTTCGGGGGTGATTGTTAACAAACAGTTTCTAATTTTTATACTCAATTCTTCTAAATTATTTGCACGTTGTTCTTCGCAGCCGTATATTTGTGACTTTATGTGACCCCACAGAAAAAAGTCATTTGGTGACAAATCAGGAGACCTGGCAGGCCAATGGATTGTGCTCCGTTTTGAAATAATTCGGTCTTCAAACGTATTTCTTAGATATTGCAGCACAATCCTGCTTGTATGGGTAGGACATCCGTCTTCTTGATACCAAATGTATTCCATTACAATGTTAGGTATTCCGCGTATAAAAGGGATAATACTGTGTTGCAGTAGATCTAAGTATTTCTGTCCGTTCAACATCTCATCAATATAAAATGGGCCAATGATATCATTGCCTAATATCCCAACCCATACATTTACCTTTTGTGGGTATTGTGTGTGAGCAGTATACGCAATGTGTTTATTTGTTGTGGACCAATATCGTAGTATCGCTGGATTATGCCGGCCATGTAAGATAAACGTAGATTCATCCGTAAAGAGCATGTTCGAAATAAAACCTTCATTCAGTGCACATTTTTCAATTATGTCTAAACAAAACTGAATGCGATCATAATTGTCCTGTAGAAAAATTTCATTTATCTTATGAACATGATAAGAGTGATATTTGTTTTTCCTTAAGGCTCTTCTCACAGTTTCACGTGATACATTCAGTTCTTGTCCTATTTGTGATGTTGTCAGAGTATAATTGTTTTCCACGCTAGCACATATCATTACATTGAGATCCTGGTTATCATTATTTTGAGGTTTCACATGAAACGATGGCGAAACACAACCGAATTTTTCAAAATTAGTTTTGATGCGATGAATGGTATTCAAACAAGGAATAGGTCGATTTTCAAAAGTATCCCGAAAGAGAGCTATAATAGACATCAGTGAGTGGCCTTGAAAATACCATTTTACAATCTGAACCTTTTCATCAATTGTATACACCATATCCATAATTTTACTATAACAGACACTTGACAGATCACGAACAACTCACATAAACGAATGACATATGTCAGTAAGATCAAGTAAGATATAGTTGCCTGGCCGTCAGATGTAATGTATCAATCCCCACTACATTCCCCTTTCAGTATATATTCGTAGTATGTTGTGGTTTACTGTATAATGAATAGAGTGTCTTTGTATTTAATAAAATAATTGACTTTTTGTTTATTTTAAAATTGACAGTTTTATGGGTTCGGTTTTTATTAAATTTTTATAGGATTTTATATGATGGAGTACGTAAATTGGTTAAGAGTAGCACTAAATTTACCCGTCGAAATTTACAATTTTTGGAAAGTGTGTGAGGAAGTGAAATCAATAGTAATAAGGTTCGTTTACTTCTTTTCAATACCTTAAGATTAATATTTTATGTAAGGAGTATATAAAGATGCGCAACGCTATAGTAAAATAGCGTGTCTTTCCGTTAAGTCGTCCCGCAAACCCCTTGCAGAGAAACATCATCGTTGTCTAGGGCTGTTTCGAATCTCGGATCCAAACGACTGATGCAGTCGCTATAGATTTCGGATCCAGTTTGGGTACGCTCAGTGCTATGTAGTGGCGCATCTTTATGTATTCCTTCAATCAACGGTAGAAGTTATTATACGATCATGACATATCCGTATTATCCATTTACAATCATGTAGGAGTACGCACGTAGTGAATAAAGTTGAAGAAAACTGTAGTTTTATATGTATAGAGTAGGTATATAATGCGGATTCTAATCCAAAAAGCCATGTTATTTCTTATGGAGGTTCATTTTACAAAATTTACAATTTATACAGGTGTAATCACTTTCGTGCACGAGGCAAGTGATTCAATCCTTACAGGTCTTTATATATATATAGGGTTGCATACCCGTAAAAAAATGAGAGCATTGAAAATTAAAAAGTGTTGACCCCAATTTTAAATAAATTAGAGCACAAAAATTGTGTTAAATATCATACAAAACATGATGCTCAAATACTGACCTCAGTCTAAAAAAAGGATATGTAATGATTTAAACATTATTATTAGTAATTAATAGAAAGTAGGTCATTCGGTAATGCATTCTTTAGCAGTAATAATAATCAATGAATAGAAGCCTGCATTTAACATATTGCGATAATAATAAACACTACGGCAAGAACAAAGGTCTCTATACATAAATAAATATATTCCACTCATTTCAGTCACCAAGATCAATTGTATTTTCTTCCGTATGGGACATAGAAATGCATATAAAGGTATATATGATTTATTTGTTTCTATACACTAACACATCCAGAATGTAAATATTGTGGCCTGGTTCACTATTAAAAATAAAACATCATGTTGGGTATGCAATTTTCACTGATATCTCCAGGATAAAAGATATTATTGATTGTACATTTAAATATGTGATTGGTACATAATTTCCTTCATATAAAAATGCGTCAAGAGATTCCAAGCTAAAAACAAATAAAACATTAGTCAGTATATAATAAAGAAGCAGCTCAAAAATACCTACCAATCGATAAAACCAATCGATGTTCATTAGATATGCAAGTATAGAATATACAAACAACAACAACAGTAACATGGCGGAAGAAAGGTCACGTGACCACATGACATCGATAGTTACCATAACAAACACGGAGGGCGCAGTAGAAGAAAATTTAAACTGAACGAAAATAATTTGAAACAAAATAAAGTGTTTGGCAATTGTTGAAGGGTATATAAACGCGTGTATCTGCAGAAAGAAGGAAGTCCATCCGAAGATCTTCAATACTCAAGAAGAAAAAGAAAAGTTGATCAGCAGTCCCTTAAACTTAAACCAGTGCTTCAAGTGTTGTAAAATAAAATAAAATAAAATCTAAAAAGGCATAAACGCTTTTAAGATCTAGACGTTGTGAAACAAAACGTGTGATACGCTTCACAAACGATAAGTGCGCGCTAAATACAGTAAAGCGCGGGATATATTATTCGACTCTACAAAGCCCGCCATAATAAATTTCCAAAGGGATGGAAGGCCAGAATTATCAAGAAGAATTCGAAATGATATACAGTCAAGAAAAGTAAGTACAAGCACTATTAAATAAAACTCCATCTTGCAATCTTATAATAAATAAATAAAGGAATCTTCATGTGTGTGATATAACATTACCGGATAGCAACAATTTTAAGAATATTATTTAAATATTTAATAAATCCTTCTTTGAGTAAGCCTTAGGTTGACGTGAGAATCTCAAGTTAAGGCGATTCAACGGAGTATCAATAATTTTACCTGGATAGCAACAATTTTAAGAATATTATCTAAATATTTAATAAATTCTTCTTTGAGTAAGCCTTAGGTTGACGTGAGAATCTCAAGTTAGGGCGACTCAACGAAGCATTAACGTTCTCATTTGAATAACAACAGTTTTGAAATATTATGGGAAACATCTAATAAGTTCTTCATTGTTTAAATCTCGATTTTGACGTGAAAATCTCAGGTCGAGATGATCCAATGGGGATACGTCGGTAAAAGGTAAAGAAAGTGAATTTAGTAATTTCCTTGATTTGTAAGCATACATGAAGAAGTAATTCAGTAGAATTTTTTTTACAATTTTCTTAAAGGAACAAAAGATTTGCAAGGTGCTTGTACCATTGATGGAAAGAAAACACATCTAAATAAAAATAAAATATTGTATTGTATAATAATAAAAAATTATTTTCCATGTTTTTGTAAATCTATACTGTAAATAAAAATAAGTTGTGCTGACATTCACTATTTACTTATTTATACCCATCCCAAAGGAGAACATAAGGAAAGTAAACATCACTATCACAGCTAGAACTCACAATAAGGAAAAGCTGTGACACATTCCTTGTTATAGAAAAACAAAGAAATTTACCTTTTAGACCCTGAGATTATTAAAGAATATCAATTTATTAATGTGACTATTGGTTATCAGCCATAGTATAGCAGGTCACAGCAATATGTACATTCAAATTATTCGATTAGTTCCTGCGGATATTCTAAATCAACCTCCAGAATATACCCGATGTTAGCGGTATCTGATATATCCATCACATTAAAATTCTCAATACAATCTACCCATTTAAAATTACCATATGGCAAACATTGTGACATTGCCCAACCGTATTGGTTGTTTATATCAGTATACATAATGAAATTGTTTGGTTTCGAAGAATCATAATCATCCATGTATTTGTGATTTGATTTAAGGTATCTGTGTGAGCACTGACTGAGTCCAATGAACATAATCATGTCTATATCTGTTAACAATTCCAAAGTAATGTTTGTGTGTTTTAGCATACAATCCCATGTGTAACCAGGTAGTGTGAAATAGTGAGCTGGGTCTAGTTCATATGTCTTTAAGCAGCTGCTTCTGAATTGTTCAAAAACGCAAGCTAACAGTAAAACATCAGTCTTAAGATATAGGTCTGAATATTCACCCAGGTTTTCAATTTTAAATTTTTTCCATATTTCCATCGCATGCTCGTAATCCTCATCGGAAATATTTTGTTCGTTCAATTGGTTGAAAAACATTGATTTTTCGGGGAGTTTTGTTTCATTGAATTTTTCTGTTGAGTTAAAATAATCGTAGGGATATACACCTTTCCGTGTTAACAGTTTTAATTTTTCATCTGTTATATTAGGAAATTCAGCTTGGAGTTCTGTATATTCTGTTAAATATGATGCTAATGTATCTAACCCTGAAGACATGAATCGGAAAGAATCGATGAATCTAAATTTAACAAGATTTCCTTTTAAATGTTTGGTGAATGATATGTATCGTTCTTTATTTATTGGTAGCAAATCAATACATCCCTCTAAATCTTCCGCTAAATTCTTAATGATGAAATGCGCATCATATCCGGATAAATTATGTAGAACCACCCCTATTGTACATCCATCCTTATAATTAATATTGCATTCTTCATGCGCTGGTCCTCTATATTTCCCCGTTAGGTGACAGTGATCTCTAACCTTTTTTCCATCTATGGGTTTTCTGCAAATATGACATGTAATTGCGTTATTATATGCATGTTGTTCATCATGAGATAATTTATCCATAGGTAGTGGACATAGGAAAACTGTTTCTATATTTTCAGCGAAATCCTTCAATTCTTTAGTAAACCATTCTATGCAATCAAACTCCTCTGTAACTTCGATAAAAAGATAATGTTGCATCGTATGAGCACTTAACATAATATCGAATGCTGCATGGTTTTTATCTTTACATGACACCAGCAAACACTCAAGGTCGGCGTATATTATAAAGCCAACTTTCATATTATTTTTGAAATTCTTGAATTTTATAAACTTCCCATCTTCATCTGGAAGTCTAACTTTACAATTATTCATATTAACACAATCTATGTAATGTTTATCTCGAGCAGTTTCTGTGTAAAAATAATGTAGGCAGCGATCACAAAAATATATCCTCGATTTATGTTTAGACCGTTCTGTCTAGTGATATCTAGGCGATAGTTTGGATTCTGTATCATCTTGATCATTTTCATCATTATATACATCTTGAATAAGCAATAAATTGATATGTTTCAGTTGCTTCGCTTTCGTTAGATATGTTGGGACTGTCGTGAATGTTTTCTTACATTTTTTTTTTTAAATATAAACATTTATTGATAGAGCATTTTGTTTTTCGAAGCGTGGAATTTGTTTTACTGTCATTGGAAATTGAATTCCTTCTAAATTTAATACTAATGATGGGTTTGGATATGAAGACACCCTCTCAGTATGCTTCTCACATGGAAATAGTGCTGATACAACAGCCCAACTGAAGCATTTATTATCATTGTTGCGTACATTAACACACGCACGCTTCAATTTTATTGGTTGTGGTAACTCGATATATGAAGACCCTAGTTGGGGTGTAAATTTATTAATATTTATTTGTATATTAATAACTGCTGATAATGCCCATCCACTTCCTCTTGATTGGAAAACCTCGATGTCAGATAAAATTGGTTGTTGTATTTCCACATCAAACCACTTCTGTAGGTTGGTGACTTGGTAAATTGGTTTATTCATGGTATTAAAATATTTTGTTTCTGTAACTTCTTGATCAATCTTTTGTATAGTAAAGTCACCAGAAAATATCGCGTTAACCTTGATTGTTTCTTCTTTTTTCAGGACGTTTAAGATTCTTCTGCGGAATATTGCCGCATTACGTAATAAATTATTTAGCACTCGATTAGCTTGATTACATTTTTTAATAATAGAATTCGCGGCTTCAGCATCAGCTGTAGCACTGAAAAGTATCGATTTAATTTGTTTCACAAATTCCATCTTCACTCAACGATGAACACTGTAAGAATGATGTGCCAACGCATGTATCATGACTTATATAAAGATTCCGTATCGCGGTATCACTCGAGTGGATAATGCTAATCACGTGATTGTTGTGTAGTGTGAATCTACGCATGGGTACATTAGCAGCTGTTGAGAATTGTTAGATATAGAGGTTTTCACTGTAAAATACTTATAATTCCTTTCTATAAGAGATTTAATAAATTTATAGTTTCTGTCATACTCGTATGTATGTAAATATGAGAAATCCTGTTTATCTTAATATTGTATCTGTACATTATTCAAATAATGTAATGGATTGTAATAACAGTATTGTAAACCTATGATTCAAATAAATAAAGGGTGTTGTTTGTTTATCATTATTTATTATAAATTTTACTACGTTTTACCTATATACATTTATATTGTAGTTTCATCACATGTATTTATTAACATTATAATACAGCTTAATTATTGTATATAATTAGTAAAATTAAATATAAACAAAGTCGAAGTCGAGGACGAAGCCCCGTCATCGTAATACCAGTGGCGGCAGTGGATATAAAAAAGTGAATACAAAAAGGGAAGTAGAAAGATACTACAATTGCTTTCTACTATACCAAAGTAGGAATGGAAAATGGAATACAACTAAAATAACAGTAGAAGGGGCAGATTGGTGTTGCCTTTCAGGCCAAGAGAAAGATATATATTAAATATAATTATAGTATTCGCCTTTGGTCAAAAGATAATCATTTTCTATGCTAGCTGAAAAAGTTTATTTAATTTTCAGTTTCTATCATACTGGTATGTACGATTATCTTGCCTGCTGTTTTCCGTACATATCACAAAATGGGATGCTAAACCGTACCTATCTAACAGATATGAATACATAACATACGCGGGCCGACAAGTAGACCTTCAGCGAAATAATATTAAATTCAATCATAAAAATAATAAATCTGAAGGAATTCTTATAATATTAACTTAAGATACTTTTTTTATGAATATTACGAATGTGAATGGTATCAAAAATGAACATGACAGCCCTACAATATGCACACATGCATTGTATTGGAATCTTATGATCGTAATGAATGTATCAGCCTGTCGTCAAGCGTCGAACAGTACGTGCCCGCTGCCCGCATATGTATAAATACTGGCGAGAACGTATATATATATATATATATATGTGAGAAGTTTCTTGAATTTAGCGGCGTATTAATTAATTGATTTTAAGATAATTACTTTTAATGATTTTAAGGAAAAGAAACACACCACTCCGTGGACTAACACATATGCATTAGTTTCATTAACCACTACAACGTGACGGCAAAGAAACGAATTATATGTGTTTAGCCAAAGCCGTCTCTATCTTACAAGCCGTGCTGGTGGAGATTTGGCAACGTCGAAAGTAGTCCGTAGTTCTGTGTCCGTAGCTTCGTACGAATTTGTTTGTTTACACACTATCACACATTGCACACATCACATTGTGCGCTCATTAAAACATTACAGAAGTAGTTGTGGTATTTTAGTGATAAATATCCAAAACTTGTAAGTTATAGTGTTTTATGGGACGTGAAATAACATTTACAACAGTTGATGACAAATATAATTTAAGGTAAGACGCTTGCTATTAATATTCTAGCCGAGGCATTTCACATAACCTAACAATTTTACTTTCATAAGGTTGTTGTTGTTGACAAATTTTATACAAGAAATTTCTTTTAAATTGTAGATGCCAAGACGGTGTGTTGCTCCTGGCTGTCAATCTAACTACGATAGTTTTTTAAAGAAAGAACCTCCAGTATCAACGTTTTCGTTCCCAAAAAACGAATCAAGAAAAGCAGCCTGGTTACGTGCAATTCCAAGGAAAAATTGGAGCCCGTCTGCCTCTTCTGCCATTTGTATAAAACATTTTGCAGATCACTATGTAATAAAAACCCAAATTTTCAAAAATGCAAATGGGGAAATACAAGAATTACTCCTTCAACATCCAAAGCTTACTGAAGATGCAATGCCTACCATATTTCCTAATTTACCAGTGTATCTAACGCGAACACTGCCTGTGGAAAGAAAGTCACCTGCTTTAAGAAAAGAAGAGAATCTTAAAAAAACAGCCACAAAAATTGAAACATTTTTAAGGGATGACATTATAAACACATATGGAGACTTTGTGAAAAGTTTTTGTAGCCAGTTAAAAGACATTACAAAATGGAATTTCAAAGTTTGTGGTAATGGTGTGTGGTTCTATCTTTTAAGTGTTGATTTCGAATCAAACATTACACAAGATCATCCGTTGGAAGTATTAAGTAGTGTGTTTGTTTCCAGTGAACTAATTATTAATGTTTATTTAAAAGGAAGACAGATTTCTTCAAATGATCTTAAATGGCTTTTCCCAGAGGATCTAAAATTAACAAGGTGGTCACAGTTAGAAAATCTGCTTATAAAGTATAAAAGATTTCCTCATGAGGTAACAACTGAAACTGTTGACTATTGTTTAAATAAAATAGAGTATTTTGTAGCTAAATGTTTAGAAATAGTTGAACAGGATGAAACATTTTTACATAAGAATCTGTTAGAAATAATTAGAAATCAAATTACTTTAATATCGTCTAAGAAAAAGATCTATACTGCTAGTACAATATTATTTACATTCCTTATGTATTCTCAGTCACCAGCGGCATATAACGTTCTTAGAGAATATTTTATCTTCCCTCACAAACGTTATATACAGCACATTTCTGGTTCTCTACATTTGAGTCCAAATATTGAGATAAACACAAGCCATTATTTAAGTCATATCATCAAGCAGTTGAGTGATAGGGAATTGTATGTATCTCTTCTTATTGATGAAATTTATGTTAATCGTACCCTCACTTTTAAAGCACAAAATGTTACTGGTTGTGCAGAAAATAAATCAACAGAAGTTGCTAAAACGGTTGTAAGTTTTATGATTGCTTCTTGTTTTGGAAGTTACAAAGACATTATTCGGTTAATACCAGTTAGTGGTTTGACTGGTGAAGATTTAAAAAAATATACAGTAGAAGTAATTCAGCACATACAAAAATTTAATTTTAAAGTGACAGTAGTTATAACAGATAATAATCGTATCAACCAAGCCATGTTTAGACTCTTTTGCAATGATAACTTTTTCACAGAAAATCCAGACTTTCAAAATGTTCCTTTATTTTTGACATACGATTTTGTACATATTTTTAAGAATATTCGTAATATCTGGATTAATTTGAAAAAGAATTTCTGTACGTTTGTGTTTCCTGATTTTGACAATGGTAACATCATACGAAAAGCTTCTTTCAATCATTTGAGGCAGTTTCATAACAATGAAAAAGGTATGTTGATTAAAAAGGCCTTTAAATTAAATCACAAAACTTTATACCCAAGTAATCTGGAAAGACAAAATGTCAGATTAGTAGAAAATGTATTTCACTGTTCTACGATCGCTTCTTTAAAGGAGGTTGAAGAATATTCTGAAACAACTATGTTTCTTGAAATAATTAGTAAGTGGTGGAATATAGTTAACACAAAAAATATTCTTAAAGGCATTAAGAAAAGGAATGAGTGGTCGGGTCCTATTTTTAATGTTAATGATCCAAAATTTGAATTTTTAATAAAATTTGTTGGGTGGATTAGGAGGTGGAGAGAATTATGTACTCAACAAATTTGTACTGGTCTCAGTAGAGATACATTTGATGCTATTGAACGAAGTACTGTAGTGTTGATTGATTTAATTAAATACTCCTTGCAAAATTGTCATGTAAACTACGTTTTACCAGGAAAATTCCAAACCGACAATTTGGAACGCCGATTTGGACGCTAATGTGCTCTTTCAGGATGCAATTATAATGTATCTTATCAGCAACTGATTGAATCTGAAAAAAAAATCCGCTAAAACAAATTCTTGAATTGGTAAAACAAAGTAAATTGTCATTACACGAAGTAAGAGAGGACGTAACAGACGATGAAGATATATCTAGCGTCAACGTTGATGATTTTTATGACTTGTTTTCCAATAATTACGAGTATCTAGAAATTTGTGAATTGGATCAAGCCACAACTTTGTATGTCTGTGGTTTTGCTAGCAGTTCAATTTTCAAGAAGTTAAGTTGCTTTAAATGTCAAGGCAGAATAAGAGAGTCGAAAGGGGACGAATCTGGTTGTTCTTATTTTGATAGTCTTCAAAGAGGTGGTTTATGTTTACCCACAAATTATGTAATTACAATTTTTTATCACATGCACGCGTTATTTGAATATATTATTAACAATATTGAATTAAATTCATTGTTTTTTAAACATACTAATCAAAAGAAAATTTTGATGGCTCTCACATATGCAAGTTTAAAAAATAATGAATTCTTTAATCTTTATGACGATTGTGTGTGTGGTGTAACAGCAGTACAGCTGGCTAAGAAATGTTTTTCAATTTTTAGTAATATTATGTTAAATAATTTTACAAAACTGAAAGCCAGTTCAATACTCACTCATGGTATATCAAATGGTGCCAAAAAACGTAAAATTATGACCTACAAGTAAATAAAAATAATTATGTAAATTATTGTTATCAGCTTGTATAAATAACTATTTAAATAACTATAATAACTGTTTTTGTATGGAAATATAAAATGAAATAAATGTCTGATACTTTGACTTTTATTGTTTTCTAACAAAATAGATCATGTTTCTACTAATATTTAAAAATAGACCAATTTTTTTGAATAATTGATTCTACACTTATTTTTTGTGGAGCTTTTGAATAGGCTCTCCGTTGATACAGCGGCATCTTTCTCTACACCCTCCGAAGCTCTTACATACACACACACACACACACACACACCGCACACACCTACGCTCGCTCGCATATATACATATATATATATATATATATGTATCCGAGGTATTATGTCACCTCAAAAACGGATAAACTCTAAACTTTCACACTTCATATATGACGGACTGTCCTCCACTTGCGGAAGTCACAACGAATTGCGTTGTTTTTAACGCTAACGTAATCTAGAGGGGGCTAGACGCTTAATTTAAAAAATTTTGTTTGAGGTCATTTTGACCCCCATTACCTACAAAATTTTATTTTAGTTCAAGCATAGATCACTGGCGCTAGTGTCGATTTCATATATAGTCATGACTCGCTCGTAGTTACCTCCGTTATTTAGAGAGTATTTTGTCTCCTCTGAAAATTGCAACATCGCTATTTTTTGCTTGTAATTGAGTTTGAACGTTAGAATATATAGTATTCGTTCTCCCGTAATGCGTACAGACTCACGTGTAATAAAAATGAATAGTAGTCGTTTGATGGTTGAAATGGCTGTCACCGCAAATAAGTATTATACACATATTTGATAATTATGTAATCAAATATAGTATTAACTTTCCTTTATTGTTTGGTAGGAACAAATAAGAAACAACAAGATAGTGAAATTAACGAGAACATTTGTTCTGGTACTTGTCTGAAACAGAAACAAAACGATTTATATTTTGAAGCTAATAATTTCAGTTTTCAAAAAGTATATGTATATAAGTGAAGTGTCCTGGTATTTATTTATTATTAGCAATTATTAAAGTAAATAAGTAATTACATGGAATGTAAATATTCTATATGAATATTTTACTTTAAATAATATATGCAAAAGAAGCCATATTAAAATTTTCAAACACAAAATCCAGGAAACATATTTTATATATGTACCTACTAAGTTTTATTAGAATAATTAAAGTACTTATTATTATTAATAAGTACAAGTTGTTCTGTAAATGTGACTGAAAATGAACCGGTTGTGAATCAGATAAAATAAGTGCCCTAATTTAAATAGAAAATGTTAAACGTTATCCTAATCACTAATGAAGTTAGTTTACGTTTTAAATAATTAATTATTTTGTGCTTCATTATTTAACTTGTTGTATGGCATATGATGTTAAATATTACAATTTTTAAACTACTGATAATAAGAATGGATAGAAAATACTAATTTTAATATACTACCATCCACTAATATTAAAAACATGTGCCAGACTGCACCGGAGAAAACATTAGTTGGAGATATTAGCAAACCATTCTTATTAAACAATACAAAAAATACACTTCAGACTATATCTAGCAAAAAGTCATCAGGCAGATGAAAACATTTTTTAGAACAGATCTCCATTCATCGAAAAGTGTCTCAGTTATTTCGGAAACTATTATAAACGATTCAGGAAATGAAGATTCCGATGTAGAAATATCTTACCAAGAGCCAATTAAATTGTACAAAGACATATCCTCATCCTCCCCTAATTTAAAAATGCCTAGCAACTCTGGTGACAAACTACAGACAACCATATTATCAGAAAAAGTTAATGTAAGTTGAACAACTATAATGAATTCGCCATTTATATACATACATTATATTAGAAGTGCAAAATCCGATTCCCATATATTTCCAATTTTTGTTTGAAATTGAACTCCAATTTTAACTAAGTTTAATATTATTTTTATAGTTGATGAAAAACTCGAAAGTATAATTGCGAGAACCTATATTACTCATCAAAGTGGTAAGTTGCTGCAATTCAAAAGTAAGGCTTCAGAATTGATAGCGTTGTTTTTAGATAACGATTGTATATCGAATGAAGAACTACTATGTGAACGCAGCAACACAAATACTGCACTCGATAACACAGGTATATACATATTCAGATAACACTTAGAATTATTTAGAACAAAAAAAATTTAAAGTGGCAAACATTCTAATGACTAAGCGAGGAAATTCTTTTTAATTTTAAATATTTCTTAGAAGAGAATGAGATGAATATGGCTAGTCAAAATATGAAAAAGAGAATAAAGAAAAAATGAGAGCCTGTGAGTAAATGTGTTACTTAAGGTCCGAATTTTTAATTTTTTTTTACACCAACATTATTTAATATCCTATTTTAAGTACTTTCAGTCTCTTAATAAATCACTACAGAATGCATACATTGCTAGATATTTGCAAAAAAGTGGAACTCGATAAAAGTGTTACTTTCGGTCCGAATTTTGAAATTTTTTCAATAAAAAGATAATTCAAAATCTAGCTCTAAATACTTTTGTACTCCTGATAAATTTATATAGAATTCATAATTTATGAAATATCTACTTGTAAAAAATCGGTATTTGATGACAGTAAAAGTGTTACTTCTGGTCGGAATTTTGAAAAAGTTTTATACAAAAGGTATTAAAAATCAAGTTCTAAATGCCTTTATACTTATAATATATTTGCCTATAAAACATAACTTGCAAAATATTCGTGAAAAACTGATTTTCGACAAGAGTAAAAAACCTACTTATGGTAGGTATTTCGAAAAAAATGTAAATAACATTTTTCTTGAGTCTACTTTTGAGTACATTTGAATTTTTATGTTTGTTTAAAATTAGTAGTTGACGAAATATTGGTAAAATTCGAGTTTTTCGCTGAACTAAACTACTACTTTCGGTCTACCGATTTTACTGAAAATCTCGTCAAGTACTAAGTTTAAACAAAATCATAAAGAATACAAAAGTATTAAAAAGTTGTTTTTAAAAGATTTTATTAAAACAGTTTTCAAACTTCCTACCGGAAGTAGTTCTTTTTGTCTTATCGAAAAACGGTTTTTTGCAAATATCTCGCAAATTATGCATTCTATATCGATTCATCTGAAATACAAAAGTGTTGTAAGTTCTGACCGGAAGTAACACTTTTATCGAATAGCAGATTTTTGCGATTATTTCGCAAAATATAGTAGTTTTTTGCAAATATCTACCAAATCTTGCATTCCATACAGACTTATTAAGAATACAAAAGTATTTATAGTTCAAATTGGAACAATTTTTGTATATAAAAAATTCCAAATTCGGATCGGAAGTAATATTTTTACTCGTATCGAATAGCTTTTTTTGCGTATATTTCTCAAATTATGCATTCTATAGAGATATATGTATTTAGACAATAAAATTAGTTTCAGCTGGATTTGGGATTATTTCTGTATAAAAAAAATCCAAATTTAGACTGGAAGTAACACTTTTACTCAGAGCCTTATTTTAATAAGAAAATACCGAATTTATAACTTTATTTGGAACAACTTCTTTATGCACATTTCGGATGCATATCATATCGTATAAGAAAGTTGTGTGGTGCCCACAGGGCATATTTTAAATTTATTTTAGATTGGACAAATTGTGAAGTCGGGTTGTTAGAAAATGCATTTAGGTCGCATATTAAAAAAGGTGCCTACCCAGCAATTGAAAAAATTAAAACGTTTCTTCAAAAACTAAAATGAATAGGTCTGTGATGATTGTCAAAGGTACAACACCTTATTAAATTACATAAAAAATTACTGACATAAAGCTTGTTATAATTACCAGTGCATTTTTATATTGTTGTTTATATTGTAAAATCTGCCTTAAATAAAGTTTTAAATATGTCTTATTTAAATATATTTTGTTTTATTAAATAAACACTTATTTATTTGACGACTGTTTGTACATACCATGTGCTTGCAGGCGACCTGCGTATAGCGCTTACTGTAAGATAAAACGACGACACCGAGAGTTTGTATGAGTTAGTACGAGAAAGCAATATACAAACTGCAGTACAGCTGCGCTATCTATCCTCGTTGCCCTGCTTAAACGGAGAGTCAGCCTAGCCCGTTCTAGCCTCAGCGTAAATCTACTCGAATCCCCTCTTTTCCAACACTACACTCGACCAAGGAGCAGTTTGTATATTGCTTTTTCGTACTAACTCATACAAACTCTCGGTGTCGTCGTTTTATCTCACAGTAAGCCCTATACGCAGGTCTTCGGTAAGCACACTGCATAGTGAAAGGCAGCGCTAAGAGACGCCATATTAGAGTAGCTGACATTTAAAATAGTGTTTTAAATACATATTTCAAATACTGATTTTCTTCAATTACATGTGCATTAAAACACATTTATTAGTATTTATACCTCCAATTTTCGGTCAAGCGTGCGAGCTCAGTACTATATCGGGAATAATGAACGTTATTTATTATAGTATACACGGGATACTCGCTGCACGATCTGGCGTCCACGAAGTGGCAACATTGCTTGAAGTGACTAAGTAGCATTTGTTAATATTGTATAAGCATATATGCGGAGGTCATCTCGTGTTTTATTTATATCCAAAAAAATTTAATTACAAAAAGTTACCCCTCTTTTGACAAACGTAATATTTTGGTCCCCCTTACTATCTATAAATCGATTTTATGAGTTTTACGTAATCGGTAGAGCCGGAAGTTAGGTCGCCTCATTAACATAACGGAGGTCACAACTTAACAGGTATACATATATATATTCAATTACAAAACCGGGAGCTACATTTGAGGAGGTTAACCGACCAGACAATTTAGAAGACTTAATGGAACGAATTAGACATGAAATGACTCGTATAACTCCGCAGATGATCGAAGACTCTGTAAATCAGGTCTACCATCGTGTTGGCCTATGTCAGATAGTGAACGGGACACAGTTTGAACAATTCCTGTAAGAAATCGTTTTGGTTTAATGGACTGTTTAGTTAATTTAAATGTTATTACTATAATAAAGTTTATTTTGTTTTTTATTAATTCTCTCAGTTTTTTCTTATGTGACCCCTACTTCAATTATTTCTTTATAATGTAGAAAAACAAGCTTTATCAAATAAAGTTAAAAAAAACCAAGCTTCATATTTAAAAAAAATATTGATGACGTCATAATTTTGACAAATTTGACGTTTTATTTATTTGACTTATGTTAAAAGACGCGGAATAAAATAAACTGTTTGACGTGTTTTTGCATTTTTTTCAAAAATGAACATTGTTCGTTTTATGAATTTTGTGCGTTACTTTATCATAACCCTGTATATACAACTGCATTAAGTATGTCATTTTCAATGAGGATGAGTTTACCGCAAATGGGGCTCCCACCAGTATAATACAAGAAACAGGGATAAACTGCGAACCCCTTATCACCGTGTGCAGACTGCCCAAAGATATGTGGACTACTGGAGGCCAAAGATTTATAACAAAGTGAAGCACCTGCATACAATGAATGCATACTTTCTTAAGTAAAATATCAAAATTTTTACTGACAAAAAGTTTTTATTCAATCAATGAATATTTAAATAATAATTTTAATGATATACAATTTTAATTTGTTTGTTTGTTTGTTACTGTATATTTTGACTTTTCATGTAATGATTTTATTACACTGAATAAATATTACTATTATTATTATTATATAAAGTCACTAGTTGCAACAGAAATTGCGGACAAATTAATAATGTTTCTAAGTCACTATGGAATACCTAAAAAGATCACGTGTGACAATGGTACCGAATTTAAAAATAAAGTCATTCAAGATTTTTGAATATTACATCAAATTGAAATGCACTATACAACCCCTTTTAACCCTAACAGTAATAGTCCCGTTGAAAGATTTCATTCTACTTTACACGAAAAGTCTTCGTATATTAAAACACGAGAGAAAGAAAATACCAATCTCAAACCTAATGAATTACGCATTATTGTCGTATAATAATAGTATTCATTCTAGTACAGAATATACTCCTTTTCAAATTTTAAAATTAGATTTAAATTATAAAAATCCCTTTGAAATGAATGAAAATGAAAGAACGACACAATATATTAGCGATCAAGCAGAAATAATGAAAATGCTTTCCACTGAAATACATCAGAAACTAAAAGCAAAACAACAACAAATATTAGAAAAACCAAATGCGAATAGAGAAACCCCAGATTTTGGTAAACAAACACCAATCTATCAAAAGTTCAATTAGATCAAAGTAAAAAACCGAGTAAATCAGAACTTTTATATAAAAAGCTAGATGATGTTGAAATTTTACCCCAAACAAGTAAAATTAAAGTATAGAATAAACAATATTGTTCGATATCGGACATGATTTACTGTAAATCAAGATGTGCGATGTCGTACATGATTTACAAGAATGTAACATAACCAAGAATGTGTGGTGTGTGTGCGTTCACAGAGGTGAAATGCACGCTAAAAACAAATAGTAAAATACAGTCCATTAAAACATTAAAATAAAGCAAGAGAGTTTTATTTACATCAAACATTGTGGTCCTTCGAGCCGGATATAATCAGAGTGAGTTTATTCCTTTATATTTCCTATTATTGTTAAATTTGAGTAACTATTTGTGTTAATATGGAGGGAATGACATCATTACAACGAAAACGCGGTGGGAAGAAACACAGCCTTACGGTGTTTAAAGCACATATAGAGGCCTATGAGGAGCATCATATATTTATGGGTCATGAAATACTAGAATTAGGTGATAGATTAAATAAGATGAGTGTTGTATTTAATGAATTTAACGATTTACAAACGGAGATTGAGGTTAGTTGTGATGATGGAGATTTGGAACATCAGTATAACGAACGCGATAGTTTTGAAGCTGATTATTACCATATAATATCAAAAGCAAAATGCATAATTAATGATTACAATAGAGATAAGGTTGAGGTCTCTGTTGTGGGTTCTGTGGCTGAGTCTGTTAGTAGTGTTAACAATTCAGGGGGAATTAATACAAATCATATAAAATTACCAAGGATACAATTACCTAAATTTAGCGGGAATTTTGAATATTGGATTGAATTTAGCGATACATTTCTTTCAATTATACACGACAATAATAGTTTGTCTAACATTCAAAAATTGCATTACTTAAAATCAAGTTTACAAGGACAAGCAGCTCACATTATTAGGACATTAGAATTAAGTGACACGAATTATTTATGTAGTTTCCTACTACTACTACTACTATGCGACAGATACGATAACAAAAAATTGTTAATAAATAATCATATTAAGGCATTATTTAATATAGGTCAAGTTAGGCAGGAATCGGCGGGTGAATTACGGAAATTATTAGACGATTTCTCGAAACATTTAATGTTATTAGAAGCGTTAGAGCAACAAGTTAAACATTGGGATCCTTTAATAATTTACATGATTGTAAATAAATTAGATATACAAACAAAAAGAGAATGGGAGAGCAGTAGATTACAAGAAGAATCATCAACCATTGAAGATATGAACATATTTTTAAAAGGAAGGTGCGAATTACTAGAAAGTTTAGAGAATCAAAATAAGAAATATTTGCATTATAAAAATTCGCAAAAATCGGGATATATAACAAGTTTAACGATTTCAACAAATAAATCTTACAGAAAATGTAGTTTTTGTCAAGGTCAAGAACATTTTATAAATCAATGCAGTGAGTTTTTGAAATTAGATATTCTCGAAAGAACGACAGAAATGAAAGCAAAAAGGTTGTGTTTTAATTGTCTGAGAAAAAATCATTTTAGTAGTAAATGTACAGCAGGGACATGTAAAAAGTGTCAGAAAAAACATCACGCTTTATTACATTTTATAGACAAAGGGGGTTTTGAGAATCAAGTGGAGGAAAATACAATTAATACAGAGATTGAGAGAACAGTAACAAGTTGTGGCACGACTGGAACACAACGGGTGTTATTAGCCACTGCAGCGGTAGATGTAAAGAGTACTAATGGTTATTATATATTATATATTATATATATATATATATATATGTATATATATATATATATATACTAGTAATCAGGAGATTTCGGGTTCGATTCCTGGACCGCTGGGTAATTTTTAAAGATATTAAAAATTACCTAATTAACAATTAAACTAATTTTAAATTAATTTGAAATTAGTATGACCTCTAAATCGTCCAAGAAATTTAATTATATATATATGCACATGAATATGTGAATAAGGTCAAGAAAAAAATTTAGAATTATTTATATATATATATATATATATAAACTTCAATGGTTTTCAGTTTTGTAACTGCTGATGTATTCCACTATTTGGTAATTCTTGATAAAACAAGACAAAAATTCACAAACAAAAAAAAAATAATGCAATATAAATACGAACAAACAGGTGAGAGAAACTGCACATAAAAGACATATACTATAGGTATAATATTAAAACGAAAACTCTTGAGATTTCAAGCAGAAATTTTGTTCATTAACGCATTAATATAATTGATATAGTAATAAAATTTTTTTGAGTTGTGCACGTGACAAATATGTGTTTTTTAATAGGTGTTACTGCTTTTATAAATAATGTTTTCCTAAACAAAACACTGTATTAACCAATAGCAAATGTAAGTATTTGTATAATTTTTAATTAATGAAAACAATTTGTTTTCTCTGTTTTTAACATGTAAAAACATTATTATTTTTGTTTGTCCGTGGTTAACATGTAAAACATCATAACTTTTGTTTGTTTGTTTCAACTATTAATCAAAACAGTTTATATTTTATTTTATTCTGAATTTTTAACATCTTTTGTAAAGCACGTTTTCTTTAAATACACAGGTCTGAAGAAGGTTTGAAAACAATAAACCGAAACGTCACAAAGCTATAATAGTGTTTGAATTTTAACACCCAAACAACCCTAATTCTGTCATATAAGACAGTAATTATCTTGTTTTATACATATATATATAATAAAGTATAGAATTTCATGGGGTAACTCCGCTCAAAATGCAACTGCGGACACGTGTTTCGAACTACTTGGTTCTCGTCAGCGCAGTGTAGCCAAGGAATATGATGGGATAACCTTGGAGCTGAAAAACATCAATCAGAGACATACACAAGGGACAGCCTACCAATTGAGGCTTCAGCTAGAGTGTCCTCGATACTGAGAATGAATCTAACGTCGCCGCGAGGTAGACATTGTCCACCTGCAAGCCATCTGAACCCACAGGATAACAATAAAGAAAAGAAATATTGCGGATTATAGAATAATAAAGTATAGAATTTCATGGGGTAACTCCGCTCAAAATGCAACTGCGGACACGTGTTTCGAACTACTTGGTTCTCGTCAGCGCAGTGTAGCCAAGGAATATGATGGGATAACCTTGGAGCTGAAAAACATCAATCAGAGACATACGAGAACCAAGTAGTTCGAAACACGTGTCCGCAGTTGCATTTTGAGCGGAGTTACCCCATGAAATTCTATACTTTATTATTCTATAATCCGCAATATTTCTTTTCTTTATTGTTATCCTGTGGGTTCAGATGGCTTGCAGGTGGACAATGTCTACCTCGCGGCGACGTTAGATTCATTCTCAGTATCGAGGACACTCTAGTTGAAGCCTCAATTGGTAGGCTGTCCCTTGTGTATGTCTCTGATTGATGTTTTTCAGCTCCAAGGTTATCCCATCATATTCCTTGGCTACACTGCGCTGACGAGAACCAAGTAGTTCGAAACACGTGTCCGCAGTTGCATTTTGAGCGGAGTTACCCCATGAAATTCTATACTTTATTATTCTATAATCCGCAATATTTCTTTTCTTTATATATATATATATATATATATAAAACAAGATATATATATTGAGGTAGTACTAGGTACTAACCATCAATATTTATATTTGGTTATGATATGAAATGTATTTTGATGTTAAAAGTTTAAGAAACTTATAAATAGAAATAGTATTATGAAGAATAGTGTTTATTATCCTAGAATTAATATTTACAATTGTTGAATTGATATTGTAGTAAAGTCCTTTGGTTAAGGTCCATAGTTCAGCAAATGATACCAAAACCTGTAAAAGAGAGATTTTGATATTAATTGAGTGTTTGTTATGTAATATAAAATTGTAAAAACTTGTTCAATTGTCTTAAATGATGAGAATTGATTTTAAAAGGGAAACTTTGTTTAAAGGTAACGTCAAAATAGATAAAAAACTCCCGCCATAATTTAATTAGAGGAAAAGTCAATGGTTGACAGATGTTGACATTTACAGAATTTTTGATATAGTATGTTTTAAAATTGTTTTGAATACTTAAATACATTTATAAATTCATGGTTAAAATTGTTAAAATATGAGTATTGAAATATAGAAAGGCATACAAGAGAATATTAAAATAATAGAATGTATTTTGAATATAAATAGGAGGTGTTTAATAGAGATTGGCCAATTCAAATATATAAATTATCACTAAGGTAATCAGAGTAAATAAGAAAGGACTTCTTAAAAATTATGAGAAGAGATGTATGATTATTTCGGTGAGAATAGATTTTAGCCGAAATTAAGTGAATTGAAGCAAAAGAAATACATATTGTGTGTAGTAAATTATAAATTTAATATATTGGTACATAATTTATGACCAAAACGAAGCATTAGTGAAATATCGTATTAATATAGGCAGTATCAAGTGAATAAAGAAGAAAAGGAGATTATAGTGATTAAAAGCATAAAATCTAAATTAAAATTTACTTACCACAAAAGGATTAAATATATATCGAAGAATTCCTGAAGCGAAGTAGTTCCATTACAAGTTTAACCATAGAGGGGATTTATTTATCGAAGGATTCCTGGGACGAAATCATAGAATAATAGGCTCATCTGACGTGCATTTTCTGTAAGATATCCGTACCGAAGTGGATCCCTAGCAAGTTTATCTATCAAGGCGGTTTTATTTATTGAAGAACTTCCTGGACGGAATTACATTTAAATTGCAACACTATTCAAATACAGCCGGAGGGAAAATCCGAACGAGATAGGTCTATTCTTCATAATTCCAGCACAAGAAATCATCTTTACGAGGCACAAACAGCTGTTCCATTGAAGAGGTAAAACATCACCGAGGATTCCAGTTCAACCGAGACTAAAAAGAGAAAAGAGATCAGTTAGAAATTCCTTGTCAAGAAGTTACACATATGTAAAATAAGGTTGTATTATTTAATTGTTACTATTTATATGAAAATCTCTTTTATTCAATGAATTGGCACATAATAGATTAAAAATTAAATGACTGAATCATAAATAACGGCTACATAGTACTATTTGTATTAGAAATCAATGGTATACATTTTAAAAGTTTTAGTACATGCGTTAAATAAACCTACCTTTAAAAATATAATAGGGTTATATCTTCAATTCTTATCATAACCATATATAAGTACCTTGATATTGGACAAGTTTGAATAAGTAATTGTTAAAATACTGGCATTTTTATCAAATACATGTTTATTGTATGTTATTTCTCTGCAATACATTATATTTATTGTTACTCAACCATTTTTGATTTTCATTTACATAGATGTATTTGATAGGTAAACATTCTGCATTTCTCATGGTTGTTTGACCTCCTAAAAATAAAAGTAAACATACAGATTAATGTATAGGGAAGATATAGTAACAGTTCAAAATTAACTTACCATACTGTGAGATAATAAATGGTGAAGACTTGAAATTAAACTGATTATAAAGATTTTTGTATCGAGTGAATAAAATATTTAGTAGATTTATCAAAGTTAGTTCACATGTGTAGCGGTAATATCGTTTTAGTTGCGGATTACCAACTTATATAGTGAAAAGTACTTGGACAATAATCTTTCTTAGATAATATAAAAGAGACAGGTCCGGACTAAGTTTTTTTATTAGTAATGAGAATATGAAAGTACAAATAATAAAGAAATAAATTTGTTTATAGTAAATAGATGATTTACGATATTAGAAGTACTTGATAAAGAAGTGTATTTGTTTTTTTTTTATTTAGAAAAGAATATTCAAGTATTAGAAATTTTAACGACTGAGTTAGTTAGGGCATATAAATATTTAACTTATATACAAGTAAGGTAATATATTGAAAACATTCTACTATAATTTATTGGCTTACCCAACGTGTGACGTAATAAGAAGTAAAATTTCTAACTCAGGGTGTAATTAAGGGATATTATAAGTGAATAATAATTTTATAGTTTGATTTTACTTAGATATATTGTTACACTCAGGGTTACGACAATATATATATATACCAAATTAGTTGTATATTGGGATGAGCAGTCACTATTGGCCACTAAGAAAACTCTTTCAAATTTGAGTCAAGCTTTCGGTTTATGTAATTCATTGAAAATTTTTAAACGTTCTTCAATAGAAGCCCATCGTTTTTAATTGACGTGCGAACTAATTTTGAGTATGTGACAGACGAATATTTCAATTACGCTGACCAAAATTTCATAATGAAAGCGCTGTTCCACTTCATATAATTTGGGTGAAAATATCTCAGTGTCAAACTGATTATTAGGTTCTTTTTTATTAATATACAACTAATTTGGTTTCCTCAACTGGCCAGTCGTGATCATACCTCACTATATATATATATATATATATATATATATATATTTAGATTTGTTTTCTTTCTTGGGTATGTGGTTTTTATTTGAATTAAATGTAACACATTTTTCTTAACGTTTCGTTATATTTAATAACTTTTTCAAAAGACACATAACATATAACTGTAAAAAACAATTACAAAAATATCAGATTCTTCGTTACAAACATGACTTACAAAAACAATAATATATTATATAATAATGTGTGGCAACGGGCAACTTACCTTAAAATTTCATTTCGTCAATTCTTATTAATTCTGAAAACATTTTGTTTTCAATTACGTTTTACACGTATCTCTATTGGTTTTCTTTTTTTTTTCCCTCTTTTTTTTTGTGTTTGTGTCATTTGTTTGTCTATTGTGAACACAAACACAAAAAAAAAGAGGGAAAAAAAAAAAAGAAAACCAATAGAGATACGTGTAAAACGTAATTGAAAACAAAATGTTTTCAGAATTAATAAGAATTGACGAAATGAAATTTTAAGGTAAGTTGCCCGTTGCCACACATTATTATATAATATATTATTGTTTTTGTAAGTCATGTTTGTAACGAAGAATCTGATATTTTTGTAATTGTTTTTTACAGTTATATGTTATGTGTCTTTTGAAAAAGTTATTAAATATAACGAAACGTTAAGAAAAATGTGTTACATTTAATTCAAATAAAAACCACATACCCAAGAAAGAAAACAAATCTAAATAGAATATTGTGGTAAAGAACCAAATAAATGTATATATATATATATATATATATATATATATATATATATATATATATATATATATATATTGAACTGGTGTTGATTATGTGACAACACCAGTCAAATACCCACAAACACATACAGTCACCCTTTAAAACCCCTTGAATACAGGCAACCATATATACATCGGCGATGCATTATGTTTGGACCCTTGTATAAGAGTACAGGTAAAAATTCCTAAAAATTAATACAGATTTTACTAACAAATCTAGTAAATTCTGAGAAACCCATCAAATTTTAAATATTAGAAAGAAATTCACCCCCAAATTTAGAAAACCAAACCAATGACTACTCTTTTCAGGAACCCCAACTGAAACCCCCGTATTAAATACTAAATAATAGAGTTAAATACCTGATTAGTTTAAAATACACATTAGTCTTATTTTTATACTTATATTTAGCAAATTTCCACAATACAACAATAATTAGTTAAGTGTTATATAGGCAAAGTAATAATATAAAATGAATCTGACAGCCATTACAAATGGACAATTTTAAATTACAAATTTCAACATTTATTACCACACTATGAGCATATAAATGAGTACCATTTTATAGTGTGATTTCTCAAGAGTAAATTGTCACAAAAAGTTACAGGTTCAAGGTTAAAGCAAGGTTGATAGTATCGAAAGCATCATCTCAAACTTTGGCAAAAGTATTGCACATGCATGACAAATTGTTATCTAAAAATGCATAGCTTAAAACTAAAATAAACTAATGGTGAACATAAAAAACATTTAAACCATAAACTAGTTTACAAGTTACAAGCATGGTAACAAACAATAAAACTCTTAGATGCGCACATTTAAGTTAAGCATCATTTTAATTTTCAAATTTCGACGCGCCATTTTGACAAAGGCATAATTAATTCCAAATATTTCCTATAAGTAATCAAAGTAATTATAAATTCACTCTAGCAGTTACAAAGTCTAGCAAGACGCTTTTATGTTGGAATATTTTTCAATGTCATATTTACTAGTTGAGTACAGATATTTAAATAAGCATTTTGAATAATTTGACAGTTGTCAACATAGGTGAAAGAAAAGTTTTATAATATTAATTACAAGCTATTTAGATAACTTAAAAAAAGGTGGTATAGATTAAGAAAAGGTCATAGTTTCATGTTATAACAGTAATTCGTAAATAAATTAAAAGACCATTTAGTTATTACACTTCAAAAACTAACCACACTAATTTTTTGTATAAAGAAAGATTTTAAAAAGGATTAAAAGATGAAAAAATATTGTATGTATTTATAAGTTTAATTTGTAAAGGTAAAGTTCTACTAAAAAGGCATTTTAAGCCAAAATTCTGATATTTAAAGTTATTTTATTAGCGTCATTGACGTCATCGAACAAATGACAGTCGAAATGCTAAATTTGCCCTTTAATTTTTTAAAAAATGTGTTTTTCCAAAAGAAAACGAATTAAAGTAATTTTATTGTACCGATTGAAAGACGAATTAATTTAACTAAGATAAAACATGATTCCACAATTATTCAAAAATAAACTTGCCCGTAAAAAGACTTTGTAAAATTCTACCGTATAAAATTGCCATGGTTACGACGTCCACAACAGAGATTCATATAAAAAGGCACATCCGACGAGAAGCAGGGATTATTCATTGATTGATTTTTTTGTGAGCAGTCATTAACGGGCCATTCACTTCGATTCATTTTCTTGCGTTCATGCAATCATCAGTCGATTAAGTGTTATGCGGTTTATGTTATTTGTGATCATCCATTGAGTTGATAGACGCGTCAATTTTCATTATCGATCCATATTGATATCCAGTCGCTGTCAAAGTTGATACATCCAAACAAGCCATAAAGTGTCTGCTGAATCATTTCCACTTACGAGTCAGAAGGTCATCCATTGAAGAAGTCGACCTTAAACCGGGCCGAACTAGGTCAAGGACACACACACCGTACGCCGATGTATGACAGCTGGGACGACCATAGACACTAGGACACGAGCTGCCTCTACAGAGAATCACATCCCATTTGAACAAGTACCTGCCCTTAAACAAGACAAGGAATTAGTACACAGAAGGTACCAAGTCTGTTATTAGTTAATGCACCTGTTTCTTGACACAAATGTGGGTCAAATCTAAATCTATGTCACATTTATGTAACGTCTTTTAATTCGATCATTTCTATAATTTAATAAAATTCAAATCTTGAACATAGCTTAAATAAACACTTGGAAAATCAATTTAAAATTTCAAACAATATAATGCTTATTTAAAAAAAAATATCAGAATATACTTACAGTCAAATTTAATCCTATCTTATTGTCAGGCAGTCCAGTTAAATAGTTGGTACCTAAGGGCCAAACGCGTATATTTTGCCTTGATTTCAATATATCAAATTTGTAGAACTTCTGCCTAATTAACTGCTGTTCTTGTACACAACAAAAGTGTATTGTTTAACATAAAGATTTTATGGATATTGTTGTATTGTCGTAGAATTTCATTGTTATGTTTTAAATAAATTCATATCTGTTGTTCTCAAGTATAAAGTGTTTGTTTTCATCACTGTTAAAACTCATTCTTCAATCATAAGAGGTACACATATTCTGTTGGAGCTCCAGCATTAGAGCTGTCGCTCCAAATTGACTTTATAGGTTAGTTTCTTCAAGATCGTCACCCGACAACTGGAAGGTATGGTATCCCGGACTAAGGTAAATCAAATTTCGAACCTCCGTAACGCCCTGTAGATAACACAATTAGTCACTTAGATATCACCCTCTTAGCTAGTCACATAACTTTTAAATCTTGTTTTTTTGATTACTTTAATAGACACACATACACAATAGTTATAGCGATTTCGCGCGAATTTCAGTGTTTGTTCCACCTCTTGGATAAACGTCTATCCCGATCTTGCGCAGTCATACGTTGAATGCCGCGAAATTTTTGAATTACAAATAACTTTGTATTTATCTATTAGGATAATTTTTGAAATACTAAATGATACATAAACTAAATATATAATTTCTCTCCGTTGTCATAGAATGCAACCCCCTTTAGCTAGCCGGCCAAATTATAATTGAAAAGTTAATAGTTCAACATATTATTGTGTTTAGCAGTTTTTGTGTTAGGATAAAGTAAATTAAGCGCTCTAAGTCTCATTAGCTCTCCTTTCATTATTACAACTTGGGGTTTTGGTAATAGCACCCTAGTACCCCTATTACATTTTAGTCACGCAAATTAGGGCCGTATAAGCCTAACAGTACCCCCATTACAATATATATATATATATATATATATATATACATCCTTCTATCAAAGTCAGGCCAACTAGGATTTCATACAATTCTGAACCATCTATTTCTAGTAACCGTAGACAAAAAATTCTTACACAGGCGGACCTAAATGACATATGGTACACATGGAAATCATGATATACAACACTTTTTCTTTATAATAAAGTTTTTGTATATCGTCTCAAAAATTCGGCAATCTCAAGCCATTGGCTTTTGGTAGCAACTCAGTCCAGTATATACATAAACATGTAATAGTACCGCTTGTCCTGAACCAGAGCTGTGTTGCCGTAAACACATCAGAAGGGTGATTTAATTGGCTTAACAAAATATATGTATATACAGTAGTGCTTCAAAAGTTTATAAAAGTGGACATTCTTAAAAGCGTTTTTTACAGGAAAGGCGCTTCAATAGGGCTTCAATTTAAAACTTGGGCTTTTTACTGTTATTATTATTATGTGCTATTTTCTTAACGAGAGTAGACTTCGAAAAGATTGACAGGCTTTTACACGTTCACATCAAAATAGTATTGTAAACTGTCTTAATAAAAATACTGCGCTTTTTGATCTCATTGTGCCTTTGCACACTTTAACACGACTTATGTTTAACATTAAATTACCTTTCTCGCTCTTGAGTGTGTACCGGTTTGTGTAAAAAACAATTCGAGAAAAATTTTAAATAAAATAAACTATTGGCTTCACAAAATGTATGTATATAAAAGTTTATAAAACCGTACATTCTAAAAAGCGTCATGCCAGTGATCGCTTTTTACAGGAAAGGCGCTTCAATTTAAAACTTGGGCTTTTTACTTTTACTTTTATTTTGTGCTCCTTTATTAACGATAGTGGATTTCAAAAAGGTCACACTTTACATCAAAATGGTATTGTACACTGTCTTAATAAAAATGTTGCGCTGTTTGATCTCATTGTGTCTTTGCATACTTTAACACGACTTATGTTTAACATTAAATTACCTTTCTCGCTCTTGAGTGTGTACCGGTTTGTGTTAAAAACTGTTCGAGAAGAATTTTAAATAAGATATCCTATTGGCTTAACAAAATATATGTATATACAGGGGTGCCTCAAAAATGTATACAAATGGACATTCTAGAAAGCAATGTTTACAGGAAAGGCGCTTCAAAGAGGCTTAAATTTAAAACTTGGGTTTTTTACTTTTATTATTATTTTGTGCTCCTTTATTAATGATAGTGGATTTCAAAAGGGTCACACTTTACATCAAAATAGTATTGTAAACTGTTTTAATAAAAATGTTGCGCTTTTTGAGCTCATTGTGTCTTTGGATACTTTAACATGGCTTATGATTAACATTAAATTACCTTTCTCGCTCTTGAGTGTGTACCGATTTGTGTCAAAAAAAAATATACTTTGCTCTTTTAATAACGATAGTGGACTTCGAAAAGGTAGTAAGAAAGTAATATACTTTATAAATTAAATTTACTTTACCCATTCACATACATATTGCTGTGGTATTTTCTTGTAAATAAATGAATAAATAAAATAAAGAAACAAACAAATAAAGTGTCAACAGAAATAAAATATCATTATGTTTATTTAAGTAAAAATAATATTACATATTCAATATAAATTACAATTTTATATATTTCAATATATAAATACAGAAAAGTCATTAATTAATGTAAATGTATGTAGTTTTAATTATATTTTAGTGTTTACTAAAAATTTCATAACTATGCAATAGAATATACAAGAATGCAATGTGGGTTGCATACCCGTAAAAAAATAAGAACATTGCCAATCAAACAGAAATGGTATTCAACAATATACATAAAATAATGTAAAATAAATAAAAACCAACCTCAATGAGAGCACGTAAAGGATACAAAATGAATAACAATTTAATTTCCATTACAGACAGGAAAATCCTGACGTACATTTTAAATATAATAAGGAAGAGCCTGATTATAAAATCGCAGTACACATAGCACTGCAAATACTCACGAGAAGGCAGCAAATCCACACAAAAAAGAAGTTAAACGCTAAAAATAGAGAAAGGATCATGCTAAGGGACGGCTTCATCACACGGGTAAATCACGTAGAAGCAATAAAATTGCACGAAGCAGGAAGCACTAGATTCCATAAGGGTGAATAAAGGCTTGCACTCAACGCAGCGCATTATTAACAAACACTATAGCAAGAACAAAGGCCCATATAAATAAATAAATGTATTCCACTCATTTCTATTTCACCGGTAAAAAAATAAAAAATTATGTTGACTATGAATATTCACAGAATAAAAGAGATATTGTTGAATACACATTTCAATATGCATTTTGTACATAGTTCTTTATATTTATAAATATATATATCCACTTCAGGAGGCCCAGGCTAAAAAGATAAATAAATAAAACATTAGTTAATAATATAATGTAGATCAGAAAGGACTTACACCAACAAAACTTTGTTTAAAGATTGACGGACTTAGAAAACTCCCCGAACACAAAAAGGTGGTTCAATGACCTCGAGGAAGAAGGCCCGAAGAAAGAAAAGGATAAGAAGCATCCAAAACGAACCAAGGCGATAAAGACGATATGTAGCGTATATCCGATATTGCCGATTCCTAAGAACAAAAAGGGGAAGGTTAGAATTAAATTAATTAACGAAAGGAGAATATATATATAAAAAACAGCAAAGAAAGCAATGAATATATATATGAATACAACGCCAATTGGAGGTAAAGTAAATATAATAAAATACAATAAAAGGATACTTACCAACAAATAAAATCATTCAAAATGTCCATGGAATAAAAATGTAGAATATAAAAATAATAACAACAACAAACATGGTGGAAACAAGGTCACGTGATTGCGTAATTTCGATAGTTATCGAAATTAACACGGAGGGCGTGACAGACGAAAATTCAAACGAAAGGAACGACTTAAAACAAAAATAAGTCGTTTGTCAGATGTTTATCATTATAAAAAGAGGGACACAAGCGAAAATAAGGCAGTCCATAAGAAGTCCTGATTCTCTTCAAAACTTAAAAGAAAATAGTGCGCCGAAGAAATAAAGGATCTAAAGGCATAAACGCCTTAAGATTCAAACGTCGTAGTCATAAAAGGCGGCAACGATAACCGCGCGCCAGATACATATAAAGGCGCGAAATACCAGTGTTGAACCGTACAAAAGCAACTACAATAAATTTAAATAAAAATGGAGGGATTGGACTACCAGGAGGAGTTCGAGACGTTATATAACCAAGAAAAGTGAGTACAAGCACCATAAAATAAACTCCATCTTGCAATTCTAAACTAAATAAATAAAAGAACCTTCATGAATGTTTCATAGATTATCGGGCAACGCAATTTAGAATATTGTTTAAATAATTTAAAGTAAATTCTTCTTTGGACATGCTTTGGATTAACGTGTGAATCTTAATTCAGAGCGGTTTAACGAGGCATTAGTAAACTTTCCGGATAGCAATTAACATTTAGAAGATTGTTCAAATAATTTAAAAATAAATTCTTCTTTGAACATGCTTTGGATTGACGTGCGAATCTTGGTCCAAAGCGGTTTAACGAGGTATTAGTAAACTTTCCGGACAGCAATTAACATTTAGAAGATTGTTCAAATAATTTAAAAATAAATTCTTCTTTGAACATGCTTTGGATTGACGTGCGAATCTTGGTCCAAAGCGGTTTAACGAGGTATTAGTAAACTTTCCGGACAGCAATTAACATTTAGAATATTGTTCAAATAATTAAAAATAAATTCTTCTTTGAACATGCTTTGGATTGACGTGCGAATCTTGGTCCAAAGCGGTTTAACGAGGTATTAGTAAACTTTCCGGATGGCAAGTAACATTTAGAATATTGTTTAAATAATTTAAAATAAATTCTTCTTTGAGTAAGCTCTGGATTGACGTGCAAATCTTGATTCAGGGCGACTCAACGAGGTATAACGTTTCAGTTGAATAACGGCAATTTAGTAATATGAGCATACATGAAGGATTAGAGCAGTGAATTTTATTTTTATTTATTATTAACAATTTCGTAAAGAATCAAGGATTGCAAGGTGCTTGTACCGCAGATGAAACGGACTGGATACAATAATAATAAAATGAATAATGTATTGTATTGCATAGTAATGATATTCAACAATGTTTTTGTAAATATATATATATATATATAAAATAAAATAAGTTGTGCTGACATTCTATATCTACTTATTTATACCCATCCCAGGGAGATCTAAGGAAAGTAAACATCACAATCACAGCTAGGACTCACTATAAGTATAAGACTGTGACACATCATCCGATATAAAAATATAATAAATTCACACTTAGACCCTGAGATCACTAAAGTACATTAATTTATTAATTCAATTTTTGGTCATTGACCAAGATAGAAGAAGTCACAGCAATATGTTTGCGAGCAATATGTTTGAAGTTCATCAGCATTCATTAGCATTCTATAAGAATGTTTGAAAGCGACGACCATTTACCAAACAAAATTTGTTGTAAACATGTTAAACACTATGGAGATACTACGTATTTTTGAGCATGTCAATTAAAGTGACGAGCCCGCGATAGCGGGCGAGTAGTATATATGTAATTCATTGAAAATTTTTAAATGTTCTTCAATAGAAGCCCATCGTTTTTAATTGACGTGCGAACTAATTTTGAGTATGTGACAGACGAATATTTCAATTACGCTGACCAAAATTTCATAATGAAAGCGCTGTTCCACTTCATATAATTTGGGTGAAAATATCTCAGTGTCAAACTGATTATTAGGTTCTTTTTTATTAATATTGTGCATGCCTATCTTAAATTGTTTCTGAGCAATTGACATACTTTTTGTTAATATACTAAATTTTTCCACTGTTATTTCAATAGCGTATTATCCCGATTGTCTCAATGAAAATGATGCACTTATTGAGCATATTGTTTCTTCGGATACTTTAACATCATTCTTATGTTTAACATTAAATTATCTTTCTCGCTCTTCATTATGTAACAGTTTGTGTAAAGAAAAATTCTAGAAGAATTCTAAATGAAATATACAATTGGTTTTACAAAATATATGTATATACAGAGTGTGCCACCAGTCTATAAGATCTTACATTCTAAAAACCACCACGAGAGTGATCGCGTTTTACAGGAAACTGTAAAAAGCTGTAAGCGCACGCGAAAAAGGCGAATTCAAGCTCGAAAAGATTGAGGCATTAGATCACAAACAGTCAACACAATAAATATTGCAACATATAATAATTGGCCCAATGATAATAGTGTATAGGTAAGAAATTTATAAATTCGATTCGTTATTTGTTTATAAATACTATCTACTCATTTTTAGCAATTGTTATTAAATGACTGGAGTCATTTCGTCCATGAATTAAGTTGTAAGAATACTTCAAAATATTATAAGATATTGTAAATAGAAAAAAGAAACTAAAATATATTCCTACCAGATTAAACAAGCACTTAATCATGTTGTTACTGTGCCAGGCAAATATTGAGAAGTAATATCATACGTATTCAAAAAAGATTGTTTAATTATCATTGATGAAAATGAACCTCCCGCGACATCGTCAATTACAATAATTCAAAATGGAAATTCTATAAGGATGTTTTACAGTATTTTCGAATATAACAATAAGTAATCAATATTACCATAATACATATATTATATCTATATATTCCTTAAATTGTAGGTGTACAATGCAAAAGAAAATAATTATGTACAGTGTGAACAAGGCTTTACCAACATTATTAAGCATCATACATAACTGACAGTTGTAATACAATTTACCACAAAGAAACACTGCAAATTATAAAAGTATAGGAATGGAAATCATTATAAAAAATGCCAATGAAATAAATATTATTTGTTATAGAACAATGATTAAATGAATTATTTAAAAGTATACATTCGCGTCAACAAAACATAATTCTAATAAAGCTATCTACAAGTTTGTATAAAATAAAATAATAAAATGTTTTTTTTAAATTCTAATGAATTTTCATTTAAACTAAAAAAACCAATGGAATCGACATATGTATATAGACTGAAACACTATTAACAAAAACTATGAAACCAAATTTTCCAACTGATGCAAAAAACACAGATTTCGAGATTATTCTAATTTTATACCCACAAACAAAATTCAAACTATAGATAAATTAGGCAAACGTGAAATAAATCATCGGCAAGTCAAGGCACAAAAACCAATAATAGTAGAAAAATTATAAATAGAGTGAAAACTACCGTCTGTGAGGCACAGGAAAAGTATGTGAAAAATGTCAATATAACTTTAAACGATAAAATACATCTTATTTCATGGACAGCCGTTAAACATTTTCAATTTAAAAACTGCTATTATCACTAAATCTATTATTAATCATTTCATCCGATAAGCATTCTGAATAAAATATTGCATAGTTGTAAACTATATACAGGGGTGTATAAAAACAACTCAGCAATATTGAACATCTAAAATACAATTATATTTAGTTATTCGCTACATATCGGAATTATATGGTGTTTCAAAAACTGAAACGCAATAAAGACAAAATCCGCAATAAATTTAGAAGAATAAGGGGGAGCGGTACCTCAACTGTAAGCGGAATAAGAGGCGGCAGCGGGCCTTCTAGACTTTGACAATAAATTTCACAAATATTTTGTGCCAAATTTTTATGAGACGAACTACGACAAATCCAGATGGCTATTAGTAGGTGATAAAACAAATCAATAAACAGAAACCGTCAAAATCCAATGTAGGTATATTAAATTTTAACCATGGACAAACTTTCTTCGGGGCATGAGGTAAATGTGGTTAAACGCGGTTGGAATATATTCGCGCTGGTTACTGTAGATGGAGCTCAAGTGGTCGCGAGTTTTACATTCTAGGCTGGATCCTTTTCCTGGCGATACTTCATGCCATCCATGTGATCGGCCTTAATAATTAAGTGAAAAAAGAAAATTAATGCTTTTTAAAATATTCTGCAGCCGTATTCAGTAAGGCAGTGCAAAATTATTGGAAGAATTCAGTTATTAAAATATAAGAAAATATCTTATATATACCAGGCCTTATTAACCATATTAGGGATTTATTTAAGGAAAAGGTATCCATAGCATACATGTCAGCTAATTCTGACACAAATTTAATCTCTGATATTAGATTCTGACAATTTTACTGAAGGACAATATTTGACATTTAAAATTTATTACAAATCATCCACATTACGATAAACATTTCCTTGTCCATAACCGGATTTTTCTGAACACTCATTATTAGTAAATAACTCAGCTTCATAAGATATATGTAGTCATAATTCATAATGTGAATCCTATGTAGGAGATTAATGAAGAAATTGAAATGAACCCGTTTCGCCGGTATCGGTCGGATGATTCGGAGGGCGACACCCAACGAGGGTCATGTTAATAGTTTTAGTAACTTTCTCGGAAGCTCCGGCTATCGTAGGCCCTGGCAACGAAGTGACGTTGCGATGACGATTTCAGAATTTTTGCAGTTAGTGACGTAGAAGTGTCAATTTACGATTTTTTGTACATAACCTTTATGTTTAACATGTAAACAGACATATCATCTCGTAAACATATACCAAAATATTTCAATTTAAAATTTTAACTAATAAGAAAATTGGTTGAAATATAATATAGCGATTGCTAACATTTTTTTTAGCCTCCAGAAAAAGGGAAAAAGTGGTTTATTTTCACTCATTATGGGATATACTCAACAAGAACAACTTAATATATTTATGGCATACGTTAAATGTAATAAAAATAAAAGGGAAGCCAGGACTTTATATGCAAGATTGTATCAGAACCTGCAAGTTCCAAGTTTGAACACCTTTGCGAGAGTCTACACGAAAATAATAAATTCTCAAGATTTTAAAAGAAAAAAAAGGACAGCGCGACAACCTGACGATCATGTTCAGTTAAATGTTCTTCTTTATTTTAATGGTATATACAAAACTTGATTTTACTAACAAATGTGATTATAAAGATCTCTCTCTAATATTTTAGGAAGAACTGGCAATATACTAATTATTCTTATATCAGAGAAAGTGGTAGGATTAGTTTTTTAGGCAATGGGATGCCCAAGGCAGACTTTCACATAGCAGGAAAATAACACTGTTCAATACAACAATTTACAAGATGTGTAACATAAGGATCAATGAAAGGACTGCAGTACTTCAGCATAGTTGAAGAAATATTGTCACACGCATGTGCATCAGTTGTAATGCTATTCATAATGGTATGGACTTCCTCAACTGATGCCAATGCAAACTCAAAGAAGACTTCAGGACTATGATGAGTACAGTTAGCAATGAGATCTTTGAGTTATCATTAATAGACTGAACAAAAGGCACAAAATAATCATTTATTTTATGAACATCAGCATGGTCAGGCAGTATAGTCTCTGAGGAGGATTTTACATTGAGAGACCGAAGCTTAGACCATAATCTTTTTGAATTTGAAGAATTTTAAGCAGTATCCAAGTATTTCTTTTTTTCAAGTCTAACCATACTAAGTGTGAAATTTCGAAGGTCTTTATATCTGTTCCAGTCGTAAATAGATCTGGTTTACTTATTTTCTTGGTGTGCTAGTTGTAATCAGATTGTAATATTGCTGATATTGCATAAAAAAATTGTATTTTTGAATTAAACAAATGTCAAAAGTAAAAGTTGGTAAAAGTATGTTTTCCTAATTATTATATATTTTGTAGATGCTTCCTATTCAAATGATCAACATACTTAGGAAGAACACTTTGAGAAAATTCGAGAATATAAGGTTCATCGTCGTCCTTTGCGGGATCATAGTGACTCTTTTACTCTAAGTGAAACACATTTTATTAATTTACTTCGGTTAAAGCCAAATTCAGCTCATTATGCGCTTCAAAGAATAATTGCTACAATGAACCTAACAGAAAATCCTGTTAGTGTACCACCAGTGTCAAAATTATGTGCTGCACTTCATTTTTATGCAACAAGCTCATATCAAAGAACTATAGGAGAAAAGTTAAACTAATCATTTTCACAGCAAATTGTGTCTAGGTCTGCTATTGATGAAATAAGCATGACTATAGAAAATGAATTGGACCAAGAATTGATTAGATTTCCAAGTGAAGAACAATTTGCAAGAATTATGAATGGTTTCATGGAAAATTCACAATTCCCCGGAGTTATAGACGCTATAGATTGACCAATGTAGCAATTATTGCTCCTTCAGTAAAAGAGCATGGCTATGTTAATCGTAAAAGTTATCATTCCAAAAAATGTTCAAGTAGTAAGTAGTAAATTATTTATTATAAACTAATATTCTTTTTCCTAATACCGGGTGTCTGGTGGCAGATTTATATTTATAAATACGATTATTTCAAAAAGTAATAAACGGTGCGGGGGAGGGTGACGCCGTTGGAATTATCGATCGTGCGGATTTGTCAGTCACGATGTCGCAGTGGGCGAGTGAGCATCGCGCGTTTGCTGTGGAGACATTTTTTAAGAGTAATGATTCTTACGTAACTGCTCGTCGACAATTTTGTTCAAAGTTCGGTATTCGGCGAATACGTGATGGACCGAGTGTAAATTTAATTCGTTCGTGGGTGCAGAGATTCCGCGCAACTGCTTCGGCTTGAATGTCCCACGGCCAGGGCCCAGTCGATCTTCAAGGGCTCCCGAAAACATTGAACTGGTTGAAAGAAGTTTACGTGAAAATCCCCGACTTTCAATACGGAAAAGAGCTGCCTCACTGGGACTTCCAAGAGCGATTTTCATGAAATTTTAAAAAAGGATCTGAAGTTCCATCCTTTTAAATTTCAAATCGTTCAAGAACTGAACGAAAGTGACTTTGATTTACGCAAACATTTTTGTGAAACGATGTTGGAGCGTTTTCGCACTGTAAATCCCATTTCTTGGAGCGACGAGGCTCATTTTCACTTAAACGGCCACGTCAACAAGCAAAACTGCCGTTACTGGTCTCCAAGAAACCGCAACCCTCGATTGAAACATCAAAAACCATTGCATTGCCTCAGGGTAACAGTTTGGTGTGCCTTATCCACGCATGGGATAATTGGACCATTTTTTTTCGAAAATTCTCGAGGCCAGGCGACGAATGTCAATGGTCAAAATTATCGACGCATGATTACGGAATTCTTTTTGCCAAACCTGCGAGCTCATCCATCGTACTCTTCACACGCGTGGTTTCAACAGGATGCACAGTGGTTCAAATTATTATTCTAGCTGGACAAAATGCCCACAACCTTTTTTCTATAAATAAGTCTGTATCCCTTGCAAACCACTTTCTAATGTCTATATAAATAGAAAGTTCCAGGGTTTTGTTCGTTTATGAGGGGTTGCGGGTCTATCGCAGGTAGAATGCAGTCTCCGACAGTGGTGCATCGTGACTAGTTCTGTGTTATACGTTAGTTCAGCAGCACATTTGACAAAATTTGTACAAATCCTATCACTTCTATACTTCTAACATTTAACCTACAGGTATGTACATTATATTCCAATAAGTAATTGCGCATTTTAAAATATAATTATAACAATGTCATTAAAAAAATAACGTAAATTGTAATAGCAATAATTGTTCAGATTTATTAAAGCAAATATAAAATTCTCCATTAGTCTCCGACTTTTGGTAATAATGCTTTGTTAAAATGATAATTGTAGAGTTCAGATAACAAAAGTTATAGCCATATCTCACCAACTTTAATTGTTATTGCAGTGTAAACAATGGACAACGCACTGACTCGAAGAGCTCTGTTCGATGTTTGGCGAAGTGAATCAAACGTGTGTAATAGGAATAATAGCATCTACACCTATGTAATAAACAATCTAGGATTACAAGACTGTGATGATCACGTAACAGGATGTGTGAGAAAAGTGATAAATAGTTTTTGTGTCCATTTAAAAGACAGATGGCAAAAAAGTCATCATGCATTAAACAATTTTTTAAAGAAAAATGACAAGTGGCTCAACGGCGTAGTTGACTTTCCGGAAATTGTATTAAAGGCGGCTGCTGTAAGGAAACCAGGGTCATCTCGTGATCTTCCATCTGCAAAAACGCATTTGGGTCGTCCGAAGAAGTTGTTTGTAGAGTCAAGCGAGAAAACTAAAAAACGACGTTTACTATCTGTCGTTGCACAATCAACTTCAGAAGAGTTAGTTTATGCAGCACAGATGAGTTTACGCTCAAAAGGTAAAAGAGATGCGGCTGAAATTGTAAAGCAAATTGAAGATTCACCTAGAAGAGCGACACGAATTAAAAAAGCTTACAAAAGACCTGACAAACCCGTACCAATAAAGTTAACAGCTGATAGAGCCTTGGCACTATATGTGGATGCTAAATTAACTAAAAACCAATATATGTTAATTCGTAAACAAGCGAAATTACAAAATGCCAACATCTACCCTTCATAACATAAACTGTTGGAAGCAAAGAAAACATGTTATCCAGATAGCATAGTTATTACAGAGATATCCGCTGAAGTAAAGCTTCAAGCTTTGCTTGACCATACCATTCAACGTTTATTTAGCAGTGACAGTCAAATTCAAAAAGACTTGGATACAGGCGCAAAGTTAACTATGTTAAGTAAGTGGGGTTGTGATGGCGCATCAGGACAAAGTACGTACAAACAAATGTATAGTACAACGACTGGGGATGAACAATATGATGACGCCTTTTTGTTTATTATTTCATTAGTCCCACTACAGTTAAGACATAATGATACCATAAAATGGGAAAATCCACGCCCTTCTTCCACGCGTTACTGCCGGCCAATAAAGTTATTGTTTAAAAAAGAAACTGCGGAATTAACCCGATTAGAGGTGACTAAAGTAGAAGAACAAATAAAAGTACTTTCTCCGACAAGAATCACTCAAGAAGGCAAAGACATATTCGTGGAGCATAAAATGGTAATGACAATGGTAGATGGAAAGGTCTGCAGTGTTATAGCACAACAGTCATTCCAAAAGTGTTACATCTGTGGTGCAACCCCTACAGAAATGAATAACCTGGCTAAACACACATCAACACCACCTGACGAATGGGCATTCGTTTTTGGATTGTCAAGTCTCCATTCGTGGATTAGGTGCTTCGAATGTCTTTTACATATTGCATATAGACTAGAAGTGCAAAGTTGGCAAGTTAGAAAAAAAGATCAAGCAAATGTTAATAGACGGAAAAGATTAATTCAAGATCGCTTTCGCGAGGAAATGGGCTTACTCGTGGATATTCCAAAACCAGGTTATGGAACAAGTAATGATGGCAATACTGCTCGAAGATTTTTTCAAATCCGTCGCTATCGAGTGCGATCACAGGAGTAAATGAAGAACTAATTAAACGTTTTGGAGTTCTTTTAAAGGCAATTGCAAGTGGTTGCGAAATAAATCTTGACACTTTCAATGTGTATGCAATGGATACTGCCAAATTGTACGTTCAGTTATACAACTGGTACTATATGCCGGCAAGTGTTCATAAATTATTAATACACGGAAAGGATATAGTTAAATCAGCACTTCTTCCTATTGGACAACTTTCTGAGGAAGCCCAAGAAGCGCGCAATAAAGATTGTCGAAGATTTCGGCGCGATCATGCCAGAAAAACGTCTAGAAACACGAATACCGAAGACCTATTCAACATGTTATTAGTTACATCAGATCCGTTAATCACAAACTTAAGAAGTCTCACCCCTAAAAAACAAGAAAAATTTTCCGATGAAGTATCTTCATTATTAAAACTTTCATCGCAGCAGCAAGAATGCATTACAGAAGAAGAGGAGACGACGGCGACGGATGAAGAATTGAGTTCAGTATCCAGCAGCGGCGAAGACTTTTAAAACATTTTTTAATAATTTTTGAATACAACTACACCTCAAAAAGTAATTTTTGTTTTAATGTTAATTTTGTCCAGCTGGATTCGAGAAATGAACCACTGTGGGATGGGGCGACTGCTTCGATGAATGTGCTTCGGGAAAATTTCCCCCAAAAACTGATCAGTCGCTTTGGGGACATCCCATGACCACCGAGGTCGCCCGATCTAACTCCCATGGATTTTTTTTTATGGGGCTACCTCAAAGAGAGGGTTTATAATGACAATCCCCAATCTCTTGCGGCTTTAAAGGAAAATATTCGTCGAGAAATCAGCTCAATTGAACCAAGTTTACTGCAGTGTGTGGCGCAGAACACAAGGCTCCGTTTTGAACAGTGTGTTCAACTCGACGGAAGACATCTGGATGACATACTCTTTAAAAAATAAAATCCGCATTTCTATTCTATCGTTCAATGCTCTTAGGGCCGTTCTACAATACAGGAATAAAGAATCGAATAAGTATCCGTAGAATAAATTTATTCCATAGATATACTCCGGATAACGGCGTATGCGTTCTACAAATCATTTGGAACAGCCGCATAGTAATTCTTGGATAAAACACATAACACATTAAGTTGGCAATGAAAATGAGCAATGCACATGCGTGATTTTTAGTTTTTTTGTAATATTAACCCTTCTTTTTGAAATGTATATTTTTATTTTTATGTACCTACCTACATTTTTATGTAAAATATATGGTAGTTTTCTAGTATTTTCAATTTACGTGTATAAATAGGTATGCGTACTTTTAAAGTGAAGAGAGATGTAAATTTGTGTTTTATGGTTCTACCTGCACAGACTATGTTAAAATTTTAAATGTATCTGTTCAACACATGTTTCAAAACCTTACATAAAAAAGGAAATAACGGCAATAAAACAACGAGATGCTAGGGACTGATGACAAATATTTATTTGGTTATTCAGTTTGACCGTAGTAAGTAACCAGTACAGTAGTGATACCTTATTTTAAAAAAGAAATGGCAAAGCGAGTTAGATGTTCTAATTTTACAGTGTCTGAAACAGAAATACTAGTTGGGTTGGTGAAACAATATAAAAATGTGATAGGTATGCATATTACAAGTTTAAAAAAATAATTGCAATTAATATATTGTTATAAACTAAATTTCAGAATGTAAATTAACCGATCATATTTCCAATAATGATAAAGAAAAAACGTGGTCAAATATTGAAACCAAATTCAATGCCTTAGCAGGAACAGGAAGGCATTCAAAAATATTACGGAGTAAGTGGGACTCCTTAAAAAAGACTACCAGAAAAGAATATGGCAATTGGAAGAATAATCTTTATAAAACTGGTGGAAGATCTCCTACAAATATTAAAATCAGTGACATATCCACAAAAATTTTGGAAATAATAGGTATTAGTGCAACAGGGGCAATATCTGAATTTGATTCTGATTTTACGGGTTAGTATATTATTACTCCATGTGTCAGGTTTTGTAATATTATCAATATTGTATATGTTATAGTGGATTATATAATTCATTATATATTTGTAGGAGAAATCACAAGACAAACGGAAGATATAATAATATGTGATGATGCCATTCCGATACCTCAAATGGAACATGTAGTATGTATTTGTCATTTTGTAAAATGTAAATGTATTACATATATCTCACAGGATTCACAGTGGTCGAAATGGTCTCCTTTAGTACTGAATAGACCCATTAGCAAAGAATTTTTATGAGACGAACTACGACAAATCCAGATGGCTATTAGTAGATGATAAAACAAAACAATAAACAGAAACCGTCAAAATCCAATGTAGGTATATTAAATTTTAATCATGGACAAACTTTCTTCGGGGCATGAGGTAAATGTGGTTAAACGCGGTTGGAATATATTCGCGCTGGTTACTGTAGATGGAGCTCAAGTGGTCGCGAGTTACATTCTAGGCTGGATCTTTTTCCTGGTGATACTTCATGCCATCCATGTGATCGGCCTTAAAGTATTAAGGTAACTTACTTTCACATTTCTTCAAGAATGAATAATTAAGTGAAAAAAGAAAATTAATGCTTTTTAAAATATTCTGCAGCCGCATTCAGGTAAGGCAGTGCAAAATTATTGGAAGAATTGAGCTAGAATATCATAAAGTTGGTATCTAAGCACAAATTATTGTATTTAATGATTATAAATGAATGCAGTAGAAATTTTAAACTCTAGTACTCGACTACCCTGTGTTAGTAATCACCTAATTAATCATCATATAACATTTACAATTCATTATGAACACTCACGTGCAAACCTACTTTCGCAATACAGTCTTCCAATAAGATTTACTCTTTTTACGCATAACCCTACCTGCATGTCTGTCTAAAAAGAACTTAGCAACAATTGCTTTTGCTTACTATTTATATATGTATATTACTATTGTTTTAGTTGTGGAATAGTTTTCATTCGGAATGTACTACAAAAATTTAAAAATAATACATCACCACCGGCATCCAATTCCAACATCTCTTTCCAAGCAGAGAATTCATCGAGCGAAGACTCTTCAACCGAAGAGTCTTCCTCGGAAGAGTCTTCCTCGGATGAATCGTCGTCCGATTATTAGGTGTAATATTTTTATATAAATAAAAATGCCCTGTGTTTGTTTTACATATTTCTATTTATAAAAAGAACTTAGCAACAATTGCTTTTGCTTACTATTTATATATGTATATTACTATTGTTTTAGTTGTGGAATAGTTTTCATTCGGAATGTACTACAAAAATTTAAAAATAATACATCACCACCGGCATCCAATTCCAACGTCTCTTTCCAAGCAGAGAATTCATCGAGCGAAGACTCTTCAACCGAAGAGTCTTCCTCGGAAGAGTCTTCCTCGGATGAATCGTCGTCCGATTATTAGGTGTAATATTTTTATATAAATAAAAATGCCCTGTGTTTGTTTTACATATTTCTATTTATAAAAAGAACTTAGCAACAATTGCTTTTGCTTACTATTTATATATGTATATTACTATTGTTTTAGTTGTGGAATAGTTTTCATTCGGAATGTACTACAAAAATTTAAAAATAATACATCACCACCGGCATCCAATTCCAACGTCTCTTTCCAAGCAGAGAATTCATCGAGCGAAGACTCTTCAACCGAAGAGTCTTCCTCGGAAGAGTCTTCCTCGGATGAATCGTCGTCCGATTATTAGGTGTAATATTTTTATATAAATAAAAATGCCCTGTGTTTGTTTTACATATTTCTATTTATAACACTTTAATTAATATAATATACATTATATTGCGTTTGTTTTGTTCTGTTACAACTTTTAACTAACTGTCAATCTTATCACAAATATACATATATCCATTTATACGTAAACGTATATGAATATATGCACGTGTAGAGATACACAGCATACACTTAGGTGTCATTACCAACAGCGAACGCACAGACACCGGTGTTTCGGCCTTTGAGGCCTCTTCAGTGTACGTGGTGCTGCTGGTAATGATCCACAACTAAGACCGTGTCTTATGTCCGTTGAATCGCAGAAGTGCCTATGAGAATATCTCAGCGACATCTGCCATCCAAGCGCGACACCGAACACGACAGTTTCATCTTGCACACTGTGCTAAAGACAAAACCTGTACGCTAAATGTGTATCTCTGTATATAAGGCCAATAGGTGGCACCGCCATATCACAAATAAATAGGATATGAAATACTTGAATGTGTAACGTACATTAACGGATAATAATTATCACAAATATACATATATCCATTTATACGTAAACGTATATGAATATATGCACGTGTAGAGATACACAGCATACACTTAGGTGTCATTACCAACTGTTGGTAATGACACCTACACACAGAAAAATCTGTCTTTACATTGAATATACATATGTACTCAAATGTATACTGTTAACTTGAATAAACATTATTTACTTTAAACTTAATCTATTCAGGTTAAATATAATATAATATTTTGATTTAATTAAACGTTTCTTTAAAAAGTGTATTTGAACTAAATTTGTCAGTTATTCACCTTAAACTTATGAATCTTTATTTAATTTAAATATATTAATACTAACTTACACTCACAACAATTAAAAGAATAAGTGAATACATTTGTTTTAAATACAAGAAAAAATGTATATACTCAATTCAAATATACCGCTTCCCCCTCTAGTCAACGCAGAGTGCTGCTCATTATTCCTTCATAACCCACATTGCATTGTGTATGTGAAAAATTCGTGCAGACGAGTGCAACACAACAAAATTCATAGGAACAGACAGACATTCTATACAGGTAAGCTACACCTCTGACTACTTAGATTAACTAAATAAGTCGAAAAAGTAGAACTATACGATAAATAAATGATGCGTGTGATTCTACGGGCTCTGGATTCTACAAATAATCTGATGGAACATAATTCACCCTTTTTTTTGTAAAAGTCGTTTTATTTATTTTTTTCAATAATTTGTAGATATATACAACACGCCTTTTCTCTGAATGAATATAAAATCTATCGAATAGCTTTGGTGCTTCTTCGCATCGGTGAAGTCCCCACCAAGAAAAATACCAGGGTGCGACGTCATCGGACCTGCACGTGTTTGCTTACGCGCTGCTAAATAATAATGGATATTCATGCGCTGTTGACAGAGCTGAATTGCGAAGATTTGATACCAGCATTTGATAGTAAGTATCGAGTTCAATTAATAGTTCATGTACTATTGGGCTCAATAAATCTTGCCCGTCACTTTTCTGTCGTCTCAGAAAAATTCGGTGTAGCCTACCCTTTACTGTCATGACTGACATTTCTATATAGTCAAAATTCAAATTTTTTGACATCTTACGAAAGTAGGTTAACAATTTTAAAGGGTAATTTACACTCTTCTGTCAAGTCAGTGACAGTGACGGGCAAGATTTATTGAGCGCAGCTGTATATGTATATGTACACATATTATACAGTGTGTCCCAGCGAAAAATTCAAACATTTTATTAGAATTTCTGAGGAAGCTCTATAGTACCCCGAAATTTTCGAATGGTACTGCTCTTTTTGTGATATAAACTTTCTTTAAAAGTTTCAAATAAGGAATTCATCTGTCCTATTTTTAAATTCAAATGTTTACACCTTCGTTGGTACTTATTTTTCTAACTAGAGAGTGAGAATAATATAAAATGCACAATTTACACAATTACATTCTTTTATTGTTCTCAACTGTCATAAATTTTCAAATTTCTCGTTTGTGAAACGCCTCTTAAAATCACTAGATACGTTATGAGGATATAATTGAACGTTGCCCGAGGCAACACATTCAAGGTGATATTTCTGACAGGTCTTGAAAAATTTGTCAAAAGCGAACGTAAAAACCATTGTTAAGAGCTTTTGAAGTGTCAAGCGCGTTGTTTCGAACAATAAAATGTCGTACGCAACTCTTTTCAGTTTAAATTGGGCTGCTAATTAATTGTCACTCGTAGCCTTAAAATACTCGTTACACTCGTATTTTAATTTGGCTACTCGTGACAATTAAAAAAGCCCGATTTACACAGAAACTCGTTGCGTAATATACTATTAATCTATTATATTACGTCTTTACATATAAAAATACTCCAAATATACGTGAAGTTATCTTCTCTGTTGATTACTATATTTTGACTAGTCAAAAAATTTCACAAACTTTTCCAAGAAAATAATTTGAAAATTAATTTTTGAATTTTTTTTCATTCCGTCATGGCTAAAAACAACATTTGAATGTCTTGTGTATTATATAATTTATTAATTTATGATACTTGAATGTGTCTTCACTGTGTTATGGTTGTCACTACTACCTGTCAAAATGGTCACTTTTATTTATCTATTGAAAAGGAATAACAAAACTGACAAACAGTTTAATTTTAACTTACATAATGTTGTTATCATGTGTTAATAAGAACTGATGTGTTCCAAAATTACTTTTCGAGCATGTTTTTTTTTAAGCCTGGATGTTGTGATCAAAGGCTGTATAAATGCTTTATTCAATATTTTAGACAACAACATAGACTTCAACTTTTTTTTAAAACTAAGTGATGAAGAGTTGAAGGAATTGATACCGTCCATCGGAAAAAGAAAAATTGTTAGAGCCAAAAGGGATGAATTGTTAAACCAACAAGTAATCAAGGTATGCACAATCATTTATCCTTGATGGGAAGAACAGATTATTATTGCAGTTATTTGATATATTGATCATAATGAAACTGTCACTCAATTTTTTTTTTTTTTGAGTTACTCTTTTTGTGTATTTTTAATTCTAATCTAGCAAAAACTCAAGTTTTATCGATAATAAATTTTTGTAGGTTGTTGAATTACCAGACATCAATTCTCTGGTTACTCCTGAACCTAGCCTGCCTTCGACGATCACAGTCCAATCTGAAACAACAACAGCAAACACAACATTGGACAATAGCTTTGAATCAATTATCTCACAGACTGTGGATCTGTTTTTTCAAACCACAAAACCTAAACTAACGGACTTTGATTTGAATACTCTGCTACAAACAACACCGCTGGGAAAAAGTATTTTAAATTTTTACAATACCAATGAAAGATTGAACAATACTCAACAAGGTCGTTTGGTTGATATTATAACCAAGCATATTTATACTCATATAGTGAATCAGTAAGTACTACGCTTTAAATGAGTTTCAGCGGCCTATAATATTAAATTTATTTTTTTTTTTTTTTAGTCGATTAAGCGAAAACGATTATTTAGTGTTGGCCGCTAAAATCGTTTCACTTTTTGCAAACGAAGCAGTAGGTACTTACTATGTACCCCCCATCAAAAAGAAGGATTCAAGAACGGGAAAATCAAAGTGTGCCAGAGGCAAACTAGTATCGAAGGTACACAACTTAATCCATATTGGAGGTGAGGCCGTTCGCCTACGAAAACGCAAGTGTGGCGATACACCGAAAGATTCCGATGAAGAAGTAACTAATCAAAATTTACCGAGTACTTCGAGAGATTTAGGTAAACTGTGACCTTTATACCTTGATTATAATAATAATGAGTATTATGTTACAGAAGATTATTCCAAAAACGTTGATGTTTTATGGCTTAAACATAACAACGAACCTTGGGCAACGGTATTAGAAAAGTGGAATATCACTTTTGAACTAAGAAGAAAAAACTGTTTCCATACTGTTCACGATTTTTTGGAAAACTGGCCAATATTAAGGGATCTCCGGTCTGAAGTTTTGGTGAGTGAAAAATAGTAAACTTTCTTTGAAACGCATAACTTTCAAGTATTTTTGGTTACTTTTTTGCAGATTAACCTAGACTTCGAAAAGATATTTCCCAATGCTAGTTTGAAATTCTATACGAATTGGGAACAGTTTTTCCAAACTGTTTTAAATTTGAACAAAACCAATCTCCGAGACAATGATTCACTGAACCTGCTGAAACTTTGGAAATCATGTGATAACGAGGGTATTCTATGTTCAGTTGTAATTTAATATTTTCTGATCTTAATAAAATTTAGATACGAAACGGGCACTGGAAGTCAATCTGCTACCATATCTCATACCTCCCCGAGGGAGAGTGGTCCTACCAAACAAAAAACATTGGAAATATTCCACACTGGAAGTCTTGGAATCCATTCTTATACTTGTTAAGGTACTGACTTCTGCGGACATTGTAATTGATAGTTTTATTAAAAGAATATGTTTTACAGACACCTGGAGATATTGAAAAAATAATAGAAAATCGAAAAGAAAAAGCTCACCACCGTAAACAGACTGTTCAACCGTTTATTTTGATAGAGGGGCCGACGATTTACACGCCAAGATGTTTTTATGTGGTAATTGATTGCATTAAATATCAGTTTGATAGCTTTGGTAAGTGCTTTGACACGTTATTCAAATTGTTTCATACCTTCAACTCAAGATACCCCGTTCAAGGAGAATATATATATACCTTGATTCAAAGATGTGTGTACGAAATTACTACTGAATATGACAAAATAGTACCAAGCACCGAGCAAATAGTCGCCGCATTCACAAAACGTCTTAAAACCTAAGTTGACCTGTTATAGAATTTATGAGAGTATTATGTGCTCTTAGCAGAATTTTATATTATATTTTTGTTACTATTTTTGTCTATTTTGGATGTATGGTGAACGTTAAGAGAACTAGATACTTGTTATTTTGATTTTTTAATTTTTATTTTTGTCAAGTTTTTGATTGTGTAATTAGTATTAGTAGTATTAGAATTAGTATTATTTCGAAGAAGACTGTTTTTTTTATGATCTTATTTATGAGAAAAGCAGAGAAAAATGAAATGTAACGACTGCGGAAAACTTTGTCAAAATCTGAAAAAATATTTTTTCCACATTAGTCTTGTCCACAATAGAAGCAATTATTTTTTGTGTCCTGTTGGTGATTGTAATAGATTATACCATAGAAAAGCTGATTTCAAAAAACATATAGAACGAAAGCATACTGCACAAAACAATATCACTTATAGCGACTCTGAAGTGACTGATAATACACCCATAAACAATATCCATAATACAGACGAAAATTTGGATCACTGTGAGTTAACTAATAATATTACAGCGTCAATAAATGCTCAACTTGGTTCTCAAGATTTAGTGACCAGAATTGCAAATAACCTTCGTGATTTTAGAAACATCTTCAATTCATCTTTATCATTACTAATTTCAAAATGTTACGATAATTTGACTGTCTCTAGATCAGTAATCCAAAATATCATTGTAGATTTTCAATCATTTCTTTCATCTGGTATATTGAAACTTATAAGAGATTCGGTTAAAATAGTTGGTGAATTTTTCACCGACAAAATGATATTGACTGATATATGTACAATGCTTGAAACGGTAGAAAACTCGTTTATTTCCCTCGATACTGAATTCAAACGTGTTCAGTTTTTTCATAAATCCCAGTGCTTCATCAAGCCACGTGAATATCATCTAGGTGTTTCACAAGAACAGCACAGAAAAAGTGGTGAAATGACCTTGCAACTTAAAAATAATTACAGTTACTATGTACCCATGAATGAAACCTTAACTTCATTTTTAGAACTACCTAATGTTTTTAAAATTATAATTGATCATCAGATAAAGTTATTACATGAATATAAACCAGATGAACCTATGTATAATATAGTGAATGGAAGTTTGTGGCAAAATAAATTAAATAGGAAAAAAAATGTTCTTCCAATAGTGTTATATTTCGACGATTTTGAGTCAGGAAATCCACTAGGCAGCCACGCAGGTGATTATAAGATAGGAGCAGTATATTTTTCAATAGCTACTGTACCCCCAGCCTATTCTACTAGATTGGAAAATATTTTTCTCTCTTATTTGTTTTATAGTGGCGACAGAGTTAAATTTGGAAATGACATTCTTTTTCGTATTTTAGTTGAACAAATTAACGATTTAGAAAACAAAGGTATAGTAATAAAAACAAATAATACTGAACAGAAAGTTTACTTTGAACTAGTTTGCATAACAGGTGATAATTTGGGTCTACACAGTATTTTTGGCCTAAATGAAAGTTTCTCATCTCACCATTTTTGTAGATTTTGTATCACAACTAAAGTTGACACAATGCGCCAAGTTCGGGAGAACCACGATCATATCAGATGTAGAAAAGACTATGAACAACACTTGTCTGATCATATAGGAATTAAAGAACGCTGTGTTTGGCATCAATTACAAAATTTTCATATTTACGACAATCTCGTATGTGATGTAATGCACGACCTGTATGAAGGGGTTTTGCGGTACGATATGGCGTTGATTATAAATAGTCTAATAACAAATAGTAGCTTTTCACTGCAGCATTTAAATTCTAGAATAAAATACTTTACCTACGAAAAGTTTGAGAAAAACATTCCACCCTTTATTAAACAAGATCATCTAAAGAACGGGTGTATGATTATGTCATCAGCAGAAATGTTGTGCTTAACTAGAAATGTTAGATTTCTAGTTGGAGATTTGATTGAAAGTGATAACGTAATTTGGAAATTTTATTTAATTGTGTTAGATATAGTTGATATTTTGTCATTTCCTGTAATTTCGGCACATACTTTAGAACTATTACAAACTCTAATTACCGACCATCATGAGATGTATATTGAACTGTTTCACACTTCCTTAAAACCAAAACATCACTTTTTATTACATTATTGTAGAATAATTCAAAAAATTGGCCCACCATCATTGTTGTCATGTATGAGATTTGAAGCCAAACACAAAGATCTCAAAAACATTTGTCATAATTCTCGAAACAGAAAAAACTTACCATATTCATTAGCTTATAGGACACAGCTTAAAAACTGCTATCGACTATCAGCACAACGTGGTTTTGATGACGTTATAAATCATGCAATGCCTGTTGATGTGCATTATTCAGAAAAAGTTTTTATGGAAAAGTGTGGACTGAAATCAGACGAACATTTTGAAGTTACCTGGCTCGAAATTAATGGTATAAAATATGACTGCCATAGTATTTTACCTTATTCGTTTGATAATACTAGTAGTGTTCCCCTGTTTGGAAAAATAATAAATATTTTTGTCAATAAGGTTAATAATAAGGATGTCACTTTCAAGTGTACAATTTTGAACATTGTAGAGTATTCCCCTCACCTCAAAGCCTACGAGATTACGGTTAATTTTAACAATATTGTAGGTATTCCGATGAAAGAATGTAACTTAGATGAACCAACAGTCATTCATCACATTCAGGATAAATTATATATATCATCTCCGTGTTGTTTATTTTGAATATGCATAAATTCATTTTTCTTTGCTTCTCTACCAAAGATAATATTATGATTATATTTTTTTACAAAGCGTTAATATATTAATAAATATATTTTGTAATACCTTTAATGTGTTTTTGTTTCACCTATATATTCTAATGAAGCTGTTGGTGGTTATTTATGGCCGTGTGCATCGCTCACTATAAAGGTTATGTTTTTTAGTATTTCTTTATGGAGTATACTAGTTTACTTGCCTCAGAAGTAACAATCGGTTTAAACTAACTATGGAGCGGTGGAGCGGTCCAAAATAGTCAAACCGGCAAAAAAACCATTTTACATATTTGAGTGTAGTAAAGCATTCATTCATTAAAAAAATATTAACTTCCAATGGAACGTGGTATATTTTCAAACAGAGTAAGCAAATATTTTAGTTAAAGCGTACCTATGATTGGTGTAAGATGATGATACGTTTGGATGGAACATATTTATTTATTCAAGCTAAATAAAATAGTATTTAGATTGAACATTAGCAGTGGTTGTGCCGAGAAGATGTTATATTTGCCGGTATTTTACTGTATAATTGAAATAATAATAACATCTATTTACTTTTAAGCAAATCATACTATTAATACTAATAATATAAATGCTCAACACGAGTACACGGTAATAATAAATCAATAAAAGTGTGTTTCATTCAGATCAAGCTTACGTGTTATTTGCTGATATGCGAATTCAACGTACACTTGAATCAAACTGGTTATGTTCAGATTAAGAATAAACTTTTTTGTGTGTAAGTGTATGCTGTGTATCTCTACACGTGCATATATTCATATACGTTTACGTATAAATGGATATATGTATATTTGTGATAATTATTATCCGTTAATGTACGTTACACATTCAAGTATTTCATATCCTATTTATTTAACTGTCAATCTCGTGTCTGTGTGTGTGTCAAGATCTTTTGTTTAGAGGTGTGTTTGTGTGTGTGTTGCTTTAGAGGTGTGCATGTGTTCAGATTACTACATTTCCTCCCTTGCTTTTTAAAATGTTGTGTAGTCTTCTAGATAGCCTGGTCTTCTTCTAGTTCGCTTCGGTAGGGGTGGTACATCTGTCTCTTCGTGCTCTTCTTCGTGTTCTATATCTTGTGTTGTAGTATCGTCCAGTGTTGTGGCTGGGTGTCGAAAGTCTTCATCCTGTTGTCTTTGTTGAACATTTATGCTTGGATGATAAAGGATGTCGGGTAGGGGTACTTGTGTTTGATGGTGGTTTGATGTGTTAAATATTTTATTCAGTTTGACCGTAATAAGTAACCAGTACAGTAGTGATACCTTATTTTAAAAAAGAAATGGCAAAGCGAGTTAGATGTTCTAATTTTACAGTGTCTGAAACAGAAATACTAGTTGGGTTGGTGAAACAATATAAAAATGTGATAGGTATGCATATTACAAGTTTAAAAAAATAATTGCAATTAATATATTGTTATAAACTAAATTTCAGAATGTAAATTAACCGATCATATTTCCAATAATGATAAAGAAAAAACGTGGTCAAATATTGAAACCAAATTCAATGCCTTAGCAGGAACAGGAAGGCATTCAAAAATATTACGGAGTAAGTGGGACTCCTTAAAAAAGACTACCAGAAAAGAATATGGCAATTGGAAGAATAATCTTTATAAAACTGGTGGAAGATCTCCTACAAATATAAAAATCAGTGACATATCCACAAAAATTTTGGAAATAATAGGTATTAGTGCAACAGGGGCAATATCTGAATTTGATTCTGATCTTACGGGTTAGTATATTATTACTCCATGTGTCAGGTTTTGTAATATTATCAATATTGTGTATGTTATAGTGGATTATATAATTCATTATATATTTGTAGGAGAAATCACAAGACACACGGAAGATATAATAATATGTGATGATGCCATTCCGATACCTCAAATGGAACATGTAGTATGTATTTGTCATTTTGTAAAATGTAAATGTATTACATATATCTCACAGGATTCACAGTGGTCGAAATGGTCTCCTTTAGTACTGAATAGACCCATTAGCAAAGAATTAAAAATTGAAGAAAAATTGATACAATGTGTTTCTTTAATTTATAGAATATCTGGTTATTGTGTCATGCAGTGGTTAATTTATAAATAATTACGGTTAATTATTTTCGGCGTTAACGGGAAACCACCGCATGCCAAGAAAAAAAAAAACTAACTATTTTTCTTTCTCTTTTAAATTATTAGATTCAATGCTTACTGATAGTAGTTTCTCATCCAAACACGGGTGCACGTTGGGAAGTCTATACTTACATAAATCTATATCACATATCCACGGATTAATGTCGGTAAACGAGCCAACTATCGGAACGGTAGGGGATACGTCAAAAGAAAATTTAAAATGACTTCTCGTGCTACTGTATGAAAAGTGAAGTGACTATGTGAATCTAAAAAAAACGTATCACGAACTAGCTCTAGTCGAGATTACTTATATGGGTACGTACTACTTTGTTTCTTTACAATCTAATACTCTTATGTTAATGCTATGACGGATGTTTGTTTACCTTTGAAATGCATGAATAAAATTAACCTATCGGTACACCATACAACAGACGGATCTTATATTATTGTGTTTATTGTAATCAAAACTATATACATACAAATACAACAAATATATTTACAATAATTACGTGCCTACGACGTAATAATGACATGAAACAAATTAAATCGGAACATTAAAGTCGCAGTCAACGGTCCATAAATAAAATATTTATTCTATAACCTAAAATTACATTCGTGTTTCAAATTTAACAGTGATAGAAAATACAACAGATCTTGTCACATTAGGAATAGCTTTATATTCGGTGTTTTCACAATAAAAGTAAATTACTATTGTCTTTAAAACATTGTCCGGTCTTTACTAACGATTAACGGAGAAATTTGTCGAGTATCGCAAAATGCGCGGTCGGTTGGAGTTACGGCGGAAAAATGCAATGTTTATTTCGCGGTAATGCGTGATTTGTACATAAGTTCGGAGATAGAGAAATTTACGTGCGAGGATTTATAATTTATTACGACGTTACGAGTATCTGGAAAAATAATTAAAATTAGTTAATTTGGTCTGCGGTTTTCCGGAATACTTTTAATTGAGATATGACAATTGGCCTACGTCAATTAAAAGAAAAGGTACTTAATTACAGCATGACAATCGGCCTGCTGAAATTAAATGAAAAGGCTTTACGGACTGAAGCATGACAAATTGGCCTGCTTCTACGGATCTTTAATCAAAGCACGACAAATGGGCCTGCTTAGATTAAAGGAGACGGTTTACGGATTGAAGCACGACAAATTAGCCTGCTTCTACGGATCTTTAATCAAAGCACGACAAATGGGCCTGCTTAGATTAAAGAGGACGGTACCATAACACTCACGACAAATGGGCCTAAGTGCTATGATCGGGAACGGTTGGAAGGAAGTATCTCTCTGTCCACGTCTTGACCGGGGACGGTGCTTTTATATGGTCGTCTCGCCAAGAAAAACAAGTACGCAGAGTGGGGTCCTCCTACGTAAACATGACGTAGCAACGCGCGAAAAATAATCGTGACGTTTACGGATAATTTAAGAGCGCGAACGACAAAGAAATGAATAGATAAAATAGTATATTAATTACCAAAATATTTATAACATGAAAAATAACGGTTAATGAACGGTTGAATAAAATATCAAACATATATAATTTGAAAATTGCAATTCAAAATGGATATGAAACGTGAATAAATGATATTTTACTCAATTAACGAAGGAGCTTCGTTACAGGCCCCTCCCTAAAAAAAAAAAACAAGACTCTAACGGAATATGCATTAAAAGCGTTCAAAAATTAACATAAATAGCAAATACTCAAAAACTAAACAGGAATTGGTAAGATTAAAAATTAAACTATACTAACAATCTTAAATCTAATCACTTGCACAGCGTCTTTGCATCACTCACGATGTCCTGATAATTTTAACTCTCACTCTGACTATTCTGCTGTTGCAGGCGGGCGTAGTGGGCTTCTGCCTCTCGACGGGTCATGGAGATCAACTCGCCATCTACTCGAACACGGACTTGTTTGTTCATACGCTTCCTCTTCTTGGATATCTTGCCGGTGGTGCCTTCTTTTCTTACCCAGGCCCCAGGATTGACCGGACATGGTCTTTTCGTCGACGGCGGAATTGTCGGTAGCGGTGGAGGATCTGGAGTAAGAAAAGGCATATCCAAGGAGACTAGCGAGTCCAGCGACATTATTTGAAGGAGTGAAGATTCGTCAGTGTGAAGAGGAGACGGGATAGAAATGGTAGGGGGAGAAATGGGAAGAGACGGCTTCTTTCCGGATGCGGGCGACGGCGGCAGCGGAGATACCAAATCTGGGACCGGAGAAGCCCCAAATAATTGCAACAGCCGGAATCCTAGATAGGCCTCGGCATCAGGACTATATAGTGTTGGTCCTATGTCGATCGTCGTCTCGTCGGCGGGCGGTACAGGAACGTCAGCTTTGGGAGGCGTCAGACAGCAGTATGTCCGATACTTCTCCTCCATCACAGCAATGGTGGCGGGCGAGACGAAATATCGAGGGGTCGTCGGACGCTCAGGCGTCTTCACGCCAGGCGGCGTACCCCATTTTAGGCGGTATTGCTCCTCGCAGGAAATGGCTGGAGCCGGTGATGACGGCGGCATGGGTGCTGTGGACTGGTCACGTTTCTGGGTGTGCTTCATCTTACAGACTGTAACTCATGGCACAATTGGCAGCTTTATATACCCTACTGGCCTCCCCCACTACCTCCAATGGATCTGGAGGTGGAAGATCGGCCGTAATTTCCACTCTGGTGGCTTCCATGCAGACAAAAAAAAACACCTCGTGCGGCGGATTGCACGAAGTACGAGCTCTAGACGGTATTATGAGCACACACTTGGTACGGCGGATTGTACGAAGTATGAGCTCCGGATGATGTCTTGAAACAAAACACCTGGTGCGGCGGATTGCCCAAAATGTCAGTTCAAAACATCCTTCATGGCCTCCGGCGGAATCGGAGGCGGAAGATCGGTTTGCAGCTCGTCGGCGGACGGAAATTTAATGTCTTTTACATGGACTTTGACGGGTTTTCGTCTGTTTGGTACCTGTAACATAAGAACAGACGGGGACAGGATCTGGATAATTTTAGAGGGTCCTTCGTATTTTGGTGCCAACTTTGCGGTGAATTTCTTTGAAGCATCGGACAGATTATGCGTCTGGTGGTACACCCATTGTCCAATCTGCGGGCGGTAAGGACGATGGCGTAGATTATACGGTCTACTTTGTGTCTGGAATGCTTGAGCCAATTTTATCCTCACTATCTTGAAGAAATCGTCCAACTTGGATAGTTCCTGGGCTAAATCCTCGGTACTGGGTTCTACATGGTTCATCAACTGACCATCGGCGGTTCTTCGGAGGGAACTAGGCGGCATGAGCTCTCTTCCGAAGTTAAGAAAAGCGGGCGTGAATCCAGTAGACTCATGCTTAGCAGTATTAATTGCGAACATGAACTGAGGTAGGTACATATCCCATTCCCTATGGTCCTTTTCAATATACTGAGCTATCATAGGCCCTAACACACGATTCGTTCTTTCAACAGGGTTGGCCTGAGGAGCATACGGAGCGTTGAACCTGAGCTTAACACCTAACCCATTGAAATAATTCTTGAAATCGTGGCTAGCAAACTGGGGACCATTGTCGGCCAATAAGACTTTAGGACAGCCAAAACGATAGATGAGCCTTTCCTTAAGTGCCTGGATAACAGTCCGAGAAGTGGCAGAACGAAGCGGCTGACATTCCACCCACTTAGTGAATCTATCCTGTAAAACTAATAAAGAAGTGAATCCTTTCTTCGAACGCGGAAAAGGTCCAAGGAGATCCACGCTTACTTGTTCCCATGGGCAATCGACAGGTGAAAATAACATTTGTCCCAATGGTTTTCCTTGATTAAATTTATGTCGTTTACAGGATCTGCACCGGTTCACATACCTACGGACGTCTCGAAACATTCCTGGCCAGTAATACAACGAGGCGGCTCTCGCTGTGCTTTTGGCGACGCCCAGGTGTCCTGCTTCTGGAGCGTCATGAATTTCCTTCAAGACGGTGTTTCGATCGGATCTTGCTACGCACAACTTCCAAGCGCGTACTCCACTCATATTATGCACGTCAGGTATATGTCTATATAACCTACCGTTTTCCAGTCTATATTCTTGATGTTTTGCAGGTTCGGAGCGGACATCAGAAACTTTCTTGTTGTACCAAGCGCAAGACGTTTCTTCGAGCAAGGCACATGCGTCTTCATCATTTTCATGCGTGTAAGGAAGCGGCGCGCGTGATAGGGAGTCAGCTAAATTATTCATGGCTCCTTTTCGGTATTTCACAATAAAATCGAACTGTTGTAGATCGATAGCCCAACGACTAAGTCGTCCGGAAGGATTCTTCAGATCATTCAAGAACCTCAAACACTGGTGATCGGTAACAATAAGGAACTGGTTAAACTCTAAATAGTACTTGAACTTCTTGATTCCCCAGGCAACTGCAAGGGCTTCCTTCTGGGTCACAGAATAATTGACCTCTGCCTTACTCAAAGTCCTGCTTGCGTATGCTATCACTCTTTCGGTACCTTCTATCTCTTGAATCAAAACGACTCCCAAACCTCTTTCACTGGCGTCGGTGTGCAGCTGGAAAGGTTTGGTGAAGTCCGGGCATGCGAGAACAGGGCTCTCTGTCAAGGCTTTCTTGACAGCAGCAAACGCGGCTTCGTGTTCCGTCGTCCATTCCCAATGTACATTCTTCTTGATCAAATTTACCAGCGGAACGGTAATTCGTGCAAAGTTCGGTACAAAACGACGATACCACGAAGTCTGCCCCAGAAAACTACGAATTTCCTTTTTATTTCTCGGTGGCGGTACATTTAAAATCGCAGCTATCTTGTCTGGATCGGTGCGGATGCCTTCAGGCGTGACTACGTGACCCAAATATTTTATGCTTCGTTTGGCAAATGAGCATTTATCGGGCTGTATCTGGAGACCGGCTTCACGCAAACGTGAAAAAACAGTGCGTAAATTCTTCAAATGCTCGTCGAAATTCTTTCCCAGGATTATTATATCGTCGAGATACACAAACGCGTATTCTGCCATCTCTGGTCCTATGATGGAGTCCAATAAACGCTGAAACGTCGCTCCTGCGCTATGAAGACCAAACGGAAGTGTTTTAAACGAAAACAGGCCCTTCCCAGGAATTGTAAATGCGGTAATGGGTCTGCTAGCTTCATCCAATTCCACCTGCCAATAGCCACTCTTTAAATCGAGTGTTGAAAAATATTTACTATTTCGAAGTTTGTCTAGTATATTTGAAATATATGGCAGGGGATATGAATCTTTAATCGTGACGGCGTTAACTTTGCGAAAATCCACGCAGAAACGTACACCACCATTCTTTTTCGCGACCACTACGATAGGTGAACTCCACGGACTATTACTGGGTTCAATGATATCGTCACAAAGCATTTTGTCTACCTCAGCATCTATCAGAGCCTGCTTCTTTGGGTTGCACGGATAATACCTCTGCTTAATCGGGATTGCGTCCGGTTTTAGTCGAATAGTATGACGAGTAAGATTCGTCCGGCCAGGCACAATAGTAAACTTTCCCAATTCTTCCTCCAGGAATTTTTTCAAAGCGGTATCTTTGCGGTCCTGCATCTCAGAGAGCCCACAGTTCGCGGCAATAACTGCGTCGTCTCCTTTGAAATACAGTTTCCTCTTGGAAAAATCGAGGACAGCTCCTACCTCTTTAAGAAAATTAATCCCAAAGATGACGGAACACGGGCTTTTAGGCATTATTATAAAATTCACATGAATTATACGGCTACCCATGTGTACGGGCAAAGAAACAGAACCAGGTGACTCTACGATATCTCCATTTGCTAAGCGAACTCTAGATTTACGGTTGAGGACACGTCGGACATCTTCTTTTAATAAGCGGGTGACTAGAGATTTAGACAAAAATGAAGATGTAGCGCCGCTGTCTACAAGCGCACGCAAACTCTGTCCAAAAATATTAACGCGGATCCACACGCGATTGTCGGACCCTGTGGAGGTCCTGTCGTGAATCTGCGGACGTTTAATCGGCGGTGTTATTGCGAACGGACGGTCTTCGCCTGCAGACCGCCCTTCTCGGAGTTTCCCTGGCATCGACAATCCTTGGATCGTATGTTCAACTTTCCACAACGCGAGCAAAACAATTTAAACGGATTCCTGCAATTTGCTCTCATGTGATCCTCTTCTCCACAATTCCAGCAACGTCGTTCTGGATGTGATAACTTTTGCGTTGGTGCCGATTGTGTACGAACTTCGCGAGGCTTTGGATTTTGTACCACGTACGATAACTGATGTGAACGCGGCGTTATCGAAGAAGTACCGGGTTTAGTACCAGATGATTTTTCTGGTGAACGGGTTACATTATCTCTCTTATCAAATCGTGCTTGCTCCTCCTGAAGCAACTCAAACTCGGCAGTAGCTTTAGACAGTTGTCTGAGAGACTGTACTGCGTCCCGACGCACGTACATTTTATACGCAGGCGACATGTTATTGTACACGCGCTCTAGTTTCTCTTCCTCGGACATCGCTCTGCCGCGTCTTATCAATGTCAACATTACGGTTAAATAGTCCTTAAAAGACTCATTACTTTTTTGTAGACGGGACCGTATATCCAAATCTACTGACAATTCATACCGTGGCGGAAGATACTGAAGTTTAAAATCTTCTAAAAACTCGTCCCACGTACCCCAAAGTGACCTATTATTCCGTAGCCACAAAAGTGCTTTATCTTTAAATAATTCAAGCAGCGCAGTAAGCATCTGCTCGTCTGTGATTTCGTAACACATTTGCAACTCATTGATCCTCTCTAAAAATGAAACAGCGTCCGAACTACCGTTGAAGTGTAAACCCCACTTCCTTAAGCAGTCGCAGATCGCAGCTGGAGATTTGTCGGTTTTCGCGTCTACAAGCGGGTCTGTATGAAAATTTTTCTTAGTCGCGGAGCCCTGCTTAAATTCCTTCAAAAATACGCTAAGGCGTTTACGTACCTCATCTACTGTACCAGAAGCGTCTAAACCTAAGGCTTTCGTAATTGCGTTCAAATCCTCCTTTTTGAGATTATATATAGTCCCACTAGAAGTCGGATTTTCCGTTTTATCCGTCTTATCCGGCTCCGTCATTGTTTGAAATTGTAATGTACAAAATTATATACCGAATAAAATTATATTCCTGTTTTTATTTATTTATTTATCCTTTTATTCCTAATATTTAACATAGAACCTGTATTATTTGTATGACTATCTATTTGTAAAACTTATACTTAATATCCTTTCAAAGCAAAACTATAATTGAACTGGTTACGGTCTACCATAAAATTCAATTTTTATATTCACCTAATTTAATTTTGCTACTTGAAATAATTTATTTTTATACTAAAAACAAAGGCCCCACGTTGGGCGCCATCTTGTCATGCAGTGGTTAATTTATAAATAATTACGGTTAATTATTTTCGGCGTTAACGGGAAACCACCGCATGCCAAGAAAAAAAAAAACTAACTATTTTTCTTTCTCTTTTAAATTATTAGATTCAATGCTTACTGATAGTAGTTTCTCATCCAAACACGGGTGCACGTTGGGAAGTCTATACTTACATAAATCTATATCACATATCCACGGATTAATGTCGGTAAACGAGCCAACTATCGGAACGGTAGGGGATACGTCAAAAGAAAATTTAAAATGACTTCTCGTGCTACTGTATGAAAAGTGAAGTGACTATGTGAATCTAAAAAAAACGTATCACGAACTAGCTCTAGTCGAGATTACTTATATGGGTACGTACTACTTTGTTTCTTTACAATCTAATACTCTTATGTTAATGCTATGACGGATGTTTGTTTACCTTTGAAATGCATGAATAAAATTAACCTATCGGTACACCATACAACAGACGGATCTTATATTATTGTGTTTATTGTAATCAAAACTATATACATACAAATACAACAAATATATTTACAATAATTACGTGCCTACGACGTAATAATGACATGAAACAAATCAAATCGGAACATTAAAGTCGCAGTCAACGGTCCATAAATAAAATATTTATTCTATAACCTAAAATTACATTCGTGTTTCAAATTTAACAGTGATAGAAAATACAACAGGTCTTGTCACATTAGGAATAGCTTTATATTCGGTGTTTTCACAATAAAAGTAAATTACTATTGTCTTTAAAACATTGTCCGGTCTTTACTAACGATTAACGGAGAAATTTGTCGAGTATCGCAAAATGCGCGGTCGGTTGGAGTTACGGCGGAAAAATGCAATGTTTATTTCGCGGTAATGCGTGATTTGTACATAAGTTCGGAGATAGAGAAATTTACGTGCGAGGATTTATAATTTATTACGACGTTACGAGTATCTGGAAAAATAATTAAAATTAGTTAATTTGGTCTGCGGTTTTCCGGAATACTTTTAATTGAGATATGACAATTGGCCTACGTCAATTAAAAGAAAAGGTACTTAATTACAGCATGACAATCGGCCTGCTGAAATTAAATGAAAAGGCTTTACGGACTGAAGCATGACAAATTGGCCTGCTTCTACGGATCTTTAATCAAAGCACGACAAATGGGCCTGCTTAGATTAAAGGAGACGGTTTACGGATTGAAGCACGACAAATTGGCCTGCTTCTACGGATCTTTAATCAAAGCACGACAAATGGGCCTGCTTAGATTAAAGAGGACGGTACCATAACACTCACGACAAATGGGCCTAAGTGCTATGGTCGGGAACGGTTGGAAGGAAGTATCTCTCTGTCCACGTCTTGACCGGGGACGGTGCTTTTATATGGTCGTCTCGCCAAGAAAAACAAGTACGCAGAGTGGGGTCCTCCTACGTAAACATGACGTAGCAACGCGCGAAAAATAATCGTGACGTTTACGGATAATTTAAGAGCGCGAACGACAAAGAAATGAATAGATAAAATAGTATATTAATTACCAAAATATTTATAACATGAAAAATAACGGTTAATGAACGGTTGAATAAAATATCAAACATATATAATTTGAAAATTGCAATTCAAAATGGATATGATACGTGAATAAATGATATTTTACTCAATTAACGAAGGAGCTTCGTTACAATTGTATGACTTTTATTTTAGACCCAATGCCAGAGGGGACAGCTGAAGAGCCATCACCACACAAACTGGGTAAGCTTTTTGAATATTATAGTGATATTGAACAAATTTAAATATTTTTTGTATCTTTGAAACAGCAGAGCCATCAACAAAACCGAAAATCGGTGTAATTGAAGAATCACCTGCATGTAAGCATTTACTTAACAATTAATTATAGTCAATAATTTTTCATTCATTTTTTAGTAACACAAAAAAGAAAATCTGCATGCAGGCCTCAATTGCAAAAAAAGCCGAGATCAGAGGATAGGGAAGGATATTCATTGCTTCTCCACAAAAAAATTAAATTAGTTGATTTGCAATTACAAATTTTGCAAGAAGAGCATCAACAGAAGAAGGAAAAACATCAATTGGAGATGGAAATTTTGAAAAAAACATTATTAAATTTAAATAATTGTTAATTTTATAAATAAATTTTTTGAGAAAGTTTCGTACTGTACTTATTTAATTTAGAAAGTAGATGGTATTACAACAGAATTATTAAATTTAAAAAGAGATTTGCTTAAAAGAACATACTTGCACAATATATTGAAATACCCTTTCAACTTGCATACTCTTACATTACCTAATATTTATTTAACATAGGTATTAAAACACTGTGACCAAAATAAATTCATGACATATATTCTGAGTGTCAATGCTTAATTATAATTCACTTGTAGGAGATTGAAATAACCACAATTTATATAGAAATATAATTTTGAAAGAATAAATTGTAGTGAAATATGAATAAAACAAAGTGAGTTGGTTAATATATCTATTTGTTCCATAAACATACTTTCATAGCAAATTAGAAAAATGATTGTTTATAAGTGACAGTCTTGTAGCATTGTTTACTATATAATTATCTTCATTGTTATTATTAATAATATCGAAGTTTTCCACTTCCACCATAAATTCATTATTGGGTTCACCATCACCCTCGTTTATACATATATTATGTAAAACAGCAGTTGCTATTATAATTGCCATCGATCTCTCTAATGAGACCCTCATTCCCAAGGACAAAATAGGAAATCGCCTTTTCCAAACACCAAACGTTCTTTCCACTACATTCCTTGTTCGAATTTGAGATTCATTAAAGAGATTCTCAGCTGGTGTATTTGGATGTAGTAGAGGGGTTATTAAGTAATTTCTAATTCCATAACCACTATCACCTAGTAACAAAGCATTACCCATTTCTCCTGCATCAAAGCGTGCCTTTATTCTAGTATTATTGAATACAGTTTGGTCGTTTGCTCTTCCATGCCACCTTGCTACAATATCCTGTATTCTCAACTTGTCATCGCATACAACTTGCACATTCCAAGAAAAGAATTCTTTACGGTTTCTATATTCCTCTGCGTTTGGACCACCAGGTGATTGTATTCTAACATGTGTGCAGTCAATTGCACCTAATACATTTGGAAATCTTGCCTTTCTATAAAATCTAAGTTTTTGATTACATTTGGAAATCTTGCCTTTCTATAAAATCTAAGTTTTTGATCTTCCTTTTCCTCTCTAGTTTCAGGGAAGTGAATGAATCTATTTCGCTTACGGGCAATAGCAAACGTTACATTCTTTATATATTCACATGCTGTAGTTTTACTGACTCCACCAAAATCACCAGCGACTAACTGCATAGATCCAGTCGCGTAAAACCTCAACGTGACGAACAATTTTGTAGCTGGAGACAATGCACTATTCCTGTTTGTTGGCGATTTAATTTCGTCTTCTATTTCTTGTAGCAGAGTCAAACAAGTATTTTTCCTGAGGCGAAACCGATTAAAAAATTCGATATCGTCCATATCTTCAAAGAAATTTATTCTGCAAATTTCAAAAACATACTTAACTACCAAGACACATAACTGCTATTATGCATACCTTGTTTTAAATCTTTTAGGTCGTCTGATCCTCTCCTGTGTTTCCATAAATTCTTCTTCATCCGATTCAAATATAGGTACGTTAAATAATTCCATCATAACGTTGATTAGATATACGGTAAAACGCAATATAACAAATAAAATAACCTAACTAAACATAAAAACAAAGTTATCCCGCCTTTCAAAACTAATTTTAACCAACCAATCACGAAACAGAATAGAGATATTCCAATATTTATCTTCCACACAATGTAGGTATAGCGTATCCGGAGTTTATACCGTAAGTTATTCTATACTAGACTTATCTAGCGTTTGTAGAACGACACTTTCAAGTTTATACTCCGTATAGTATTATACTAGCTTTATCTACGAGTTGTAGAACCGGCCCTTAACAAAACTTTGTGTCAATTATTACGTTTTTTATTTAAGTTTGAAAATATAAATCTGCCACCAGACACCCTGTATATTCATTTGTTGATATGTGACCCATAATCTAAATATCATGAATGTCAATGCAGCATATCCAGGATTCACACACGATGCATTTATTTGGCGTATGTCTGTACCACATCAGTTACTACGAAATATAAATGAAAATGGTTCGTATAAATGTCATATATTTATAGTCAATATAAATAATATAAAATAATAATATAGTATAGTCTATTTTTTAATTAGGAGGAGTGTTTTTAAATTGAAGCGCCAAAAAGGAAGCTTGCTATTTGTCAGTTTTCGGGAAGAATTACAGTATGGAAATTTTACATGTTTACGGCCGCCATACTGTTACAACAGCTGTTGTATACATCGTTAATTTTGTCAGTGCGTTTCTGTTCAATTTGCGTTATAATAGTAAAATAGTTCTTTTAAGAACTGAATCGACTGATATATTCTCCGTGTAAAACATTTTCATAGCGTTTTTCTTGGATATGGAGGAAGTAGCAAGCACTTCTTGATCGCAAATATCCCCGTTGAGAAGGCGAAAATTTGTGATCTTAGGACAACTATCTGTTGTTGAGAAGCTGAATATAGTAAATATATTCAAAAAATTATGTGCTGATAACCCCAGAATGAGGATTACTGCTATTGTCGCAAGAATATCGAGTATGATAGGTTAGTATTATAATACATTACCATCATTAGGTATATATTATTATGTTATCTTGTTTTTAGGAATGGCACGGTCTACTGTCTATCGTACCAGAAAAGAATATAAGCAGAAAGGACAAGTTATCCCACCGAAGCAAAGTTCTGGAAGACACTCTTTAATTGCTGATTATGGTGAAACCGTCAAGAATTCTATAAGGCAAATAATTCACAATTTTTTTTTATAAAAATGAGCTTCCTACACTTGATAAAGTGCTGAATGAAATCAAACAGCATGATCATTTGCCACAGATGAGCTGTTGAACATTATACAAATTGATGAAAATGATAAACTTTAGGTCAGTGCCAATGTTCTAATTAATATGCAAAAAAAATTGAGTATATAAGTACTCAAATTTATATTTTACATACCTTGATATGTTAGAATAAATATGATATATTATTGTAGGTATATGAAGAGAAATCGAAAGAGTGTTTTGATAGAACGTGATGATAGAATTAGGTGAAGAAGAAGATATTTGATGACAATTAAAGATTATCATCGTCAAAATCGGCCAATTTATTATTTAGATGAAACATGGCTAAACGAAGGTCATACCAAACAATGAGTTTGGGTAGATGGCAATATAAGAAGTCGAAGATACTTTTACTAAAAGCAATCCAGAATATCACTACGGACAATTGGAAGAAATGTGTAGGCCATGTGATTAATGAAGAAAGAAGAATGTGTGAGTTAGATGGGTTGGTCGATGATATAATCGAGCCATTTATTAGGGTACTAGCACCAGTGAATGAACAATCTTGAACTGATTTCCGATTTATAATGATTCTCTGCAATTGTTCCACTCTTTAAAATGTGCATCGAGATCTGCAACCCGTGTTGCATTGTTAAGTGGAAAATCATGTAGTACAAATCCATAGTTTGAACGTAGGCACGCGTTGTTTGTGCTCTTCTTTCGTGGGCAGTTGCTAGACGAAGAAAATAGTAACGATTCATGTAAGTAAGAAACACTGTTATTAAGCAAATTGGTCTTTAAATATTTACGGCCAGTGATTGTTGATATGCCCTCTCATATTTTGTGTAATTTCGTTGCCGGCATAACCTCAAATTAATAGCTTTAATGCGTAAAACGCAAATTCTTCTCGTTCATTTACTGGTGCGTACTAGTGGACCAGTGATTGAACATTTTGTTCATTCATTGGTCTGAAGTAGGGTTGTGTATTACATTATTTTCACTTTTAAAACATGCGTCTTTATTAAAGACACACTAAAGTTATGAGCTTGGTAATTTGAAAATCTAGTCCTGTCCAGTAAATGAACGAGTGTTTCTGTAGCGTTCATTCACTAGACCCACCGACCGTATATATGAACTAACAAATTTAATAGCAATGTTTGATCGGATCTCGTCCTTTAATTATTTCGTTCAATTTCTTTTATCGCAGAAACGAAATGGAAAACAAAGCAAAGAAATATAAAAGGTTTCAGTATTCTGAGAAAGCGCTAAGTGACGCGTTAGAGGATATAAGAACAAACAAAATAACTATATCTTCAGCAAGCAAAAGATATGGAATTCCAAAAAGTACAATCTTCAACAAAGTGAAAGGCAAGGTTCCCTTGGCTCGTAGGATGGGCCCCAGTACTATTTTGACTCCAGCCGAAGAAAGGGAATTAGAGAGGTGGATAACATCCAAGGCAAAACTAGGCTTTCCGATGCATCCGGATGAAGTGCGAGACTCTGTTCAACGCTTGCTAAATTCAATAGAACGGCAAAATCCGTTCCAAAACAACAGACCCGGTCGGAAGTGGTTAAAGCTGTATTTACAAAGGCATCCAAATATTACCAAACGAAACAGTGAAGTAATATCCAAGGCTAGGGCAGCAGTCACGGAAGAAGCCATTCGAAGTTGGTTTGGAGAGTTAAGTGACCATTTAGTAAGAGAAAATTGTGCGGACATTTTGAATAACCCCGACAGAATCTTTAATACTGACGAAACTGGACTTAACACCTGCCCATAAAGTTGCAAACTTTTAGCTCCCAAAAATTATCGCAATTTTTATGAAATTGCAAGTGGACAAGAAAAGGAATGTATCACTGTTTTATGTACATTTTCTGCGTCTGGAAAAGCTGTACCTCCCATGATAGTACTTCCTTATAAGCGCATACCTCGAGACATCGCAACCACTATACCAGAAGAATGGGGTATAGGTCGTTCTGACAGTGGTTGGATGACATCTGCAACATTTTACGAATACATTGCAAATATATTTTTTCCGTGGCTTGTAGAAAATAAAGCCAAGTTTCCAATTATACTTTTGCTAGACGGTCACAAATCTCACATAAATATGGATTTATATAATTTCTGCGTTCAAAATAACATTATATTATACTGCCTGTTGCCAAACGCAACACATATTTTACAGCCCTGTGATGTATCAGTTTTTAAGTCACTTAAATCGCACTGGAGAAACGCTATCTTAGAATATAAACAAAAAACGACTAAATCCGTAACGAAAAGCAATTTTGCTCCAATTTTTCAAAGAGCTTACGATGAAGCTATAAAACCAGACATAATTAAAAATGGCTTTAGGAAGTGCGGTTTGTATCCGTTTAATGCAGATTCTATAAACTACAATCAGTGTATTTCGACAAGAAGACAGCAGGAACAGAACGAGAGAAATCAGTCGTTTATAGACAAAGCTGAATATCAGACTGCACTGAAAGTCATTGAACACCACATGGATCCAGATTCGTTAAAGGAATTCAAGAGTGCCAACTTGCAAGGAAGAACAATTGAAAATGCACTATTTACTTTGTGGACAATTTGTAAGGAAGGTAGTAGCGAGGAAATTGTTCTTCCATCTGATGTTATTCAAACTTCTACTGAAGACGATGTCACGATTAGTGTCGAAAACGATAGCAGCAATTCACAAAAACAAAAATTTTTAAATGAATTTGATCCCTTAGAAGATCTAACAAAGCTTCCAATTGAAATAGACGGTATTCTTTTTGAAGCAACTCAAGTAGACAGCACAAAAGTACAGGAAAACTCACAGCACTTCGCTCAAAATGTAGAAAGAAGTTATGAAATCAGTGAAGTAGAATGAAATGAGACGAAAGAATTTAAGTCGAGCGAAAGGGAAGTAGCAAAAGTAATCTGCGCAGAGATATTGTCTTTTATCATCAATGCGGCTTTTGACAATAGTAAGACCAATGATTTGAATCTCCCCAAAGTAATAGTGCACAGCAATGTTATTGTTAAAAACGCATGGTTGGAACACTTCCACTGGCCTAAAATTGAAACAAAGACTACCAAGCGAAAGTCTGCGACTCCTATGCCTTTTGCTGTTACCTCAAAGAAATGGAAAGAATATTCTGACGTGATGGAATATGAGAAAAGAGCAAAGAATGATGAGTAATCGTTGCTGTCAATTGTCAGTTTTTGCCGTAGTGTGTAAACTTTTATATTGTCTTTAATTTATCTATATATAATTTCTGTTAAATCGTTCTTTTTAGCAAGCATATTATCTTTTTCAAGCATTTAAAAGTAAGTATGCATACTTAGATCTATAATTCTGATTAACATGATAACCTATATACATATACTTTTTACAGATTGCTACATGATATGAGTTTTGAATTTTAAAAAGTGGGACGAAAGAGTATTCTTATTGAAAGAAATGACATCATTAGGTGGAGACATAAATACTTACGAGACATCAGAAAATTCAGAGACGAAGGTATAGTTTATCATTTAATTTGTTATACTTTTATGTTCATTACGCAATTTATTATTTGCTTGTGTTTCATTGTGATTGTTTTATTTTTAGGTAGAACTATAATATATACTGATGAATCATGAGTGAATGCAGGACACTCGGTAAATAAAAAGTGGACTGATGTTACTGTTCAAAGCAGTCGGCAAGCTTTTACGTAGGGACCCAGCACTGTTTTAAAATCACCAAGTGGTCTTGGGCCTCGATTTCCATTAATTCATGCTGGAGGCGAGCAAGGTTTTGTTATTGGTGCTGAATGTACATTTCTTTGTAAGAAAAATACTGCTGATGTTCATAGCGAAATGGATGCAGATACATATGGAGATTGGTTCAAGAATAAATTGCTTCCAAATATACTAGAGAACTCGGTTGTTGGTCTCGATAATGCCTCATATCACACAAGAAAATTAAAAAAGTTTCCAGCAGTAGCACGGAGAAGACCAAATTATTGAATGGCTCACTGAGAAGAATATTCCACTTGATAATGACATGTTAAAAAGAGATTTACTGGCTTGTGTGTCAGAGGTTAGGTCTCAGTATGAGAGAAACAAAATTGATGAATTTGTAAAGAATAAAGGGCATTATGTTCTTCGGCTTTCACCTTATCAGTTAAGCACTACGTTGAAATGCACAATACGACATTCAAACAAAGAGATATTGAACAATTAATTGTGAAGGGTTATCAGAATGTAACAGTGAACAACTGGCGGAATTACATTGGCCACCTTGCCAACTTGCATGACGATGTTGAAGAGTTTATAATTAACGTCACACATTCATCATCAGATCAAGATTCTTTAAGCGATGAAGAAAAATAAAACAATATGTGTACCTACTCCTTTGTATGGTCATGGTTAGTTTTTTCATAAATGTTATCATATATTATTAACTTGTTCTTATAAATGGGAAAATATGTTTTTGCAAGATGAATTTGTGTCTTTGAATGTGTATAACGCAATGTAGGTTAACATATTAATATTCAATAAGATTATATGTCATGTAACATATTAAAAAATAAAAGTACATGTTGTGTGTGGTTATTGTTATTCTTTTCATAAATATGTATTATTTAAGTTGTTTTTATAAATAGAAGTTTTTTATGAAAAATAAACTTGTGATTAACTTTGTCTTGGTCTGAATTTATAGTGGATAGTTGATTTAAGATGTCAATATTCAGTAACGAAGAAAATTGTATACCTTAAGTATTTCTTTGAAATATTAATTTATTTACTCCGGCTTACTATATTCAGTTAGATTTTAAATAATCTTTTACAGAACAATCCCAAAGGATTATATTATTACAAATATTTTAACTAATCCATCTTCCCATATATTCTCCCCTTTTAGTGTTTCAAATTACTATTAATTTTTTGTATGCAGTATGCATCAATTGAATGACAAACAGTCGTACAGGTTATATTTTGATTACAAAAAATGTCAGATATTGAACCGGAACTGTAACGACATTATACTATGAGACGATTTGGCAACCATGAAATCAATTCCCATAAGACCTGTACTGCATAATAAGGTTGAGACAGAGTATAGTTATTTTTGTTTTAATCTATATATCTTTAATTTAATTTGATTTTGGTCGATGATAACCATCTTTACGATGGTCCAAAATGGAGAATATAATGTTGTCCATAATAACCATCACTTGGAAGACCGTACAAGATCCTAAGATCCTCACGGTCATATGACAAGTATCATTTTTCAAGTTTAAATTCATATTGTGTTTCTTTTAGGAATATTGGTCCAGTTGTTAAGATTTGTCAACTTAATATCGAAAGTATATCCAAAGACAAATGAAATTCATGCAGCATCAATGAATTGACTAGTTTCAAGAGGAGAATAATATGTTTTTCAATTGGAATATGATCGCTGGTCCAGCTTGTGATTGCGGAGCTGAGATTGAAAGAGTTATATATATTGTTGAAGAATGTCCTCTAGCTAAGTTTGAATTTGGATACACGGACTTACATAATTTAACTCAGAAGCTGTTGCTTGGATCTTAACAACCAAAGACCTTTAGTTTTGTGGCACTGTGATGTAGGTTTCTTATTCTGCAGGTTTTTTCCTGCATCCTAGACCAAATGGTGCAGTGTTTTAGAGGACCCCCTGCAGTTATGGCCCTTCTAAATATATTTCTACTTTTGTAATATAATTTATATATGTTTCTTCTCTTGTACCTGAATGAAAAGATGCTTATAGGTAACATGCTTGGTTAGTGGGTGATTTTGGCTAGCCACAGCAACCTTGGCTGATGGTACCAGTTTTAAGCGCAATTTCAGGAAGCTCAGAATCCCATTACAATAAACGGCATATTATTGCAAGAAAATGTATTGAACGGTGTTTTGGAGTACTTAAAGGACGCTTTAGATGCCTTTTGGGTGAAAAAGTTCTTCGATATGAACCTGAAAAAATAGGTGTTATTGTCAATGTGTTCTGCATTTTACATCACCTATGTAGACAGGAGCAGCTTGATAATTTTGATATAGAACACAATGAAATAAAACAAGACAAAGAAATTTTAGCTGATTTTAATCACGGGAATCAGAATGATGTTGTAATTGCATGAAGAAATCTAATTAGGTGATACATTTTAAATTAAATACACCTATATTAGTTAAAGGATGTATATTATATCACATTGCGATAGCTCTGATTGAGTGCTACATAACATTAGTTGGGTTGGCGGCCGTGAGAGGGCCCCAATTAGTTGGGTTGGCGGCCGTGAGAGGGCCCCACATTAGTTGGGTTGGTGGCCGTCAGAGGGCCCCACATTAGTTGGGTTGGCGGCCGTCAGAGGGCCCCACATTAGTTGGGTTGGCAGCCGTGAGAGGGCCCCACATTAGTTGGGTTGGCGGCCGTGAGAGTGCGCCACTTTAGTTGTGTTGGCAGAGGGCGCCACTAGGACAAGGGGGGTGAAGGGGAGTTAGGTGAGAGGGGGAGGAGGCTCTGGAATCGGCGTACCTACCCTACTAAGAATGATGTGTTTCTGGTGATTACTTCATTGTCTCTTTTAGCAGTTACCTGTGTGCCTTTTATATTAACAATATTGTAAGGTTTTGGATCATATAAAGGTGTTAATTTGTTTAATCAGTTTTGTTTACATATAACAGTATCACCAACTCTAAAATTGTGTTGTTTTACATTTCTTTTCCTAGATTGGGTACACATATAAAATAGATTGCTTGTTATATCACTAGATATCACTTTATTAACAATATAACTAATACATGATTAAAAACATTTGTTATGCTATTGTTATCTTATATCCATGGGATAGGCGCGTCGCGTAAAAATTAAGCAATTAAAATGAAAAATGTCTTTCAGCCTACAAGCGGAGACAGCAGAAGCAGCTGAGGCTGCTGCAGATGAAGCTGCTGCAGATGAGGCTGCTGCAGCTGATGGTGGTGTTATCCATGTGCACCATCATCATTACCATTTTCATTAAACAATAGAGAGTAGTGCCATTGCCAGCCCATGTGAGTAGTAGTAGTTTATTTGCCATCAAAACATACATGACATGTCAGCCAATAGTTTGTCTAGAGGGCGGGTACAAATGTGTAAATGAATTTTTATTCGCTTAGATATTGAGTTATGATTTGAAATATATATTATATATTCCCTATGTGCTAGATATCCCAGCTAGCAGACTGACGACAATATGACGTCATTTTTGGTAATACGCTATATTAGTGTGACGTCACTAAGCCATCTTTGTTGGGCTAGGTTAAGGTCCATTATCTAAACTATTCTAAACACACGAGGACGCCATTAGTTATAGCACAAGTTACAGTATTTACTTTTATCAATTTATTTATTTCATTATAATAAGGACTGGTGAGTACCCAAATTAAATTAGAATTATCAAACAATAACATCAGAGTTAAGTAATGTAAGTAATGGTTGTTTTTACATATTTTAGCGGATTATTTTATAAACGTATAACCTCCAAGTACATAATAAACAATTTTTTGAGGACTACGTATTTTTCGCTGTTTTTTAAGCTACAGGATATATATTCATTTATAAACAGTAAGTTTTATTTAGAAGATTATATTATATACGTTTATTAATTAACTTATTATTTTTTTTCTTTAAATAGAAGTATATTATTTTGAAACTTAATATGAAAATTATTATGTATGTATTAACTACGACAGGCTCGGGCTCGAGGAAAGAAAAATCAATTTCTCACCACTGCGTGCACATTGGACCGCGAGTTTTTTTGTACGGGCATTACTCATATTTTTCTTTTACCCCCATTTTCCTAATGACGCTATTTAAAAGTAACCCCCTGTATAGTGTTTCTCAATATCACCAACTAGTATAGTTTGTAATTTAACAGACACGGTACACAATACACAATCCGTTATGCATATTCTTCCTGTCGCGTCGGCCTACCTACGATGACGTCACATTGTAAGCACTGAGGCCTTATATTTTAGGTGGTATTGGTCTTACCCACCAACCTAGAAACACTCAAGAGAGCATCTGAGTACTGGCTGCGTCATGACGACCATCAAAAAGTTCAGGCACTCCTTGGAGCCCAATGTACAACCAAACAAGATATCCGCCAGCACATATTCCAACTCTGGAAGGATAGGTGGGACCATTCTTTGAAAGGGAAAAGACCGTGCAGGTACCTGCCGAACATTAGCGAAACGAAACGCTTGGGACATTTCGTTCCGTCAAAGGGATTGATCCAATTCTTGACGGGGCATGATCCCTTCGTGGAATACAGGCACAGAATGGGTTTCCAGGATTCGGATGAGTGCGAATGTGGAAACATAGGAACACCGGAACACGTGCTCTTCGACTGTTGCGGGGAATTGCGGACGACGAAAGGACTCTCCTGCAAAATCTAAACACCAGAGAAGCCCTTCAAAATCAGGACGTCTTCAAGATCTCGGACAGGTTGGCAAACAAGATTATGCAACGAAACCATTTGTGAGAGTGGGATATTTATACCATATAGCGGCTGTCGTGAATGATTTACCCATTGCAATTTGAATTTTCATGTTATTCGACAACTTGAAAACGTATTCTTACATGTGTTTTGCCGCCAGAGTCATGCCTATATACATATTTAATTTACAAAAATTAACACCATTTTATAATTGTATGATCATGCTTATATGCAACTATAATGTGGGCAATTTTAAATTTCCATAATGTTAAAAATTGATTAGTTTATGTCGATAATTATCAAAATAATTGCTACAAACTCCTCAAACTGTGTTCGTGAAATTATAATATTGCCTTCTTGCACCTCTTCTTTATATAAAACTTGGGTAACACATGTACTTAATTTCATGCACCATTCACTCGTTAATGTTAAATACTATGGCAACCCTGTGGTGGAAAAAACAAATTGAGTCGCTTTCAGTGCTACCAGGTCTACCGTTTTTGCGGTAGATCTACCGTTTTTGTCATATTTCTACCGTTCTACCGTTTTGCTTAAATCTACCGCAACTATTACATTGATGAAAATTACATATAAAATTAAATTTTAAAAAGGAAAAAATAATAGTAGGGTAAGACACACAGTTGTTGGCCAGTGTCTAGTGATTGGCCACATCTAATATAACTGAAGTTATTAAGAGTTGTAGAATCTTTAAAATCAATATTGTGGTACCAGCATAACCGCCATATATTTGTACAATTCCGTGTGAAATATACAAGTAATGTGTAGTGGTATTATTGTTTAAGCGCGCCATTCTTGCCAAGTTGTTTGACGACAAGTGCAGTGTGCTCAGTTTTGTGGAAATCCGTTAAGTGACACGTGCCTAAAGGTAAGTAATTTGAGATCGTTGAACTTACCTCGACTTATGAAACTTAGTTTAGGTTATGTTTAATGTTAATAGAATCGTGTTATGAACTTTTCTTTAGATATTCTAACCTCAAAACATAAAAATGCCGAGGGCCAATCACTGAACACATTTTTGTGCTGAAAAACAATTATTGGCCAGGTGGCCAGTGACTAACTTTATCTAAAAAAAATTATACATTGCAAACATGTATTTTTGAAATAATATTCTTAATGTCAATATACCTTTATGTTCAAAATTCCAATAGACTCTTTCTGTTTAGTCGTTGGCCGCCTGCCAATCACTGTCATATTTTGGAGGCCAATAACTAAATTCTCTTATTTTGTTTGCTTCAGACAATTTACAAGAATGCCAAAAATTAAAGAAGGGGCTAAATATCAGAAAACCTACTCTCAAGATGATATTAGAAAGGCGCTTGAAGCCATAAAGTCTGGTATTCCAGTTAGAGAAGTTTCGCGACGTTTTAATATCCCGAGAGCAACTTTGCAGTTTCGCAAATCAGACAAATTTAAGAAAACAGGATTCGGCCCACCACCGGCGACAAGCGAAGAAGAGGAGTTATTAATCAAATGGATTGAAGAAAATCATAGAAAAGGATTTCCTCGGCGTAAAGAAGATCTACAGTACGCCGTAAAAGAATTTCTTGATTTAAATCCAAGAAAAAATCCTTTTGTAAATAATCTCCCTGGGAACGGTTGGTATAAGGCGTTTTTGAAAAGGCATCTTCATATAGCCCTTCGAACACCAGAAGCGGTTACAGCAGCTAGTGCAAACGTTTCCGAGCAAAATATTCGAAAATGGTTTACAGATATTTTTTCTTACCTTGAAACAAAAGGCTACAGTGAAATACTTTTGGATCCCAATAGAATATTTAACGGGGACGAAACAAATTTCAATCTCTGCCCTAAAAACAAAAAAGTACTTGCACCTAGAGGATGTAGAAATACATATGAAGTAGAGACCGCACCTTCAAAAGCTACCTTAACCGTAATGTTTACGTTCTCCGCTGTCGGTATGGTGACACCACCCATGATTATTTTTCCAAACAAGAGGTTAAAACCAGAATTAACAAATTCTGTTCCTGATGGGTGGGGAATAGGACGGAGCGATACAGGCTGGATGAAGACAGAAATTTTTTACGAATACATTTCCAATGTATTATACCCAGCCTTAAAAAAACAAAACATTCCTTTTCCAATAATCTTATTTTTGGATGGACACGCTACGCATCTATCATATAAATTGAGTGAATTGTGCACAAACTTGCAAATAATATTAATATGCTTATATCCAAACGCAACAAGGATTTTACAGCCCGCAGACGCTGCTGCGTTCAAGCCAATAAAATACGGATGGAAGGCAATTTTGCACCCATTCTGCAAAACGTTATTGATAAGTATGCAAAATCTGGGACATTAAAGAATTGTTTTAGAGCATGCGGCTTGTATCCCTTTAATGTGAAAGCTATCGACTGAACAAAATGCTTAGGAAAAAATTCATCGACTAATAATGAAGAAAAAATAAATCAAACTAAGGAATCAGAATCAGAACAAACTCACGTCATAACAACGAAGAAATTTTTAGAAATCGTAGGAAAAGAAACAATTGACCAGATAGAAGAGATGGCCAACAAAAACAACGACGACAGTGACGAGATAACCACAAGAAATGAATTCAAATTGTTAGCAAAATTATGGAAATGTAAAAAGAACCTGACAATATTACTAAACACACATATGACACTAACCGCAATTTGCAAAGTCCTTCTCCAAAACTTGACGAATTCAAAGAAAATACGATTCACTATGAACAGAAAGAGGACAGCCCACAGCTTGAACACGCCGAAAATGAGTTTACACAATATTTCGACATTGAAAACGTTCCCGTCATATTATGTGACAATATAAATGAGAATCCACTAACAGACAACGTTGTAATTGAAGGGTGCAATGAAGTACAAAATATCTGTAATACGCAAGAGAATTATATGGAAGATAATGCTGAAAACTTAAACAGAAGTGACTGCAGCTTAAAAGATGTTTTGCATTACCCAGAAACTCCTCAACGCAAAGGCAAAAAATGAGGTGTGGCCACCACACGACTTTCTTATACGTATGAAAGTGTTACTTCCGGTCCGAATTTTGAAATTTCATTTATACAAAAAATATTCCAAATCCAACTCTAAATACTTTTGTACTCTTCATAAATATATATAGAATGCATAATTTACGACATATTTGCAAAAAATCGCTATTCGATAAGAGTAAAAGTGGTACTTCCGGTCTGAATTTTGAAAATTTTTTTATACAAAAGAAATTTACAAGTATGTTCTAAATACTTTTATACTCGTAATGTACCTGCCTAGAAAGCATGACTTGCGAGATATTCGCAAAAAATTGATTTTCGATAAGAGTAAAAGACCTACTTCCGGTAGGAATTTCGAAAAACTTTATTAAAACAATTTTTCTCGAATTTAATTTTGAGTACATTTGAATTCTTTATAAATTTGTTTAAACTTAGTAATTGACGAAATATTTGCAAAATTCGATTTTTTCACTGAAGTAAACTACTACTTCTGGTCTGCCGATTCTGCTCAAAATCTAATCAGTTCTCAAGAGGGAGATTATATTCGTAAATACAAAATTTGGAATTGATATCTACAGCGGTTTGACCGCTATCGTGGTCACACACACACAGACACAGACACACACACACACACACACACACACAGACACACAGACTCACAGACATTTTTTAAAAACCACTTTTTTGGTATCAGGGGACCTCAAAACGTGGACATCTGCAAAAATCTCGAGGTCGAAAATTTTCATCATCACAATACTTCCTTATACTACGTATAAGAAAGTAAAAAGATGTTGAGAGAATGCATTACGTGCTAACGTCGAGAGTCTGGAAACAGAAAAAAAAGAAATAGAAGATGCAAAAAAGCAAAAGGAACTGGAAAAGAATGAAAGAAAACGTAAGAGAATAGAAAATAAAAACCAAAGAATAACAGACGAACAAAAACCAAAAAAAAAGTAACAGTCAGAAAGAATCCAAAACGGCCCAAACCAAAAAAGAGTTAAAAAAGAAAAGAAAATCTCCGGAGAAGTCATATCTTACAGAAGACACTAGAGTAGTCGAAGAAAGTCCTGACAAAAAGGATCAAACAGATGTTGACAAAATTGAAACGGTGACTAAAAAATTATTCAGTGAGGACACTAAAATGGAGGAGAAGTTCAAAAAGAAACATGTTAACATTATTTCAAACATAAGGATCGATCCTATTGACATGGCAAAAAATATTCTGGAAGAAATGAGTTTAAATTTAGACAACAACGAAAAAATTGAAAAGGGTTTATGTTACAGCTGTGCGGAATATATTAATAAATTTAATTACGGTTTAAAATTCAAGAATTGTATAAGGCAATTTCATGTGACATGTATTTAAAAAAAATGTATTCATAAATCAAATTCTAAAATTTTTGAATGTTTGACTTGTTTGAATAAAAAATTTTGAAATAATTTTAACAATTCTTATTACCTCTAGGTATGTTATCCCATTAGTAGGTACCTACTGTTGTGTTGTGTTAAAAATTTACATACATGGGTATTTAGGTATTTGTTTATTAGAATAGACATTTTTTTACATTTAAATAAAACAGGGCCAATAACTGTATTGGAAAAGGCCAATAATGTAATTGTATGGGCCAATCTCTGTAACAACTGCATATTTTTTTAATAAAATTTATTTAAAGTTACAGGCTTTTATTTTTTAGTATATCGAAATTACCTCAAAGAGCTGACACTTACAGCATTTTGTAAGTACTGTTAAAAAAAAATTCAAACTAGAGATTTATTTTATATTACAATTTATTTATGACGCAAATATTAAAGGGCCAATCACTATGTGCTTTACCCTAGTCCTATTTCCTAAATGAAAACATTTGCTATTAATTCAATTAAATTAAATTTATGCTTACATCAAAGCAAGTAAATTATACAAGCATCACTGAAATTAAAAATAAAAAAACAAACTTTAATATATGTATATTTAAAAGATGAACAACTATGCAAACCCTGCGGAAATATATCAGACCACGTGCGTACGACCAACGATCACTGCGTCACCCTTCTCTTCTAATGGCGCATAATTCATAAGGATAATAGCTGTTTTCTTTTGCTCCGTAAGATTAATCCTAAAAACTTAGAAGGATTACAAATAAGGATTAAAAGTAGCAATGTAAAAGAACAAAAAAGTTAGCGACGGATAAAGTGTATGCAGAGCCATCTATAACTCGTTCAAATCCTGTCCATAAACTATGAACATAACCTCCGTGACATAACCAAACATAAGTTATGCTAACTTGACGTGATCGCTGATTAATAATTCTCAATCCTTCAGCAACGAGAAAGCCTGCATCTATAGAATAGGAACATTGATACGTCATTTAGATATTTTCATTATCTTTAAGGAGTTTAGGTATATAGGTTACCTAAACTCCTTAAAGATAATGAAAATATCTAGTTTAGGTAACCTATATACCTAAACTCCTTCGCACGTTGAGTAAAAAAAGTTTAAGTGTTGTACATTACAAATCCACAAACAAATAAAATCTACACTTTAAAAGTAAATGAAGACGATTATGAACGTGCAATAGAAGGTAAATACATGCTTATTTATCTATTTTTGTGTTAAAACTATTCCTTCTGTTAGATGTTACTTTTGCTCAAAGTTTATTGAATCATGCTGAAATTTGTAAGTATAACTTTATCGGAAATATGTCGTTTTATGCTAACTACATATATATGTATATATAATTATTAGTTGAAAACGCCACTAAAAAGTTACCGACTTGGAAAACTAACTCAGGTAAAGAAAATTATTTAATGTTGCATTGTATATTAAAGAATAATATATGCCATTAAATTTTAGAACAGAAAGCAGCAGAAATACATAGTTTGTTGATAAATGACGCAGGTAAAAATATATTAATTTCAGAGAATGGCAATGGGTATTTATATTCAATTTTTAGGAAAAGCAAGTGAAGATGTCCCAAATTTACTAGGGCAAAGGGTAACTGAAGAAACACAGGATCTGCTGATAAATAACTCAGGTAAAATATTGTGATTTTCTATAACATGCTATAAAAAATTCTACACCTATTTTTAGATGAAAACCACACAGGATCGCATTTACCAATAGAAGACGCAGGTGAGGGAACAAGTGGAGATTCCTTGTGGTCAAATGAAGAAACTCTCTTGTTAATATCTTTATATGGAGATCATATACATGATTTTAACAAAGCAAAGAAAAGAAGGAGTGTGTGGACGATGATAGCTGAAAGAATGGCTTCGCATGGATATAATGTAATTTTTTCATAGCTTTCGCCAATTAAATGATTCTAAATAATAGTATTTTATAGAGACCTGCCAGTAAAATTGAAAGGAAGTGGCATAATTTAATGATGGTTTATCGAAAAATAAAGGACAATAATTCACAAAAACAAACAGGTAAAGGTGCTATATTATATAAATATTTTGAGAAAATTGACGAAATTGTTGGCAATCGACCTGTCAATAGAACAACAGAACCATTATCTGTTGGTGCAACTCCAACACCTATATCAGCACTAAGTGTTGAAAACACTGAAAATTATGAGATAGATTGTGTACAAACTTCAGAACCATCAGAATCTGAAATAGAACAAGTTCCAAGAAAGCGGAAATCCTTAAATCAATTAAACAAGGAGTATATAGACATAAAAAGGAAATACTTTACTGAGAAAGAAGATTCCAAAAAAAGGCACATGGAATTACTAAAACTAGAAGAAAAAATTTCATTAGAAAAAAGAAAAATAGATATTCTAGAAAAACTTTTAAAAAGTATGGACAAATAATTTTTGTATTTATACAGAATATATTCATTAAAATTTATTTTTATTGCGGTGTTAGGAATATGTTTTTGTGAAAAAATATTTTTTGCAGAATACCTATGCTCTTTGTTGATAAGAATTTATTTTAATTTTATTTATTATATTTAAAATTGTTGAAATTTAATAAAAAGAATAGAGTTAAAAATATATATACGTTTTATTTTAAAATAAATGTAATATACAAATTATTTTCTCAAAAAAAGTTTAAAAGTTAGTTATCAGAATCATAAAAATTTTCATCAAAAGTGTCATCTGAGGTCAAGCAAATATTATGCAATATGCAACACACAAATGTAGCATTTATTATAAAATTAATTTTGTAGTTACAAAATTTTTGTAATCTTCTAAATCTTTGTTTTAAAAGACCAAACGCATGTTCTACAACCATTCTTGTAGACGAATGGTTATAATTAAAAGATCTTTGCTCGTCAGTCAAATGACCATTATCTTTATGTGGTGGCAACAACCATGGCAAAGCAGGGTATGCTGAATCTCCCAGTAAATGATACGTATTATAAAATAAAGTTGCAGGTTGTTCGCTAGATATCTGATATAAATTTGATTTCCGCAGTACTCTAGCATCATGCATGGAACCTGCTTCTCCTATGTAAACGTCTATAAATTGCAAATTATAGGTGGCAACTGCTTGGATTATTATGCTGTGGTATGACTTCCGGTTGTAATAATCTTCTTGATGAAGTCTTGGTCGATTTATACGTATATGGCTGCCATCTATAGCTCCAATCACATTTGTTAACTGTCTCTTTTTATGAAATTCTCTTGAATAAAGAGCTGCTTCATTTTGATTTGGCCACTTAATGTAGTTATGGCTATTCAATATCAGAAATTTAAAATAATCTACAATGCTGTTGTAGCAGCAGCTAGTAGTGATGCCAAAACGGTCAGAAACTTCACGAAATGTTTCAGTATTTGATAAATACCAAACAGTCAACAGTACCACTTTCTCAACAGATACTTTGGGCCATCCGCCTTTTGTGATAGATTTTTGAACCCCATAGTTCTCTAAAACAGCATGTTGTAGAAACAAATTACATACATTTGCTTACATAATTACTTACATATCAATACTGACACTGTGGTTCGGTGCATTCTGAAATGTGACTTAAAATCTAAGGGCCCGATTTCAACTTGCTAGTTGCGTTTGACGCAAGTTGCGTGTTTCACGCAATTTTGCGTTATACATTTGCGTTTGTCGTAAGTTCATAGTTACCGCGTCATTTCAAGTCCTTAAATGCCATTCACGCAGTGCGCACGCAACTTTTGTGGTATCATCTGTCAAATTTTTATTCGAAATTTAAAACGCTTTAAACAAAGAGAAAAATAATGGAAAATAAGAGGTAAGTACTCCCATTTTTTATATATTTGTCCGTAAAACGATTAAACAAAATAATTTTAATACAAAATATTTTATTTTCAGGGCGAAAAATTTCACACCCGACGAAATTGCTGTGCTGGTGGAGCAAATCGAGAAACGACGGAGCATTCTTTTTGGCCCCCTAAAAGGAGCCAATTTGAATCAGTTTCACCGAGATCGAGCTTGGCAGCAAGTCCTGGATGCTGTCAATGCCATTGCTCCAACTAGGCGGGCAGTAAAGGATTTAAAAAAAAAATTTCAGGACCTAAAAACTAGGACGAAGCAAAAAGCTAATGCATTGAGGAGAGAGGGTCGGAAGACTGGGGGAGGCGCAAATAAGGCGCACAACCCGTTAACTTTTATTGACGAGAAACTGATCCAATTTATTGGATCAGAGTCGATAGAAGGAATAGCTGGGGGAATTGATACTTTCGCCTTCCAGGAACGAGGTAGGTGTTTGTTTATGAACAATACAATTGACAAAATCTAAATCTACCTTTATAGTCATTGAGGAACCACCCACTATAATTGAAGAACCTATTGTCACAGTCTTCCAGCTTGTCATGTGGAAGTTTTTTGTTGTTCAATTTTTACAGATAGACCATCTACATCTAAAGATATTTTGCAATTGGAGGATCCTGTAAATGTTGGTAAGAAAAACAGATAATTTGTTTTCGTTATTTACAAAATACATCATTTGATTATAATAGTTCCTCAAGCCCCTCCTGCAAATCCTGTGCCTCCTGCCATTCCAGGCGCGTCAACATCTAGTGTGGGTTCCTCGAAACCACTTAAAAGAAAGCGGGCCAAAACACAAGCTCTGGATGAAATACGAGAGAGCAAGGAACTCCAAGTCGAAACAAACAGCCTCCTGAAGGACCTGGTAGAGGAGTTAAAGACTCACAACTCTCTCAAAAAGAGAGAACTTCAATTATTAGAAATAATAATCGATCTAAAAAGAAAAAAATTAGAAAAATTATAATATATATTGTTTGTTTTTGTTGTGTGTTTGAATATGTTTATTAAATTAAAATTAGTAAACTCTTGTTTCATTTGACACACATTTTGTTTTAAGCAGCCACATTGTAAGTTAGGTAACATGTGATTGTCAGTAAAAAAAAAAGGATACACTGACTCAAACTAACGAGTGAAATGTCTGATAATGAGATCCCTACGCACGTCAAGGTAGTCTGCGTTCAAAGCTTCTTGACAAGGGAAATCATCTTGGAGAGGATATTCCTGAAGATCTTCTACATCGAGGTTGTAATCTGTACAGATATTATGCAGCACACAACAAGCTGTTATTATTCTACAAACTTTACCAGGTTCATAGGCAAGTGGGCGGTCCAGTACTCGCCATCGACTCTTGAGAACACCATTTGTTCGCTCAATTGGGTTTCTTGTTGAAATATGAACAGAGTTGTATAACTGTTCAGCTGCAGATGTAATGTTGCCTACAGGTGTCATTAACCATGGTTCTTGAGGATATCCAGAATCACCTACTAGCCATCCCTCAGGAAAAGCCCCACCCTCTTCCAATGTTTGCCGAACACTACTGTTCCTCCATATATATGAGTCATGATTAGACCCAGGATATCTAGCCAAAACATTGTAGATCTTCAAGTCTGGCCCTGCAATCAACTGGACATTAATCGAGTGATACAAGTGTCGATTGAAGTATTGTTCCGGAGCCTGTGTTGGTGCTTGTATCCTAACATGTGTACAATCAATTACACCCAAGACATTTGGCATCCCAGTTCCGTGACTTGTCACTCCAAGTTGGTAAAATGTTTGCTTCACTGCAACATATTCCTCAGCTCTCGGAAAACGTATGAACTGTGGGGCTATCTCAACAAGGGCGTCCGTTACTTCTGTTATTACAGTTGAAGTTCGTCCCTGCGTGATACGGCCGCTACTACCGATTAGCCACTGAAAACCACCAGAAGCATAAAATTGAAGTGCAATGTACAACTTATGCATCGGTGTAAGGTGTTGATAGCGTCCTCTTCGAGTATTTCTTTGCAGGAAAGGTGTCAGCAGCCCCAAAACATAATTAAACACTCGTCGATCGAGTCGTGTCCGTTGGAAAAGAACTCTTCCAGGAATCTCGTTCAAGTTAAATGGGATCCTTAAGAGATCTTGTTCTTCGTCACTATCACTGCTATCATCACTAAAAAGCCCCCCAGCAACCCCAAATAACACTCCACGAGCTGCATTGAAGCCCGCCATTATCATGCATGTGTATGACATATGACATATGCAGATGCGTGCACGCAAACGACTTGCGTCGCTGGCGGCAGTAGACGCAATTGGTTCACGCATCTTGCGCGATTTTCAAATCACTTATCATACTTGAAATTACACGTAAGTCAAAACCATGGAAACACAGCTTTTGCGTGATTTTGTTGATTTGCGTTAACGCAACTAGCAAGTTGAAATCGGGCCCTAAGTCAGTATACGCATTAACTATGTTGTGCACATAACTTTTTATGCGAACATGATGTTGTCTGCCTTTATTGAGATCTTCATCGCTCGATGAGCTGTCGTCACTACTTTCTACACTTTTCATTGTTGGAAGTGTTGTCACTATTATATTCTAAAAATACAATAGCTGGTCCAAATTCCAAATACATTTATGTTACCTATCTTACCAAGATTGTTTCTTTCATCAGGATATTCATATTTGATTAAAATATTACTCGCACATAAACTTCAAAAATTCATTCACAAAGGTTATGTTTATTAGTTATATGTCAAACGCCATATTTCCCCCTCTTAAAAACATGGAATTAAGCGGATTGAATCCAAAATTATTTATGATTCAGAGGGGAAAGGGGAAAACTTATCGCGATTAGGTTTTTTGGGGTGGGGAGACACAGAAGAACGTACAAGGATCAAAAATACTTAGTATGATTAATCTTAAGTGAGCAAAAGAAAACGCCTAATATAAACACCAACCGCAATATCAATAAATTAATAGAGAGATAATATTATCTAAATGAGTTTCAGATTTCAGTGTTCCTTAAATATTGTAGGTGGTAAACCTATATGTATAAAATAAATATTTGATTTTGAAGAAATATATGTGTCGTAGGCTAATTACAAATTCAGGCGTTTTATAAAACGCCTAGTCTTTTTCTAAATGACTGGGCGAATTGTAAAATGAAAAATAAATCGAGCATTTTTACAATTTGACTGGAAAATTTAGTCGTTTTATAAAACGCCTGAATAGTTTTTAGTCTTATTGTAAAATGATCTTTAATTTTCTTTGTTTTAGAATATGACTGCTCATTTTATTCATTATTCAGTCGTTTTGTAAAACTGGGGATTCTCGGCGGTACGACGGTTTTTACTTTAAAGAATAACCTTTGACCTTGAAGATGCTGGAAAACGAAGGAGAAAGTGTTTCTTTTGTTAGTAGAGAAGTCTATTATAAAGACTTAGAAAATTTTTATGCTGGTAGGTAACCACAATGACTTTAACCTCAAAAGTTAAATACCGTGTAGTAATTGCCGGGTGACTACGTTGGACGTCACGTTTGTACGTTACGTATGAGTTTCGCTAATTGTCTATTACTATACAAATTTTGTAAGACGGAATATTATCGCATGTGCCTGTTTAAACCACGGCTGTTACCAACGCAACGTAACGAAACAGTAGTTTTCGATACGAGTGCCGCTGTCGTTTCATTTTCAGGGTTGAGACCTAATTATTGTGAAGCACGAGGCAAAGCCGACTGCTTCAGATGAGGTCGAAACCCTGAAAAATGACAGCGCACGAGTATTGAACAACGTTTTTCGTATTCGTATTTCTTCACTCTCAGTCAAAATAATAAAGAAATGTGCTACTTTTCTCGTTAGCAACACTTTTCTTCACTATGCTTTCATACTTTGACAGAATTTGATGTTAGTTTTTGTTGTTAGATTTTAGTCTGGTTCATCAAGTATACGAAAAACAAGCCTGTTTTACACGTAAAGAAAAGTGGTCTTCCAGTTCGTGTAAATTTAATCCATTCGCTCGCTCATGAATAAACATTTACACTCACTGGAAAACGAGCACTTTTCTTTACTTGTAAAACAATCTACTATTTATTGCAGCTCACGAGAAAAGTATTAAGAAACCGTGGACTTCTGCAAGAATAGAAGAAATCATAGAAATTTTATCAACCGGCAGACAGGCAAAAGAAAAAGGCGATAAAAGGACCAATTATTTTTCACGGATTTATGAGACTATAGAAATAAGTGGAGAAAAAGCCATCATAAAGAAAAGGTCTAGAAAGGAAGATGAAATAACTTTTGTAGTGGCGTATGAGAAATTTTATGAAAAGTTAGTTGAAACTCATATAAGCAATGGCCATGGAGGTCGTGATAAAATGCTAATGGCAATCAAACCTAAATATTCAATTCCTCGGCCAGCAGTGGAAATTTTTGTTAAATGTTGCACAACGTGTGCAGAAAAAAAACAGCAACCGAAAAAAGGAGTTGTGGTGAAACCCATCCTATCTAAGGGATGGAATCATAGGGGGCAAATAGAACTAATGGACCTACAGTCTATACCTGATGGCGAATATAAATGGTTGATGAATTACCAGGATCACCTTACTAAGTTTATTCACTTAAGACCATTAAAATCAAAACGCGCAGAAGAAGTCTCATCAGAACTTTTAAAAATATTTTTGGAATTTGGAGCGCCTAAAATATTTACAAAGTGATAATGGTAGGGAGTTTGTTAATAGTGTAATTAATCAATTGGTCTCAAGATGGCCTTCTTGCAAGATAGTAAATGGTCGACCTCGTCACCCACAAAGCCAGGGCAGTGTTGAAAGATCAAACCAAGATGTTGAAAACATGTTGAGAGCGTGGCTAAAGGATAACAATTCAACAAATTGGTCACTTGGTTGTTATTTTGTCCAGTGGCAAAAAAATTCCTCCTACCATAGGATTATCAAGCGTACACCTTACAAAGCACTGTTTGGAGTAGATTTTCCTGTTGGGCTTTTTTCTTCGAATTTACCTACAGAAACAGTCAAAAAAATAACAACTGAAGAAGATTTAGAAAAAGTATTAACTGACGTAACTGAAGGAGAAGTAGGAGATTTTGAAAATGTATTCACTAATTCATCGCAAATTTGTCAGGAAACTAATGAATGCGATGAAGAGACGTTTGAACTAAACGATACTGCAACTGCAACAAAAAACTCTATTGATATTGAAGAAATTCAGATATTTAACGTTGCGGATATTCCTATCGTTGATCAGACTATAATTGAAATGAACAGCCCTATCGTTGACCAGACTGGAATTGAAATTAATGACAATGCAAGCAATACAACAGGTCACTGTGAAATATGTTTAAAACATTTGGCAACTGATGAATCAATGGAATGTGATTTATGCCAAAAAGAGGAGGCCATACAGACACAAAGAATGGGATGTATTGTTGGTCAGAAACGTGCTGCAGACAAAATGCTTGAAACTACCAAACAAAAGATGAAACCCCTTGTTTTGGGTCAGAATATTGCGATAGAAGTTCCTAAATTCGACAGGGGACCGCTGGACCCAAAAAATATATTAGGAACTATCGTAGACATAAAAGATGGAGTGTACCGAATTGGTACCATATATGGAATGTTGAACCGATGGTTTTCAAGAGACGAAATTATTGGTGTTGAAACTTCTGAGCCAATTAATGTTTCGGAGGAAAAAATCATTACTTTGAGGGAAGCTTTGACAAAGTTTTCAAAATTTGGAGGACAAGGATTCAAAAAATGTTCTTGTAAACCAAGCAAATCGCAGTGCCATACAAATAAGTGTTTTTGTTTCTGGGCTCATATGAAATGTAATAGTAAATGTCACACGAGCGGACCATGTTCAAATAAGTAAAAATTAGGTACTTAACTACTTATTAAATTGTTTTCAATGTCGTTTTTTGGTATTTTTTGTTTTGGAGATACGTATCTTTATTTAACTGTTACTGATCATTGTTTATATTTTTATATGAAAAATATAAACGCATAACACCAATTTTTTTTATGTATTTCATAGTTATTTACATTGCAAGCTCGTTACTATGAGTGCCAACGAGCACGTTATAGCCGGGCGCGCCGGTAGAGTTCTAGTAACGGGCGAGCATTGTACAATGGTTTATGGTATTTTGGATCTTAAAAACGACGTTCATTTGCTTGAATGCGAGAAATGCAATCCATTCTGACGTCCTGTCATTCGAACTAACCGTTGACTAACAGAATGACATGAATGTTGTTTTTACGACAATATGTTCATAAACTACAAAAATTACCTGGTTACAGCCCCCTGTAAAAAAAACGGGCTGGTTTGAGCCCGTTATAAATTTAACACGGGCTAGCCCGTAAAAAGTTGTTTTATCTATGGAAACGATGCCCTGTTAAAGGTGTTTAACAAGTCAAAATACCATAAAAATGATAATGTTGGAACATTAATAAATATAAATAGGTATTTTATAAAATGTCCAATAACTCCCCAGTTTTACAAAACGACTGAATATGAGCAGTCATATTTTAAAACAAAGAAAATGAAAGATCATTTTACAATAAGACTAAAAACTATTCAGGCGCTTCATAAAACGACTAAATTTTTCAGTCGAATTGTAAAAATGCTCGATTTATTTTTCATTTTACAATTCGCCCAGTCATTTAGAAAAAGACAGGCGTTTTATAAAACGCCTGAATTTGTAATTAGCCTACGACATATGCATTGAATCATCTCAGATGTTTTAAGATATGTTTACCTTATTTTAAAATTTATTGAAGTATAGGTCGTAAATATGAAAGACTTAATTTATTTTCTATTTCTGCCGCTTAAAAAAAGATTTATATGTGAAAAGAAAATCTAAACTGTAGTACATACTAAAGTGTTTTCTTAAATTTCAATGATTCAGTCTAACCGTAACAGCTGAAACGGAAATTTCAATTTGTCTTGAGTTACTATAAGTTATTCATTATATTTGAAGTTAGTGTTTAGTTTATTATTTATATTTTAATTCCAAAAGAAATTAAGATGAGATACGTTTATTTTGTAAATATATGTATTAGTCCAGTCGAATTAGAGCAAAAAAAATAACGTGTGGCCACCACACGACTTTCTTATACGTATGAAAGTGTTACTTCCGGTCCGAATTTTGAAATTTTATTTATACAAAAAATATTCCAAATAAAAAGTGAAATGAAAAAATAAAAAAATCCCCGGGACAAAAAATTCAGACTTTTTGGGTAAATGATAGTTTTTTTATTCCTTTTTTTATGTTGCTATTTTTCAGTTAGTATTATTATATTTTATATATTTATATTTTTAATTATTAGATATAACCTTCGTTAACGTGAATAAATGAATACTTTTTTTATTCGCTTCACACTATCGAGTACCTATTTATTGTATTCTGTTTAATAAGCCTGTATGGTGGTGTTGTACCTACAGAGTCTATTGAAATTATGAAAATCACAATAATTGATGTTTATTTTAGTTTATAACAGAACATTTAACTTCAATTTGTATGCTTTGTAAAAATAAATGTGATTTTGATGAAAATTTTATCAATATTTTGTTGCACACATTGCAACTGATTTATTTTAATAATGTACAAATGTTATGTATCAATAAATAAAATGAAATAAAAAGTGTTTTATTTGTATTTATTGCTTTCAGTTTACTAACAATAAGCAGTACAATATAGTTGTGCAACATTTCAAATTGACTGAAGTGTATCAATTTAAAAAAAAATCAGTGTAGTTTGCATATAGAACTATATTTTAAAAATTATATGTGAAAAGAGAATGCAAAAAAGTACTTTTAAAAAACTGAAATATACAATGGTAGATTGAACAAAATGTGAGTACCGATGAAAAGGGTGTAAAAACTATACAAATATTTTTATACAAAAAAATTTGTCATGCCTTAAAATTGACTCTGATATTATTTAGACAAAAAATTTGTCATCCCTTAAAATTGACTCAATTTGCAACAGTACAGATATAACAGTAACAATGTCACCAATTTATTCAACTACCGACAATGGCAATGGCTTTGTTAATATCTCAAATAGGGGAAGGGTGGGTAAGATGACGAATCGGCTAAGATGACGAATTGTTTCATTTCGGAAAAGGTAAATAGATAGCGCCACGTCTTAGAAGTATCTCGTGTGTCAACATTGTTTCTTACTTTGCAGTGCGAGGATAGTAAAGTTTGTCATAGTTTTGTGGCGCGATGACGCCATTAATGTTTTGACCCTGTGCGCTTGTAAAATTAGTTCGTTATAAAACAAGCTGTAGATTGTTTGTTATTAGTGCTTTCTTTCCGCAGTAAGTATTTTATGTAAGATATTATTATTGTATGACCATAGCTTATAGACGCTTCTCAAAATACGTATACATTTTTGTCTGTTGTAAAATTTATTTAAAAGTAGTCGTGTAGGGTAAGTTGACGAACCCGACAAGCGGACAAGATGGCGAGCTCGTCATCTTACCCGACAAGTATATAATTTTATTACGTATATATTATTTTATATTTTAGCGTAAAGTGTCATGTTTAATTTGCAGTGAATAATTATGGTTAAAATTTACCAACGAAAGACGAACCGGCAAAGTTGGTCAAAGGAAAAAATGACCGCGGCTGTGGAGAAGGTGAAGAGTGGGGCGTCGGTGAATAGTACAGCCAAACACTACAATCTTCCGGAAGCTACCTTGCGGCGCTATGTCAAGAAATATACTGAGGAGACTATGCCAATTAATAGCGGAAGATTTAAAGACGTACCATTGTACTGGTACGCTGCGATCAGGTAGACGAAAATTACCAAAAGATGTGATTTCTGCTAAGCTGAAAAAAGGGAAAACTGTTGCCAGATATGCTGATGGAATAATGGTATGCAAATGGAAAGACAAAAGGGAGGTTCTCTATATTTCTAATGCACATCAAAATATCATGGTTGAGACAGAAAATAAAAGAAAGGTGAAAGTTAGTAAACCATTACCAATAATAGAGTATAATAAATTTATGTCGGGGATTGACCAACACGATCAAATGCTGTCGTATTATCTTTGTGAGAGGAAAACCATTCGTTGGCACAAAAAAATGTTTTTCCAGATTAATGAAATGATGCTGACCAATGCTTTTTATTTATACAAGGTGTCTCTAAAAGGTCTTTAAACAACTCTACCACGTATTTTTCGGACCAAAATAAACCGATTTAGCAAAACTTGGCTTAGTCAAAGTTGCTTAGTTTGTGCGCAATACGGTCCTGAAGTTGCAGTTGGAAAATTGTTTTTTTGTTATAAATTTGAAACGGCTGGAGCGATTGCGCTAAATTTTGTCACGTTTACATAGTTTTATGAGTCAAGAAATTCTGTATCAAAATTGTGATAGTAATCAATCCATAGGCGGAGAACCTGCGTTTATAAATATTAAAACATTTCCATTTTCTACGCCAATGGATAAAAAAGAGTTTGTCTATAAAATTTAGATTAAGTGTCTTAAGTACAAGAAAAAAGGTACTCTTGGTAAGACTCGAAAAATTGCATCGTTTTCTCAAAAATCGCATTTTAAGATTTGAGAACATTAACTAGAGGACGGCAGCCCATACTGTGTGCTCCATGTACATGTATCTTTAAGCCGTGTACACGTGTCTTAGGCCGTTTAGACGTCTCTTTAAACTATGTACACGTCTTTTGACGTCGTTTTTGAATTGATAATTTTTTTTTTGTAAAATGTTTTCTTTTTTAAAAAATACAGAACGGCCAATACCAGATAGGTTAAAACAAAAAGGCACTGGTTTACAAAAAAGATATTCTATTTATCTCGACAATTGATGCAAAAAATGCTATTTTGTTGATGTTTTTTTTTGTTTTAAGAATTCCACTTGTGCCCTGCGTTTTGTAAAATACATATGTTTGTATTATATGGTTTACAAAAAAGATATTCTATTTATCTCGACAATTGATGCAAAAAATGCTATTTTTTTGATGTTTTTTTTTGTTTTAAGAATTCCACTTGTGCCCTGCGTTTTGTAAAATACATATGTTTGTATTTAGTTGTTATTGTTGGTTTCCATAGTTATGACTATTTGAATATTTGACAACGACTTTTCTGGATTTTCAAAAGTGTTTTCCTTCATTACTTTTATTTTCGTTTTGTCATGGCTGTTCAATACACCAACGAAGAATATACGGATATGTTATTAGTATATGAATATTGTCAAGGCAATTGTGCCGAGAGTGTTAGAGTATATTCGGAACGGTTTCCAAATCGTCGTGTTCCAAGTCATCCAACGTTTGCCGCAGTAGAGAGACGCCTTCGAGAAACCTGTCGCTTAGCTCCTGTAACAGCAAACTATGGCAGGCAGCGCTTTGTGAGGCAACCTGAAGTAGAAGAAGAAATTTTAGACCGTGTTCAAGAAGATCCGGAACTGAGCGTTAGACGAATAGCTAGAGAAATTGCAGTATCTAAAGATATGGTCAATAGAGTAATTAGAGAACAATTATTACATCCATACCATAAGATTCGAGTTCAAGACCTCTTACTTCAAGATCCTGAAAGGCGCCTAAATTTTTGCCGGTTTATTGAACATAAAAGAGCAAGAAATTTAAACTTTTGCAAAAAAATCTTATTTACCGACGAAGCTTGTTTTACAAGAAGAGGGATAACGAACTTTCATAATGAACATGTTTATGCAGAGGAAAATCCACATGCCATTAAAATTAACCATTTTCAACATGAATTTAAAATGAATGTATGGGCTGGAATAATCGGAAATTTTATTATTGGACCTGTCAGACTACCGCAAAGATTAACTGGAGAAGCCTATTTGATTTTTTTACAACATACTCTTCCGGACTTGTTAGATGATATACCGCTAGATATTCGACGGAATATGTGGTTTATGCACGATGGTGCACCACCACATTTTTCGATGAACGTACGACACTACTTAAACCATCACTTTCCAAATAGATGGATCGGTAGAGGTAATGACGCTCCTGTACAATGGGCACCTCGAAGTCCAGATCTGAATCCTCTGGATTATTTTTTTTGGGGACACCAGAAATCCATTGTTTACAATACACCTGTAAATAATGAAGAAGAATTGTGGCAACGTATTCAAAAAGCAACCAATAATCTCAGAGGTGATGTAGAAGTTTTCCAAAGAGTTCAATTTAATTTCCTCCGGCGAATAGACCTTTGTATTCACGAAAATGGTAGACATTTTGAACACCTTTTATAACATCTTTTCTTTTTTTTTTTAAATCATTGTTTCATTTTCATTATTTCATTGTTTAATTGTTAATAATTCTCTGTTGTCCACCAACCAGAACACAATTGGAATTTATATGAAAAAACATTATTAAAAAAATAGCATCTTTGTATTAATTGACGAAATAATAATAATAATAATAATAATAATAAGAGAATTTATTGGCATTTGAACAAGATAAGATAATATACATTGAAAAATATGTAACATATAAACTAATGTAACTAGCATATAAAATAAATGTATATATATATGGATAATTGCCTCTTGTCCCTATATAGCCAAATAGACTAAGTCGCCGTATTGTGATCATATCTTAAAGATATGATCACTTAGCGTTCTACCCTTAGCCTAGTAAATAAAGTGGTAATGAAATAAGGAATATTAATCACAAACATAACCAGAGAAATGATTATAATGCTTATTGAAGACTACCCCACGAAAAAGAAATAACGTTTGGTAAAAGAAAAAGAAAAAGAGAGAAAAAAAACGAAGAAGAAGATGATTTAGAGAAAAAAAAAAGAAAAAAAAACACATATATACATATTGCTGTGGTATTTTCTTCTTAAAATAAATAAATAGATAAATAAAGAAACCAAACAAATAAAAAAAATTAACAAAAATAAAACACCAGCACATTTATTTTAAATAAATATAAATTTACATGTTAGATATAAATTATAATTTAATATGTCAACAAATAAATACAGAATAATCCACTAATTAATATAAAATATATATTAAAAATTATCACGTAATGGTGAGTACTCAAATTAATAACTATGCAGTAACATACACACCAATGCAATGTGGGTTGCATAACCATAAAAATGAAAACATTGGCAATTAAAACAAAAATGGCATTCAACAATATATATATAATAACGTAAAAATAAATAAAAAACCAACCTCAATCAGAGCACATAAAGGATACAACCTGAATAACAATCTAATTTCCTTACAGGCAAGAAAATCCTGACATAAATTTTAAATATAACAAGGAAGAGCCTGATCACAAAATCGCAGTGCACATAGCAATGCAAATACTCACAAGAAGGCAGCAAATCCACACGAAGAAGAAGTTGAATGCTAAAAACAGAGAAAGGATTATGTTAAGGGACGGCTCTATCATAAGGGTAAATCACGTCGAAGCAATAAAACTACACGAAGAAGGAAATACTAGGTTCCATAGGGGTGAAACGCAGTGAATAGAAGCCTGCGTTCAACATACTGCACTAATAACAAACACTGCAGCAAGAACAAAGGTCTATAGACATAAATAAATATATTCCACTCATTTCTGTTTCACTATTAAAAATAAAACATTGTGTTGGGTATGAAATTTTCACTAATATTCACAGAATAAAAGATATTGTTGAATGTACATTGAAATATGCGCTTAGTACATAGTTCCTTATATATATACATATACTTCAGGAGGTTCCAAGCTAAAAAAAATAAATAAAACATTAGTCAGTACATAATGTAGATCAGAAAAAACTTACACCAACAAAAATTTGATTAAAGATTAACGGACCTAGAAAACTCTCCGAACACGAAGAGATGGTTCAATGACCTCGAGGAAGAAGGGCCGAAATACGAAAAGGATAAGAAGCATCCAAACCAAACTAAGGCAATAAGGACGATATGTAACGTGTACCCCATACTACCTATTCCTAAAAACAAGAAAGGGAATGTTAGAATTAAATTAATTAACGAAAAGAGAATATATATCAAAAACAACAAAGAAAGCAATGAATATATATATAAATACAACGCAAATTGGAGGTAACGTGGATACAATAAAAGAATACCTACCAATAGATAAAAATCAATCAAATGTCCAGGGAATAGGCAAATATAAAATATGTAAATAACAACAATGGTAACATGGCGGAAGAAAGGTCACATGACCACGTGACATCGATAGTTATCATAACAAACACGGAGGGCGCAGCAGATGAAAATTTAACGAGCATAATTTGAAACAAAATAAGGCGTTTGTCAAATGTTAAACGGTATAAAAGGGCATGCACCGGCAAAAATAAGGAGTCCATCCGAAGATCTTCAAGGCTCAAGAAGAAAAGAAAAATTGAACAGTGCTCCAAGTGAAATAAATAAAATAAAAATCTAAAAGGCATAAACGCCTTTAAGATACAGACGTCGCAAGAAGAGAACGTGTGATACGCTTTCATAGACGGACAAGTGCGCGCTATATACAATAAGGCGCGAAACATTACTATTCGACTATACAAAGCCCGCTATAATAAGAAAATTTCAGTAGAATGGAGGGCCTGGATTACCAAGGAGAATTTGAAATGTTATACAATCAAGAAAAGTAAGTACAAGCACTATTAAATAAAACTCCATCTTGCAATCCTACAAATAAATAAATAAAGGAATCTTCATGTGTGTGACATAAATTATCGGATAACAAATTTTAGAATATTATTTGAATACTTAATAAATTCTTCTTTGAGTAAGCCTTGGGTTGACGTGCGAATCTCAACTTAAGGCGATTCAACGGAGCATAAATAATTTTTACCCGGATAGCAACCAAGTTTAAAATATTATTTAAATATTTAATGGATTCTTCTTTGAGTAAGCCTTGGGTTGACGTGCGAATCTCAACTTAAGGCGATTCAACGGAGCATAAATAATTTTTACCCGGATAGCAACCAAGTTTAAAATATTATTTAAATATTTAATGGATTCTTCTTTGAGTAAGCCTTGGGTCGACGTGCGAATCTCAACTTAAGGCGATTCAACGGAGTATAAATAATTTTTACCCGGATAGCAACCAAATTTAAAATATTATTTAAATATTTAATGGATTCTTCTTTGGGTAAGCCTTGGGTTGACGTGCGAATCTCAAGTCAGGGCGACTCAACGAGGCGTTAACGCTTTATTTGAATAACAATAATTTTGAAATATTATAGGAAACATCTGATAGTTCCTCCTTGTTTAAATCTCGATTTTGACGTGAGAATCTCAGGTCGAGATGATCCAATGGGGATACATCGGTAAAAAAATAAAGAAAGTGAATTTCTTTTGATTTATGAGCATACATGAAGAATTAGCGTAGTGAATTTTTACAATTTCTTAAGGGACAAAGGATTTGCAAGGTGCTTGTACTATTGATAAAAAAAAAAGGCAACACATAACAATGGAATAAAGTATTGTACTAAATGATAATAAAATTTACTCTCAATGTTTTGTAAATATTTATATTGTAAATAAAATAAGTTGTGCTAACATTCAATATTTACTTATTTATACCCATCCCTTAGGAGAACATAAGGAAAGTAAACATCGCTATCACAGTTAGAACTCACAATAAGTACAAGGCTGCGACACATTAGCCGTTATAGAAAACAAAGAAATTCATACTTAGACCCTGAGATTATTAAAGTATATCAATTTATTAATTTAAATATTGGTTATTAACCAAAGTAGAGGAGGTCACAGCAATATGTATATACATACATACAACCACATACACACACATATTCAGAAGAAGTTTCATAATAATTTAATCCTGTTTAGCTAGTGCTTTTGTTAGTTGTTTCCGGAGTAAATATCCTGAAACATTTAGATCTATTGTTGGGAGAATATTATTTAGTACTTTGGCTGCACTATATGAAAAACTGCGTTTAAATATTTCCTGCTTGTGTTTAGGGATTGTCAAGTGATACTTGTGTCTCACATTCACGTTATGTTGTTGATGCCTGAATTTCATTTTATTATATAAATATGGTGGCATTCTAGATTTTAAAATATTTAAGAAGAATATGCTCTTGTGAAGTAGCCGTGTATTTGACATATTCAAGGTACCGCTCTCTTTAAGCCTACGAGTGACCCCTCTCCTGCCCCGAATGCCATGTATCAGCCGGATACAACTATTCTGCACTCTCTGAATCCTCATGGAGGTCTCCCTGGTTATGCAGGAATCGTAAACGACATCACAATAATTAAAATGTGACAGCACAAGGCTCCTGCACAAAAGCGACCTCGCTGACTCGTCAAAAAGTTGTCTGTTAATATATATCATTTTCAAGGACATTATCGCTTTTCTTATAAGATACGATGTGTTTTGCTCAAATCTCAGCGCAGAGTCAATATGCAATCCTAGGTTCTTAATACAGTCCGAGATTACGATTTTTGTCGATTGAATATAGATATTCAATGACGCCTGGACTAACATACGCACGCGCCTAGGACCAAAAACGATAGCTTGGGTTTTATTAGGATTTATTTGGAGCTGATGACCACCACAAAACCGGGAAATGTTTTCCAAATCTCTGTTAATCCTCTCCTGACCCCAAAGGTATTCAGATGGTTTGAATGATACATATAACTGCGTATCATCTGCATACAGATGGTATTTGCAATATTTGATAACGGATGGCAATGTCGAGGTATATATACTGAACAGCAGAGGACTCAAAATGGCACCTTGTGGAACCCCATTCTCCATAGTAATTTTATTTGATATGACATTATCTATTCTAACCTGTTGTGTTCTTCCCACCAGGTAAGATCTTAATAATTCAACAGCTGAGGAAGCCAAACCTTTTTCTTTAAGCATTTGTAAAAGTAGTTCGTGGTGCACAGTATCGAAGGCTTTGCTGAAGTCCAGCAAAACCAACACAGAGACGTTTCCATCGTCTGTACCCTTCAACACATCGTCCAAGATCTGAGCAAGAGCGGTAGAACAACTATGGCCTGATCTGAAACCAGACTGACATTCTGGTATTCTATTATCATCTACAATATAACAACGAAGCTGATCGGTGAGACATCTTTCAAATACCTTTGATAGAACTGGCAATAAGCTGATTGGTCGTAGATCTGTAATATTCTCAACATTACCTGTCTTGGGAATAGGCTTAATAATAGACGACTTCCATACCTTCGGAAGAGTAGACGTATCTACACAATAGTTGAAAATATGCAACACATAATCGACAATCATCGGCATACAGATCCTCAGCATGCGAGTATCAATGTTGTCGCTTCCTTGGGAATTGGATTTTATTTTACTCAGGGAACTAAGTACGTCACCCACTGATAGATGTTTAAATTTGAAAGTCGACGCATTGACAGTTTGGGTCCGTGCATTGTCCGTTACTGTGATGGCGGACATTACAGATTTTGCAAAAAATGAATTAAGTGCGTCAGCATCCTTCAGATGCTCAGGTATTTGTTTATCTTTTACTACATTAATTTTCCTAAACTCCTTCCATAGACCACGATGGTTATTACAATTGAGTCTACACTGGTGGGTAAAGTAAGCCTGTTTCTCACGTTTAATTGCACGGTTAACTTCATTCCTCAGCTGTTTATAGTATGCGTGATGGGCGGGTTCTCTAGTTCTATTGTAACGCCGTAGCGCAGAATCCCTAGTTTTAATCATCAATTTTATGTTATACGTTAGCCAGGGAGCCGGCGGTTTCGAAGATGATATACGTCTAACAGGAGCATGCTCATTGAAGACGTGTATTAAATTAGCGTTAAGGAATCCTATTTTTACGTTAACATCGAACAGAATATCTTTTTTATTAACTAGTGCCTATTTGTTTTGACCTATTTTGTATTGGTCGTTCCGTATTTATTAAAACAGAAAACATATCATAAAAAAATTGTTAACAATTCTTAAAATGCGATTTTTGAGAAAACGATGCAATTTTTCGAGTCTTACCAAGAGTACCTTTTTTCTTGTACTTAAGACACTTAATTTAAATTTTATAGACAAACTCTTTTTTATCCATTGGCGTAGAAAATGGAAATGTTTTAATATTTATAAACGCAGATTCTCCGCCTATGGATTGATTACTATCAAAATTTTGATACAGAATTTCTTGACTCATAAAACTATGTAAACGTGACAAAATTTAGCGCAATCGCTCCAGCCGTTTCAAATTTATAACAAAAAAACAATTTTCCAACTGCAACTTCAGGACCGTATTGCGCACAAACTAAGCAACTTTGACTAAGCCAAGTTTTGCTAAATCGGTTTATTTTGGTCCGAAAAATACGTGGTAGAGTTGTTTAAAGACCTTTTAGAGACACCTTGTATAATAAATATTCGGGAAACAAGATGTCCTTGTGTGACTTCAGAGTATCCATCGTAAAAGAACTTTTATCTTCTACACCTGAACCAGTTTCAACGAGACAAGCCTCAACACTTCACATTCTAAGAAAACGAGAACATATTCCTGGCAAGAAGCAAGCTCTAAGGAAAAGATGCAAATTGTGCTTTGAAAGCAATAAACAGCGTACAGACACTGCTTATGAATGTGAAATTTGTCCGGGTAATCCAGGATATTGTTTGAATTGTAGTATTATCACTCATAAATAGATTTTAGAAAACGGTTTTTTTTTATAATTTGTGTTCCTATGTAGACCAAAGTTTTGACTGAAGTTTGTATTTATTTAGATTATTACAGTGTATTGTGTTTCATGTATTTTTAAGTAATATAACTAGTTTTTTTTGTAAAATGAAGCCGCTTATATAAGCGTCGATGGTCGGTAACAACAACTACTGAGACCCTGTGCCACTGACGCTTATAAGCATTATTTTTTTTTAAAAAAATACATTTTAGAAAGTAAATGTTTATTATACAATGTTGATTGCAAGTGATTAGGGCAAAAATTTAATAACATGTCCATAAAAAAAAGTCTTGGCCCCTGATAATCAGATCATTTTAGCAGTGGCAGCGAAAGTGTTAAACGAAAAATGTCATATAAGTGACACAGTTATACAAGATGTAGCCAAATGCACTGTTGGTCTATCTAAAAATGAAAACTGACTTATGGTGAGAAAATATAGATTAACAGCCGGCAACTTGTGGTACAGTACTACATACATGTTCGAGAAGCAAGTTTCCGCCATCTTTATTTAAAATGCTTACATGGTAATATAAATGTTATAGTAATTTGTAAACAATATACAAATAGTGTTTTCTACGTGTTTATAAGTTGGATGGTGTAAAAGCAGTAGAATGGGGAAGATTGCATGAAAGAGCTGGTATTCAACATCTAGAAGAAACACTGGATTTACAAGTACTCCAACATGGCTATCAAATAAGGGTTATCCAGGGAGCAGCCCTGACTGATTAATCGGTGACGATTCCATAACTGAAGTGAAATGTTCCTATCCGTATAGAAATAATTTGTTATCCGAAACTTTAAAGCAAAACGACAAATACATCATTTATTTGAATGAAAATGGCAACATTATGATTGTTGAAAATCATTATTACTTTCATCAAATTCAAGGACTGCTTTACTATATGTGGAAAAGCAAATGCGCTTTATGTATTTGGATAACAAAGGAAACCGTTATAGTGACTATAAAGAAGCACATTTCATGGGCAGGTAATTTGCCAGTTTAACCCATTTTATCCCAGTGGTGTGCCAACGCACCCCATATTTTAGGATTTTTTTTTGTTCAATTAAGATTTTCCTCATCATCGGTTCGTATTTTTTTAATGAAAATGTGAATCAACACACGTATTAGAGTTACTTCAAAAATTTTTAATGCCTGCAATAAGAGATGAACCTAACTTAGAAAGCGTTTTTTTTTTAACAAGATTGGTGCCCTGCGTAAAAGCCCTAATAAAAAAAATTACATTTTGTTCAATCGTGTTTTATTTATTGTCAAAACGAGCAAGTTTAAACAACCGAGGTTAAACTTACATTGCAACTAGATCCACGACACGGAGAAGTGAAAACTCCAGCAGCATAAGGGACTAATATTAATCAACGTTCCAACATTTTACATGCCTTATATATACACAGTAGAAACCCGATTAACCGAGTTGGGATTATCCGAGCTCTGGATTAACCGAGCCAATCTAAAGACCTGATTATCCGAGGTACACGCGTCTATGCTCCGTATTAACCGAGCTTCTAAAATATATAAATTTACATATATCCATTTAAAATCGGGAAATCCCCTTGGCCCGTGTGAGGGGTTCCACTATTTATATTTTTGGACTGTGCGGAAGTAGCGGACCTAATGGTAAGGAGGTAAGCAATTTAATTTAGTTTCATCGAAAAAGAGGATACAATTAGACAATTTAAATTCTTTAAGTAGTTATAAATGGATCACAAGACATTAATAAATTTATACGTGACGCTAAAGTAAAGAACCCAACAGCGCTCAGTTCTACTGAACTACGAATGCATCTTGCAACTATGTCTCAGGTATTAAATTTATCCCAACAAAATTTAGAACAACTGGCTACGTTTATCGGCCACACTTATAAAGCAAAAGAAAATTAATTTAGCGTTTTTTAACCCATTTTTGACCACTGTACACAAAACTGCTTACCGACGACCACAAAATCAAAATAATAAGTTCTGCAATAGACTTTCTTTCTCGGTATGACAAAGGAGAAGAATTTTTGAACAGGTTTGTTACTGAGATGAGACTTGGGTAGCCTATGTGAATGCTGAGACAAAACAGCAATCAATGCAATGGGGTCATACAGCTTCTCCTAAGCCAAAGAAAACCCGTCACGCATTCTCTGCATCGAAATTGATGGTTACGGTGTTTTGGGATGCTAAGGGCATCTTCCTCGGTGATTTTATGGAGCAGAGATTCATCTGTTCATTCCGCAATTGCATCAACAAGCACGGAGAAACTAACATATGCAGCTGTAAAGTCTTTACGATTATCGGGAAAAAGAAAGACCGCAGAAGCGGTCGCGCTTGCGGCAAACGCCTCACCTAAAAGCCTAAAACGAATTAAAACAGCAATTGTATCTCCATCAATAGAACGAATTAAGCAATATACGTCAACCGAGTCCTTGGCGCTAATGCTTGATATAAATTTAAGTAAAGAGAATTACATTACTATGCAAAGGGGTGCTAAAGAGAGAGGTGTAAATCTCTACGCGTCTTACTCGTCAATAGCTCAAGAAAAAAAACTATGCCACCCTGATAAAGATTCTATTACTGTAACCGAGACCGAGTGTAAAATTAACTTACAAAGTCTTTTGAATCATACATCAAGAAGATTAATATTGACTCAAAAGGAGGTAATTGAACGGATTTCTGCAGAAACAAATGAAATCAATTTGCTACACAAGTGGGGTATAGATGGAAGCGGAGGACACAGCATTTATAATCAAATTTTTTCGGATAGAGACATTCTATATGCAGACTCTAATATTGTTTTTTCTAACTTGATTCCACTTGAGAAGTCATCAGTCCCTACAAGTACCGATAATTCACAAAATAGAGGAATTTACTGGAAAAATCAAACCTCTACCACTCGTTACTGTAGACCTATTAAATTCATTTTGGAGAAAGAAACAAAAGAAAATGTTTTACAGCATTACAACGAAATCAAAGATCAGATCAATAAAATTACACCAACAGAAGTAACGATTAATGGAAGAACAATACTTATACGCCATATACTATTAAGCACAATGTTTGATGGGAAAATTTTAAATATACTAACTGGTACTGCGGCTAGTCAAAGATGTTACATATGTGGAGCTTTACCCAAGGACATGAACAATTTGGAAAAAGTTTCAAAAATGGAGAGTAATGAAGATTACTATGATTTTGGCATACCCTGCCTCCATTAGTACATCCGGACCTTTGAATTGCTTTTACATATGTCTTACAAAATGCAGTTGAAGCAGTGGTGGGCGAGAGGACCCAAAGTAAAGAGAATCCTAAAAGAGGCAAAAGAAAATATTTGCAAAAAGTTTTATGAAGAGATGGGACTAGTCGTTGATATGCCAAAACAAGGCGGAGGGAATTCAAATAACGGCAACACAGCACGAAGATTTTTTGCTAATCTCGAGAAGGTTGCCTTACATTACGAGTTTAGACAGCAATCTTATCCAAAGGTTTTCGATTATACTCAGCACACTTGCAAGTGGTTATGAAATAGATGTGTCAAAATTTAAAAAATACTGTACTGAGACAGCAAAAATTTATATTCAGTTATACAGTTGGTACCCTATGAGCGTCACTGTACACAAAGTGTTGATACACAGTCCCAACATAATTGAAAGAATGAAATTACCAATTGGTCAGCTCTCTGAAGATGTTCAAGAGTCACGACAAAAGGACTGGAAGAATATACGGTTTCAGCATACTAGAAAGACTTCTAGAGAAAACACAAACAGGGATATTATTAATCATTTACTGATATCATCTGATCCCGTAGTTGGTTCTTGCAGAAAACCACCTCGTAAGTCAACAAAACCATTTAAGAAGGAAGTTATTGCATTATTAAAAAATCCAAGCCCGCATCAGTGTTACAACAGCATTGACGAACCATCCAGTAGTGATGAAGAATAAATTCCGATGATGGTTTCTTGAAATATATTTTTTTATAAATAAAGCTTGTAACTGTTTAATTTTTTAAATAATTAATTTAGTTAAAATCGCAGATTTAGTTTAAGAACTATCTTGAAAGCTCATATAAGGTAAATGTATCTATAGTTGACGTTGAGCCGGTAGTTGACATTCTTCGTTTCGTACTTCAAAAATAAGGTTCTACAGAAACCTACAGCAATTTTACTCGAATCACAAACTTTGGCGACATCTATTGACTGAAGCCCTAGGTTAGATGTAGCTGGAATGCACAATTTCAATATGGCGAATTTTATTAAAATTTATGTGTTCTCAATCTAGTGCTCCTGTTGATTTAGACTGTTATACTAACTAAGAAAGTGATTTACTTCAAATAGCTGTTTTTATATGCAAGTATTATTATTTTAAAGTATTTTATACCTTACTAAAAAGTTAAGATTTTATTAACGTCTTGTTCCATTGATTTCACTGTTTGTAATCATCAACGATTTTTTTTAAAACCTGTCAACTACTGGATCAAAAAAATTGTATAGGCGCCAGTGGTTGACATGTGCGTCAACTACTGGTCCTTTAAGATTTTATTGTTTTTCGCCTTGTTGTTAGGCTACATAAGAATCAAAATTTAATTTTTGGCACTGAAACAAATATTACTGTCCCACGTCATGCGGGACCAGTATTTGACAGCAATGTCAGGTAAGAAATATGCCGCCCATAAAAGGACGTATGTTATTGTACTCGGAACATCAAATGGAGACTACTATAGATGCAGTTTCAAAGGGAATGACCATAGCAGCAGCTGCAAAGCAGTATGATGTACCAAGAGCCACTCTCTCATATAAGCTTTCAGGAAAATCTCCACGTCGTCGACAAATGGGACCGGACTCTGTACTTTCTTCTAATGAGGAAAAAACTCTAGTTAGATGGATTTTAACTATGGCAGATGCAGGATTTCCAATAGGAAAGGATGCTTTATTAGATAGTGTGCAGCATCTAGTAAAAGAGCTTAAACGCAACAATAATTTTACCAATAACCGACCTGGTCGGAAGTGGTATCATAATTTTCTTAGGAGAAACCCAGAGATTTCCACCAGAACTGCACAAAACTTAACTGCGAGTCGTGCCGCTGTAAAGAAGGAAAATATATTTCAATGGTTCAATGAAATAAATACCTACCTAAATTCCCATAACTATAAAGACATCTTAACTAATCCTAAACGAGTTTTTAACGCAGACGAAACTGCCTTTTTCTTAAATCCGAAAGGAAGTAAAGTTCTTGCAAGAAAAGGGGATAAAACTATTTACCAGCAGGTCAATAGTGACGAAAAAGAGTGTTTGACGGTGTTAGTTACAGGAAACGCAGCCGGTGATTTGGTGCCGCCAATGGTGATTTTTAAATATGAGCGAATTCCTTCTGAGCTTTGTAACAGTGTACCTGGCCATTGGGGTATTGGTCGATCAGAATCTGGATGGATGACGGGACAAACATTCTACGAGTTTATAACAAATGTTTTCCATCCATGGCTAAAGAAGAGTAGTGTAGAATCACCTATAATACTATTTATAGATGGTCGTTCGTCACATATGACCCTACACACAAGTAAATACTGTGAAACTCATGGTATCATTCTGATTGCGCTCTACCCCAATGCTACACATCTTCTGCAGCCGATGGATGTAGCTGTATTCAGGACATTAAAAGAGGGTTGGAAACATAAAGTACAAGAGTGGAGAATTAAAAATTATTCATATCCGATTTTGAAAAAGGTGCACTTTTGCCCTTTACTAGAAGATTTGCTAAAAGAAAAAATTAAACCAAATGTATTAGAAAATGGCTTTCGAAAATGTTGACTAGTTCCATGGAATCCACAGGCTATTTCTTTTCCTCATACCCTGCCTGACAAAGATGTAAAAAGTCAGGAACAAACACTGAACGAAATAACATCTGGATTTCAAGTCTTAGAGAAATATTTGGACCAAGAGAAAATAAAAAAATTTAAAAAAACATGAAGAATGGGATGCCAGTTCACCTGACTTCTCTCTTCACCAGTTTTATAGAAGAATATTTAATGAATATACCAGATTAAAAAGCCTGATCAAGGAACCAAGTAGAAGCAGTGAATTAGAGCAAAATATAGCTGAAACTGTTATTGACCAGGGACGTAATCGGGAACTAGAAAATGAGGTGGAAAATGTGGAACTAGCAAACGAAGACACACATAGAGAAGAAACTGAGACTCACGATGAAACGGGGCCTAGTCGCCAATATGAAAACACATGTAATAATAATGCTCTTGAAATAACTGTTCCAATATTCTCTGAAATTACTCCTCAGAAAAACACGCCAAATGAATTTATCCCAAGCCCTTTCAAAAGAGCATTGTTTTGGCCTGAACCAAGGCAATCCAAGGAAAAACGAAGAAAAAGAGAAATTATACCATCAGTTGTGACCGCCAAAGAATGGCAACAATATCATGAGAAGAAAAATATAGCAAAAAAAGAACTTGAAGAAAATAAGAGAATAAGAGCTGAAGAAAGAAAAAGAAAGAAAGAGGAAAGAGATTTGTTAAAAAATAAAGAAATAAAAGGAAAATCAAAACGTAAAAGAATAAGAAACACAAAATAATTGATTCCTCTTCAGACTCAGAAATGGAAGAATGGGTAGATTCAGGAGATATCTTAGATGATGTTAGTTTCAATTTCAAAGATGATGACCAAGAAAATGAAAATTATAAAGAGGGTAACTACATACTAGTTGGCTTTCCAGGCGAAAAGAGAATTCTTAAATATGTTTGTGTAATACAACAAATTTTGTCAATGAACGAAGCGGAAGTAGTTGCTCTTATCTGTTGTAATGAGACTAAAACGACATTTAAATTGAATGAATATGATGTAAGTATTATCAGCTTTGACCAAGTAATAAACAAGCTCGAATTTCCAAATATGGTTCTATCTGGTGATCGCCTTAAATATATATTCAAAAGTTCAATTGATGTTGATGGTTAATGTCAAATATTGGACCACCCACCTGTCAATCACTGGAACTTTTAATTTTTTCTTATGTCAACTACAGGTGTAACTAACATGTATTTTTGTAACTCAGATATATTTGTAATATGAAACATTAGTCCTATTCTGACTGAACTAATATATTAAGAAACCTTTCATTTGTTGGTACTAGAATATATGCAAATACAAATTTAAAATAAATGACTTTATTCAAATAAAACCAGTAGTTTTGCTCTTAACATGTCAACTAATGGTACACTTACCTTACTACAGTTATTATATCATATTCTATTAGTAAATACACAAAAGACACAAAAAATCAAAGTAATATTTTTGTCCACCTAATTCGTACCAAATGCCGTGTGTGCAATGATTGGATGATGGCAACCAGTGGTTTAAAAATCAATTTTTAAAGAACTGTTCGAATGAAAGGCCTTTGCTGATTATAATGGACGGTCATACATCACACATCGCCTCTAAGACGATCCGTTTGGCTTTAGAAGAAAATATTACACTATTAAAGTTACCCCCGCACACCACCCACGTTCTCCAACCTCTAGATGCGGCTCCGTTTAATACATACAAAAAGATGTGGGATGAAGAATTAGCTCAGCGAAATAATTATGGGAAAATTTTGAGCAAAGCCTATATGATCATAATCGTGATTATCCAATCAACAGAAATGCTCTCAAAACAACTATTTTTAAGCCAGAAGATTTAGAAAAATATTTAAATGAAAAGAATGGACCTGTTGAAAAAACCAAATCCTGCAAACTTTCCTATAAATGAAACCCAGGAGACTGAATATATTCCTATCAATGAAACTCAAGAGACTGAAAATGTTCCTATTCGAGAAACTTAAGAGACTAAAAAAATTTCTATTCGAGAGATTCAAGAGACCGATAATTTTCCTATTCGAGAAAATCAAGAGACTGATAATTTTCCTATTCGAGAAACTCAAGAGACTGAACATTTTCCTATTCAAGAAACTGAAAATTCATCACCTGAAAAGACTATTGACGAGATTGTCCAAAATATTCAGCCTCTTATTGTTACTACCAATACGTTTATTCAAACACCCACTGTTGGTTCCAGTTGTAGCACATCGGTATCATTTGAGAAATTATTGCTTCAAAAAATTGGGAAGACTACTTCAAGTATATAAAAAAGGAAACGCGGCACTAACAATTGTGCTGAAATAATAACACGCGAAACGTATTTACAAACTCTAGTACAGAAGGAAAACTCATTCACAGGCAAAAGCAAGAACAAAGAAAAAAAACGTTGGAAAAGATAATAAAGACAGCAGTGATGAAAGCGTAGAAATTGACATTCATTTATCAGATGACAGTTTCGACAATATCAATGATTCGGACAACGCTGAAGAAGAAACCTTGAATCTGACACCAAAAGTTGGTGACTGGGTAATAGTTACTTACGCAAGCAAAAAGAATATTAAAAGATACGTAGGCACAATAAAAGTGATCTCCAGCGAAAATGCGACAATTAAATTTGTGAAACGCTACAAAAGCGTTTTTATTTGGCCGGACAAAGAAGACGTTGACGTTGTGCCCTTCGAAGATATGTTCAAGATAATACTTAAATGTTACCGAAGAGGTCAATTAATTTTTCCAATAAGTTTTGATGGACTTTTTTTAATTGAACAAAATGACATTATGTTAACATAATTTCGTTTATACAGAGAATTGTTTAATTTTTTGTTCATAAAATAAATTTTACTATGTATTTTGTCATGTTTGTTAGTAACGCAGTTTAGAAATACACATTGCATATCAGAAACTATTAGTCCAGAAAATTGAAAAAAAAATCATCAGGTGTCACATTTTATGGTTTAAAATGTGTCACTGAATGTGAAAACCGTGTTATAAATAGTTCAATGTTGTTTTGTGTAATTTAAAATATGTATATATACAGTATAACCCCTCTTAACCGGCCTCGGATCAACCGGTCCTCGGATTAACCGGCCCACAGTGGTCTAAAAGTCTAAAATGCATATTTAGCGCAAAAAAAATAATTGTGCCTAAAAACACATGAAAAAGCAATGTAATATAACAAAATAATTACTGCTTATGTACACTCTGTCTATTTTATGTTTTAACCAACGTCATGTTGCTGTCGTACAAGTATGTAAACACAATCAACTGATGTGTCTAGCTCTGTCAAGTATTGGTATTAAAGAATGAAACAATATTTAGGCGCGTCTCTCAGACAAATGAATGTGATAGATAGAGATAGCCCTATTACTGAAGTGCAATTGGTGACTCCGAAGTATCGATTTTATTCATATGGACAAAATCGATGACGTTGGTTAAAACATAAAATAGACAGAGCGTACTTTATAATTCATTTGTGCCGTAGTCCTAGACTTATTTCTGAGAATAGATCGCATCGAGATTGCTTAGAACTGTTATTACATACAAACTGTATTTTTGTATTACATACGTAATCAATTTACGGAGCTCTTCTCCGAATTAAGTGGAAACAAATTTCTTGAAAATTAGGAAAGGAGTGGAGAAAGTTATGGTTTTCTTTCAGTTTTGTTCTTGCCTTTGCCCGGTAATGATCTGTTAAATAAAAATGAGTGAGTTAGGAAAACGGAAACGTGTGATGGTCTCGTTTGAGACACGGTTAAAAGTGCTAAAAAGGCTTGCTAGCGGAGAATCGGTAAAGAAGCTATGCGACGAGTTTAAAGGGGCACTCTACCAAATTTTCATGAAAACGTTAAAAAATAATTCAAAAATATCTAAGAACAATTTTGGAAACGAGACATTTCTACGACGTTCCAATTTTGAGCAAGAGGGCTATAAAGTTAATTTCCCCGAACGCGTGACGTCATACCGACACAAATTTGTGCCGACATGTGGCCGACACATTTGACATGGTATTCATGGTAACAAGACAGAATCCAGTCCAGTTCCAGTGTCATTTGTGCGAATGACTGCCGAGTCCGTGTTTACGTTGTTGTAAAAAAAAAAAAAACGTACACAGTAATACAAAATGCCGAATTGTTGTGTTGTCGGATGCAACAACAATTTGAAAAATTCGAATGTGACCCTGCACAACTTTCCAAGGAAAGAAAAAGAGCCCACGCGGTATAAAGCGTGGAAGAATCGCATTAATCGCAAACATTTTAAACCCAATCACAACCATGTAGTGTGTAGTGATCATTTCAAGGAAGAAGATTTTTTTGCGAGATTTAAACAACAGCTTATGCCCAACGAAAAAATTGTCCGTAGGTTATTAAAATCGGCGGTTCCTTCTCTACATCTCGCGGGAAACAAAGACACCGAAAAGTTGCAGTCAGTGAGGCGTCCGTCTACTTACATTCGAAGAAAAATTGTTTCTGAAACAGCAAATAATGCATTGTTTTTAAATGATAGAAAGACTAGTTTAATAGACAACCAAGAGCCAATTAATATAGAGATTGGGTCAGGATATGTTACAGAAAGTATTGGTGTTCAGTGCGAACTTGGAACGGAAGTTTATTTTAAATATTCCAATTTATATGAGGATAATAATCATTCTTGCGATGGATCTGTGCATTCATTTGATTTTTCAGAATCGGAAATGAGTGAAAGTGAATTGAATAACAAGAATGACTTTGCTTCCCAGAATGATGATATGGATAATGACGAGGAGATAGACATCGAATCGGATATTTTACAAGAAAATTCGCCCATATTAAGCCAGATTATTTTAGTGCATGCAAATTGCTTGCTACGTTTGTTCAATTTCTGTGAAACATGTGGAATTCAGATAGAAACAAAAAAAGTATATACCATTGGAGCTGTTTTTTATGTCAACTATACTTGCTTAAATGGGCACAGTAATAAATGGAGCTCATGGAATGATCCATCTAAATGTAGCGTACATGTGTCATCTGCACTTTTACTGAACGGTATAAATTTCCTACCATTCACTAATTTTGCGCAAACACTCAGTTTATTATTTATATCGCATGGTACTTATTACAAAGCAATAAAGAAAAATATTGCACCAGTAATACAAAATTTTTAGACAAAACATAAAGAAGAAAATTATGCAACTGCAAAATCTGAAGAAGACTTGTGGATTTCTGGGGACGGGCAATATGATTCGCCAGGATTCTCGGCAAAATACATAACATATTCCATAATGAATGTCAAATCGAAAAAAAATTTGGACTTCGTTTTACTACAAAGAGGCATGGTTGAAAATGAGTTGGAACGTGCAGCTTGTGAAAAGGTTTTGGCTAAAATCACATCGGAATTGCCAGTCAAACTGTTCTTGTCTGATAGACATCGTGGTGTTGGTGTTTTGGTAAGAACAATTTATCCAAAGATTACACACGAATTTGATGTTTGGCACCTGGCAAAAAGTCTTGTAAAAAAATTAGGCAAAGCCGAAAAGAAGTCCCGTCTGCTCTCACAATGGAGTCGCGCCATAACAAATCACTTGTGGTGGTCTTCTGAAACCTGCGGAGGCAATTCAGATCTCCTTCTGCAGAAATTTACTTCTCTTTTAAAGCATGTATGTAATATACATGAATGGACTGACGAGAGTGGCAATAAAAAAGCATGTGAGCATGAAAAGTATAAAGAAGAAGATGTTGAAGTAATTAAATGGATTCGATTTGGTTCAACTGATTACCAAGTCTTATATAATGAAATTATGAATAGAATGTTTTTGAATGACCTTAAACATACTTCTCATTATTGCCATACGGGTGCATTAGAAAGTTACCACAACGTTCGTTTAAAATACGTTCCTAAACGCATACACTTTAGTTATGAAGGAATGTACATACGTTCAATTCTTGCGGTCCTCCACCACAATTTCAACGTTAATAGAGAAGTAGTTGGTGGTGCTGTTAATTTTTCAAAAGCAACAAAGCAGTGGAGCTACAAAAATACTTACGCTCGAAAGAACAACGAATGGAAATTAGAACTGCTACAAATGATACTAGATGCTGACTCCAAAACCGAAGTGTTAGAACCATTAAATTTTCAAGTAAGATTTCTAATTTCTAATCAAAAATTTATTCTCATACATGTTTTTGTAGGTACCAAAAAATATTTCTAAAATAGAAAAGCCATCTTTGGAACAAGCAAAAAAGAAACATTTATCTAGATTTAAATAATTAACAATATTCTCTATAATACAAAAATTGTCATTAAAAAAATTAGTTATTATAGTCCTTATTATACTCTTTAAATCCCGTATAATCTTCATTTATTTCTGGGAACATTTGGCGAATTGCATTTACTACACATGACGGTATTATCACTCTATTATGACGTCCAATTGATGTCCAACTATTAATCCATGAAGTAAAATTTTTATAAGCTAAGTGACGCCATAATCTGCTGGATTCCTCTAGATACCTATTACCCAAAGCGAAAAAATCCAATTCGTTAGTAGACATAGTAATGACAATTAATAATGAAATTTACCTGTTTTTCTCCTCTTGTAAAGTACACTTTAAGATAATATTGTGTCGCAACATATTTAATGAGTCTAAGCTTAAAATTATGCTTTCAAATGCATCGTGAAGTGTAATACACGTCTCTTCATTTCTCACCACACTAATTTTCTCACTTTCCGTGCAACACAAACATTCTTTTGCTGTCTGCATCGCTACGCAATTGCCGCATTTACACCAAATAGTGTTGGCCAATCTTTGTGCAATGTCACTGTCGTCTTCTTCTGGTGCATCACGTTTCTTTTTCAGTTCATTTAATTCGTTTTTGCTAAATCTGGGTTCAAAACCAAACGCCATTGCAGTTAAAGAATGAATCAAAACCACCTATACGTAACGTTCAGGACAGCTAGAACAGTGCGCCGCCGCCGTCCGAGACACTACTATGTCGGTATGACGTCACACGTCCGCGATTTCAATCTTTGTTTATTAATATCTCGAAAACTAGGCGTCCCAGAAAACTGCGGTTTAAATTTTTGTTCTTAGATTTTTTTTTTACTATTTTTTATTTTTTGGGTATACAATCCCTTTACGTGGGAAAAAGTACCATCAACGATTGGCGACGAAACAGACGATCGATTGAAGATATGTGTTCAAAAATTGAGTGGGAAAAAAGTCTTGCAGTTCGGTGCACTAATAAAAAACCAGTTTGTGACATCGTCGACGAAGCTCTTTGGATGTGGTTTGTTCAAGAACGTAGGAGAGGAACCCCCATCAGTGGCCCAATATTGATTGAAAAAGCATTGGTAATTCACGGTAAAATCGAGAATGCACCAGCATTCTCTGCCAGCCAGGGATGGCTTGATCGTTGGAAAAAGCGTCATGGAATTAGTTTCGCTCACATAAGCGGTGAAAAAATGTCAGCAAATGCTTCAGCTGCTTGTGAATTTAAGACAACATTTATGGAAGTGATCGACGGTGATCACCTAATCCCTGAGCAGGTGTACAACATGGACGAAACTGGGCTTAATTTTAAGATGTTGCCAACTAAAACTTTTGTATCAAGCCGCGAAACATCATCCGCGCCAGGGTTCAAAAAAAATAAAGAACGGATCACCGTTGGTGTTTGCTGTAATGCAGCTGGGTCTCATAAAATCCCACTTTTTGTGATAGGAAAGTCAGCTAAACCACGAGCATTCAAGCACACCAATTTATCAACTCTTCCTGTGTACTACAGGTCCCAAAAATCAGCATGGATGAACTCAATTTACTCCGAATTCGTCCCAAAAGTGAAGGCACACTTGAAGAGCAAAAATTTACCAATGAAAGCAATCCTTCTACTCGACAACGCTCCAACTCACCCCCACTTGAGTGAGGTGGATGGCATAAAAATAATGTTTTTGCCTGCAAATGTTACTAGCTTGGTACAGCCTATGGACCAAGGAGTGATAGAGAGTTTAAAAAGACGATACAGATGTAAATTTCTTTCTGAAATTTTATTTAAGTGCGAGGATGAAAACTTGTCTCTCTTGGAAAACGTGAAAAAGATAGACATCAAGGATGTCATTTTTATGTTGGCCAGTGCTTTTCAGGATATGCCTTCTTCTACCTTTGTAAAATCGTGGAGGAAGGTTTGGCCTGATATAGAAAATTTGGTCGAAAGTAACGGTTCAGAGAACGAAGAAATAGATAATCAAGCCATTTTAGACGATCTGCAATCGTTACTTGGTGGGGAGTGTGGGAACCAAATGCAGTTTGAAGACGTGGAGGAATGGATGACAAAAAGTGACGAAGGACTCGAAAACGAATTTTTTACTGACGCAGAAATAATCGGTATTGCCAGTAAAGCTGACTGCGGATGCGAAGACGATGGCGAAAATGCAGACATGGAGGAAAATACGTCACGAAGAAGCAAAAAAAGCTGCAGAAATTTTACTGCAATACGTTGAGCAGCAAAAAGATTCAACGGCATTGGACGTGATGAACATACGAAAATGGAGAGACTTGGCTTTCAAAAAGTCTTTAACAGGTACTAAACAGAAACAAATAACTGATTTTTTCAAACAATGATGTGTATGTGATTAAGTTTTCAAAGTTTATAAAAGTTCATAATGTTTAATCTTTTCATGTATCTTGTATGTACAATACATATTGCTGTGATAGCATATATTTGTGGGTATAGTCATTTGTATATGCTGTGTTCTAAATTTATTCTTTTTACACCAAAAACTTATAATTGGTTTTATATTTAATTCATATTGTTGAAGCATGTACCTAATAACTATTGTGGATTCTGGCAATGTATGTGGTTCCTTCTCCTCCACTGGTGTCTTTTAGTGATGTGCAAAATCGATTCGATTATTTCAGAATCGATTATTTTTTATTGAAAAATGCCGATCTTTAATCGATTTATTTTGAATGCTCTCATAAAAAAATCGATTATTTTAGCACAAAATCGATTCGAAGCAAACCTTCCACTTTCTTGAAGTGTAGGGCACTTCCATCCAGCACAGTGTGACACTGTAAGTAAATTTACCACTGCACTTACTACTGTATAGTAACTTTAGTAATTATTGACTTATAACGCTTATACTATGTAATGTTGGTGGACCTGGTATATCGATTATCATTGTACCCTTGAATCGTCAGTAATGTCAGGCGTCAAAGAGTCAAATGTCAAATGTCAAACGTCAACCTCAATTATTGTTAACTGCAGTGTTTTTGATTTTATTATTCTATTTTCTTTGTGATTGTTATACCGTCACAGGTCACAGTATAGGAAACAATCAGTAAGGAAACTCCAACTGGATACATAAGATCGCGCATCCATCGGTGCGCACTTGTCGGCCATTGTTTTGGATGAAGAAATTTTTTTTTAAGAAATGTCACGTGTGACAAATTTTAAGTTACAAACAATTATTACAGAAAAGCATTCTGGACACTACTACCCGTCAGCCATGGATTCATTTAATGATAATTCCCTCGAGGAAAGGATTGTTTTATATACTGTGCTCGCGTAGTCTTTACTCATTGCTGTAATATTCAAATTTGCCGCCTCATTCGTCTTAATTTTGATTGGCTCTCTCTTGTCTTCTTCCAAAAATATGGCTGCCGAAGGTCACCAATTCTGTCTTATAAAGATCAAAGGAGCCGACAGTAAGTTTTCTTACTGATTGTTTCCTATACTGTGATACCGTTATACCCACGTTATACCAGAATTACCAGATGCGAGACAGACGACCTGGTAAGTAATAAACATTTTGGAGATTGTTTAAACAAGTTTAAAGAGAGGTAAAGTAAAATGTATTATTATTTTATCAGAAAGAGCTCAGTCATGTCGGAGGTAAAGAAGTTCTTTACGCAAATTGATACAGTGTCTTCAAGATGTAACATTTGTTGCAACGTTATTAAACATTACAACAATACCACTAACCTACACAACCATATAAAACGTAAACATGTTGTCTTTCTGGAATCCAATAATGATAACCAAAAGAAAATACGACTTGAAGCCACCAAAGCAGCAGAAGATATTTCAAATGAAAAAAATAATATAAATAATACTCTCAGCAGTCTCAACCAAGCTCGTGGCATTAGCACTACCACTGCTACCAGCAGTACCAGCCATAGCGCCAGCGCCAGCCAGAAATCTATTAAAGAAGCTTTCAACAGTGTTAATGCATTTTCTGGTAAGTTTTCAAAGACAAATAATAAAAAACTACCTAATATATGTGTTGTAAATGTTTTAGAAAATGGGAACATGACGTCAAAGATAACTAACGCCTTAACATACATGATCGCGGTTGATAATATGCCACTGTCAACAACTGAGCAACAAGGCTTCAGGTATTTTATGAAAATCGTTTCACCATTATATAAGATACCATCACGTTTCACAGTAACACGCCTTTTAGATACTAAATTTACACTTTTAAGTGAAAGATTAAAAGAACAGTTTTTATATGTAGAGCATTGCACAGTTACTACAGATATTTGGACTGATATTATGAATACAAAGAGCTTTCTGGGTATAACTGTACATTACTTGAACAAGGAGTCAGTATTAAGCTCTGTTACAATAGGTGTATGTTCTCTTGAAAATAGCCACACTGCTGATTATATAGGGTCTGTTTTAATGTCTACATGTGAAGAGTGGAATATTACTCATGACAAAGTAATAGCAGTTGTGACAGACAATGGGGCTAACATGGTTAAAGCAGTTCAGCAATATTATGGGCGAACAAAACATTTACCATGTCTAGCACATACAATTAACTTAATAGTTTCTAATTCACTTAAAGCACTGCCAGATTTGAAAGATATTATAATGCGTGTTAAAGCCATAGTGACCTTTTGCAAACAGAGCATTGCTGCAGCTGATCATTTGAGAAAATTACAAATTCAAAATGGTAAAACTGAAGGGACCATTCTAAAGTTGATACAGGAGTGTGAGACACGCTGGAACAGCACATACTATATGCTTCAACGATTTACAGAACTGGCAGGTCTTGTAAGTATGGTTTTGTTTAATTTCACAAAACCGCCAATGGTTACTCATGATGAGTTAATCATAATTAAGGAAGTTGTTAAAATGTTATCTCCATTTGAAAGAGTCTCTATTGAAATGTCTAGTGAAGGATATGTAACTTCTTCTAAAATAATTCCAGTGATCCATTGTTTGAAACTAACACTAAATAAAATGACACCAGAAACTGAAGTTGGAAAACAATTAATGAGGAAACTTCTGGATGATATAGATAGAAGATTTTATTCAGACATATCACAAATAGAAAAAAGTGGTATTCTCACTGTTGCTACTATTTTAGATCCCCGTTTTAAGCGGATACATTTTGAAAGTCCTCAAGCAGTAGCAAATACTTTATCAAAGATTTCTGACTTAATATGTAAGGAATCTAAAGAAGAACATTCAGTTGAAAAGATTGAAGAACATCCTTCGAACAGTGAAGACCTTGATGATGTATGGAATATTCATGACACTCTGGTCAAACCAACCACTCAGTTTCAAAATCAAATTAGTAGTGGTGGACTGCCATGTGAACTAAAGCATTACCTGGATCAGCCACTCATCAACAGAATGTCAGATCCAATTGCATATTGGATTTCTGTTAAGATGATATACCCAAATTTGTTTAGAATTGCGCTTAAATACTTGTCAGTTGTCAGCACTTCAGTACCTTCAGAAAGACTATTCAGCAAAGCAGGGAACATTTTAACAGAGAAAAGAAATCGGCTAACAGGCAAAAGACTCTCTTCCCTTATCTTCCTGAGTTCTCTAAGTGAAGAACAATGGTTTCTTGAATAAAAGTTTGCATGCAGTATTATCACTGTATTAATGAAGAATTTTTGTTCATTGAGAATTTATTTTTTTATTGACATAATAGTTATTGTCTTATATTAAACATGTTCAGTTTGTTTATGTTTTTTTTATCTAAATAATTAATATTTTGTTTAATAAACATTACGATTTTTTCGAATCGATTTATTTTTTGAGCGATACAGCTGACTTTTAGAATCGTCGTTAGGAAAAGAATCGATTCATACAATCGATTTTTTTCAGGTTACTTGCACATCACTAGTGTCTTTTACTTACTTATAATAGGGATGAGGTAATAGTTTTGTTTTAAACAAAAAACAGAATGTCTATTTAACATGATCATACACCTTTTATTTTTGTAATTTATAGATTCAAAATAATTTTTATATACACCTTTATGCTCTAAACAAAATACATAATTGAAAATGCTCATATCATTTATACCTAATGTCGGTTGTAATGTATGTAAATCTTTTATTTATTTATTTATTATGCTAAACAAAATAAATATTTATCCTGTAAATAAATAAATGTAAACTTTTATTGTACATTGATAGTGATACTTATCGATGTAATTATATTTATATATTGGCTTCAATTAATTGCCTTAGACCAGCGTTTCTCAAAGTGTGCTCCGCGGAGCCCCTGGGCTCCGCAGAAGATGCGAAGGGGCTCCGCAGCCGCCACTCATCATGCGCACGCACGCCCACCCGCATTTCCACCCGCTTTCTAATTCCTGTGTGGCGCCGTAGCACCCTCGAATCGACAAGTCATTACTTGTTTGAGTGAAACGAGTTGTGTTGTATCGTAGTGCAGATTGTGTCCTAAATTTTTCTTGTTTCTCAAAAGTTGTGTGCAAATTATCTGCAATGGACCGTTGGCTACAGACAGGAACATGCAAAAAACAGCGTACGATGATTTCAGAAGCAACAGAACAACCAATGCCTGGACCTTCTAATGCAGGTACTATTTTGTATTTATTTTTATACTTATTAAAGTATGAAATAATTTATTAATTTTTGTTACTCATCATTTTGTGTTCTTTTTTTTTCAGTGTCATACGAAATCGAAAAGCCAGATAGTCCTGAAAGTAATATTACCAAAGAACGTCATTCCGCTTTAAACAAATCTCGTGCAATGCAAAAAACAAGGCGATATGATGAAAATTATATAGCTTTTGGATTTATGGAAGCCGACAATAATTGTCCTCAATGTGTTTTGTGTAACAAAGTTTTACCGAACAGCTCTATGTTTCCTGCTAAACTGCTTCGCCATTTCCAAACTTTGCATGCAGAATACAAGAATAAGAATGCAAGCTTTTTTTCGCGAAAGCGTGAACAGCTGTCAAAATCAAAAATGTTTATGCATCACGCATCGCATACCGATAATGAAAATGCAACTGAGGCATCCTACATTGTTTCTTACAAAATTGCAATGGCTGGTGAAGCCTATACAATAGCAGAGAATCTTATAAAACCGTGTGCAGTTGAAATGGTAAAATGTATGCTGGATGAAAAAGCTTCAAACACACTATTAAAGATACCAGTTTCGAATGATACAGTAGCTCGCCGTATAAAAGACTTGTCAGGATCCATAAAAACCGAGTTATCTTTTCGCCTCAAAAGTTGTGATTTTGCACTACAAATGGACGAATCCACTGATGTCGCAGGGCTAGCAGTATTGCTTGTATTTGTACGATATCAGTTCGAGCATTCCATACAAGAGGATTTATTAATCTGTAAGGCGTTAGAAAGTAATACTACTGGGGCTGAAATTTTTAACTTGGTAAATAAGTACTTTATTGAAAATGATCTTTCTTGGGACAACTGCATTGATGTTTGCACTGATGGAGCAAAAGCTATGGTTGGAAAAACTGCAGGTGCCGTTTCAAGGATCAAAGCTATAGCCAAAAATTGCAGCAGTAGTCACTGTATAATCCACCGTCAGGCATTAGCAGTGAAAAATATGCCACTTCACTTGAAAACTGTTCTTGACGAGTCTGTAAATATAATAAACTTTATTAAGTCTCGACCGCTAAATATGCGACTATTTAAGATCTTGTGCGATGATATGGGAAGTAGCCATACATCTTTACTACTTCATACTGAAGTTCGATGGTTATCTCGAGGCAAAATACTACTGCGGTTATTCGAGTTGCGAGCTGAAGTGCACGCTTTCCTCCTGGAACATCCTTTTCATTTACAAAATCAATTAACCAATAAAAATTGGTTGTTTCGACTTGCCTATTTGACAGATATATTTTCCAAACTTAACGAAGTCAATCTCTCACTTCAAGGGAAACAGATTACTGTGTTTACAGCGAATGATAAAATCAAGTCATTTAAGAGGAAGATGGAATTTTGGCTAAGTAGAGTAGAAATTGGAGAGTTTGAATGTTTTCCAACGTTAGAAGAGATTTGTGAAGACACGAGTACAAAAGAATTACCGCAAGAAATGGTTAACGACATTGTTAACCATCTGAGAAACATGTGTGCTTCGGTGGCACAGTACTTTCCGAATGAATGGAATAGTAATCTGGAAAAGAATTCTTGGGTTAAAAATCCATTTGTCATCAATGAAAAGCCTCGAAGTTTATCCTCGCAGGAGTACGAAATACTCATAGAATTAGTGTCGGATTCTTCACTAAAATTGACGTTTGAAAAACAGCCCGTAGCAGAATTTTGGTGCAGCCTGAAGCAGGAGTATCCACAGCTTTCAAAAAAAGCTATTTCCATTCTGTTGCCATTCGTGAGCACATATCTTTGTGAAACTGGATTTTCGTCATATGTTTCCACCAAAACCAAATATCGTAACCGCTTGGATGCCGAGCCAGATATGAGGCTACAGCTTTCCTCAATAAAGCCAGATATCAAAAAAATCTGTGCAAATAAAGCACAATATCACGCATCACATTAATTTGTTACAAAAACATTATTATAACATAATCATAATCAATACAAATTTACATATTTATCTTATTAGTTTTCTTTACCATCATTTGAAACTTATTTGTTTTTGATACTGTACTAGGGGCTCCGTGATCTTAGATACGACCCTATTTGGGCTCCGCGTTCAAAAAAGTTTGAGAACCGCTGCCTTAGACAACCATTTGCACGTGTTGTATCTAGCTTTTAATCTTTGCCTTATGAAACTTTTAATTAATTATTAACCAAACTTGAAAAAGATTAATGATGCCTAGACAATACCATGAAGAAAATGCTCATTCGCACGTAGCATCTCTTCAAATGCCCAACACCATTAGTCCTATTTTTGTTGTAATTCCAACTTTATGAATTAAAAGAAAACCTTACAGGATAATATTTGCTTATCCATATTGTCCAACATTACATTGATTAATCATTTGCACGTAAAAACCAATGTCTGTCTAACAATTTAGATAACTTCTTTTCAAAAAAAAAAAAACTTACTTGCTATCTTTAAATATTTCATCAAAATGTTCATTTTGAATGTCCATATTGAACGTTTCAAGTGAATTTAAATATATATTAATAAAAGAAGAATTATTATGAATAAACGTGATAAAGAAATAATGAAAACTACTATTCTACAATGTAACAATTTTTTTTTAAAGCGTCTTATTCTTTCGGAGTCGAAATCAGAAGTCTCTTGTCGAATCTTGTTTTTCGAATTTATACCGGCAAAAAAAACTCTACGTTGACTATTGCGCCCTCTAGTCCATATTTTAGGTTGGCATTGGAATATACGTTCCAGTGAAATCGCTGCCCATATGTTGCCGTCTTGATACACACACACACATACACATATTGTTCTGACAGTTCACTATTTACCAAACGTCAATACAAATTTCCAATTCAAAAGTCCCTCCACTGCCTCGCACAGCATTTCCGACGGTAGGTTTATTCTTGTTATTAATACCATCCTTCTTTGTATTCATCAATGAACCTATTGCCTTGTTCATTGTTCAAAACATATTTTTTCTTTCCATTCATTAATGTCAATTTCACTTTTCTTGTAGCTGGATTGTGACTTGGTAAGATGGGAAACACGTTGGAGATAACGATTATTTTTCTTCCCACACTGCCTGCACCTGGAAGACACGCTTGTTTGTCTACTGCACCTCTGTTTTCTATCCATGATCTTTCCATCGGTAAAATGTCTATCTGCAATAAACTTTACACAAGTTTTATATTTTATTGTCTTTTGTAGGTCATGAAACTGTACACGTCTGTTTCCAGTCTCTGAAGCATTGTGTTACAAACAAATCATAAACACATACACTTTTTATTTATGCTATCAGCTACCTTTTTATACCAATGTTATTGCTGATCGGGTTTACGTTTTACATATTTTTATATCCTTTTCTTAGTCTCTAGTTATAAGCTAAGGTAGTTTTTATCTTTTAATATAATTTAGTTCTTAAACTCTTTCATAAAGTTTTATTGCTTTATGCATGTAAATCATAATGATTTATTCAGTCATATTTATGTTTTTTGCATATCGTATTTGATCTTTTTCATACAATTCTATTGCTTTTACATGACTAATTCTCTTGACTGATCCATCCATTAACATCACCCTTTCTCGATTATTTGCCTTCATTACCCTTTTTGACTTAAACAGCGGTCCATTATTTAGAATGTTTAAAGCAATCTTTACGCATTGTATAAAATTAGGTTCCTTTTTATGATATGTAAACCATACATTTTGTGTATTCTTTCTACAAAAGAAATATATTACTTATATTTATTTTGTCTTTTATTTCATATTTAATAAATTTTATTTTGTCTTTTGTTTCATATTTATTTAATAAACTTTATTTTGTATTTTCTCATTATTTACTTGAATAATACTGACTTTTGAATTACTTGTATTGTGTATTGACCATGTGTATGCAACTTTATATACATCCATGTAATTTTTGTTGCATATTTTTACTCTTTCATATTTAAATACGATTTTTGTCATTTTTATTTTATTTCAAAACTTAAACTAATTCTTAAAGCTATTCTTATTTTATGAACTTGCGAGTTCACGGCATATTCCCTTGGTTATTATATTTTGTCGTGAATCGTCAACAATGATTATTAAAGCATGAACGACACGTATAATAACCATTGTGAAAACTCGCACAAATAATTATTAATTTTCTACGTCTATATAATCATAAAGCATAGATATGTGATATTTCCCTTTTATGTTTTCGCTATCTACTTCTTGTAGCTCGTACGTTACATCACTCAAAATTTTATTTACTCTATATGGGCCTCTATACGGTAAGTCCAACTTTGCGCATTTGTTTAAATGTCTCCTCCCTAACCTGTAGTTTTTCACCACTACCAGATCTCCAATTTGGTATATCTTGTGCTTTCTTATCTTTTCGTTTTCTATTCTCATGTATTTTTCTGCAATATTTGCTTGTCTTTGTTTACCTTGATTTGTCAATTCTTCGAGATTATCCACGATTGGTGTCTCTTGATTCCAAGGTCTCGGTGGATGTCTCCCATGCATTAGTGTATAAGGACTTATATTTGTCGTTACACTAGGTAAGAAATTTATATTGTTTTCCACCTCTTCTATGTATTGCACCCAGGCATCGTGTCTTTCGTGCGTTAACATTCTTAAGTGCCTCGTCACTTCTTGTATGTACCTCTCACTAGGATTTGCTTGTGGATGCCTTATGCTAGTGAAAATTACCTCTATGTCCATCTCCCTTAATTCTTGAATGAATCTCATATTATTGAAGTATGAAGCATTATCTACCAATAATTTTCTTATCTGTCCATTCTCATTTATGAATTGACTCACACAATTTATTGCTGTCTGAGTATTATATTTTCTTGTCGGATATAATTTTATATATTTTGTTAAAATGTCTACCATTACAAATATGTTGCAATATCCTTGCTCTCCTGGTATTAAATTACCCAGAAAATCAGCAGCTACCAGATCAAGCTTATTTTCTACTCGTATACTATGTATGCTGTTCTGATTTACTCTATTTTTATTCTTTCCTAATAAACATTCTCTACACTTTCTATTCTCTGTGGCGATTAAATTTTTATCTCTTAGAGAATAAATTTGCTCTCTAAAAACAAGGAATGTTTTTCTATTTCCAGGATGCCCTAAATTATTATGTATATTTCTAATGATACTTAATGCTAAATTTCTATCTTAAACTATTAAATTCTTATCACCTAGAGTCTTATATACTATGTTATTTCTTATATTATATCATCTGTATTCTCCTTCTCTTCGTATTTTTCTTTTTATTTCAAGAATTTCTTCAGTTTGTTGACATGCTTCAATGCTCTGTCGACTGTATATTTCTGGAGCATGATCCAAGTTATAATTGTTGACTTGGTATGCATTTTGCTGCTTTATCCCTCCTTGAGCTCTACTCAATGCATCTGCAACAATGTTGTCTGTGCCCTTTCTATGCCTTATTCTAAATGAATATTCCGACAATAGAAGTGACCATCTATATATTCTTGAGTTGTTGAATCTAGTCTTCATAAGGAAAATTAATGACAAATGATCCGTCTCGACCAAGAAGCTATTTCCTAGTAAATAGTATTTTAATTTGGATACTGCATGAACCAAAGACAAAAGTTCTTTTTCTGAAATCGTGTAGTTTAATTCGTATCCCTTCAAAATCCTTGATAAGAAACAGATTGGCCTTTCCACACCATTTCTTATCTGTAGTAACTCTGCAGCTATTGCATTATTTGATGCATCGCATCTTAAAATAAATTCTTCATTAAAATCAGGCAAATTTACCATTAATGCTTTGCAAAAATTTTCTTTTACTTCTTCAAATGCTTTGAGAGTTTCAGGAGTCCATTTAAATTTTACTCCTTTCTTTATCATTCTGAAAAGCATGTAAGTTTGATCAGATATTTTCGGAATGAAATGTTTATAATAATTTATCATTCCCAAGAATCCTCTGAGCATTTTTATGTTCTTTGGTCTGGGATACTTTCTTATTGCTTCCAATTTTTCTTTTTCTATAGTGATTGTCTTACCATCTATTATATACCCTAGATAATTTATTTTATTTTTATAAAATTCACATTTTTCAATGTTAACTTTTAAATCGTTTTCTGCTAACGTATTTAAAACCTTTTCTACCGATTCTTTGTGACTCTCTAAATCTTTATTAAATATTAGTATGTCATCCACATAGTGAGAAACATACTCCTCATGTGGATCTAAAATTTGTTGCATGGCTCTGACCAAAGCGGCTGTCGCTGTTGATAGGCCAAACTGAACGACTCTATACGAATAGACTAATGAATTGAACATAAAGGAACAATACTTCCTTGAGTCCTTGTGTAATGGTACCAGCCAAAAAGAACTTTTCAGATCTATTTTTGTGAACCACCTTGCATCAGTACACCTTGTTAATAAGGTCTCTATACTCTGCGGAGCTTCAAAATTAGGGGAGGTCCTTGAGTTAAGGCCCCTTACATCAAGACATAAGCGTAATTTTGTTTCTTTCTGATTACCTGTGTTTTTCTTTACTACCACTACTATTGGATTTATAAATGTTGATTCTGTTCTTTCTATAATTTTATTTTTTAACATTTCTTTAATTTCTAATAAAAGGTTGTGTTTCATCTACTTTGAGCCTGTGTTCATAGCCTTCTGCTAAACCAGGTTTATTATCAAATAATCCTTTATATTTACTGACAAGATTGCTCACATGGCTTATGTATTGTTTATCGCAATTTAAATTCGTACCATCCCTATATTGCGTGAAGTCCTCACTTTGACGATGCTTCACAGGATGTGCACTTTTATTGTCTAATAAACCACTATCCATTTTATTTGTGAGATTTTGTTCAGCATTATTTATATATAAATTATTAATTAATATCTCATCTTCCTGTGTTTCCTTACACCAAGAGATTATTGAATTTTTAATATGAAATGTTTTGTTTTCCATATTTATTTTTGTACCGTATTGACTTAAAAAGTCTATCCCCAAAATACAGTTGCTGTTCAAATTAGGCACTATTACGAATTCTGTTAATAATTTTAAACTACCTATTCTAACATTTATACAAAAAACTTTATCTATAGTAATGATATGTTTCTTATTTGCATTTATTAAATTTACCTTTCTTATAGGCATATAATATCCTAATTTTTCTATGTCTTTGTCTATAATACTACTATCTAATAATGATAATTGCGCTCCTGTGTCTAATAATGCTTCTATTTCTTCGTTCCCTATTTTTACTGTTATGTGTGGTAATTCCGTCGTGATTTTCTTTAGATCGTCGAAGTTGTATACGTTTTGTATCTTCTTTTTCTTCTTGACTGGCCTTTCTAAAAATCCAACGCAGTCGCGTTTGAGTAGGTAGAATTTACCCATTCTTTGTTTATCGGTAGTTGTCTTGAATCCTTGGGTATTGCACCTTTTGATTCTGTCTTTTCCTTCGTATTTATTTCTTTCTTCTCTTCACTTATTTGAACATTATTCACTCTTCTTTCCCTCTCAGGGTTTCTTTCTTCCTTTCTATAATTCTGTTCAGTCTTCCTCTTATTTTCATAATTTCTTGTCTTATTGTTTGAATATGGATTGTTCCCATAGCTTGGCTTATTATATGTATATGGGTTGTTTCCATAATTCTGCTTGCCCTGGTTTTGATTGTACCCATTATTGTTGTACTGTTTATTTTGGTTGTATCGAGGTGTATTGTTTGTATGCGGATTATTTCCATTATTGTTGTTGTTGTAATTTCTAGGTGGATTGCTTGTATTTTTGATGTTTCCATAATTATTGTTGTTTCCTTTTTCATCCACATCGTCCAATCTCTTGACCATTTCCAATAATCCTTCGATGTTATCAATTCCTTGAAGTGCTACTGCCTGTGTAACGTTGTGGTCAAAGTGTGCTGCTAGCTGTGAGACAATATCGCTCTCTTCAATGGTTGGTTGAATGTATTTGAGAAAAGAATATTTTCGTATGATATAGTTTTCTCGAGAAGTTCCAGCTCTGTATTTGCCAAATACTAAATCGTGTCTAATTCTCCTCTGCTGAGTCTGTCCCCAGTACTGTCTCACAAAACGAATCTCAAATTCTTTGAATTTTACTACTTCATCTATTATCATGTCATACCACTGAAGTGCATAATCCTTCAAACAACCTCTTATGAAATGTAGCTTTGACATCTCATCAGATATTCCCCTCATATACGTTTTGATGGTTCGCATAAACGCCATTGGATTATCTTTATAAAATCCTGAGAATTTTGGTTTATTCTCCGCGCTACCAGGTATTTGTGTCAAAGATACACTAGGTATACTGACCCCGTGTACTTTGTTTTCTAACCGTTTGATAGTGTTTTCAAAGGTTAAAGTTTTGCTTTGTAAAGTCAACATTGTGTCAGTACAAACACCATATTTTATTTTGCAATCTTCCACTTGGTGTGAAAGTCCTTGTATTTGTTCTTGACATTCTACATTATTCCCTATAACTTTATTTTCAAGAGAATTTATTTTCTCATCTACCTTATTAAAACTAGCTTGTGTTTTGGCAGACCTTTCGTTGATTTCTTTTATTAAGAATGTGCCTTTACCTTCACATTTCTTTTCGTTAATATTTATTTGTTTATTTAAAGTTGCAACTGACTGTTCTAACTTCAATTCTACTTTTGCATTTAGCTCTAAAGTTTCCTTTCTTAACTCTGCGAAACCTGCGTCTATTTTAACATTGATTTCTTCTAATCTTTGATTATTTTGTTCTAATTTTTTTTATTTATACTTAAATTATTTTCTACTAATCTTCGATTATTCTCCTCAAATTTCTTGTTCATATTCCTATCGTTTTCTTCTATTCTGCTGAATAGTTTATTAAAAAGATTCTCAAGTGTTTGTTCACCAGCTACGCCACTGATGCTTTCTGCTTGTATGCTACCTTCAAGTGTTCGATCCTCTGATTCAGGTTTTTCTGACTCTGAATCAGAAGATACCGGACGATTGTCCCTGTACTGTGTGAATTGTGAACCTTCACCATTATTCTTATCTTTTTCTGCCATCTTTTTATTAACTTATGAATTCATAACAAACTTATCTAATTAAATACTATTCCTCCTTCTTTATCCCTTTCTAAATAAGAGAAATTCACCAGTAAATGAAAATCAAAAGTATTCTGTCTCTAAATTGGACACTGAATAACTATTTTGTTTGTTAACGAATAAGAAAATTAAACAAACTTCGGACAAAAACAAAAACAAAACAAAAACAAAAGGTTTGGACAAAATAAATTATTATTTTTTTTTTTCAATCATAAAAAAAAAACAAAATTTGCACTGCTTCATAACGTTGAGCGTTGTGTAAATAATTATTAACAAACGAGAAAATGAATACAATGCTCCACTATGTTAAGCGACATTAATTATATATTTTTTTTTCTTTTAAACAATTAGAAAAGTAATACATTGCTTCTCTATGTTGGGCGTTATTATTTATATGATTAATAAACAACAAAAGGAATACATTGCCCCACGTTGGGCGCCATTATTAATATGCTGTGATAGCATATATTTGTGGGTATAGTCATTTGTATATGCTGTGTTCTAAATTTATTCTTTTTACACCAAAAACTTATAATTGGTTTTATATTTAATTCATATTATTGAAGCATGTACCTAATAACTATTGTGGATTCTGGCAATGTATGTGGTTCCTGCTCCTTCACTGGTGTCTTTTACTTACTTATAATAGGGATGAGGTAATAGTTTTGTTTTAAAAAAAAACAGAATGTCTATTTAACATGATCATACACGTTTTATTTTTGTAATTTATAGATTCAAAATAATTTTTATATACACCTTTATGCTCTAAACAAAATACATAATTGAAAATGCTCATATCATTTATACCTAATGTCGGTTGTAATGTATGTAAATCTTTTATTTATTTATTTATTATGCTAAACAAAATAAATATTTATCCTGTAAATAAATAAATGTAAACTTTTATTGTATCTAGCTTTTAATCTTTGCCTTATGAAACTTTTAATTAATTATTAACCAAACTTGAAAAAGATTAATGATGCCTAGACAATACCATGAAGAAAATGCTCATTCGCACGTAGCATCTCTTCAAATGCCCAACACCATTAGTCCTATTTTTGTTGTAATTCCAACTTTATGAATTAAAAGAAAACCTTACAGGATAATATTTGCTGATCCATATTATCCAACATTACATTGATTAATCATTTGCACGTAAAAACCAATGTCTGTCTTAACAATTTAGATAACTTCTTTTCAAAAAAAAAACTTACTTGCTATCTTTAAATATTTCATCAAAATGTTCATTTTGAATGTCCATATTGAACGTTTCAAGTGAATTTAAATATATATTAATAAAAGAAGAATTATTATGAATAAACGTGATAAAGAAATAATGAAAACTACTATTCTACAATGTAACAATTTTTTTTAAAGCGTCTTATTCTTTCGGAGTCGAAATCAGAAGTCTCTTGTCGAATCTTGTTTTTCGAATTTATACCGGCAAAAAAACTCTACGTTGACTATTGCGCCCTCTAGTCCATATTTTAGGTTGGCATTGGAATATACGTTCCAGTGAAATCGCTGCCCACATGTTGCCGTCTTGATACACACACACATACACATATTGTTCTGACAGTTCACTATTTACCAAACGTCAATACAAATTTCCAATTCAAAAGTCCCTCCACTGCCTCGCACAGCATTTCCGACGGTAGGTTTATTCTTGTTATTAATACCATCCTTCTTTGTATTCATCAATGAACCTATTGCCTTGTTCATTGTTCAAAACATATTTTTTCTTTCCATTCATTAATGTCAATTTCACTTTTCTTGTAGCTGGATTGTGACTTGGTAAGATGGGAAACACGTTGGAGATAACGATTATTTTTCTTCCCACACTGCCTGCACCTGGAAGACACGCTTGTTTGTCTACTGCACCTCTGTTTTCTATCCATGATCTTTCCATCGGTAAAATGTCTACCTGCAATAAACTTAACACAAGTTTTATATTTTATTGTCTTTTGTAGGTCATGAAACTGTACACGTCTGTTTCCAGTCTCTGAAGCATTGTGTTACAAACAAATCATAAACACATACACTTTTTATTTATGCTATCAGCTACCTTTTTATACCAATGTTATTGCTGATCGGGTTTACGTTTTACATATTTTTATATCCTTTTCTTAGTCTCTAGTTATAAGCTAAGGTAATTTTTATCTTTTAATATAATTTAGTTCTTAAACTCTTTCATAAAGTTTTATTGCTTTATGCATGTAAATCATAATGATTTATTCAGTCATATTTATGTTTTTTGCATATCGTATTTGATCTTTTTCATACAATTCTATTGCTTTTACATGACTAATTCTCTTGACTGATCCATCCATTAACATCACCCTTTCTCGATTATTTGCCTTCATTACCCTTTTTGACTTAAACAGCGGTCCATTATTTAGAATGTTTAAAGCAATCTTTACGCATTGTATAAAATTAGGTTCCTTTTTATGATATGTAAACCATACATTTTGTGTATTCTTTCTACAAAAGAAATATATTACTTATATTTATTTTGTCTTTTATTTCATATTTATTTAATAAATTTTATTTTGTCTTTTGTTTCATATTTATTTAATAAACTTTATTTTGTATTTTCTCATTATTTACTTGAATAATACTGACTTTTGAATTACTTGTATTGTGTATTGACCATGTGTATGCAACTTTATATACATCCATGTAATTTTTGTTGCATATTTTTACTCTTTCATATTTAAATACGATTTTTGTCATTTTTATTTTATTTCAAAACTTAAACTAATTCCTAAAGCTATTCTTATTTTATGAACTTGCGAGTTCACGGCAATATGTTTAATAAAATAAGTTGCAATAACGTCCTATTTGCTTGTCACGATACCTGATGATATAGGCTCTTTTTGAATGTAAATCGATTTTTGACGGGAACCTCGGATTAACCGGCCAAACGGGTAACCGGCCACGACTCGGTCCCAACCAGACCGGTTAAAAGGGGTTCTACTGTACAAGTATCCGACAAAGTAGTTAGAGGTTTTTGTAGAGAGTGACTCGTCGGTCAAAAACAAGTAAAAAAACTTCTTATAAACATGGACCGAATTTTCAACTGTTACAGAGATATGCGTGGTCAAAGTTGCGCTACATACATATGGTATTTTATCAGCTTTCTTACAGAAAATTTGCAAAATTACAATACGTTAAAAAGTAAGTTGCACAACCACTCGAAAAACCTCGTTGGACAGCCTGTATTAGAATCGAGTAATTCCTTGTGACAAAACCCAGATTGTCATAAATTTGGAAGTACATGCTTGTCCTGACATTTATAAAAATGCCATTTAAGTTTACGAATCAAGAATATGCTGATATGGTCTTTTTGTATGGTTACTGTAATGGTAGCGCTGCGAGACTACGCAGAGTGTTATCCGAATCGAAGATCTTGTGACAAAACAATCCAGAACTGCTTCCAATCCCTTAAAGAAAAAGGATCTTTCCCCAAAGCTAACAGTAAACGACAAATACCTCGCAGGGATAATGCTGAAGCTGACCTACGGGAAGTACACAGCATCAATGAATACATTTACGCAGAAACGTAACAATATCAAAACTGTCAACAGCAATTCTTTTGTACTGTAACAGTTAGGAATACCTTGTAGTACAGGGTGCGGGAGAAAAAGCGCCCCGATTTGACAGGCAGCGTGCAGTGCGTAGCGATAGAGTAGAGTGGTGGGCGTGGGAGTGTTCTTCAATAGCTGCATATTGCCGTGAACCTTGCGTATTTAAAAAATAAGAATAGCATTAAGAATTAGCTTAAGAATTAGAAATAATGGAAACAGTAAAAAAGCAGACTTTATTATATTTGAAAACTTCAACATCAAGTTTATTTATGTTTGCAATACAAATAACACAAGTGTATGATAGGTTGCATATATTTAAGTATAGGGAATTTTGATATCAAATGAATTAATTGTTATAATTATAGGATATATATATATATAAGTATTTAAGAAAAATTAAGTATTATATACAGGGTGTCCAGAAACTCTCCTGACAAACGAAGACCGGAGATTCCTCAGATAATTTTAAGACAATTTAACCCAATTCACCCTAGTCCGAAAATGCTTCCTAAGGGAGCTAAAGCTCTTTGAAGATGGCGCCTTGTAATTAGTTTTTTTTTAATATCTCCCGAACGCTTCTATTTAGAAAAACAAAAACTGGTATGCTTATTTATCCTCCAGAGATGAATCGATTCCATCAATTGCGAATTTGTAGTACCGGTCATAGGCGTCCGTTTTGGGTAGGTAAACGGTTATTTTAACGCATAACTTTTTTGTCTTTAACTTTAACACTAGATTATTAAATTTTCAGGTATTGTAGTACTAAAAGGTACTCTTACTTTAAGTCGGTAGGATACACCGTTTTCTAGAAAAATCGATTTGAAAATTTTTCGTTTTTTCGTCATTTCATCTTTCGTCATTTCAACTTCGCGAACTGACAACAATTTGACAATTAAAAACGTAGGTTTTATTTCTGTTGGCAGTTCAGAGCGAACTAGTGCAAAAAATAATAAATTGAATTTTAATGACGAAAAAACGAAAAATTTTCAAATCGATTTTTCTAGAAAACGGTGTATCATCCAACCGACTTAATGTAAGAGTACCTTTTAGTACTAGAATACCTGAAAATTTAATAATCAAGTGTCACAAATGCTTAAAAGTTAAAGACAAAAAAGTTATGCGTTAAAATAACCGTTTACCTATCCAAAACGGACGCCTATGACCTTAGGAAGCATTTTCGGACTAGGGCGAATTGGGTTAAATTGTCTTAAAAATATCTGAGGAATCTCCGGTCTTCGTTTGTCAGGAGAGTTTCTGGACATCCTGTATAGGTACAAAATAAAGACAAAATAAGTCTAAGTAATATATTTCTTTTGTAGGAAAGATAAACAGGACGTATGGTTTGTATACAATGAAAAACAACCTAACTTTTCAAAATGCGTGAAAATTGCACTAAACTTTTTGAATAATGGACCGTTCTTTAAAAATAAAAGGGTACTGGAAGCAAACAACCGAGAAAGGGTTATGCTAAAGGACGGAACAGTAAGGAGAATTTAAACGCAATAAAATTATATGAAAAAGATCAAATTCGCTATGTACGAGAGATTTATTTATTTATTTACTTATTTATTTATTTATTTAATCATTTAATACCCAACAGATACATCTATTTACAGGGTAATATATACAAAAATTAACAGTGACTTACAGTAATAGTTAACAATACGATGCATAGATAATAATTAAGAACAGAACACAATACGGCATACAAAAATACTGAATACATTAAGAAAAAACAAAAAAAAAAAGCATAAATATATCAATGTATCATCACCTCCCCAAGAATGGGTCAGCGCACAAAAGGTTGGCATTTGTGCACATATGATATAGCGGGGATTTGAGAAATACATTTGTCCGAGCTGTCGGGACATAGAAAGTACCTGTCGACCTAGCAGCGTACCTGGGCACTAAGAAGTTCACCTGAGACAGAAGTGCAGGTGAGTCAATGCGATTGTTGACCAGTTTCACAATGAAGCTGCAGCTCGCCCTGTCCCGTCTTTCACTCAAAGAACTAAAACCGTGTCTGTTCAGGAGATAACCATAATCAATGCCGCGTTGTGGGTAAGCACCATCGATTTTGAACGACATATACTTCAGAAAACCTTTCTGTACACGTTCAAGCATGAGACGGTGGTATACATAATGCGGAAACCAGACCAGGGATGCATACTCCAATTTGGAACGCACAAAGGAGTAAAATAAAATAGATAACGTTTCCAAGTTGTTAAACGCTCTGCATGAGCGAATAAGGAACCCCAGGGACTTGGAGGCAGAAGCACATAAGTCGCTGATATGCGGACCAAAGGACAGTTGGTTGTCGAATAGCACACCAAGATCTCTGAACTGCAAAACTCGAGAAACACAGTTCTGAGAGACTTCATAAGGGTACGACAGAACGTTAGAACATTTAGAGTAGGAGAGAGTTGCACACTTGTCCACATTTAAACAGTCTATTATTGTTGCACCATTCATTAATTAATGTAAGATTTCTTTGCAGCACTAAACAATCCGAAGGAGTAGATATCACATTAAAAATTTTTAAGTCATCCGCATATGCAAGAACCTTACAATCAAGCAACATCAGGAGATCGTTGATGTATACATTAAACAATAGCGGGCCCAAATTAGATCCCTGCGGAACACCGTTGAAGGCTGTAAAAGTATTGGATATATATCCATTGTAAGCTACATAGAACAAGCGATTCCGCAGATATGAGTTTAAGAAAGCAAGGGTTCTTGTGGAAGCACCTAAGGATTGTAGTTTAGGAGATAGCAGAGTGTGATCGATTGTGTCGAACGCTTTAGTAAAGTCGATATAAATGACGTCCACTTGCTGACGAGCATCTAAAGCCTCACTTATAAATTGAGTAATTTCAACTAAATTTGTCGTAGTTGACCTTCCAGCAATAAAACCATGTTGGTTGACTGAAATAAGTGGTTTAATGCAGCTATACAACTTCCCATATATGACGTACTCGAATACCTTAGCACAGTTTGATATAATGCTAATAGGTCTATAATTACGAATGTTACTACGGTCACCCTTTTAAACACCGGTGTAATTTTGCTGACCTTCCAGCGATCAGGGAAAGTAGCGGTTCGAAGCGATAAGTTAAATAATATGGTGAGTGGAGAACATAGCACTGAAGCACAGTCCCGAAGGAGAAAACTGGGAAGACCATCATTGCCGGAGGTCGTAGTTGATTTCAGTTTCCCAAAACCACAAAGCACCTCCTCAGCAGTGAAGTAGCCAATATCAAAGGAGACAGTATTCACATCAAAGTCAGACTGAACCGTGAGAATTGAAGACTTCAGAAAAAATGTCAGAGAAAGCCTGAACAATATCCTGCGGTTGTTCAAGTATATCGTCATCAAGTGTTAAAGATCCAGGTATTCTAAAAGTAGTTCGTTTGCTGTTCACAAAACCCCAGAAAAGCTTCGGGTCACGGGCAATGTTAGTCTCAAGTCTAGTCTGGTACACTCTATACGCCGCTCCAACCTCTGTTTTAATCAAGCACCGAAGTCTAGAAAATTCATTTCGGAAATAAATAGACCCCGTGCATTTCCATTTAGTGAAGTAGTATTCCTTGAGTTTCAAGTGCCTCCTAATGTCTGAAGTGAACCAAGGCGGAAACGCACGCTGTGAGGATCCAAACTTTGGGACATAGGAAGCAATTGTCGTATGCATCACATCATAAAACCTGTCAACAGCGTCGTTGATATTGGAGAGAGCATCAAGACATGACCAGTCAATCGAGGCAATGGCATTGTATAGGGATGGAAAATCTGCTCTGTTGAAGTTATAACGCAGATTATTATTTGAGGGAAAACTTTTGATGCAGTTTACAAAGGATGCATTCAGAGTAGTATCTAAGGCAGGATGATGTACATCCTCCCGAACAAGAGGAACAACATCGTGCTCAACCGTAACTTGACCAGAAATATTGGAAAAGATAAGGTCCAGTAACTTTCCATTGGAGTTGGTTATACCATTATACTGTACCAGATTTAACGTATCCATAAAATGACGAAGAGCGAACTGCTTGCGATCATCAAGTGGCGAAGCACCAAAGCTGGGGCAGTTGAAATCCCCACATATGAAAAGTTGTTTATCGAGAAGCGCGAGACTTAATGTTTCAAAGAACAGCTCATAGTCATCACATGAAATATCGGGCGGGACATATATGTTTATAAAATAAGCGTATACTGCGCCCCATTTACATTTGACAGTAATAATATCTATTAAAGGAATTAAATTCTGTATCTGAATGAAATCATGACGTTTACCATTAAACTTATCTCTAACAGCAATCAATACACCACCACCCAAGGAACGCCCAACAGCCCCAAAGTTTCTATCCTCTCGAAAAACTTCAAAAGATGGGTCAAGCACCTCAGCATCAGATATATTCGAGTTCAGCCATGTTTCTGTGATACATACAATATCAGCATCCATATTGTAACGAGCGGAGTACACATCATCAAGCTTTGTTCGAAGACCACGGACGTTTTGGTAATATAAGTGTAAAGATGTACATCTGTCGGGTGAATTTAGTTTTCCTGCCTAGCCCTGAAACCCTTTGTTATTCCTGGGACAACGTTAACAAACCTTATAGTAAGATCCAATTCACCCTTAGCCCTTCTAATGTTCAATTCTTCCTTCAGCAATTTTAATTTGCTAGCCTGTAGTGGTGTTCTATCCTTAACAATATGCAAAGTCTTAAATTTCTCAATGGTACGCAAGTTCTTTGAACCACGCAAAACGTCGTGCACGGTGCTGCTCTGTGGTAAAGTTATTTTAATGGGCCTAGCATGTTGCCGGTTAGTGGGATCAAACTTGCCCAGGCGCACTGGACCACCAAAATCAGTAGGGATATTAAGATGGCTAAAGATGTCTATGATCGCTGTTCTATCAGATGCAATCTGATCAGCTTTAGTTCCCAGTTCCAACTCAGGCAGATTAAATAGAATAATGTTGTTCTTCCTTCTATCACGTTCAGAAACCTCCTTAATAATTTCCTCATAGTCAGAGGTATCAAGTTTATGCCCGGAACACGCACCCGGCCCAGCATCGAACCTATCCTTCAAGGTCTGTACCTCAGTTTGAAGCGTGTTAACTAGCTCAGTGAGTTCAATAATTTTATGTAGTTGGGCCTTCATATCACTGCATTCAGTGCAAAAGATTGTTAGCTTACGCGTTTTCGACTTCATAAGTTGTGCCTCAGTCCGCGATAAGCCGCTGCAAGCAGTATGCAAGACTCTGTGGCATAAATCACATGTTATTGAATTATCTGTAGGAACTAGTTCCTGGTACATTTTTAACCTTAAATGAGGGAACAGGTCTCTGTTTCCACAATTAAATTGAAGTTATCCTGCGATTTGTGTTGCATGAGACAAAAATCTCATGAGATATTCTCATTGTGGATTGGCACCTTAACAGCTGTTACGGAGCCATATCATCTAGATTTAGAATTTTAAGAACTATGTCCATAAAGTGAGTGTGTTTGGACTGTCTCGTTTCGTTTATGTTGCACAATTGCTGTGATTTCTCATTCATTTATACTTAGTATTATCACCCATTATACTCTTTATTAAACCTTTTGAGTTTGATTGCTGTAGCTATAAGACTTATCTGTGTTTTCATGTATTTATTAAAAAAATAAGTGGCGCTTTTGAGACCCACGACCTTTCGCAACGACTAACGAGCTACAGAAGCAATGTTTTTGATTTTCGCGAGTTCAATTACATACAGGAGTGTCGTCCCTAATTGGACCAAAACATCTAGCCAAAGATCTTGGGATGGTCACAGTACTTGGACTTTAGAAAATGAAGATTTAACTCCGATTACACTTTTCTCTAACGAAGCAACTTTCACTAGAAAGGGAGTTACTAATTTCCACTACAAATATGTCTGGGACACTGAAAACCCACGTGCAATTTTGGAGAACCATTTTCAGAACCGTTTTTCGGTGAATGTTTAGGAGGAGTGATTGCTGACGTTCTGCTTGGGCCGAATGTCTTCGAGGGCAAACTTAATAGCGCAATGTTTAGAGATTTCCTACGGGATCAGTTTCCATTACTGCTTGTAAACGTCTCTTTGTATGTACGTCGGCAAATGTGGTTCCAACAAGACGAGACCCCTACACATCATGGACGACTTGTCACAGATTTGTTGAATGTAACTTGTAAATCGATGGATAGGAAGGAACGATCCCGTGCACTGGCCGGGACCGACTCAATTGTATTAGTAATACACATTATTCTTCATGTTTCCACAGCACCATGACATTACAATGACTTATTTCCTTTTGGAATGCCACGTACGTATCGAAGAAATTTTATTCTATATCAATTAAGTGACGTAGTGAAACTTCGCTGTAGAATTTTAAAGAAATGCACTTGGAGTTTGCAGGTACCCCACATATCATTCTTCATTATGTTTTACAGTTTTTCATTTGTTTAGAGAATTAATAATTAATTGTATGATTCATATTCTATTCTGTCTTGGCAAGGGAAATAAATTCATGTTCCACTAGGTAGATCTTGTAATTTTTCCTAAAACAAAAAATAATTAAATCAAAATACTGTAACTAATGCAGTTTATTTGAATGTTAATATACAATGAACACGTAAAAGTTTGAACAAATTCCTTCAAAAATCAGAAAATAGTTTATCAAAAGAACAACAAATCATGAACGAAACGATTTTTATTCCTCATTCAGAATCGCTTTGAATAAAAACAATACGTACAGAATGATCCACATAAGCGCTATTATGTGAGTAGAAAACTCAATTATTTATTCAGTAATTGAAATCTAAACTTTAAATATTTCATAAAATACCCAATAGTTTTATTTTAATAACCGTAGAATGCCCTAACTTGGGACGGTACCCTATCTTGGGACAAACGTCACTTTTTTAATATAAATTGAATACACGCCCTCTATGTAAAAATAAAAGAACTATTAATGGTATCTGCTTGTTCGTAAAGGTTTACTTTTTACAGGAAACTACTTTTTACGTTTAAATATTTATATGACAGAAATCTGTAAAGCATTATATTTGGCTCTAAATTTGTTGTCTTATGCATAACCTGCAAACTTTTACCTCCAATGGCTGTAGACAAAGGATGTTCTAATTGGGTTTCAAACATCTTGTAAGTCAATGAATATTGATAACAATTATGAAACAAACAATAATATAAATATTTATTTTGTTTATATATGCGCAGATTTCTAAAAATTGTACTTTTGTAGCCTAACTTGGGACACAAATTCATCATGCCTCCTGTGAAGAAACGTAAACCATATAACACTTTCACAGAAGAGAACTTGGAGTCCGCCCTACAAGAACTTGCGAAAGGGCAAATTTCATACAGAGAGGCAAGTTGTAAATATGGTGTACCCAAATCAACACTAGCACGAAAATTTAGAGGATGTCAGGGTCGCAATCCTGGAAGACCAAATACATTTAATTTAACAGAAGAGCGTTTATTTGTCAGTGGAATTGTCACTGCAGCCCAGTGGGGGTTTCCATTAACAACCTTGCATATTCGTTTAATAGCAAAATCATATTTAGATAAAAGAGGTGCAAGAATTCCTCGTTTTAAAGATAATACTCCAGGTCGGAAATGAGCTAAAAAAATTTTACATCGACATAAAGAGCAATTATCAGAAAGACTTGCTCAAAACATCAAAAGAAGTCGAGCAGGAATATCGACAGAAACAATCAATGATTATTTCAATCACCTGGAGTCAACAATTGCTGAAGTTCCTCCCAATAGGATTTTAAACTATGATGAAACTAATTTTACCGACGATCCAGGAGCCTCTAAAGTAATTGTTCGTCGAGGCACTAAACATACTGAACGAATCTTAGATACGTCAAAATCAAGCACATCAGTTATGTTTACTATATCAGGAGATGGCTCCTTACTGCCTATATACGTTGTATATAAAGCAGCTCATCTACATGATACATGGTGCTTAAACGGTCCTGCCCACACTGTATACAACAGAAGTCGATCTGGTTGGTTTGATAGCTGTATCTTTGCAGACTGGTATATGAAGGTAGCACTGCCATATTTTAAGAAACTTGACGGTCCTGGAAAAAAGATATTGTTGGGTGATTATCTATCAAGTCACTTGTCATTAAGTGTAATACAGTCCTGTGAAGAGAATAATATAGAATTTGTCCTATTACCACCTAACGCCACCCACTTGTTACAGCCGTTAGATGTCACATTTTTTGGCCCTTTAAAAAAGCAGTGGAAGAAAAACCTTTTGGAGTGGAAAAAAAGACACCGAGGAGTCCTTCCAAAAGATGTGTTTCCTAGCATATTAAAGAAAACAATAATGGCAATGGAATTGACTGCCGAGTCAACTATTAAAGCTGGGTTTAGAACATGTGGTATTATTCCATTAGACCGTAATGTTGTTTTAAAAAAAATCCCACAAGTAAATGAGGAAGAAGTCCGTGACATAAACGACCAAATAAGCACTTCATTTACCGAACTACTAAGAAATTCCAGGGTGCCAGAAAATGAACCACAAAAAAAACGACGAAAACGTTTAAATGTCCCTCCTGGGAAAGGTATTACTGCTGCAGATCTTTACACACAAAATACTGAAAATATTGAGCTTGGCGACATTGAAGAAGGAAATGACGAGAGTCAGGAAATCGACGACAGTGAAGAACTACTAATGATAGAAGAAGAAAATGATGAAGACTTAGCTCCAGAGAATGTGCATAGAATAGACCAAAATGAAAATGTAGAAACCAGTGAAGAGATTGTTATCTGCAAATTTACTTATAATAAAGGAACAAAAAAAGAAACCCATAAAGAATTCGTTTCCAAAATTTTACGCGTAAGCGACGATTTTTACGAGGTAGCTTGCCTTCGCTATGATTCGCGAACTTCAGCCTATATTTTTCCTCAGATAGAAGACGTAAATGAAATCCAAAAAGATCAGATTATACAAATTTTGAAAGCCCGAAAATATTCCGAGGACGACATAAATTTGACTAACCGATGTGTGCCAAGAACACATAAATTCTACTAGAAGACTATTTATTTGGTTTGATAAAATTATAGTTTATTTTTTATATAATCTTTCTATGGTATTGTCAAATAGAAGACTGACTATTTATTTTGTTTGTTTACAAGAATTACTGTTTTTTTTAATACATATTATATATAGTTTTTGTATTGTTATGAATCAGAAAATATAAAATGTTATTTCTTCCTTTTATTTAGTTATTTCACAGTTAATAATTAATATAAATCAAAATTTTTTAGTGGTATGTCTTTTTTAAATAATGTTCAATTTAGCAACCATGCGCCTAATGTCCGGAATCTAAAAAGAAAGCAGAAATTAATGATTTTGTTGACTGTCCCAATTTAGGACTCCTTAGTCCTAACTTGGGACAGTCGGAAAAAAAATAAAAAATGGTATTTGTGACAAAAAATTACAAAATAATTTGTACTAATCTTTATAATGGCCTTTCGATAGCAATAATCAAAAATATTGTAGATTTTTAATGTACTTAATTAAAAAGTTATAGCAAGAAATATGGCGAAAACGTCCCAAGCTAGGGCATTCTACGGAACTGTAAGTGGTACTCATATATACAGTGTGTAAATAAAGTAAGGAATAATATTCATATTTTGTTTATTATCGCTGTTTGGGAGAAAAGCTCGGACAGGTCAATTTTAGTTTGTTCCTCCGGATTTTATGGACGTCAATTTTTTGTCTTTGGTTTACTACTCTGGGACCTACGATGTCATCGACTTCTTTTTCAAATGGAAATAAAAAGTATATTTTTTTCTGAAATCAGCAATACCCCATATGTGGTATTTAAAATTAGTAGTTTTAGAGTATTAAGCGTGCTAATAATGTCAACTGACATGTAACGCTTTCGATATCTAAACTGGCAGTAATGACAATTGACATGTAACGCTTTCGATATCTAAAATGGCGCGTTCAGAAAGGCAAAGGATTGAGATATTAATGATGATTGGATATGGTGAAAATGTTAGATCACAAAACGAAGTTGTTCGTCTCTTCAATGAGAAATATGCCGATCGATCGATAACTCAATCATGTGTGAGCAAAATTGTTCAAGAGTTTGAGGAATATGGAACGTTCGTGATGTTCAACGTAAAGGAAGACCTACTGTGGATTTTGATAAAAAACTTGATCTATTATTAGAAATTGAAGATAATACAAACCAATCAACAAGAAGAGTAGCAGCAAACCACAACGTTTGTCATCAAAGTGTTTTTAATGTGTGAAAAAACACAAATACCATCCCTACAAAGTGACACCAGTTCAGGAACTAAACGAAGATGATTGTGATCGTAGACTTGATTTTTGCGAAGGGATGAATGTGAAACTGAGTGATCAACCTGATTTTCTTAACTACCTGATCTATAGTGATGAAGCTACGTTTTGTTTAAATGGGCAGGTACACAGACAAAACTGGAGATACTGGGCCACTGAAAATCCCCACTGGATGCAAGAAAGCCATACAGAGCATCCACAAAAATTGAATGTTTGCGCTGGTTTTACCAAGGGTCATGCTTTGGGTCCTTATTTTTTCCATGGTTCATTAAATGGCGAGATTTATTTAGAGTTCCTTAGAATGGAATTAATACCGCCTCTAGCGGCATTATTTCCGAAAAACGAGGACCCAGATTTACCGAGTGTTAATGTCTGGTATCAACAAGATGGTGAACCAGCACATTATTCACTTCGTGTTAGAGAATACCTAGAGGAGGTCTTTCCCAATAGATGAATAAGAAGACGTGGTCCTCTGGAATGACCAGATAGATCTCCTGATCTCACCCCATCCCACTTGATTTTTTTCTATGGGGTTATTTAAAATCACGTGTGTATCAAACAAAACCTCGAGATCTTGAAGAACTGCGAGAAAGAATAATATCGAAGTGCAGAAATATCGACCAAAAAATGAGAGATAATGTTTTGGAAGAATGTCAACCCCTACTTTATCAATGCCAGGAAACAAATGGGTGGCAATTTGAACATTTATTAATGTAAAATTTCTATTGTTTAATCGTCCGAAGAATAAATGATTACTATTTGCTCTTCTGATTTTTAAGTTTAATTATAAAAAATAATTATGGACATCACTTACGTTTACTACATTGAAAGTAAAAGTTGTCATGTTTCTTTCTCATAGCCTTGTGTCGTTTAAAAATTAGCGGGAGTGAATACTTCACGACCTCATGGCATACGTAATTTTCAGTCTCCCATCCAATATTAAATCATTAAACATTTTTTTAGATCCATTACCTTTACATCAGGGATTTGAAGAAGTCCATCTTCCTCAAAAACCAGAAGAAATTATGGCAGATGATGCTGATAGAGTCGTAATTAATGTTTCTGCGAGTACTTCTTCTCAAGCGATAAGTAAGTTACTACATTTTTAAACGTTTCTTTCGCAAAGCCTTGTATCATTTAAATATTAGCAGGACTGAATACTTCACGACCTCATAGCATACATAATTTTCACTCTCCCATCCAATATTAAATCATTAAACCATTTTTTAGATCCACTACCATTACATCAGGGAATTGAAGAAGTCCATCTTCCTCAAGGACAAGAAGAAATTGTGGCAGGTGATGCTAAAAGTAATTCATGATCCTGCGACCACTTCATCTCAAGCGATTTGTAAGTTACTAAATTGAAACACTAACAAAAATCGGTGGGCGTATTTTCCTCACCAAAAACCCTTTCCTACCTGTAAAAGCAAGGGTGTACGATAATCTCACAGGTAATTTCCTCACCAAACGTTGAAGTATCGGTGTATTAGGGAAAGTTAGGTGGTAGGTAGGTACGTAGTATGTATATATAGTTTCGAAACTGGAATTCTGTCGTGCTAAGCAAACACGTCGTATCTCAATTTTTTGTCAAATTTGAGCTGACATAAAAAAATCGAATCTAAACCGTTTCAGCGTTTATTCGTAACTACTTTTGTAGACGGTATTCTAATTTTAACAAGAGAAAAAACGTAGTGAAATTTGTCGTATGTGAGATTTCTGCTAAATTCCTTAGCAAGAAAGTCGTATCTCGAAAAATTGTAATAGGCCTTCATTGTTATCGAAAAAGAAATTGTATACCCACTGAATAAAATAATTTAAAGTTTTTAGCCAAACACGTTGGTTTGAAATAAATAAATAAACAAATATTTTTAATAAATAAACACCTATACAGACTCTTAGGGCCAGTTTACAGAAAGTTAGTTAAATTTAGTTCTGTGTTAAATATTTAATGGGCTATTAATTAAGGCTATATTCTGAGGATTTATACTAAAGAACACCATTTGAATATATATCCTTCAAGAAAAAAAGACTGCGTTCTCTTTTAAAGGTAGATAAAGTACAAGAGTAAAACGCGCTAAAAACTGTCGTTTTCAAAGAGCCAGTTTTAAATTGGCTTTGTAGCTCACGAGTGTATTAAATTGTTATAATGCATAATTCAATGCATGGTGATAACTTAACCTTAAATTTCGCGTAAAAGTGGAAATAATTGGCGGTTACTACGATGCTGTATATACAAGAATATGTTAGTGAGAGTGAAGAAAGTGAAATAAATCATATTCAGATTGTTCCAACGTTACTTACTAAGAAAGGGGAAGTAAGAAAAAGACGTAAATTTGAAGAAAGTGTGGAAGTGCGAAAGAAGACAAAATTTGAAAGAGTGAGAGAAAAACATTTTCCAAAAAATTGCTGCAGTAAATGTAAAAAAGATTGTTTTCGTCATATAAGCAAGGAAAGGCGTCAAGAACTAAACAACAGTTTTTGGAATCTAAATTACAATGACCGAAAATCTTTTATATTGCAACATGTACCGTCACAAATAGTAAAACAGCGTACAACTGACATTCCTTCAAGACGATATCATTCACTAAGCTATATTTTAACAACAGAAAGTGGAGAAAAAGTTTCGGTTTGTAAAACTTTCTTTTTGGCTACTCTTGGTTATACACCTTCTAATGATGGGTACTAAGAGGTATTGTGACTAATTATATGAGAACGAGTGCCATAAAACCCGATGGTAGAGGCAGGGCACCAGCATATAATAAAGTCGATGTTCAGCTCATTCAAGATCATATTGAATCCTTTCACCCCGTGATTTCACTTTATCGTAGGGAACATGCTCCTGAACGAAGATATTTGCCTACAGATATTTCAGTAAAACTAATGCATAAAATGTTTTCACGCGACCACCCTCAATTCAAAATATCATATGAAGTCTATCGGAGAGAGGTGGGTAAGAAAAACATATCATTCGTGAAGCTGGGTTACGAAGAATGCTGGTCGTGCGAAACATTTACTACCCACGGAAAAAGCAGTGGTCATTCTAAGAATAATTTATATAGAGAATGTGAGCATTGCAGCAATTGGCAAAAACATGCAACAAAATATAAAAGAGCTAGAGAAGAATATAAGACTGATTCTAAAAAAAGCGTGACTTGTTATTCGGCAGATTTGCAAAAAGTAATTAATTTTTTTATTTAGTGATTAACAATATTGTATTTTATTATTTTAAGGTCATTATGTTGCCTAGGTGTGACATGTTTAAAGAGATTGTCTTCGCACCCAAGATTATAGCGTTCAATCAATCTTTCGTTCCTGTCGGCCGGAAGAATCTCAAGCAATTTGCCTGTTTATGGCACGAAGGTATTTCTGGCAGGCAAAAAGAAGATATCATATCTACATTTTACTCTTTTTTTACATCATCTGACATACGGGATGTGGAAGAAATTACGCTCTGGCTGGACAACTGTGCAGCACAAAATAAAAAGTGGACGTTATTTTCATTTTTCATATACTTAGTGAACACCAACGAAACACAACTGTCAACACTAGATATTAAATATTTTGAGCCAGGCCACACTTTTATGTCGGCAGATGCATTCCATCACCAGGTGGAATTACAATTGAAGAGACAAAAAAACAATTACGACTTCGAAGATTTTGTCAATTGCGTCGAAAAGACAAATAAAAAAACGAATATTCTTGAAATGAAAGTTGAAAATTTTTTCCAATGGGAAGACTACAGTTCCCAATACAAATTAACTAAAATTAATCCGCGTCCTTATCTGAGCGATATGGTGAATATAAAATTTGAACGTGGCAAAACAAACATGACATACAGGTGTGCCTCGACGAAGAATTTGTTGAATTAAACTTTTTGACTTCCAAATACTAAAAGGTAAGAACTTTCAAAAAACCTGTACAAAAAATACACCAAAAGGTATCATTAAGGATAAAAAACAGGAAATATTAAAGAAGCAAAATTTGCCTTTAAGTCAATGATAATTTTTGTTTAGGTTAAGTACACCTCTGGACAAAATTAAGGCACCACTATATTTCTTACTTTCAATTCTAAGATAACGATAACTTTTAGTTTACTAATTCTCTTGTAAGTAATTGTCTTTGGACCTCCCACAAAAAAACCATCCGAAGTCGTATACGCTCTTTTGCCAACCGCAATCAACTGGTAGATGCAGCAATTGCAGAAGGGGAGAATATTCCTCAAGACATTATGGAACGTTTATTTAATCTCGAGTATGCCAAGGCTCATGAATGTGGTAATTAAGAGTAGAGGACATCGTACACGATATTGATATTGCTTTAAATTATTATTATAAAATAAATCTTAAAATTGTAATTATTATTAAGTTTAAGTTTAGGTGTTTCGTTAATTTTGTCCAAGGGTTTATTTTCTATTAATCTTATTATTAATTATGTTGTTGAAGACATTATTTCAATTGTTTTAACTTCATTAATACATTTTTTTGTAGTTACGACTTTTTTGCTTAGTAATTTCGAAAAAAGTTTGATTTCAATTGTCGTATGTGGAATAACAGTGCTTTAACAAAGTAATCCATGAAATGGCATCTTAATATTCTTTTTACAAATCAGTTGTTTGTTTGTGTTCAAAATTCCATCTTCCTGGCATCTGAAAAAATCTAAATATTCAGAAAACAGGAAATATTGGAAATTTAAATTAAAATGAGTTACGACGTTTTTGCTTAGCACGGCAGAATTGAAGAGCCATTTTTAATTGTTGCTCGTGTTAGATTGAGTTTATCTATTAATTTAACTGTATTTTGTGAATATTATAACAAAATGACAACTTCTTTAATTAAAAGCAATCGTAGCAAAGATTTATTGGTTTTCGAAAATTTTACGTTTTATAAAACAAAAGCTTTAAAAAGTGAAGAAGTGTTTTGGAGATGTATCCAAACCAAATGTAGTGCTAAGGTGTTTACTATTGGATCTGATCTTACCGTATCCAGAAGTTACTTCGTTTCATAACCATCAACCAAATGAAAAGAAACTGAATAGGAAAATTGTTTCAAACTCTTGTAAGCGGAAAGCAGTAGATGATATAAGTGAAAAACCGTCAAAAATTACACTTGCAAATAATTTGTCAGCCACAATTACGACGACTGATATTAGTTATATCAGAAAAAACATGTACAACTGTCGCCGAAAAGTGATGCCCAGTGGACTTCCTTCCAATATTCAAGAAGTTCAAGAGGTAGTACAGACGTGTGCGCCCCAAACCAGCAAAAACGAATGTTTTCTGTTTATAAGTTGTTTAAAAAGCAATATAATTGTATTTAGTTGTGAAACTAATATTCGCGTTTTAACCGAAATGGATATTCTGTAGATGGACGGTACATTTTCTTATTGTACCAAATATTTTTTACAGTTCTTTACCATACACGGGTTAACTAATGGACATTATATTCCCTTATTGTATTGTTTACTGCCTAACAAAAACACTAAGACCTAGATGGAACTTTTTTCTTTATTAAAATCCAACATATTTGAAGCATATAACATTGAATTTTATCCAAAAATTATTTATGTAGATTTTGAAAAAGCGATACACGACGGTATTGTGCAAATCTGGCCTAACACTGAAATAAAGGGCTGTAGATTTCACTTACACCAAGCGTGGTTTAGAAAAATTCAGTCACTTGGTTTAACCTCAGAATTTAAAAGTGATTCGGAAATAGGCAAGTGGCTGAAACATATATTTGGTCTTACTTATTTAAATCCAAAAGATGTAGAAGATTGCTTTGTTTTTGAATTAATGGCATATAAGCCTCAGAATGCAATTTTAGACAAATTCGTCGATTATTTAGTTGAAACATATTGCTGTGATCTGCTGTACTATGGTTGATAACCAAAAGTCAAATTAATAAATTAATATTCTTTAATAATCTCAGGGTCTAAAAGGTAAATTTCTTTGTTTTATAAAAAAAAGAATATGTCACAGCTTTTCCTTATTGTGAGTTCTAGCTGTGATTGTGATGTTTACTTTCCTAATGTTCTCCTTTGGGATGGGTATAAATAAGTAAATAGTGAATGTCAGCACAACTTATATTTATTTACAGTATAAAGATTTACAAAAACATGGAAAATATTTTGATTATTATACAATAATAATTTTATCTAGGTATATTGTCTTCTCAGTTATGGTACAAGCACCTTGCAAATCTTTTATTCCTTTAAGAAAAATTGTAGAAGTCTACTAAATTACCTCTTCATGTATGCTTACAAATCAAGGAAATTACTAAATTTACTTTCTTTACCTTTTACCGACGTATCCCCATTGGATCATTTCGACCTGAGATTTTCACGTCAAAATCGAGATTTAAACAATGAGGAACCTATTAGATGTTTCTCATAATATTTTTAAACTATTGTTATTCAAGTGAAAACGTTAATACTCCGTTGAATCGCCTTAACTTGAGATTTTCACGTCAAACTAAGACTTACTCAAAGAAGGATTTATTAAATGTTTAAATAATATTCTTAAAATTGTTGTTATCCAGGTAAAATTGTGGATACTCCGTTGAATCGCCTTAACTTGAGATTTTCACGTCAAACTAAGACTTACTCAAAGAAGAATTTATTAAATGTTTAAATAATATTCTTAAAATTGTTGTTATCCAGGTAAAATTATTGATACTCCGTTGAATCGCCTTAACTTGAGATTTTCACGTCAAACTAAGACTTACTCAAAGAAGGATTTATTAAATGTTTAAATAGTAAAATTAAAACTGTTTATCCAGTAATTTTTTTATAACACACATGAAGATTCCTTTATTTATTTATTATAAGATTGCAAGATGAAGTTTTATTACATAGTGCTTGTACTTACTTTTCTTGACTGTATATTATTTCGAATTCTTCTTGATAATTCTTGCCTTCCATTCCTTTGAAATTTATTATGGCGGGCTTTATAGAGTCGAATAATATCCCGCGCTATACTGTGTTTAGCGCGCACTTATCGTTTGAAAAACGTATCACACGTTTTATTTCACAACGTCTAAATCTTAAAAGCGTTTATGCCTTTTTAGATTTTATTTTATTTTACAACACTTGAAGCATTGGTTTAAGTTTAAGGGACTGCTGATCAACCTTTTTTTCTTTTTCTTCTTAAGTATTCAAGATCTTCGGATGGACTCCCTTTTCCCGCAGATGCACGCGTTTATATACCCTTCAACAATTGACAAACGCCTTATTTTGTTTCAAATTATTTTAGTTCAATTTGAATTTTCTTCTACTGCGCCCTCCGTGTTTGTTTTGGTAACTATCGATGTCATGTGATCACATGATTTTTCATCCGCCATGTTACCGTTGTTGTTGTTTACATATCATGTATTTGCATATCTAATTAACATCGATTGATTTTTATCGATTGGTAGGTATTTTTAAGCTGTGCTATATTATATACTGACTAATGTTTTATTTGTTTTTTAGCTTGGAATCTCTTGGAGCATTTTTATATGAAGGAAATTATGTGCCAATCGCATATTTAAATGTACATTCAGTAATATCTTTTATTCTGGAGATACCAGTGAAAAATTGCATACCCAACATAATGTTTTATTTTTAATAGTGAACCAGGCCACAATATTTACATTCTGGATGTGTTGGTGTATAGAAAACAAACGGGAACCAGCTTACTATGAGGAGCTGAACCGAATCAAAGAAAGGAACCGTTTTGCCCACCTCTAAATAAAAGTATTATTTTTTGTGTATTCCTTGATATTGCATTATAGTTTTAATAAAAAAATATATTAATTGTTTGAATTTATTTTCAGAATATGGATGTAGATCAAAATGTAAGTTTTACTGAATTTATTATATTTTTAATAATTGAAATTCTTTAATATTTTAAAAATATAGTTTACTAAATTTTCCTAATTAGATGCAATAGTGTTGAAATGTTTTTCATAGAAACGTCAACGATTTATTCTCGGATGTTTTATTTTCATATTATTTACAATATAATAATAACATGTAAAAGTTATTCTTTATGCTTAAAGATCCTACAATATTGAAATTGATTTATTTTGTCATTACGATTATTTATAGCGATCAAAGATGTACCTATCTGTAGTTAAAATTCCTGTCTATCCCTTGTATTGCTTTTGAAATAGACGCGTGCAATTTCACCGCGCTAAAAGTATTACTTATTCATGATTGGTTGCTCGCGTTATAGAAAACCCACCTTAATATACAGAGGTATACTATTATTTTTCACTATATATAATTATATCGATTAAAAATGTAATATTACCAAAAAATGTATTTATATTTTTTTCTTTACTAATCATATTACGCTTGATTATATACTTTGTCCAGTAATTTTTGAAGAAAATGAAAATGTAGCCTACTTGTATTTTATTTGAGAATTATCGTGACCAATTTAAAACACCCATGAAATTTGAAAAATATTTAGTAGATTTACATGTGCATACGTGCATCGTATTACTTTTGTTCAATTACATTACATCTTCTAAATATATTTTCAATAGAAAACGTTGTTTACATTAAATAATAATAAATTAATTTATTGTTTTTTTTTCCTATTTTGTTTCAGACACCACCTGCTGTCCCAGCAATTCCTGTTGGGGGAGCGGCAGCAAACGCTCTCGTATGTATTATCATTATTAATTAATTGATAACATATTTCTTCATTTATTTATTTAGACCTTTTCACTGATTATTTCTGTGAGTTTTGTGAATATTACTGTGTGTATGTGTGTAATGTGTTTGTACGTGTAAATTGCATAGTTTGATCAACAATTTTGTAATGAAATGAAAATGTAGCGTACTTGTATTTCATTTGAGAATTTTCGTGACCAACTTAGAACACCCATGAAATTTGAAAAATATTTAGTAGATTTACATGTGCATACGTGCATTGTATTACTTTTGTTCAATTACATTACATCTTCTAAATATATTTTCAATAGAAGACGTTGTTTACATTAAATAATAATAATTATCCTATTTTGTTTCAGACACCACCTGCTGTCCCAGCAATTCCTGTTGGGGGAGCGACAGCAAACGCTCTCGTATGTATTATCATTATTAATTAATTGATAACATATTTCTTCATTTATTTATTTAGACCTTTTCACTGATTATTTCTGTGAGTTTTGTGAATATTACTGTGTGTATGTGTGTAATGTGTTTGTACGTGTAAATTGCATAGTTTGATCAACAATTTTGTAATGAAATGAAAATGTAGCGTACTTGTATTTCATTTGAGAATTTTCGTGACTAACTTAGAACACCCATGAAATTTGAAAAATATTTAGTAGATTTACATGCGCATACGTGCATTGTATTACTTTTGTTCAATTACATTACATCTTCTAAATATATTTTCAATAGAAGAATTTGTTTACATTAAATAATAATAAATTAATTTATTGTTTCTTTTTCTTACTTTGTTTCAGATACCACCTGCTGTCCCAACAGGGACTGTTGGGGGAGCGGAAGCGAACGCTATCGTATGTATTATCATTATTAATTAATTAATAACATATTCCTTCATTTATTTATTTAGACCTTTTCACTAATTATTTCTGTGAGTTTTGTGAATATTACTGTATGTGTGTGTGTGTGTGTGTGTGTTTGTATGCGTAAAATACATAGTGTAACCAGCAATCTTGTAATTAGCCTATCTGTATTTTATTCGAGAATCTTCATGGCCAACTGAAAACACCCATGAATTTTGAATTATAATAAATTAATTTGATGTTTCTTTTTCCTATTTAGTTTCAGATACCACCTGTTAATAATGAGCCCCCGGCTGAAGAGCGTGTATGTATTATCATTATTAATTATTTAATAACATTTCTTGATTTATTTATTTAGACCTTTTCAGTAATTATTATTAATATGTTGTATTTTTTATTGTTTTGTTTTAGATACCACTTGACCAGGCGCCTCGGCATGTAAGAGTATGTATATTAATATTTTTCATTTATTAATTCGGATTTTTTCATTGATTATTTCTGTGGATTTTGTGAATGTTAGTATATGTAAATTTATATGTACACATATATCAGTGTGTGTGTGTATGTTTGTGCCAGTCTGTTTTATAATATTTAATGAAAAAAAATAAACAACATAAAAATTTAATCTTCAACAAATATAATAAGAAAATATTTTTTTTTTCTGATGTTATTTCAATACTTAATTTCAATACTTAAAAGCGTAGACTTATCATTAATTGTTATTTTTTTTATTTGTTAAATTAATTATATTATCAATATTTATTTGTTTCAGGAAAATAAGAGGGACTACATTGTACGTATATATTTGTTTTCTTACTTTTTTAACTTGATTCAATTATTGCTTTTTTATTAATAGGAGGATGTTGAATTGGGACCGGATGGCACTTCCCACATTTTTTTCCGGCGCAGACGCGTATGTATATTATTATTAATTTATTTGTTTTTCATTTATTAATTTAGTCCTTTTACTTTCTTATACGTAGTATAAGGAAGTATTATGATGACGAAAATTTTCGACCTCGAGATTTTTGCAGATGTCCACGTTTTGAAGTCCCCTTATACCAAAAAAGTGGTTTCAAAAAAATGTCTGTGTGTGTCTGTCTGTCTGTGACCACGACAAATTTCAAAATTTGGACCGGAAGTAGCGCTTTTACTCTTAGCGAGTAACACTTTCTTGATAATATCTTGCAAAGTATGCATTCTATAGAAATTTATTAAGAGAATAGAAGTACTTAGAATAGGATTTTGAATAAGTTTTGTATAAAATTATTTATAAAATTGTATAGTTTGGAACGCTCATACGTATAAGAAAGTCGTGTGGTGGCCACACCTCATTTTTTTCTTTGATTATTTCCGTGGGTTTATGAATGTTTGTGTGTAAGTTTGTCTGAATCTGACTGTGTGTATATATATGTGTCTATGGGCGTATGCGTTAATGTGTGTTTGTGTCAGTCTCTTTTATGACAATTAATTACAAAAACGTATAATCCATTGATAAAAACCTTACAAACATAGACTATTATTGATAATGTTATATGATTGAAGAAAAGATAGTATAAGAATTTAATTTTTAGTGTTTATCGTTGTCGTTTTGTTGTTATTTTTTGTTATTATAGAAACTAATAATAATATTGAACTGTAATAAAATATACATTTTTTTCTAATCTCATTTCAATATCTAAAAATATAGACTTATAATTATTTATTATTTTTCTTATTTGTTAAATTATTCATATGAAAAATATTTATTCGTTTCAATTTAAAGAAATGTATATATATATATATATTGGTTTTTCTGTTTTTTCTTGACTTGATGAAATTGTTATTGTTCTTTTTTTATTAATAGGCAGGAGAAATGCCCCGCGGAGGTTGGGGCGGCCCCCGTGGAGTGGGAAGGGACCGGAATAGAAGAGTATTTTTCCACGTGTATTACATTGTATATGTAAATTAATGAATATTTATATTTCAGAGACGAAATAGACGCGCCCCCACCATTAATATCATTTATAATTTTAAAAACATAAAAACCTTTATAAATAATAATAAATAATTATTTTTTTTTTTTGTAAATATAAATACCTAATATCGGCACTTTTGTTTTTCATATTTGTTTTTCAAAACGTAAAAAGTGCCGATATTAGGTATTTAAAATCTATTTTATATGAATAAATTTATTGATTTTTTAAAACAAAAGTGTATTACTTAATTTAATCAATTTTCGTAATAGATAATCATATTTTGCATCACAAATATGACTTTTAAGACATAATCAATGCATAATTAAAATGTTATTATATTTTTAAGACTGTCTCAACTATCTGCTTCATAATTGGAGTCAGACTACTATTGCAAATGTAATATAATTGTGAGTTGTTTTGAGCGAGCTTTTTTGAGAAACGTCATTGAAATTTCATTCTATGAAGGAGAAAAGAAATAGTTTAGATGCATTATAATGTATTCAGTTTCATGAGCATTGTTTTTAATTAAAATTACTACTTTTACTGGTAAAATTTGTATTATTAGTAGGAATACATGCTAATACATATATATATATACCGTAGTCGTCATATTTTAATTTCGGTTTACACTTCCATACCATGGAGAAGATGACCTTACAATATGCAGCGATGCCTGGTTGCTAACAGTGGTGGGAGAGCAACGTAGTGTCGATGTCGGGGGAATCGTTTGTCGACTGTAGTGCCTTGGCAGCCTCGCATATGTTTATCTTTAGTTTATTTCGTTGCGCTCTTTTCCTCTTGCCACTTTCCTATCAGAAATTAAAATATGTCGGCCCCGGTATATATATATAAAGGGTGGTTCATCCGAAACTGAATCGATCGATTGCGGAAAAACTGTAGCTAGGAATGATCTAAAATTTTGACACTATACTAAAGTCGATGGGGGCCATTCGTCTAAAATATTTTCAAGATGGCGGCACTCCGGGCTATACCGGAAATAGGCACCAACTTCCTAATTTTAAATAGAATATACTGTATATTGTCAAGTTTTTAGATTTTACGTGAAATCCTAAATATATTTCATCTATAATGTCATATATCGAAGTGTAACCCTTTTTGACTTATTGAAATTCTTATGTTAAATTAGACGTGTGCAGGCCAAAAATCAATAGCACTTTTTCCATATAAAGATGAATTTATTATTTAATTTGAAGTAAATTCTCTCAAATAGATGGTCTAATTAAATATTATTTGTATAAAATTGTTACAATTATTAATATAGAGTGTGCGAATTATACGCCTGAAAACGAATTTGGAAAAATTGCCAAAAGACATTTTTTTTTAAATGGGAAGCGGCAACTTTTATAATTTTATCTTATTCTGCATTAAAAATAAGGATCACTTTCTATAAATATGTCTATTATAAAAATTGGTAGTTTTCGAAATATTGGCAAGAGTTGAATCCTATACGTTATTTGGGAATGTAAGAAGGCTTAGTATGCAAAGAATAGACAGATTCTGTTCTCTTTCCATATCTAATGATATTTTAATTATTTGCATTTAATATTGTAAGAACCATGTATAGAAATATCGCTCAACAATATCACGTTTAACCTAAAATAATTACATTATAAAGTGAACAGGATCAATTGTTAACATACAGATATATTAAACGTTCAGTGTGCTTGAATTCTGCTTCTTTCGTACAATCACTTGTAGATTTAATTCGTTTATGTTCAATTTCATTAATAAAAATGATGTAGTTGATTTTGCTATTAATTTGTCTGCAATGTGTAATGAATGGGCAGATTCTGTAAAAGGTTACTTTCATCTTTGGCATTTAATTATTCGAAAACCATGTTGTTCCCAGAAGACAATTTCGCTCTATAGTTTAACCTAAAATTAAGACACTGTAATCTAAAGAGGATCAATAATTATTAGTGTAGAAAAGTGTTGAACCTCTGTACACAAATTGTCGTGTTCAAATTCCAATTCCTTCCTACTACCCACTTGTAGGAACGTTTGAATCGTTTATTAATAGCAATAAATTAATCTGATTCTTTGATTTATATGCTAGTCACACAAAAACTTATTTCTCCAATGAAATGACAAAATTGTTGTTATTATGTATATACACTGTATTGGCTGTGTGCAAAGAATAGACAGATTCTGTTCTCTTTTCATATCTAATGATATTTTAATCATTTGCATTTATTATTGTAAGAAGCATGTATAAAATTTCACTCAACAATATCACGTTTAACCTAAAATAATTACATTATAGGTAAAACGAACAGATTCAATTGTTAACATACAGATATATTAAACGTTCAGTGTGCTTGAATTCTGCTTCTTTCGTACAATCACTTGTAGATTTAATTCGTTTATGTTCAATTACATTAATAAAAATGATGTAGTTGATTTTGCTATTGACTTGTCTGTAGTGTGTAATGAATGGGCAGATTCTGTAAAAGGTTACTTTCATCATTGGCATTTAATTATTCGAAAACCATGTTGTTCCCAGAAGAAAATTTCCCTTTACAGTTTAACCTAAAATTAAGACACTATAATCTAAACAGGATCAATAATTGTTAGTGTAGAAAAGTGTTGAACCTTCTGTACACAAATTGTCGTGTTCAAATTCCAATTCCTTCCTACTACCCACATGTAGGAACGTTAGTCGTTTATTAATAGCAATAAATTAATCTGATTCTTTGATTTATATGCTAGTCACACAAAAACTTATTTCTCTAATGAAATGACAGAATTGTTGTTATTATATGTACAGTCTGTGCAAAAAATATTAATCGACCCCTGTGTCGATAAAAATATTAAATTAAGTCGGTCCCGCCGTTATGCATTGATCGGCAGGGCACATGAGAATCTGATTATATTTTTCGCCCGTTCGGAATGCATTGAGATCAGTGCACGTTTAAACGGCCATTTTTCTTACGAAATCTGTCTGCAAACGAATTTGAAAGTGCTCGTGCCCTTGTTTGCGTGACTCCAAATAAGCATGTGGAAGATCCAGAGAAGGCCGTTCTTTAAAACCCCGGGTCTTGTTGGACCCTCGCAACCTTCAAAATTGCGTTTTTCACGCTTAAAACTGAATCTGTAGCTACAACTGAGTTTGAATGCTAGTTTGACGTTTCACGGGATTTATTTTGCTTGTCACGTGAATCGTCATGATGACGTAAGTCATTTTTCTGTTAAAACACCGTATGCACGCTCCTCTTCAACGGGCGATATCTCTGCACACACTCCACTTGGGACGAAAAACTCTCCGTCGACCGGAAATTCAATGTCGCCCCTACCAACATGCCAAAAGACAGCCCTTAATTTCGCGTCTCCAGAGAGGAGTTCTTTGCACAGTTTTGCCGTTTTTCGTCGATTTTCGGGTCGTTTGGTTGCCATGGGATACTCCGCTATTAGTATATATAATAAATCATATACCTTTATATGCATTTCTATGTCCCATACGGAAGAAAATACAATTGATCTTTATATAGTGATTGAGAAATAATTAGAATATATTTATCTACGTATAAAGACCTTTGTTTCTTACAATAGTGTTTATTATTATTGCAATATATTGAAATGCAGGCTTCTGTTCATTGCGTTTCACCCCTATGGAACCTAGTGTTTCCTTCTTCGTGCAATCTTATTGCTTGTAAGTGATTTACTCTTGTGATGGAGCCATCCCTTAACATAATCCTTTCTCTGTTTTTAGCATTCATCTTTTTCTTCACCTGGATTTGTTGCCTTCTTGTTAGTATTTGTAGTGCTATGTGCACTGCGACTTTGTAATCAGGCTCTTCCTTTTTATATTTAAAAACTATGTCAGGATTTTCCTGCCTGTAACGGAAATTGAATTGTTATTCAAGTTGTATCCTTTTATGTTTTCTTATTGAGGTTGGTTTTTTATTTATTTAACGTTGTTTTATACAATATTCAATACAATTTTTATTTGAATTGCTAATGCTTTCACCTTTACGGGTATGCAACCCACATTGCATTGATGTGTATTCTATTGCATGTTCATCAGTTCGAATATTTATTGTCATGCAATAATTTAAATAATATATATTTATATAAGTTAATGGATTGTTCTATATTTATATCTGATGAAATGTTAAATTATAATTAATATATCAAATATGTAAACCTATATTTATTTAAAATAAATGTGCTGGTATTTATTTTTGTTGGCATTTTATTTGTTTAATTTTTTTATTTATTTATATAAAAACGTGTTAACCATATTCAGTGATATCTGGTTATATCCACATTTATTCAGTAATAACCACTTATATCTGGTTTTATCAATGTTTTTACATGTATAAAATTTTTAATATTTAAATCTGGTTATAGCCAGTTTCTCATTATTTTTTTATTTTTTTAATATACCGAAAAATACCACAGCAATATGTAGATAGTAATGCAATATTTCCCCCTTATTTCTGGGCGGAAGGAAAAGCTTCAATTTCTCATAGCACAAATGCATGCGAGTCTTTCCATTCACATTTCAATTCATCTTTCTACAACACACATCCTTCTATATATATCTTTATTGAAAAAATTAAAGAATTTCAGGTCACACACCGTGTGCAGGCGGCGCACTGTGTAGGTAACCCTCCTCCTTCTTTCGCAGTCCAGCCAACCAGCACGACAGTTTACGCCGATCGCTTGTAGTGTAATTACGTAATCTATGAATTACGTTTCGTTTAGTGGTGACGCAGCAACGCGTAATTTAATTCTGATTTATAATCGAAAGTTGTTTAATTTAAAATGCCAAAAAGAAATTGCAAATTTACGAGTGAACTGCAAAAAGACTATCCATTTATAAAAAGCTTTGTGGTGAGGACAGCAGAGTGAAATGCCAGCAATGTTCAGAATTTTCTATTGCACACGGTGGGCGCGCGAACATTAAAGATCACTTGAAGTGTGCGAAACACAAGGCCGGTGTAACGGCGACTGCAAGCACTTCATCTATTAAAACATTTTTAAAAAATGATGATCCCATTCAAGATGATTTAATTATTGCGGCCAAAGAGGCTACATTTGCGTTCCACACTGCAATGCATGATATGAGCTTCAAAACATGTGACTGTACGTCGAAATTGATATCAAAATTTTTTGAACCAAAATTTGGAGCCGCGAGAACCAAATGCGAAGCGATAATTTTAAATGTACTGGTACCTTTGTCTATGGAAGAATTACATGCTGACTTGCAGAAGACGTGTTTTGTAAGTGTTACCAACGATACTTCAAATAGAAAAGAAATAAAACTAGCGCCTGTTGTTAGATTTTTTTGCCATTGGAAGGTGTACAAGTAAAGCTACTGGATTTTGAATGTGTTCAAGGTGAGACATCTGAAATATTGACTGAAACTATAATTTCAACATTGCGTCGTCATGAGATTGATGGAAAAATAGCTGCATTTTGTGACGACAATTGCAATACAAATTTTGGCGGTGTACATAGAAGAGGACAAAATAATGTTTACAGTCGGCTCAAACAAGAACTTGGTGTTAATATTGTCGGCATTGGATGTGGCGCACATATTGTGCACAATACTCTTCAAAATGCTGTAGATGGTCTCCCAATCGAAATTGAAGCTCTTGTTGTGAAAATATATAAATATTTTCATTTCTATACAGTTCGAGTAACTAAATTGATGGAATTCTGTGAATTTGTAGATGTGGAATATAAGAAAATAGTCCAGCATGGAAGTACCAGATTTCTTTCTCTGTTGCCGGCAATCGAAAGAATTTTAAACATATTCGAAGGACTGAAGTCGTATTTCCTTTCTCAAGAATACTGTCCACGTGTAATGCGATATTTCTTTGAAAGTAACACAGGCGAATTATATTTTTGGTTTGTGCATGGACAATTGAATAATTTTAACAAGACTGTGTTAATCATGGAAAAAAGTAAAGCAACCGCATTAGACATTATTTTGGCGCTAAGGCTATTGAAATCTAATCTTCAGGAAAGGATGAATAGTAACTTTGTCCCGCAAGGAGCAAAACAATTGTTGCGAAAACTTGATAGTAGCCAGGTTGTTGATAGATTTATGACAGAAGTAACTGCTTTTTACAGACGATGCATTTCTTACATTGAATTGTGGGAAGACGGTTTTGGTGGCGCCGAGATCTTTGCATGGGTTGGACTGAATCATGTATTGAAATGGGACGAGATTGAACGATCTGCTGAAGCTATTAACGCAATACACGGTTCTAATGTTCGCAAAAAAATTAATACTGATGATCTTTTTGATGAGGTGTCGCTTGCTAAAGCATTTTTTTCGTCACATAATAAAGAGTCGAGTTCAACAAAGAGTCAAATTGTCCAAATTGAGTATGTTGACAAATGGGTCCAATTATTCAAACATTTTCATTACCAACACATTGATGCACCTAATCTTGTTAAAATGCTTCAATACATTTTGTGCCTACCAGGAACGTCCGCATCTTTGGAGCGTGTTTTCTCGATGATGAAACACATTTGGTCGGATGACCGAGGCCGAATGCTAGAGTCTACCGTACGAGCGTTACTGTACTGTAAATTAAACTTTGGCATTACATGCAACGACTTTTATGAAAAAATTAAAAGGAATGATAAAGTGTTGAAGAAAGTTCACTCCAGCGAGAAGTACGAATGGTACAAAAAATAATGTATTTTTCTGCTTCAGCGGACTTTCGGTACTTTGGGTACCTTATCTATTCGCTTTTATTTAAATAAGAAAATATTTTTTAGTAGTAGCTTAATGTGTTTCTCTTCGCCCTATCCTGTCCCGGTTTAGAGCTTTATGATTATGGTAACCCTAATAATATGGAATATATTCAGAAGAAACTGGTTTTTGTTAAGAGTAAACTGTTAATGTTGTATTCAACTATATTTAAATTTTTATAGTAGTCGATTTACGTTATCTATGATGTAAAATCTGTACCAATAGAAATTTATTTAACCCTTTAACGATCTGTGGTTTATCCAAAGACCACATTTTTTTCTTGACGTTCTGGGTGAGCACACGCGTTGAATTTAACCACGTACGTTCACGTCCCAACCCTTACCAGATACAAACACTTATTTTGACCACATCGGTACTCTAATGCGCAAAATCAGATTATGTGGTCAATTATTCGACCAACGATTGTTAAGGGGGCTTAGTTTTATTGTTGCACGTTATTTTTGGTAAAGTTGTTTGTTTATGTGTTTAAGTGATAAGTCCAAAACGGTGTCTTAACGCAATTTGGTGGTGTCTACTATTTCCGCACTGACGATAATGATGATATCAGAGAACAAAGGATAAGTAAGAAGTGGCGTCGTCATCGTCGATGGAGATATAGCGAATAAAAAGTGGTACCCCACTATAAATAATATGTATAGACAAAATTGATATTGTGAGAATAATAAAAGTAGGTTTAGATAAAAAAAAAAGGAAGTTTTTGTATTTAATTGTAATAAATATTAATTTTTCATGACTTTCTGGCATTTTAACATTAAAGTTGTTGCAATTTTTCTATTTTATCTACATTAGAATGCGACATAACCTATTTTGTTGCTGAATAGCATCATTTTGTACGTATTGTATCTTTATGCAAAATACATAGTTTTCCATTCTTTCTCAAATTTTTATGTTCCTGAATGATAGCTTTTTTGATTTCATGCTTAAGATTTCAATAAAATTGCGTCGCTCACATGTTATTAGTCTTTGACTTCCATTTTATGAACATTCTAGCAAATAATAGTGTGACGTCTCCGAAGCCTACAATCATGCTAAGATTTCGCGATCTTGAAAAGTTGGACCAAGATGACCTCTTTGATTTGTTAGAAGGGATATCTGAAGAACAGGCTGAAAATTCTGATGTTGGCGGCGATAGTGACGCTGAAGACGCACCATCTTCTACGTTGACTACTACTTCTAATGACAGAAGAGCTTCACGATCGCGTGAACTAGGTACATTTATTTCTTTTTACGTATTTGTTGCAAAATGTTACTTTTTTCTTTTTGATTTAGTAAACTTTTTTCCAATTAGGTGAGTCTAGTAGCTGCTGCCAACAAACAAGTGACTATCCATGTAACGATATCACTGAAGAAATAATAGAATTCCAAGCCATAGATAATCCTGAACACGATTTTGATCTTGAAGATATCAGTGATAGTGATACAGGAAACGAAGATGATTTTCCGCTCAGAAAACAAGCGAACAATATACAAAAATTTTCCTCTTTCGATTTTGTTGAAAATGAAGGTCCTCAATTTGATGCTAAAAATTGCTCACCAGCACAATTACTTCTAAAAACATTCGGCCACAGCACTTTAGAGCTTATTGTTACACAATCGAATCTATATGCTATACAACAAGAAAAATGAGTGTGCCTAAAACCACACGGCAGAAATGAAAACTTCATCAAGGCTCTCCCATGTAACGGTCGCCGAAAGAATCGCCAAATTGAAGACGTAATAAGCGACCACAAACACCCCCGTATCCAAAATTTCACAAACATTCATCAATTTTCAAAAAACTCTTCCGCCATTTTGTTTTTTTTTGTCATTTTGACTTTGGATTCGTGATGGGCGACCTCAACCACCCCCGTATCTAAAATTTCACATTCATACGTCAATTTTCAAAAAATTCTTCCGCCATTTTGCTTTTTTGACATTTTGACTTTGGATTCGTGATCGGCGATCTAAGACACCCCCGTATCTAAAATTTCACATTCATACGTCAATTTTCAAAAAACTCGTCCGCCATTTTGTTTTTTTTTGACATTTTGACTTTAGATTCGTGATCGGCGACCTAAGACACCCCCGTATCTAAAATTTCACATTCATACGTCAATTTTCAAAAAAAAATCCGCCATTTTGTTTTTTGACATTTTGACTTTGGAATTGTGATCGGCGACCCCCAAAACCCCCATATCTAAAATTTCACATCCATACGTCAATTTTCAAAAAACTCGTCCGCCATTTTTTTTTTTTGACATTTTGTATTTGGTATCGTGATCGGCGACCTAAGATACCCCCGTATCTAAAATTTCACATTCATACGTCAATTTTCAAAAAAATCTTCCGACATTTCGTTTTTTTTTTGACATTTTGACTATGGATTGGTGATCGGCGACCGTAAAAACTCCCAAGTGCCTAATTTTAATCAGAAGAGAGAGAAATTGATTTCAGCCGGCTCCGCCCACTGAGCACGTTTGCGTAATCGTTTAAATAAAATTATTTCGTAGTAGGGGCACATAAATGTCGAAAGCAATCCTCCTTTTCCCCTTTAAGGAAATACACACTTTCTGGAATTATCGTATTTTAATTCAAATCATTATTAAAATATTAATCGACCCCTGTATAAATAAAAATATCAAGTCATGTGGGAGACCGTTATGTATTGTGTGGAGATGCAATTCGCCGGACCGTAATACATTGATCGCCAGCGATTGCGTGCGACTGCCGACTCGAAATAGGCATACAAAAGGTCCCAAAAAGCCGGTTCCTTAAGACCCTGAGTCTTGATGAGCCCTCGCAACCTTCAAAATTTCGTATTTCACGCTTAAAACTGAATCTGTGGTGCAACTCAGTTCGCCTGTCAGTTTGACGTTTCTCGGGATTTTTTGATTGTCACGTGAATCGTCATGACGTAAGCCATTTTGCCGTTAAAACATCGAGTGCACGCTCTTCTTTAAAAGCCCATATCTTTACAACCGCTCCACTTAGGAAGAAAATCTCTCCGTCGACCGGAAATTCAATGTCGCCCGTACACCAATGCCAAAGGGCAGCTTTCAATTTTGCATATCCAGAGAGGAGTTCTTAGCACAGTATTGCCGATTTTTGTCGTATTTACGGTTCGTTTGGTAACCATGGCGATTCGAGCGTTACATAGCCGATCGTGACGGCTCAATCTCGTTCAGTGCCCACAATCAACGCGCCCATAGAAGTTTACACTTCAAAAAGGAAATAATCTAGAAATGACAGAGGAAGAGCTGAAAGCTTTTCTAGGTATACTAGTTATTATGGGCTTTCACAGATTGCCAAGTATTCGACTATATTGGTCTACTGAGCAAAATTTTCATGTTAGTCGTATTGCAAGAGTAATGTCTTTGAAAAGGTTTTTACAAATCTTACGTTTTCTTCACATTAATGACAACTCAAAAATGCCTAAAAGAGGAGAGGAAAATTTTGATAAACTTTATAAAGTAAGACCCATTATCGATAATCTGAATAAAGAACTATGCCAGCCATCTAGATTTCTTAGTGTGGACGAAAGTATGGTAGGTTATAAGGGTAGATCACCACTAAAACAATATATGCCCATGAAACCTACTAAGAGAGGTTTTAAGGTATGGATACTGTGTTGTTCAACAACTGGATACATGCTTTCTTTACAAGTTTATGAAGGAAAACCAAAAGACCAGTCAGAGTATTCTCTAGGAGAAAGAGTTGTGCTGACGTTGACAGAAAACTATTGGAATAAAGGCAATAGCATTTTCTTTGACATTTTTTTAGCACAATTCCATTGTTGAAAATTCTTCTAAACAAAAGCAGTTTTGCTTGCGGTACATTTAGAAGCAACAGAAAGTTTTTTCCTGCAGATCTGTTGAAACCAGAAAAACAAATGAAAACTAGCGACTATGATTTTGCTCAAGCTAATGACATATCTGTTGTAAAATGGCGTGACAGGGGGAAAAAGTCTGTTATTCTTGTCAGCAATATGCACAGACCCGATGACATTGTTCATATCAAGAGAACAAACAGCAAACGAGATAAGGAAGATATCGAGTGTCCTCGAGTGGTCAAAGACTATATTTCCTTTATGGGAGGAGTTGATCAATTTGATCAACACGTTGCTTGTTATAGTATAAGCTGGAAATCTAGGAAATGGTGGATCAAACTATTCTACTATTTAGTTGATACAGCGATCGTTAACGCTTATATCATATACGACACAGTGCAGAAAAAACATAATATAAAATGCAAAACAACGCAACTTAGATATCGAAATTCTTTAACTAACGAACTGATAGGTGCCTTTGTAAGTAGGAAAAGAAGAGGTCCTCTTACGACTAGAACCACCAAAATTACAAAAGTTGGAGGCCGTGCTATCAGCTGTAACAATGAAACTAGACAAACAAATGTTGGTGTACATCTCCCAGAGAAGGGTACATCTAGAAGATGTGCACGATGCAGTACTCGCGAAAAACCGAAAAGATCTACAATGTGTTGTAGACAGTGCAATGTAGCCTTGTGTCGAGATTGTTTTGCACCATTTCACGGTAAATGAGTAGAAATATGGTTATATTAGAATTATTTTTTTTTATATCAGTAGTTAGGTTTTGTAATATATGTTTTCTACATTTTATAATTTTTAAAATATGTTCAAACAATTTTTATATGAAATATATCGTATGAAAAAATATGTGGGTAAAATTTTGGCTTAGGAACTTCTGTAGTTTGTTGGACCCCAAACGATCACTGGTTAAATTATGGTCCACCAGTTTTTGCCTAAACGGTAAATTTAAAAAAAAAGTTTATAAGAAAATGTTCTTAATTTTGACACAGACAATATAACAATAATAAATTTTTGTCTAATTTTTGGCAAAAATAGTTTTGCCCGTTAAAGGGTTAAAAAGCATTTTGTAAATAATATAATAAAGTTAATAACTACTGATTTTACCACATGTGACTAGGGTTGCCAGATGACCGGGAAATCCGGGATTGTCAAGGAATTTTGCGTCTTGTCCCGTGTCCAGTAATTAGACCTTATTGTCCCGGATTCCGAAAACCTATTAGTTTTATTTTTATTTCTCTTTCGTTAGTTCCTAAATTCGCGCGCTAGCTTTACCTTGAGTGCATGAGACCGAGCCATAGAGCACTATGGGCCGAGCGCAACGGAGTGTGTATGTTTGGTCCCCCATCTGACATCTCTGCACTGGGCGCATTATTGTAAAATCATTCTATTCCCATTGTTCGACCTATAAACATCGCTTGTCAACTGCGCTAATAAACACGTGCGAACTGTGAGGTGCAATAAGTAGTTAATTGCAATTATCATGGATTCATTGTCGACTCCATCAACAAGTAAGAAAAAGTTCACTGGATTTAATGATAAATGGACCAACGATCCTGGCTTTAAAGACTGGATAGAGAAAAAGAATGACTTTACTGCAATGTGTAAAGCATGTAACTCGGAAATTGCCATTCAATATGAAGGCCGTCGCGTGCTGTCAGTAAATTATTTTTATACATTCTAGTTCCTTTTAATTTTGTTATATGCTTGTTACAGGTTCACGCCAATAGTATAAAGCATAAAAAATGGATTTGGCTAAAAAAACTTCTCAAAGCATGAATAATTTTTTAATTAAAAAACACACATCAGAAGAAAGATCTATAATAATTTGCGAATTAGCATTTGTTTATCATAATGTGAAACATGGATTAAGTTACAATAGCTTGGACTGCTTGGCAAAAAATATCAGCAAGTTAATTCCAGATAGTCAAATAACAGCAAAAATGACATGTGGGCGTACAAAAGCATCGGCAATGACTCGAAATGTTTTAGGACCCTATTCTCAAGAAAAAGTGATCTCTGATTTAAAATCTTGTTTTTATTTTTCAATAGCCTCAGATGCATCAAATGTTGGCAATTTGAAAACATTTCCATATGCTGTTCAATATTTTAATTGTAATAAAGGTATATGCAGGAAATTATTAGACTTTTACGTGGAAGCTGAAGAAACATCGCTAGATATATATAAATGCCTTAAAAAATTACTATTGATGCCAATCTCAGCATGGATCAAATAAGTGCATATAGTGCAGACAATGTTTCTGTCAATTATGGTGCCCATAATTCTGTATATCAGAAATTAAAAGAAGAAAATAAACATATATTTAAAGCCAATTGTTATTGCCATGTAATAATTGTGTGAAATATGCATTAAAAGGCATCGATGTTGATATAGAAAGCATAGTCATAAAAATTTATGAGTTCAGTTCATCAGCATTAAAAACACTGAAATTGAAAGAATGTTGTGAGTTTGCTCAAATACAGTATACGGAGCTGCTAAGACATGTACCTACAAGATGGTTGTCACTTTTGCCAGCTATAGATCGCCTTATTCAGAGTTGGCCTGCTGTGAAACATTATTTCTTAAAAGAAGGTTCAGACAACTGCCACAAGGTGTTATGGGACTTTATTTCAGAAGGTTGCTATATCAGTGACATAAATAATGAGGAAGAATGTAAACATGAAGGCAAGAATGACTGTTACCTCTTCTTCTTAAGTAATGTGTTGCCTGAATTTACAAAAGTGATTTTGCTACTAGAAAGTGAGAGCTTCACTATTTTGGAAATGGATCATGCCATGCGAAGTCTTCACGAGCAATTGAAGGGGTCAATGCAAGAAGTGGACAAGTCCATGTTTTAACAAACATTGTTTTTTTGCATGGACATGTCCTGTTTTATATTGTGCATGGTCCCATGCCAAAACGAGACTTATATCTCTACCACACACGTTACAGTACTGTAATATAAGTTGTCTACTTTCCAATACTTTGCAAGAAGTAGACATATCCTGGACATGTCCCGTTATTGCACTGGATCAAGTGACCAAAATATTAGTGTTGACGTTTGACGTAGAAGTGTCGTTTAACGTGTCGAAGGAGAGAGGCATTGTTATTAAAAAAACCTTTCAAATAATAAGCGACATTATGAGTTCTGACTCTGAACAAGAGGATCCCTTTCATGGAGATTATTCCGACGTTGATCGTGATTATGTACCCAGAGAGGTAACAGAAGACAGTGAATCAAGTGAACCTAACCTCAATGAAAACAAAAACAAAGGCAAAAAACGGTTGAGAAATGAAAAGAAATGGAAACGAAGTATCCAAAAGCAACGTAGAACAGCGGGCAAAGAATATGAGAGTACTTCCAAAACTGTTGTGCCAGAGAGGATGGTAGGAAATGCATGCAGCTGTAAACTAAAATGTTTTGAAAAAGTCTCCGCTGATAGTAGGCAAAAAATCTTTAATGCTTTTTATAAACTGCCAAGCAAGGAAGTACAGGATGCTTATGTATGTGCCAACCTGTCTGTGACAAATGTCACTCGCCATAGACAACGTACAGACCAAAATAATAAACCAAAAAGCGTGACTTGTACCTTTTCTGTAAGTTTTCTTTACGCTACTCTCGTCCAACTTCTGATTTTTGTTATTCTAGGTTAAAGAAGGGATCCAAAACCATCGTGTGTGTAAAAATGCACTGCTTGCTATTCACGGTATAAAAAAAGGTAGAATAAATAGACTGATAAATCACTTAAAAGTTAACGTCACGCCCCCATCGGATGGAAGAGGAAGACATAATAATAGACCAAACCAAATTACTCCAGAAACAGTTGCCCAGATTCGCAGTCATATAATGAGCTTCCCCAAATATAAATCACATTATAGTAGGAGTGATAACATCAGCAAATATTATCTATCACCGTTACTAAATACTGCACGGTTACATGAGTTGTATTTGCAAAAATACGAACCTGTTCAATATAGAATACTGCAAGAGAGAAACCATGAAAATTTTAAACCTGTGGTAAAATACGAATATTTTAGAAAATACTTCACAGAAAACTTTAATATTTCATTTGGAAGCCCAAAATCAGACACATGTCAAAATTGTGATAAACTGGTAAAGCAAATCGATGCTGCAACATCAGAAGAAGAAAGAAACACACTTCAGGGAGAAAAATCTTTGCATGTTGTGAAATCAGAAACTTTTTACAAAGATCTTAAAGAAAAATCGCAGCTAGCTAAAACTTTAGATTATGTGGAAGTTATAACATTTGACTACCAACAAAATTTACCATTACCAGTAGCCTCAAGTGGAGAGGTATTCTACAAGATTCAAATGTGGGTCTACAACTTTTGCATTCATGTTGCAAGCACTGGCAAAAGTTACTTTTTTCTATATGACGAAACTATTGCTGGAAAGGGGCAAAACGAAGTAATCAGCTTACTAAATTATTTCTTCGCAAATATTATTAGACCTGAAGTTACTGAGCTATACATGTTTTCAGACAACTGTGCGTCACAAAATAAAAATTTGGTGATGACCCAATATCTCTTCACACTTGTAGAAATGGGAAAATTTAACTTAATATACCATCGCTTCCCTGAACCAGGGCACAGTTATCTACCATGCGATAGAAGCTTTGCAGCTATTGAGAAGAGAAAACGAAAATATGAAAAAATTTACCTTCCAAATAAGTACGCCAAAATCATTCGAGAATCTGGTCATAAATTTGTAGTGATTACGCCTGATAAAAAAATGTTTTTGAATTTTAAACAACATTTTTTACCACTGTTTAAGAAGAATGTAAGTGTAAAAAATGCAAAATTCACAATATCGAAATATAGAATTTTCCAATACGACAGATCTAAATTGCCTAGAATTTCATGTAGTATCTCAGTATCAATGACGCTCTTCCAAGAATTTGAACTTAAAAATAAAAATGTAGTTCTCAGTTTGCCGGATGATTCCAAGCTTTTGTATGTTGATAGAAGAAAGCTAAAAAAGAAGAAGTTTGAACATGTCATGGCATTGGCTGCAAATTACGTCCCACTAGCCGATCAATGGTTTTATGAAGAAATAAAACAGTATCACTTAGATTTTGTTAACCCAGATGCTGACACGTCATGTTCCGAATTTGAAGACAATGACGATGAATGAATAAATTTTATTTTTGTAAATCTAAATTTATATTAACATTGCTTGAAAACAAATAAAATTAAAATATTAAAACAAAACTGTCCAAAAAGTGGACATGTCCATTTTATTTTATGTTTTTTTGGCAAAAGTAATATTCCTTAAGCGAGACATTTGACGAAAATGTGTCCACATGGCACTAACAAATAACTAACCAAAGTCAAAAAAAGTTTGTTTTTTTTGTTAACTTCCACAAACGTTTTTTGTCTCTCCTGAAAAATTACTAAAAGTGGACTTGTCCACTTCTTGCATTGACCCCTTCAATTAAAAAGTAGGATGGCTGATAATTTTTTTGGGAGTAAAGTCAGGACCATCTTTAGAAAAATTGATGGAGAAAAAAGAAATCAATTCAGATCACAGGCACAGATTTTTCTTCAAAGAGCCATTAAATATTTAGAAGAGATATATGATTTCGGTCCCAATGGAATCTATAAAAAGTTTGAGCTTTTATCGCTCAAATCGGAGAAATTAGAGTTGCCTTGGGAAGTGCTTTCCGAATTTCCCCAGATATTGAATATAGAGGACTCTGTTAATATTGACTCCCTTTATACAGAGTTTGCATGTCTGAAAACTATGTATAAGGCGCTTCCGAAAGACTTGCCAAGCGACGAAATATGGGCCTATTTCTTAGAAATAACACATCCACAAACTTTACAAATTTAAAGAAAGTAATTTGTTTTGTTCTTTCAATTTCAACAAGCAATGTCTTTTGCGAAAGAGTATTTAGCCAACTGAGTAGTAGTTTATGGACTAAAGAGCGAAACCGAATGTCCATGGATTTAATCAAATCCGAACTGCAGACTCGTATCAATTTTGACGAGTCGTGTTCAGAAATTTTATCACTTTTGCAAAGCTCTGACGGAGAAAAACTAATAAAACTCGCAAAATCCAGTGATAAATATTTAAAAAAATGATCTATTCGCAATTTTATTTTTATAAGAGTTTTTTATTTTTGTTAAGACTTATTGTATACGCTACCAAAACATAATTAATAAATATATGTTTTTGAAAATAAATTTTTTATTTGAAGTACATATCCTTCCAAAATAAGAAATACACATTTTTGTATGAGTGCAAAACGCATAGCGGTAATGGTCGGCAAAGAACTACCACGACCCCTTACCGTTGTCCTAGAATTGTCCCGGATTTTATAAGTTTCCATCTGGCAACCCTACATGTGACATATGATGGCATTTTGTAGTTTGTAGTGTGACTAAAATTGCTTGAAATAAAGAGAAGAAACACGTTGTCAATAGAAAGGTATTTATTTAGAAAGATGAAGTCTGACAACATTTTATGCAAGGTTTTTTATTATATAAAATTTAATTATGCAAACAAAAATGGAGGCAGGACACAAGGAGAAGGGAAAGTAGAAGACGTCGCAAAGGTGAAAGGCGCAGAAGGCAAATAAATCAAAAATGCAACAAAAGGAGTCAGAGTAGAAGAAAGCCTGCTCTTTCTTCTGCTTGCTTGATACTTTGTCAGCGATCATCACCAGAGATGAAAAAGTGGAGTGAGTGGACGTTTATTAAAAAATTATTTGAGGTCCAATAGGGAGACTTTGAAAATTGCCAATAAGTTGAACAAATCCGACTTTCATTGGCAGAGACAGAAAATGAAAATATGTTAATAATATTGCATTAGTAATTACATTGTATGCAGTAAATTTTCATAATTTGTCTAGGTTCTTTTGGCAGTCGAGTGTGCCAATATGGCGGCGACTAAATATCGTTGTGAAAAGTGTTAGTTTTAAGTGAGAACATAATGGAAAATAAAACTCTGAAATGTGCAAGTGAGAGATGCAACACTATAATCCATCATTCATGCTCTTCATATAAGACATCTGAAATCAAATTTAAGGGATCTGCAAAATCAAATGTAAAATAATTTTGTAACGTACAGATTCGAGCCGTTTTAGGTGGGCCTTACATAAAAAATTAATAGTATTAACCGGTGCAGTAAACGATATTAAGGTACAAAAGAGAAATTTTCAATTAACAATAGAGACTCAAAATAAATAACTTCATAACCTACAAAATGTAAATACGTAGAAGTAGCTGACAAAGGACAAAATTTAAAGAAACCTGTTAGCGGACAGATGGCGCAGGTAGGATGACTGAACAAAGCCAACTGTATCAAAATCGCTACGCGATATAAGGCCGTCACATAACGAGATTTTCCTGATACTTGTAACCTGAAACTATTAGTCATTATGTGGCGCTATCTATCAAAAGCACAATAAACTGCCTGGTAATCGCTGAGCATGTTTAAATCATGTGATAAAATTATGCAATATGATTGGATTATATCAAATCGACTGTTATTGACATTTGACTGATCTGACATTTATTTTGTCTATTCCATATTCTCTACTTAAATTATTCTAATACTGCACATATTCAGTCGTTTCATTTAATGTGTGCTACATATTTATTATAATATATTTTGGAAGTTACATCGAGTACCAATATCTAGTGTTCTCACGGAAAAAACGTGGCTGTTCTGATACATTTAGTTCTTACCAAAATAGTCTGCGCTAAAAGGCAAGTAATTTGCAAAGTACTTCGGAAAATTCTTGGTAAATAGCTATAATTTTTTGCATTTTTAGGTTAAATTTATATCTTGATATTTGTAGATGTATAAAATCCTAACGGAAAAATTGCCGGGCTGAAGTAAAGCAGGTTTGCTAGACGTTATTTGGTCACTAATATTAACAATAAGTCTGTATATATCAACTCTAAAGTATTTGAGGGCTGATTTAGTACAATTTTAAAAAGGATTGGATAAATAACGATGCTATAGTCATTATTAAAATGCTCTAATCATTACCAATAATGCTCCTTGTTATCATCGTAAGGTTGAAAAGTGCCAACAAGAAACTGATTACTGTTATAAAGCAAATTTTGATTTGTCCTGACATATGTATGTAGAAATACTAACGGATTTGGTATAGGCAGCACCACAGAGTGCATCACTGTAAGTAAGTAAATTAGCAAATTGTAATAGTGCCAAAATGGAAAAAAGTACATCAAATACAAGGCTAATCCAGAAAGTAACAGACGTTTTGGCCTGGCGCGGCAGAGAGCGGGACTAGCGCCGCCATTTTGGCGTCAGAGTGTTCCTACGCTCAGTACGCAACCAGTCGTGGTAATTTGCGGTTCCTGCCTATCGTACTTTGTATACAACGTGTTAAAATGAGCGTTGCTATTGAAAATCCCGCCAGTTGTGAAGTGCGAGCTGTAATAAGATTCTTGTTAGCAAAAAATCACAAACCAATAGAAAATTATCGCCAGATTTGTGATGTGTACGGCCAAGGAATAATGAGTGAAAGCCGAGTGAGGCAGTGGTGTATTGATTTTAGAAATGGCCGAACCAGTGTTCACGATGAGTCTCGCAGTGGCAGGCCTAGTCTTGTGACAGATGAATTGGTGGCGAAAATCAACGAAAAAATCCGTGGAAATCGTCGTTTCACGATTACGGAACTCTCAGAACATTTCCCTCAAATTTCACGGAGTTTAGTTCATGAAATTGTGGTTGATAAACTTGGTTACCACAAATTTTGTGCCAGGTGCGTTCCGAAAATCCTAGCGGAAGACCACAAAAAACAGAGACTTGCTGCAGCACTAAAATTTCTGGAAGACTACGACAAAAGTGGAAACCATGTTATCGATCGTATCGTAACTGGCGACGAGACTTAGGTGAAGCACGTCAACTGTAAAACAAAACGGCAGTCGATGGAATGGGGACACACGCATTCGCTCAAGAAACCGAGGAAGTGTTTGCAAACGCTTTCAGCAAGAAAAATCATGGCTACTGTGTTTTGAGACGCTCAGGGAGTGATTCTCGTTGATTTTCTGGAGTGTGGCCAAACAATCAACTCAGAGAGGTATTGCGAAACACTAAAAAAATTAAGACGCGCGATGTAAAACAAGCGGCGGATGAAACTTAATTTCGAAGCAGTTAAACACAAGCAACAAAAAAACCAATACCATAGAACAAATTCTGAAAAAAGACGGAATCAAAACAAGCGAAAGCACGGAAATAGCAGAAGAAATAAACAAGTACTTTGCTAACATAGGAAAAGAATTAGCAGAAGAACAAATTAACAGCACCACAAAAAAACCCGTAACCACAACCTACGATAAACAAGTACCAACATTTATATTAAAATATATAAATATACAACAGATGAACGCAATAATAGATGACATGAAGAACACAGCTCCTGGATATGATAAAATACCATGTAAAATACTGAAACTAAACAAACCAGCATTAGTACCAATACTAACTAAATTAGTTAATGTTACATTTGCAAAAGGAAAATACCCCCAATGTCTTAAAGAAGCTATCATAATACCAGTATATAAGAAAGGTGACAAAACAAAACCAGAGAATTACCGACCTATATCTTTACTTACAACATTAAACAAGATTATGGAAAAATGTATACAAATACAAATTTCTGAACACCTTCGAACACACAATATAATATACTCAAAACAGTATGCATTTCAAAAGAACTCTGAGACTACATCAGCGACTAATGACTTATTAAATAGTATAAAAGATAAATTGAAAGGAGGAAACACAGTTATAGCAATCTTTATAGACATGAAAAAGTGTTTGATACAATTTCCAAACAGAAACTATCAGAGAAAATTGAAAAGATGGGAATAAAAGGTAAAGAGAAAGACCTAATAGACTCTTATATCACGGGAAGAAAACAGAAAACAGTAGTAAATAACACTCACAGTAATTACCTTGAGCCAGAATATGGAATACCACAAGGGGGAAATCTCCCACCCATTTTGTATATAATGTACACAAACGACATTTGTCAATTAAACATAGATGGAGAAATATACTCATACGCCGACGACACCTGTTTGGTTTACTCGGGCAAAAGTGTGCAGGAGCTGCAAGAGCGCGTCAACAAAGACCTCGGTACAGTCGAGGATTGGTGCTACAACAACCTTCTGACCATTAACGAACATAAAACAGAATTCATGACATTCTCGAACAAATTAAATACTCCAACATTTGACATAAAAATAAAAGCCCATGCCATCAAGCAAATAGACCAAATAAAATACTTGGGATTAAACATACAGAGAAATTTAAAATGGGATATGCACGTAAGCAGCCTAGTGAAAAAAAATGCAACAGCAATAGCTGGCATCAAAAAGATAAGAGCCATTATACCTGAAAACCTGCGAAAACCAATTTACAATACTGTTTTTATGTCTCACATGAATTACTTAATAAATATATGGGGAAATACAACTAACAGAAATATTAACAAGTTACAAAGACAGCAAAATAAGGTCTTAAAATTAATTTATAAGCTAGATAGAAGAACATCCACCGAGGAAGTATACGATAAGACAAAGGAACTAAATCTTGAACAAACAATAAAACTAAAAAATATAATACTGCTATACAAAATAAAACATAATCTCATACAAACTGAAGTCAAGTTAATCACTAACACACATATACATATGCACGCAACTAGAAGAAAATCAAATATAAGAACAGAAATATGTAAGCAATTAAAATATGAAAAAGTACCTACACCAGACGATATAACACATTATAACAAATTACCTAAAGAAATCAAAAACTTAAAATATCTTCACTTTAGAAAAGCAATAAAGAGCATGCTTTTAAATAAAAAGATATAGACAACCGCTGAAGGTAACCAGAGTAAGAACGGATAGGAGTCCTCAATACTATTAGTCCGGGATAGATGTACCGACCAGGAAACAACCCGTGACGAAGATGAAGGACCGTATACAAGCATATATATATGCATCATTTGTAAGCTTAGCTTTACTATGATATGTATTACATATGTTTTCTTTCAATAAAGTATATATTGTAAAAAAAACTTAGCGAGAAAGTTGTTGTTTTTTCACAACGCTCGTCCACACACGGTCAATCGTACCCAAACGCTCTTGGATGGGAAGTTTTCAATCATCCGCCGTACAGCCCAGATTTGGCGTCGAGCGACTACCACCTGTTCCCAGCGATGAAGACGTGGCTCGCTACGCAACGTATTGCCACTGACGCTGAACTGCATGCCGGTGTAAACCAGTGGTTGAACTCGCAGGCGGCAGATTTCTATAGAGATGGTATAGAAAAGCTTGTACCACGTTATGATAAATGCCTTAATTTAAATGGCGATTATGTAGAAAAATAGCCTAAGACTTTACCCTCAAAATGTATATAATAAACATTGTTTTTTTCACTTCGTTTATTTTTTATTTCAAAACGTCTGTTACTTTCTGGACAGCCCTCGTATGTACCAAAATACACAGAAAAAAAGAGTTTAGTGAATATTAGCTGTTTAACCCGTGTTATTTGGAAATATTCTGTATTTCTCTTAATAAGTGTAAATGCATGTATATCAATTTATTGTAATATTTGAGTATACTGTACAAGAAAGTTATTTTGTCATAACAAGATCATTTAGTTGCGATTCTGTAGACCACATGTTAGGTTTAAAGAAGGTGCAAATTATACTACCGATGCCAGAATGGCTCAATATTTTATATGGCAAATATTGCGATGTGGAACAGTAAAACTTCAAAACCTTCCAATACAGTTGAAAGCGGCGATTGGGTTAAACAAAGACACTATACTGTTCTTCGTTTACCTCCATACCACAGTGAGCTGAACCCAATTGAACTTGTGTGGGCACAAATAAAAAATGAAGTTGCTGCATAAAATAAAACTTTTAAATTAAATGAAGTTAGCAACATTTACATAATAGTATAAATAATGTATCTGCAACAACTTGGAAAAATTGCACAAATCACGTTATAAAAGAAGAAACACGTATGAAGGATATTGATGGAATTATTGACGAAGTTATAAAACCATTTATAATTTATATTGGAGACAGCAGTTATAATGATGATTCGATTTCTTCACAAACGTCAGATTGAATTCTATAATAGTTTATAAAATAAAATATATGTTTGTTATAAACTTGATCAGTCTTAATTTTAATGCTGCTGTATGTGAATGATCTTCCAAAACATATTGCCAAGCATAACAGAATTTATCAATTGGTTACGGGTCAATAACATTGGCATGTTGGACTGAACTTCGCCAGACCTAAATCCTATGGCAAATGTATGGGGTCTGATGGTGGAGAAAATTCGTTCATAGAATATTGTTCCAGAAATAGGGAAGAATTGTGGAGAGCGATTCAGGAAGCTTGGATTGAGCTGAACATGTATGAAATGCAGTTGTATCAATGAACAGAAGACTGATAGACGTAAGAGAAATGAATGGTGGTGCCACCACTAAATATTAAAAACTGTTGAAACAATTTTGCTCTAATTTAATAATGAAAATTTTACTTGTAATGCCGGTTTTCCACTAGACGGACAAAACAAAAACACAACAGCAACTCGTGTCGAAAAAGACAAAACTGCAACTTTTCACGAACCTATTGAAGACTCGGCGAAACTGCGACAGTTGCTGTTTTATTTTTCGAGTCCCGCTCGAAAGCGGTAAGATCAAAGAGTTTCGAAGTGTTTACGAAGTCTGTCTGCCTAGTGGAAACAGAGAGTTTTCAGTTTGTGTTTAAGTTTAGTTTGTGTGTACCTTGAACGGTTTAAATAAAATTAAAACATAAATAATAGGTAAGTGAATATGATAACCACTTATTAATTAATATTATTTGTTAATAATTAGGGAAATTATTTTTTTTATATTAAATATTTGGTTTACAGATTATGAAAAAAAAGGTGTGGACTACCGAAGAATTAGGCATTTTAATAGATGCCCATAGGGAGCACCGGAATTTGTGGGACCCTAAAAATTTAGAATATAAAAATAGAATCAAGAAAAAGGATTCGTACAAAGAAATTGCTGCACTTTTGAATACAAGTACAGAAGAAATTGAAAGAAAGGTGAAAAATATTATTTCTCAGTACCAACGAGAAAGAAGGAATTATAAAAATATGAAAAAGTCTAGGGCGCCTCAGCATTAAAATGGTTTGGTTACAATGCCATGAATTACCTACACGATAAAAATAAACCTAGAAAATGCATTCAGATCGGTGGAGAATATGTGGTAATATATATATATATAATCAAAAACCTTATTGAACCCGTAGGTGTAAGGTATATGTTATGCACAAGTTACTGCATCTCGTAGACGAACTTCCTCCATTCTTTCTTGTCTCTTGCCAGTACTCTCGCTCGTTGTTGTGTTACGCCACGCTCTTCTAGTATATGCTCCATATTTTGGTTCCATGTCTTGATTGGTCTTCCTTTTGATCTCTTGGTTGGCACCCGTGCCTCCCATGTTTTCTTGACCGGTCTGTCGCTGCTCATCCGGACCAAGTGTCCATACCACCTCAGCTGGCTCTTTTCGATTTTCTTGATAACTGATTCTGTTCCTAATTGTTCTCTTATTATTGTATTCCTTATTCTGTCTCGTTTAGTTATTCCAAGGACCCCTCTCAAATACTTCATCTCAATGCTCTGGATTCTGGATTTCAGTCTCTTGCTCAGCACCCAGCTTTCACACCCATAAGTTAAAACTGGGAGAAACACTGTTCTGTATACGCACATCTTTGTTTTCCTAGATATTTCTTTTTTCCATATAAATGTGTTCCTCAGTAAGTGGTATAGCTTTGATACATTTTCCATTCTGTATGATATTTCTGTTTCATGTGTTCCGTTGCTACTTATGTATACTCCTAGGTATTTGAGGTCTTCCACTTGCTCGATATCCTTGTTGTCAATTTTTATGTTCAGCTTTGAGTAGGTTTTCCCCAATACCATGACTTTGGTTTTGTTGGCATTTATTTTTAAGCTTCTAGCTGATAGTGCGTCATTCCAAAGGTTCAAGTTGGTTTCAAGGTCTATTTCACTTCGTGCAAATACGACCAGATCATCTGCAAATGCACACTCGCTCATATACTCCGCTTCTAAGTTTCTGTGACCCACGTATATGGCTTTTGTTCTTGTTTTTACTTCTTTGATAACGTCATCCATTACCATGTTAAATAATATTGGGCTTAATACTCCTCCTTGTCGCAACCCCACATTAACACTAAATTCTTGTGATTCCATATTATGCGTTCTAACCACATTCCTGTTGTTTCTATGTATGCTCTCTATTGCTCGTTGTAGTTTTCCTGATATTGACCTTTGTCTTAGACTTTCCGCTATTACTTCTCTTGGAACCCTGTCGAACGCTTTTTCCAAGTCCAGAAAAGCCAGGAAGTACTGCTTTCCATACTCTCGTGTACGTTCTTGCAACTGTTTTATGGTGAAGATGTGGTCTTGTGTACTTCTTCCTTTCCTAAACCCGCTTTGTGACTGCTCCATGTTAGGTTCTATTTCGTATCTTAATCTTTGTTCTAGTATTCTTTCATATACTTTGGAAGCTAAACTTAATAGAGTGATGCCTCGATAATTGTCACAGTCGTGCTTATTTCCCTTCTTGAATATCGGAACTACGATGCCTACTTCCCAGTCCTTCGGTACCCTTCCTTCGTTCCAGCATACGTTGCAGATTTTGGTTAGAAAGTTCATGCCATGTACTCCTAGATTTTTTAACATTTCTGCAGTAATCTGGTCACATCCTGCAGATTTACCTTTCTTCAGCTTATTGATAGCATAAGTTACCTCATCCTCATTAATGCTGTGTCCTTGTAGGGAATCTATTTCCTTCTCCTCCCATGAATTTCCGTTCATGTCTCCATCCGGGTTTAGTAAATTTTTAAAATGCTCTTTCCATCTTTCTAAAATTTGTTCTTTTTCATGAAGCATTTCCCCTTCTCGGTTTCTTATCTGTATTAATGTTTGCTGGTGATGACTTCCGGTTTTCATATTTTTCAGTATTCGATAGAACAGCTTTTGATTTGCATGGTAATCCTCTTCCAGTTTACCTCCAAACGTTTCCCAGGATTTTCGCTTGGCTTCCTGGACTGTTTTCTTTACTTTGTTGTTCTGTTCTTTGTATTCGGTGTATCTTTCAATGGTTCCTTCTTTGAGATACTTTCTCCATCTGCGTTTCTTTTCTTTTATTTGTTCTTTTATCTCGTCGTTCCACCAGGCAGTTTGTTTCTTGTTTTTATTTACTTTTATATAGCCGCATACTGTCTTGGCCACTTCTATCAGTGTTGTTTTGAACATCGTCCACCTTGTTTCTAGGTTCATATTTCCTGTTGGTATGTCTCTTAGTCTAGTGTCAACTTCCCTTTGGTACTTCAAAGCTGTCTCTTTGTTGTTTAGCTTGTAACCTCTTATTGTTTCTTTGCTAGGTATTGTTTCTTGATTTCTTGATCTTTTCTGTTTACCATTATGATTTTGGTTTCCTATGTTTGTTTTCACCTTTACTAAATAGTGATCGCTGTTTATTTCTGGGCCTCTACTGACTCTCACATCTTTGATGTCTTTCCTATAGGGTCTGTTTATTAATGCGTAATCTATTATGGACTTTTCTCCCCTACTTTCCATTACTCTGGTATATTTATGGGACTCTTTATGCTGGAAGAAGGTGTTCATTACTAGGAAGTTGTTTTGGGTACAGAATTCCATGATCCGTTTCCCATTGTTGTTTCTAACTTCTTCTCCATGGATTCCTATTATTTCTTCTGTCTCATTTGTTCTCTTACCTACTCTCCCATTTATATCGCCTAATATGATTATTCTTCCTCTTATCTCTTCTACTATCTGAGAAACTTCTTCCCAGAATTCATCTTTTATGTTGGTTCGTTCATTTTCGTCTGGTCCGTATAGTATTATTACATTCGTTTTTTCTTTTCCTTCGGTCTCCAGTATGATTTTTAATATTCTTTCCGAAATGTACTCATATTTCTGAACAAATTTTGTACTTGTCTTCTGTATTATACATCCCACCCCTGCTTGCGCTCTGTCCTCTGGTTTTACTCCGCTTAGTATCATTAGGTGACCGTTTCGTTGTGTTAAGCATTTCCGTCCTTTCTTTTTCGTTTCTGTTATAGCTAATAGTTGTATCCCCGAGTTTTCGAATTCTTCTATGAGTTCGTCTTCTTTACCGTTCAACCCCCTGACATTCCATGTTCCAAAGGTCCAGCTCGTAAATTTACCTTTCTTGTTTCTACCCACATCTTCGTCAGATAGTATATTTCGTGATCCAGTATTCATTGTCCGTGCCTTAGCAGTTGTCGTTGTCTGCATTTGTTCCATTTCCATTTGCTTTGCTAGTTTTTTGATTGCGGTCTATTTTCTTCCACTTCTATTACTCCTCTAGTCTCTTTGCTCCATATGTATTGTGGTAATTTATTTTTTAATTAAACAATAGTTTATATGTAGATATATTTTTCAAAAACTTACACCGAAAAATGAACTGCAAATAATGAATTACAAAATATTGACATGATGTTGAAATAGGTATTAAGCGAATTTGTGTTGCCAAGGTACTTGTCGTTCTGCGGAAATGAAATATTCGCAAAATTCATTTCTTGTAACTTTTGCTTCTTCCAAAGGTTTTCTGGCCACATTTTTGAGAGGTAACATTGATTCAGTTGATTGTGCTTCATTGGTCCATGACCCATGTCTGATTGTACCCGAATCTAAATCTTCTATGTCAAATGATCCTGGTGGTGAATATATGTTTTTTGCCTCAGAGTTTCTACGTAGGAAATTGTGTAATAATACACAAGTTTGTACAAGTTTATCTACTTTACATGGTTCTAGTAGTATGGGTTTTCTTAAGATTCGAAACACAGATGCCAGTATTACAAATACATTTTCGACTACTCTTCAAGCTCTGCTCAGACGATAATTAACAGGTTAGCTGCCAGCAAAATTCATAAAAATTACCTTTGGTGCCAAGTTGAAAAAAATGTGAACTGTAGCTTCCTAAATAGAGTGGAATTATGAATTACAATAAATTTTTAAATCATAAGCGTATTTTTCTCAAAATTGATTAAGCGGTCGTATACGACCGCCCCGGCATGGGCGACCTAAGGAGGGCGTCCGTGCCGAGCGGTCGGGAAAGCGGGCGTTTCGTGCGAGTACCGACTTGTAAGCGTTGGACATCTTCTATGTTTGTATTGCGTCTTATATCTTATGAAACTGTTGACGGGTTCAAAGATGAGTGAGCTAACAAAAAAAAATTATACAAATGGCATTAGACAATAAGGAATCATCAGGTAAGTGTATAAAATTATGTTTTTCTACAGCCGTCACACTGTGTCACGGAATTTGGAATTATTTATTGAAAAACGAGTAAATATAAGTTACTTTTGCAATAATCCTTTTACAGATGTTCAAGACATATCTGATGATTGCAGTTCTTTTGATTCTGATCTTGACCCTTTGTTTTTACCTTCAAGTGACGAAGAAATTTTGAATATAGTTCCGATGGTGCGGAAGAAACTGAAAAAAACCAAATTCGTATGACATTTCGAAGAAATAAAAGAAAGCAACATTTTTCAAAAGTTCCAAGACAATACATATCGAAAAAAAACTAAACAAAACAAGAATTCTGATCTGGTGAACCAACCCTGTTGCTCAAAATCAAGTGACGTCGTTATATTGGAGGGAACCGAAACACTTGAAGCTTGTGAAGATGAGCGAATTAATTCAGAACGAGTATTTGACGAGATTCTTGAAGATGAGGCGTTTGATAACGGAAACATTGAAAATTTCGAAAATGCACTACCTGACCAAGCCGAAATTCGTAATGAAAATCCAGATGAAATATGGCAATTGCCTGTTGGAACTCATAATGTTTTTGATTATTCTGCAGAAGGTGGTTTACATGCCAATTACGCTGCAACTCTTGTAAACGATTTGTCAGCATACAATTGTTTTCGAACTTTTGTCGATGATCACGTAATAAATGAAATGGCCAATCAAACAAATCTATATGCAACTCAAGTCCTAGATGAGGCAGATGATATAAGTAAGGGATCAAGGCTACACGGATGGGTGCCAACTGATAAAAAAGAAATGCTCCAGTTTATTGGAATTGTGGCATATATGGGTTTGGTGAAGATGCCTTCAATAGCAAAATATTGGAGTAACGACGATCTCTTCAAAAATAGTATTATTCCAAAAATTATGCCAAGGAACAGATTTGAGTTGCTCCTGCGAATATGGCACTTTTCTGATAATGCAAATTGTCCAGAAGGTGACCGTTTGCATAAAGTCCAGCCTCTCCTAGACATATTGGTTGAAAACTTTCAAGCAGTATACACTCCTGGTCGTACCTTCTGCATCGATGAGTCTATAATACCATTCCAGGGTCGTTTACTGTTCAAACAATATATACCACAGAAAACACATAAATACGGAGTTAAACTATTTAAATTGTGCAGTGATAATGGCTACACATGGAACATAAAAATTTACGCCGGGAAAGAAAGAAATGAAGGTGTTGCTTCCGTTTCAACAAACATTGTCATCAATTTGTCGCAAAACCTTTTAAATTAAGGTAGAACCATTGTAGCTGATAATTATTACAGCAGCCTCGAACTGGCTAATCTATTGCTTGATCAGCAAACACATTACATTGGAACCCTACAAGCTAATCGACGTGGAAATCCCAAAGAAGTTCTCGAGAAGAAATTGAAAAAAGGGCAAGTTTTTGGATTAGAAAATCAACGAGGAATTTGTATACTAAAGTGGAAAGACAAAAGAGATGTGCTGCTTCTGTCTACCAAACACACCACCGAAACTGTACCAGTGCAGCGCAGAAATGGTGTCGTGGAAAAGCCGCGGGCCGTAATGGAATATAATGAGGCCAAATCATCTATTGACCAATCTCACCAGATGGCAAGCTACCATTCCCCGTTGAGAAAATCTATCAAATGGTATAGAAAACTAGCAATAGAATTTCTTTTGGGAACTTGTATGGTCAACGCTCATATCGTTTATAATCAACATGCCAACAAAAAAATTCAAATTACCAAATTTCGAGAAGAGGTTGTAAGAGCTCTTCTCAGTGGAAAGGACACAAATTTAGAAGACGATGTAGACGAAAAACCTCGAGTGGAAACACCTACGAGAAGAAATATTCAAATTCATACATTTCTCAAAAAGGAAGGTCTCTTTGATAAAGTGAGAAAATATTGTAAGGGCTGCTATGCCAAAAAAATTCGTGGAGAAATAAACAAAAACCATGTAAAAAAGGTTGTCACATATTGTAGCATGTGTGAGGGGCAACCTCATTTTTGTCTAGATTGTTTCAATCTAGCACATTCAATGTAAATGAACATACTATTTTATACCAAATAAATAGTTTATTTGTTTTATTGTATTAGGTACGTTATATTTGATATAAAAACCTTTATTTTTAATAAAATTTTATCAAAAAAGTTGATGTCATTTTTACCGTGTACCGTCAGATATCCAAAAATTCGTACAATTTCGATGGCCCTCCATGCCACAGCGGTCGGATATAATGATCAGAGCGTTCCTACATCAACCGCTCGCGTGTGAGAAATTCATATACAATACGATGTTTCAGCGGTCGTATACGACCGCCGTGGCGAAAGAGAAATATATATGGGCGGTCGAATACGACCGCCATAGCAGCCAACCTGTTAAATATACGTTCTTTTGGTTCCCGTTCTTGATGTCCAGAAAACGGTTTCATTACATTCACTGACATAGGAAATGCATCATCGTCCGCCACAAAAACATATGGTATTGGTTTTTGTCTACCAGAAAGAGATGAGTTTTGTGGTAGGTTAAGCATGTCTTTGTCCGAGCATCTTGCAAATCCGGTATTTTTAAACACCCCTCCATCTGATATGCGCCCTTGGCAACCAATGTGCAATAGGTAAAATTATAGTTTGCGTCTACTATGGCAAAGAGAACAATGCTAAAGGAATTTTGGGGACTGTATGACAATATGCTTGCCATCCATACTTCCAAGGCAATTCGAAAAGTTCCATATTGTGTTATATTCATTCGCCAGCTTTTGCCATTCCGCCTGTTTTTTGGGCACTTATGAAATAGAAAAAAATAATTAAGAAACTAATATGTAATTTTATATATTTTAGGAAAGCGATTCTTCAGATCAAGAAATAGCGACCCAAAGTACATCTGATATTGAGGGTGGAAACTCCCAATTAGTTCAAACAGAAAAAAGACAAAACTCGTTGCCACAAATATGTTCGCAACAAGAAAAAGCGACCCAAAGTACATCTGATATTGAGGGTGGAAACTCCCAATTAGTTCAAACAGAAAAAAAACAAAACTCGTTGCCACAAATATGTTCGCAACAAGAAAAAAAATTACCATTATTACAACACCACAAATGAAAAATACAAAGAAAAATAAATGTTTGGAAGATTCTAATAACGAGAGTAGCCAAGTTTTCGAAATGATGAAATCGGTATACGAACGAAGAGAGCGCGATGAATACGACATATTTGGTGAGATGGATGGTAGCCAATAATTTAAGAAGCTTAAACTCAGAGTACGCCAAAATAACGATTCAGCAAGAAATTATGAATATGTTATTTAATGCTCGTACATCCCCTTTTAACGCTGAGACTCAATCTTCTGTGCCAGTCAATCAAGAATCATCATCATCATCAACTTATTATATATCTGATAATGCAACTATTAATGTTCCCAAATCCCCTTTTCAGGCTGAGACTCGATCTTCTGTTCCAGGCAATCGAGCATCATCACCATCATCTTACTATATATCGGATAATACAACTATGGGTTCCGAGCAGGTAGATCAAGAGTCTAATAATATTATTCAGCTGACTCTATCGGCTATTGAAGATATAAACAAACAAAATTATTAAAGTGTACTTTTTCCTGTATGTCTTTGAAATATATATTTTGATATTTTGTCAATAAAGTTACGTTTTTGTTTAATTACTGTTATTTGCGCTTTCGTCAAATTTTTATTATATGTATTTTCTTATTTTTAGTTATACCTTGTCTCAGAATAAGAAGGAGTGATTCAAATATCGCGCCAAAATGGCGTATATTTTTAAGGTATTTCATTGGTTCTTGCGTAGGCAAGTTTAACATGGGAAAATAAGTTTGACAAAACGTCATTTTATATTTATAGTCAAGCCATAACCTAGTCTCTTACATTTTTACTACGGTTTATTACAGTTTATTGTGTTATTAAATAAAATCCGTACTTTTATGTACAACACGAGCATGAGTTGATCAGACGGCTTAAGACCTAAGGAACAAGTGATCAGGCATTTAAAACTTTGAATTTGATGAATCTGTCAAAAATACTGTACGACAGTGCAAAAATCAAACGTCCAACAATTAATATCATAGCAAAAATAACTATAGATGAGTTCATACCATAAATGAACTGAACAACTCACATATATTCTAGAATTGACGCATTAATTTCAAGTAAGTGTTAATTAAATACTAATTATATTACCACATGTTCATATACATGTTATATTTCAGATATGTCAAAAGTAAAGAAACCTGTACTAATAGAAAAAGGGGAACATATCTGGTGGAGAATATTTGGGAAAAATTTGGATTGTAACAAGTATAATGAGTGCACGACAAGCTTTGTTGAAAACTTGTAGGATTAAAAAGCCATACCGATAAAGATAGGCAATTAAGAATACTTCATATACGTTCTGAATTGATACATAAGGTGAAGTTACTTCAAAAAAATCGCCTTTCAGAATATCAGTTATTCGAGAACTTTTGACAGAAGCAATTACAAATGTTACAATAAGTATTTGGAAAAATTGTGCCGACCATGTAAATTTTTAATCTTGTGAACACTAAATTATTGTTAATTTCCAATATATAATAGAAATAAAAATGGGTTATACTTTATATATTTTCAAAATACATCAATTTTAATAGAGAAGAATAATTAGTAATGTGTAGGTATATGTGATTATCTTTGCAGGTCGTGTAAACAACTTCAGCCGATGTAAATTTTTCAATTTATTACTGTTCTATGTAAGCTTCACATTTCCAAGAGTAGTTGCTTGAATTTACCTCCTCAAGGTTTGTAGCAGTAATACGAATGATTTATCTGTACAAGTTCTTTATTGATATTTACAATAGAAACTAATAAGCATAAACTTTTTCTGCAAGTTCTTAAGGACGTTTTGATAAAAGGTAAAAGGTTTGATTCATTCTTGCTCGCTGATACAAATATTTAATAATAAATAGACTTGATTCACAATTTTCATGTTGATAAAGCACATTCACTAAAATGTGCAGTAATTAAATATTTATAATGGCAATCCTTCTCAAAACGCTCAGAACAAAGTCTACTCTTTTCATTTGTACATTGGGCCTATATCTTTATCCATAGATTCTTCTAATGATTTTTTTTGAAAAACTAGAATGAACAGATTTGAATGTTAAGAGATTTATATTCATCAAATTATAGATGTATGCACCAACTTGTGTTTATAACTTTACTCTCCTCTTTCCAATTGCCGTGCACTCGTATTGCTGCTTTGACTGGTAGAATGAAAAGCGGCACATCCATCTATTTTAATGAAAGTAGTAAATGAAACACAAAACAGCTAAATCCTTAGTTAGTATTAATACAGTTCATCTAACCTCAATTGTCATGATGTCATATCAAATTGTCTACTAAATTTTAAGCTATGTGTTCCATGTTTTGGCGGGATATTTGAATCACTCCTTCTTATTCTGAGACAAGGAATAGTATATACAAATGTTATTTTCATTAAACTATGATAGTTTTTAATATATATTTCACATGTGCTGTCTTGTTTCCATGTATTTCGAGCCAGCGTTAAGACAGCCCTGTGAGAGACACTTTTTTTTAAGTTGTTTTGGAATGCACAGCTGACACAACAAAAAATTGTTGCATTTACTGTCGCTTTTAGCACACGTTTTTATTCATAATTTAGTCTACGACTAAAGAAGTATACTTCGAAAAATTTATACAAATGTAAATCAATACACGCATGTCATTGAACGCAGCAAGACAATTTCCTCATTTTTTTCTTTACATACCATTTTTGTGTACAGTTGTTTAAGTGTTATAGTGTAAATAAATATTTTTTTTATACTACATTGCACCTCATTTTACCAAACGTCACCGAAGAATTAAATAAGCAAAGTGTATACGGATTTACAACCCGTGCACGGTGAAACAACAAAAGAAGGTGGTTACAGTAATTAATATTATCTAAACCAACACATCCAACTGAGTTTTATAATTTTAAAGTAAGTGGAAGTGACTTCTAGAATACTTACTTTTATGTATTCTTGTAAAACTTCGTTCAAGGCATCGCATACCTCTGGTACAATTCGGGAAATGGACGTCACTGATATTTTAGATAAATACATTAAACTCTGATAACTATCACCAGTAGCAAGAAATCTTAAAGTTATTGCTAAACGATCATTAACAGATATTGAATCTCTAAGATTTGTATTTTGTTTAAAAACTTTGTGGCCAATTAAATTTATTAAGTTTTCAAAATCGAAGCTCGACATTCTTACAAAATTATGAAATAATGAACGCAGTTCCCCCTGCAACTGAATATCATCATTTTGATGATCTCTCATCAATTCTGTAGCTCCATAATTTGCTCTCCTTGACAACAGAGATCTAACCCAATATCTATGTTGACGTCGGTTCCTTCTTCTAAAACACACAATTTAAAATGTAAATTAATTACTTAAAAAGATAAAATCAAGATTGACATATAAATGCAAATTATGTGCCCACTTACTTTTTTTCCATACAATGCAGTACAAACCAACCACCAGCCAGGATAAACAGAGCATCATTTCTTGAAGCCATTTCGACTTTCGCACACTTAAAATTCAAACTTTAATGACCGTGAAACACACGAGTTCGTTTGGTGGAAAAGCACTGAAAACAAAAACGAAACTCCAACAAAATCGTGTCTGCTTGGTGGAAACAGAGTTTCGAATTTGTCGGAGTTTTGTTTTGTGTCTCTAGTGTATCGAAAAACACGGACAAAACAGAAACTCGACTAGTCCGTCTAGTGGAAAACCGGCATAACACTGTTACAAGCGATAGGTTATAAAATGTAATTAAAATATTATCAACAACATGGGTTGATAACGCTGTGTTTTACTGTGATATGTATACTGCGATAAAAGGAGCAAAGTAAAGCGAAACCTTCGCTACGGCTGCAACAATCTGTTGAACGCGCTCATTGATGTCATGGGTGACATGAGTGTATGACATAACGCTTACACTATTAAATATTAGAAATATCCAGTAAAGCCGGTGCTTCCAAATTAATGGCCGCCACTGTATGTACTCAAATTTTAGATATCGGGGTGGATGGAGTAACAACCCAACTTGCTCACAATTTATGAGGACATTTAGAAAGTTGCTGTTGTTCTCCCACACATCTGAACGAAGTGGAAATTGCAGAATTCTTGATGATACCGTAGTTCTGATGGTTGCAAACACCATCAAAAAAAAACACCACAGACAACGCTGATGTTACAATTTGCCGAAAATATAATTTATATCTGTGTGACGAGCTGTTAGATGGAGTAACAACCCAACTTGCTTACAATTTATGAGGACATTAAGAAAGTTGCTGTTGTTCTCTGGCACATCTGAACGAAGTGGAAATTGCAGAATTCTTGATGATACTGTAGTTCTGACGGTTGCAAACACCTTCAAAAAACACGCCACAGACAACGCTGATGTTACAATTTGCCGAAAATATAATTTAGAGGTGTGTGACGAGCTGCTGGATGGAGTAACAACCCAACTTGCTTACAACTTATGACGACATTTAGGAGGTTGCTGTTGTTCTCTGGCCCATCTAAACGAAGTGGAAATTGCAGAATTCTTGATGCTACTGTAGTACTGACGGTAGCAAGCACCCTCAAAAAAAAAAACGCTACAGACAACGTTGATGTTACAATTTGCCAAAAATATAATTCAGAGGTGTGTGGCGAGCTGTTGGATAGAGTAACAACCCAACTTGCTTACAACTTATGAGAACATTTAGAAAGTTGCTATTGTTCTCTGGCACATCTAAACGAAGTGGAAATTGCAGAATTCTTGATGCTACTGTAGTTCTGACGGTAGCAAGCACCCTCAAAAAAAAAACGCTACAGACAACGTTGATGTTACAATTTGCCAAAAATATAATTCAGAGGTGTGTGACGAGCTGTTGGATGGAGTAACAACCCAACTTGCTTACAACTTATGAGAACATTTAGAAAGTTGCTGTTGTTCTCTGGCACATCTAAACGAAGTGGAAATTGCAGAATTCTTGATGCTACTGTAGTTCTGACGGTAGCAAGCACCCTCAAAAAAAAACGCTACAGACAACGTTGATGTTACAATTTGCCGAAAATATAATTCAGAGGTGTGTGACGAGCTGTTGGATGGAGTAACAACCCAACTTGCTTACAACTTATGAGAACATTTAGAAAGTTGCTGTTGTTCTCTGGCACATCTAAACGAAGTGGAAATTGCAGAATTCTTGATGCTACTGTAGTTCTGACGGTAGCAAGCACCCCCAAAAAAAGCCACAGACAACGCTGATGTTACAATTTGCCGAAAATATAATTTAGAGGTGTGTGACGAGCTGGTGGATGGTGCTTACAATTTATGAGGACATTTAGAAAGTTGCTGTTGTTCTCTGGCACATCTGAACGAAATGGGAATTGCAGAATTGTTGCTCATACTGCAGTTCTGACAGTTGCAAGCAACCTAAAAAAACGTCACAGATAACGTTGATGTTGCAATTTACCGAAAATATAATTCAGAGGTGTGTGACGAGCTGCTGGACCAAGTGGCGGTTACTTCTATGGTTTGCAGATTTGCGCAACCACCAACAATAATGTGAATAAATGAACTATTTATAATGTAGTCTAAAGTCGTCATATTCCTATTATTTTCTTTTGGTTTCTAAACGTGTAACGTAATTAACCTGATGTTTGATATCTGGTTCGATTTAAGTTTATCCACTAATATATAATATATAATAAATAAATAATTATAATTTTGTTTTATATATTGACTTTGTTTATTCCAGGCTCATTGGGCGCATCGCGTGTACAAGTAGTGACTCGTAGACATTTGTTGGAGCAGTCAGATAAGCAAAATCAGCCATCGATCAATGAAAAACTCAAAGCTTTAGAAAAAATCTCCTTACGGGTTATGGTAACACAGAAGAGTGTAAGCAACACATTTTGAAGCATAAATTCTCATATTTAAAAGAAACATAAAACAAAGTAAGAGGTGGAAGAGGGAAGAAGTTCGTTCTGTCGTGGAAGAAAATATAATAGTCAATGCCGCTCAGGTGATTTTACAAACGGGTGAAAAAAGGAATGCTTGAAAAGTCCTAAAAGAGATAACAACTTCTCCAGCAATAGCAAGTGAATGTAAAAAAAAGCCTGCCCGAAACAAAGGAAAATGCTGCTCCCTTGACCTCTCAACAAGCGCTTTTAATATTTGTTAGTTTATTTTTAAACTAGGAGGATCGCTGTAAATTCCGCGCGCTAAAACCTGCATCTACGATTGGTTGTTTTGCAAACAGGTTTACACAGTCCAAATGCGAAATATTACGATAAGTTTGACAGAATGGAGATGTCAAATGGTTTATAATTTTCGTCTTTGCTTTTGTGTTTTCCTTGTTCTGTTGCATTGCCAAAAGTAAACAAACCTGTTTTTTAAGAATAAAATAGTCAGTGCGTGTTGATATACGTTAATGTTGATCTTAATATGGATCATACTGTCACGTTCTCTTTCTTTATACTACTTAAACTATTAATATAACTATATGCGAAGGTACTTACTTTTTTCGTGACTTCTTACTGGAGGTAGCTCTCTACAACTCACTTCTACTAATCACCCTTAAATATATATAATTAAAACACTTATCAATTACCCAATCACAACTGTTTTTATTCGTGCCTAAATTAGTTCTATTCATTCCTCTAATCCTACTTCGCTCGATACCTCCCATTGCCTCATCAGCGCCTTTGCTGTCTGTCGAACATCCGCGGCTAGTAAAGACGCTGATGCGGTTCCGGTGTATCGAACGACGTTACACATATTTCTTATATTTATTTTATCTATGGAAATTTCCGTGGCATTACCCCCCTCTTCGAAAAAATATGCTCCGACATATTTGCTTAAATTTAAAGGTCGCCGCCACCAAATTTCCATAGATAATCTTACATCTCTAAACTTATCCTATTAACTACATATCTTATAACATCACATCTTACATCTATAAATTTAAAAAATCTTAAACTATTTACATGTTATAAAGTTCTGAGTCCAATCATCAATTACTTCATCTGGCCTCAGGCGATTTCCCATGCTTCATCAGATACCTTTCCCTTTTCATTTCCATATTGGGTGCGAGCCTTCCTTTCTTGTTTCTTGTTTTATTTTGCCCTACTAAATACAGACTCCCTCTTTTGGCCACCATCGCAATTATTGATCTATGTGAGGAACTAGACCCCAATTTAGGCGATAGCGAAATAATGCGACGGGTAACATCAGGTCTACTACCTTATTATAGGCACATGTTTACCATCAGTAGACCACAGACATTAGTTGAGTTTGAGAGACTTATAGAATCCGTGTCGGAAACAGAGCGGGAAAGTTCCTTATACTGTAGTAAACAGAAACCAGCGGAAACGAGTCAAAATTTAACAGACGTAATTACGGGTATGACGAAAGAGATTACGGGTTTGGTATTGTCAGAAATAAAAAGAGAATTGAATAATAAAAACAATAGTGTAAATCAGAGGGATAATGCATTACTACAACGCGAGTATACGCAGGGAAATTATAATAGTTATCGACGATCGAATAATCAAAGAACAAGAACGATAGACGGGCGACCAGTATGTTTTAGTTGCAATCGCCCAGGTCACATCGCGGCTAATTGTAGGGTAAGAGTAAATTCAGTTTCAAACAGTCAAAATTTCGGAGGTTTAAACGAAAACGGGCGGGGTCAACAGAGGTTCTAGGCCCTGCTCAGAAATGGTTTTCAGATAAATCACAAGGAACCTCCGTATCCCCCGTGTTTAGCCACAGCATTAGGATATCTCCTCTTAATAATTCTTCAATACTTAAGGTAAAAGGTCTTATAAATAATGTTTACAGCGATATTATTATTGATACAGGCGCCGCATATAATCTTGTAAATAAATTTTGTGTAAACAATATCGAAACTAGTAATAAATTACCAACACTGGTTACGATAGATAATACTTTAATATCGCCCATAGGAATCACGGAAATATCAGTTATATTAGGTAATAAGGAGTTTAAAATAGAGGCTTTTGTTGTCAATAATTTGCCAGCATTTTTATTACTAGGGTATAAGTTTTTAAAAGAAAAAAATGTTAATATCAATTGTACCGATAATACTGTAACGTTTGAAACAAAACGCTTAGATGTGCAAAACGCAGGCGAGAATTAACTCGGAACGTTTGCAGGGATGCGTTCAGAAATAGCAACCCGAGCGCGCTCTAGAGTAAAATGCGCTCCACAGGCGTTCAGAATATGTAAAATAATGACGTCGTCATTCAAAATATAACGTTCAAGAAAGTCGTTAGAGCGCACTCGGAGTGCACTCCTTTCACCCCAGTATTTAGTGGGATGAAAAACGTCTCGCATGCGTAGAAAGAATCAACAATCGCGGTTTGGTTAGTGCGGAGAGTTCAATTTGTAATGCGTTTGTGTGTGGCTTAGGTTATATTCAATTTATAGGTTATATCAGCGTAATAACATAATAAGAATAAATATGGACGAAATTTGTATCTACATTACAAATAGTTCACACGATATTCCAATCGAAGACGGAAAATATATATTCAACTCTAACAATGAAATAAAATTAATAAGTCGCATAGGTAAGTTTTGAAAATTTGTTGATTAATTGCTATAATCAAGTATCTTTTAGATGGTTCCGTGGTTTTTATTCCTATTAATAATATGTTCAAAACAGTTTTTGGGTATCAAAAATATGAAGATGCGATAAAACAACTAGTACAAGATGAAAGAAAATACGAAAAAAAATGGTCTCGAAATGCAATATTACAGTTAATACATTTATATAAAGAATTTGAAAGAGATTTTATAGGTAGCACGCAGAAAAATGAAAAAGTATGGGTTTTATTGGCAAATGAAATGGCGAAAAATAAGTTTTTGTATGACGCAACTCAATGTAAAAACAAATTCAAATATTTAAAACAAAAATACCTTAAAAAAAGAGATAATATGAGCTCGAAAGCAAGTGGAGCTGTACCAATTTTTTTTGAATTTTTTGAAGAATTCAATGAAATATTTGATAAGCGACCTATCGTAAATCCTGTTGTTAGAAGTAATTTACAGCCAGTAGAAGGTAAAAGATAGTGTACATTCTATTTACTTGGTAGATTATTTTATTTATATTTCTAGAAATGAATGCAGTAACAAATGTACTAGAAGAGGATGAAGGTACATCTGAGGATGATCTAACTGCGAATAAAAAACGAAAATTAGGAAGCGGTCTAGATAAATTAGTGTCATTTCTAAAAGATGATTCACATATAAGAGAACAAAACCGACAAAGAAGACACGAAGAAGTGATGCAACTTAAAAAAGAAGCCTTGCTTTTATTTTCATCAAAATTAGATGAAATTATTAATAAATAATATAATATTAGCTTAATATAATAATATTATTTTTAAAGAATTTATATTTATTTATTTTGTTTTTAATGTTAATAAATAATGTTTTAAAATTTGTTATATAATAAATATATTTTGGAAAAAGCATGTGTATTTTATAACAGTAGTAATAAGAAGGAAAAGTAAGTTATATACACAAATTAGATAAACAAGATTACAGTTGTCCATGGTAATTATCTATCATGATTACTATGTACATTATCATAAAAGTTCAATATTTTTAGAAATGCCTAATCCAATGTGGGAAAGTAACCAACATAATACCAGTCAATTTTGAAGAACAGTAAAACAAGTAACTAATATATAAAATTTATTAAATTCATTTAGACATTTTGTGAATATTATGTCCTAGTTTCAAATAAATTTTTGCATAGTTCATTACGGAGTGCTTTACCATCAGAAATATTTTGATGTGCATGTACATCATTTTGACATATATCTTCATCCGGACGTTCTATAAATGGTCTTCCCTCGTTAATGTAATTTTCTAATTCGCTATCATATTCTCTTAAACATAAATTGTGTAGCACACAAGCAGCAAGAACAGTGTCAGGTATTAAATCTACACGATTCATGTCAATATATTTTAAGCGGCGAAACCTTCCAAACAAGAGTGCAAATGCCCGCTCAATACTTGATCTCAATTTTGAATGTTGCTTATTAAAGTAAATTTGTTACGGTTGCAAATTTCCTCTGTCAATATATGGCGTGATACACCAAGATAACAAAGGGTACGCTTTATCTCCCAGTATAAATTGTCGTCCAGAAAAGTATTGCTCTTTGTGTTCTGACACTTTCTGGTAAATATGTGAGTTTCTAAAAACACGAGCATCGCTCACAGAACCAGGATATCCTACAAAGGCATCGATAAACTTTAGGTTTGTATTACATATTGATTGTAGTGTAATGGAATAGTTACATTTTCTTGTAAGGTAACTATGAGCATTTTGCTTGGGAGCTTTGATCGGTATAAACGTTCCATCTACAAAACCTATCACTCCTGGAATTTTATAATTTCTATTTACTGCATCACTATGCAAGGTTTTTTCATTTTCATCTGGCCACTTTATAAATTGCGGTGCTATTTTGTTCAATACATTAATCACCCTAACAAACGATATATTTAAAGATGACTTTGCCATATCAAATCATTCTCCTACTGATCTATAATAGAATAAATGAACTGTTATTTACACGTAATTATTAATATATATATTTCCTATTACCTGTAAGAGTCTGGTGTGGCTAAAAGCCATAAAGTTGATAATATCTGTTTCTCATAATTTATGCGAGGCCTTCCAAAATGATTTTCCTTAGCTAACAACGGCATTACTATTTGCAAAAGAAATTCATATATATGTCGAGTTAAACGAAAATGCGATTGAAATTCAAGTTCAGTGTAGTTAGAAATAACACGTTCAATATAATGTTTGATGCGTGATGCTTCTTGTTTATCATAATTTTGCAATTTTTGTGTGCAGAAGAGAAAATTCAACGGTATGTTGTCATCATCTGACTCCTCACTCTCACTACATAAAATATTTGTCAATTCCGAATATAAAGTGATAACGTTGGCTTTATTAATCCTATGCATGGTAGGTCAGCATGAAAAAATACAATATGAAGAAGACTAATGATCTTTTAGGTTATCTAAAAGTAATATTGTGAAAAGTTAATTATCAACTGTCAAAAATGAAACACCACACGGTTCAGAAAGCACAAACTTCTATACTCAACCCTTGACGTAGTTCGCGCACTCTGATATATGACGTCAGAGTGTGAAATAAATTTCGCTCCGAGATTTCTGAACAGACTCCAGTAGACGGGAATTTAACACTTCGTAGTAACCTTGACGAGAATACTATTGAAGTTCACAGACCTGGAGAAGAGGACCGTACAACCGATGTTAATAACTGCAAAACCGCTGACGACTCCTGTAAAATTATCTCTAGAGATACTGACCTATTCGAGTTACCGTCTAAGTATTGTTTGGTAAACACTATAGCAGCTGATCTAAAAGTTTCATATAAAATGAATAGACGATTTAAAAGGCTTTTCACGGAAAATTTCGAACTAAGCAGAGGTATATATAAATCAGGGGATATAATAATAAAAATCAGGCTCGAAAATTATGTTATCTGGTAACAAAAGAAAATGTGTATGACAAACCGTTAGAAATAGCTGTTAAGAATACGTTTATTAAGTTAAAAGAGTATTTAATTAAAAGCAAATGTAGTAACCTTGCGTTCCCTGCTTACGCTTTCCGTGGTTTACAGCGTAGTATTTTTCGAAATATAGTAAATGAAGTATTTAATAATAGTGGTATAGAAATTATTAGTTGTAATTTAAATAATAATAGGAAAGTATCCAGTGACGATATACGCAACCAACTACAAACTAATGAACGGGAGGAAATAATTTGCGAAGAGTTAATGGGTATTGATATTTCAGAGAGGAATCTTAAGGAGCGTATTATAAAAATATCTGTAGAGGAAGATACTATTGTAGAGGGTATACAAGAGACACGATGTAAGGTAAAGATCTTAGGGTGCGTCGATTCGAGAGATAGGTTTTATATATGTCAAAGTAGGGGTAGTATAATAGAAAAAAATAGGTTAGAAATAGTTGACTTTGTAAATTTATGTAATGGTTCAGTTAGGATATATAATCATAGTCATATACCGTTCAAATTATTTAAAGGGTGTGTTATAGGGTATTTAGATAATAGCAAAAGTAGTACAATAGGTTATACATTAGATAATATGAGAGAATCCCCAAATTACTGTATGTTAGGAAATGATGCTAGGGAATATGCTATTAATCGACAGTTAGATTTCCGACATCAAGTTAGGATAAAACAGTTACTAGATGATAATGCAGACGTTATGTCGTGGGATACATCTAAGTTGGGTGTTACTGATATCGTAGAACATTCGATTGATACTGGGAATAATCTTCCAGTCAAATCGAGACCATATAGGGTTAGTTTTAAAGAAAGAGGTATAATTAATGAACAAGTTGAGGAAATGTTGAGACAGGGCATTATCCAACCTTCTGATAGTGAATATGCATCGCCGGTAGTTTTAGTCAGAAAAACGGATAATACATTCCACTTTTGTGTAGACTATCGTAAGTTGAACGCCATTACTACAAAAAATTCGTACCCATTACCCTTAATCGATGATATTTTAAATTTTTTGTCAGGCAATAATTATTTTACTACATTGGATCTTAATAGCGGTTATTGGCAGTGCGCAGTTAAAGAGGAAGATAGACACAAGACAGCGTTTATAACGACTGATGGTCTCTATCAATTGTTAAGGCTTCCATACGGTGTCTGTAACGGAGCCAGTACTTTTCAAAAACTTGCAGATACAGTATTTAAAGAGTTAAAATGGAAAGAAGTGGCAATATACTTAGACGATATCATAGTTGTGAGTAAAACTTTCGAGGAACACCTTGCTCGCCTTGATAAAGTGTTTAATTGTTTACGAAAAGCTAATTTAACTCTTAATATGAATAAATGTAATTTTTGTATGCAACAGCAAACCATTTTAGGCTATAAAATTTCTCCGACGGGTCTACACCCAGATGATAATAAAATTTTAGCGGTAACAAATTTTCCTACTCCTAGAAAAGTTAAAGACGTGCAAAGCTTTTTAGGACTTTGCAACTATTATCGTCGCTTCATTCAAAATTTTTCAAAATTGGCAAGCCCACTGTATAAACTGACTAGTTTAAAATATAAATTTTCCTGGGGTAAAGATCAGGAAGACGCGATTCAACTGTTGAAAAGGAAATTATCCAATCCTCCTTTATTGCATCATTTTGATCAGTTCGCAGACACTGAGTTACATGTAGATGCAAGCGGCGAAGGGTTAGGTGCAGTACTTCTACAAAAAGACAAAATAAATCAACAAATGCACCCTATTGCCTTCATTTCGCGTAGCTTATCAATAAGTGAAAGAAATTATACCGCGACTGAATTAGAATGCTTATGCGCCGTTTGGGCCACCGAATACTTTAGAACGTATTTGTGGGGGCTTCCAAAATTTACGATAATGACAGATCATCATTCTCTCTGTTGGCTTCATTCAATGAAGAGTCCAAACAGACGATTACTTCGATGGTCGTTGAAAATGATGGAGTATTCGTATACAGTGGTACATAAGAAAGGGTCATCTAACAAGGATGCAGATGCTCTGTCACGATATCCTTGTCAAATAGCATCCACAACAGACGAAGACAAAGCATTAGAGGTACCCACATTTATCGCTACATCAGCCGATATAGTTGCAATGCAAGCCGGCGACACCCGAATATTGGACATAATGGCAGTCTTGCGAGGAGAAGCTAGTGTTGGGCCAGCTCTTCGTAAAGCTGCCGGAAATTACCAAATTAGAAATGGTATTTTGTATAGAAGAAATGCCAGCACTAGGGGAAACGCATTGCTGCTAGTAATACCTAGAGATTTGAGACACGAGATATTGCACACAAATCATAAGGACCCTCTGAGTGGACACCTGGGATGTGCCCGTACTATGGACAAGATTAAGAAGAAATATTATTGGGATGGCTTAGCTAAAGATGTACGGAAATATATCAGGGCATGTGCTGACTGTCAAACTCGAAAAGGGCCGGCAAACCAGAAACCTGCAGGGTTATTATGTCCCATTAAGGTAGGCCAACCTTTTGAAAAGTTGGGCATCGATTTATTAGGCCCATTTCGAAGAAGCTCTACAGGAAAGACCTTTGTAATAGTAGCGACAGATTACGCGACGCAATGGGTGGAAGCAAAAGCTCTATCATGCGGTAAAGCAGAACCTGTAGCAAAGTTTATTGTCGAATGTGTTATATGTCGTCACGGTTCCCCTAGAGTATTGTTAGGCGACAGAGGCAGCGTTTTTATGTCCAAAATGGTAACGGAAGTGGTAAAATTACTAGGTAGCCAGAGTACATTTACGACAGCTTATAAACCATCAACAAACGGACTGACGGAGCGATTTAACGCAACACTCGCAGGTATGTTAGCTCTGTATACTTCAACGTCACAGAAAGACTGGGATGTATTCCTCCCAGACTGTGTATTTGCCTACAATACGACCATTCAAGAAACTACGAAATTCACACCTTTCCAACTCGTTTATGGGAGAGATCCAGTTCTACCAGACGATGCTCAGTTACTTCAAGAAATGTCTACTAATTATGGCGTACAAACTCAAGAAGTTATTTTACGTATTCGCGAGCAATCACAAAGAAATATCAGCCAACAACAACAAAAGGATAAGCGAAGATATGATGAGAGGCATCGGGAAGTTAGCTTTAACATAGGCGATAAGGTACGAGTGAGAACACCATTTCGACAAGTGGGAAAAAGCGAAAAAGTATTACCAAAGTACTTTGGCCCATATACCATCGTCGATAAAAGAAACGATTTAAATTACGTAATCGAGAGCGGAAGAGGTAACAAGCGTAAGCACGACGTGGTACACGTATCACGATTAGCACCATATTACGATTCATGGGAGTAAATTATTGATAATTAGTATTTGTGCATACTTATGTAGAATAAGTTTAAATCTCTTCTAGATAGAAACTAATATGTGTTTGTTACAGGTAGACAGTTTAATATTATTTAGAATTCAGGAAGATGTACACTATACTCTTATTAATGTATTGGTTGGCGACGTCAAGAGTTCAAGCGAATGATATGGACCAGGGATATTCTGTCGAATCATTAGACCATATACCGGGTCTATTATATGAAGATATAGGTAATGTACATACGGTAAAATTATTGTGGAATATAGTAACCTACGTGGACCTAGAGAACTATGAAAAGCAATTTAATTACATAGAATCTAGTTTGAAAGAAATTAATAAAGTATGTAAGTACGAATACAAGCTAATAAAAGTTACATGCGAAACCTACGTTAAAGATTTAAATTTGACAGTAAGCAAGATAAAAAGGGAAAAATCATTAGTTCCAAATTTAATAAACACTAGAAGGGTTAAGCGCGGATATTTGGATGTTGTGGGCAAAATCTCAAAAACGCTTTTTGGTACGCTTACGACGGAAGATGCTGACCATTTCGAGAAATTAATTAATGACATTTCAAGTAGGCAGTCCGACGAGGAGCTGATTTTACAGAAGCAAACTAGCATAGTAAAGTCAGCTCTGCAAACGGTTAATAATTCGTTACACCAGATCCAAAACAATGAAAATATTATGTTAACTAACATCGATAATTTTATAGAAATCTTCAATGGCACCATCACAATGGTAAATGAATTAAAAGTTACGAGCTATTTACACAGCCATCTTTCTTATATAAGCGAACTTATAGATCAATATCAAATTCAAACGATAAATTTAATTAATGTTATTCTAGCAGCGAAACAAGGTATTTTACACCCGTTAATGGTTACCCCATCCAATGTTATAGATCAAATTGAAAAAATTGTTAAAGTAGTACCACCCAGTTTAAAGTTTCCATTGCCATTAGATGAAATAGTATTTTCTGATATACAAAGACTGGCTAAGCTCACTACCTTCGTTAGAGATACTAGAATTGTTTGCGTAATTACAATTCCGTTTGTTCAATTTTACCCATTTAAGTTATATAGAATTACCTCAGTTCCCGTACAACTTCAGAATGAGAAATTCATCTCAATTGAATCGAATATCCCATTTTTAGCCGTTAATCTTGAGCATAAAAGTTATTTTACATTGTCAATCGATCAATTCAAGCAGCTTCGACAAATTAGTGCTAAGTACTTTATCTCGGATGTAAATTGTCCAGTAATATCCAGTAGTTCTGAAATTTGTGAAATTCAATTGCTTAAGCCGAATGATAAATTGCCTCAGTCATGTGTCAGATATGTCAAAATAATTAAGTATTCTATTTATGAACACTATTACTAATTCATGGATTTTTATAATCCCAAATCAGGAAATAATTATAATTAATTGTGAGTCCAATCAGTATAAAACAAAAAAAAGTGTAATTAAATTAATAGGCACTGGTCGTATTAGTCTATCCAATGGATGTACGGCTAGTGGACAAAATGTAAGCTTAGTATCGGTTGACAGTCAGCAATCAAATTTATATGTTGAATTTTTAGAACAATTCAACGTCTCCATAATATCATCCAAACTTATCTTGAATGATTTAACTGACTTTCAACGTGAAAAGTTAATTTCCTACTTAGATCAGGAAAAAGCATTGACGCAGGATACTGAAAAATTAGATAATGTACTCGACAATATTGTAGCTATCCGTAGAGTTAAGATAGAAAGAATTCAGGGATATGTAGAGTTATATTTATTTTATCTATGGAAATTTCCGTGGCAATACTCACCTTCTAAAAAAACGCAAACGTTTAAACACTTATCGGCAGCTAAAAATCAGTGTATTCTAAACATGTATAAGCAGCTGCGAACTGTTGAAGTACATCTTAGAAAAACTTCTATAATTTCTAAAATTAGCAACACCATGGGTAAATTTCGACAGTTTGAATATTGTAACTGATTTTATAATTTATTACTTTTAGGAGATGCAAAACCAACAGTGTACCGGACCGTAAAGGAGAATAATGAAACTGACACAGTTACTGCATCTAAGCACAGTGGAGGACGACCTGGTATCGTTGCCACATATGATGAAGCAGTTAAACAGTATGTGCGGCAATTTGTGAATGATTTCTTCTACAATAACGAGTTACCTACATTGGATAAAATTTTGATTGTAATAAAGAAACGTCCCGATTTATCACACATGTGCCTTTCTTCACTGCACAAATTCATGAAGCAAATTAATTTCAGATACATGAAGAGGAACCGTAAAAGCATTTCTATAGAACGAGACGACATCATTAGATGGAGACAAGAATATTTAACCTCAATTAAGGAGTTCAGAAGGGAAGGTCGATCGATTTATTATGTGGATGAAACAGGGTGAATGAAGGGCATACGAAAGCAAAAATCTGGACAGACCATAGTGTAAAAAACCGACGTCAGGCATTCACTGAAGGGCTGTCTACAGGATTAACAAACCCGTCAGGAAAGGGGAAGAGGCTTATTGTTTTACATGTTGGATCTGAACATAGCTTTGTTTATGGAGGATTGTTGATTTTCAAAGGTAAGAAAACTGGAGATTATCATGAGCAGATGAATTCGGCAGTTTTTGAAAAATGGTTTGGCTGTTTGTTACCAAAATTACCCGACAATGCTGTTATAGTCATGGACAATGCATCGTACCCTAGTCGTAAACTGGAGAAACTTTCAACATCATCTAAGAAAAAAGATATGGCTGCAAGCCAAGCAGATTGAATTCAGGGACGACATGGTTCGATCTGAATTCCTTTATTTAATCAAAATTAATAAAGAACAGTATAATATGTGTGTCAGAGCATATTTTAACATGTAAAGTAGGCGGCACTAGTGCCGCCTAGTGATGTGTTTGTGCCGCCTAGTTTTTATCACGAAAACAGATTAATTTTGCTCTGAAATTTCACGCTTTGCAGATAAATTGATAAAATAAATTAAAGAGTGTTGAAAATGCGTTTGAGGTTTTTTTTAACATTACGTATTTTGAAACGATACATTTTAAGAGAGACCAGGATCCATCGAAGCTCATTTAAACTACCTAACATGAATTTTTCTTTATAACAAAAGTCCAAAACCGTAATTAATTACGATACAAATTACAAACTCAAAATGTGCGAGAGTGGAACAATATAATTTTTTTGTAGTCGCTATCTTGTTTAGTCTGCATCGATGCTGGCATCAAAACTATTGCAGAGTAAACCGCACAATTCCTCGAATTCGTTGTAATGCAGGATGTAGGTGGCCGTCGATTTTCTCAGAATTAGGACGGCTTTTTTTAATTGAATAGGATAAATACGAATTGAAAGAGTGAGAATATATTTCTAAGTAAATCAAGACAACAAGTCATAAAAAAAACTAAAGCAGCGACTTTGACGAAATTAGTGTCGCTACGGCTATAGTCTAGTACGCTGTAAGTAACTCTCTGGTGTTAATGTGTCATATAATTCTTGAGACTCAGTTTATTCAGCAATTGGTTTATTAGATGTGAGAGATTTTTGTTTTTGCTTTCTAAATTTAAATAATGTTTTTTGTGTTCGTTCTAGCTTAATCATGGCAAAAAGAATAACCGATTTTTTTAGTTCGGTCCCTAAAAAAATTGGCCGTCAGGATCAAACCACTCAAAATATCGTTCAACATTTAGAATCAGAGCCTATAGCCTCCTGTTCTGATTCATTTTCATCGTGTCATAATCTGGAAAATATTCATGAACAAAATAAATCTAATTTTGCCAATTTTGGCAGTCACAATGAATTGGAAAACATAAAAGATGATCAAGACTGTTCGAAAAATCAACAATCAACACAAATAAAGAGTGTTGAATGGTACAAAGGATCTAAGCTAGATGCATCTTGGCTGCTTCAAACATATTCTTGTTTAGAGAAAATAAAACTTGGAAAGCGCTTTGGAATTAAATGCACAATTTGTTTTAAACATATCCAAGAAGCCCAAAAATTCTCCAAAAATGGCAGGGTGCCTATAGCTGATGGTGTACGGTGCGATGATCAAAAAGCGTTAGAAAGGATAATTGATCATTTAAAAACTGAAGCTCATAAAGCAGCTGATAATTTGGATAGAATGCATCAGAAATGGACTACACAATCTGATCAGCATCCTTGGATAAAGAGTCTCAAATCTCACAATGCCGAAAAAATTAAACTGTTAATTGAATTGGCGGTTGACGTTTACAATGATAGTCGTCAGCTAACTCTCTCTGCTCATTCTTGGCCTTCCAGGTCATTGTCTAAAATTCATGCAGACACACAAATAGCATCTTACAAGGATGATGGACTGGCTTCCCAGTTTTCGCCGTTAAATCCGTCACCCGCCTTGTTACAATATAGAAATCCGGTAATTTATCGGGAAATGTTAGATATTGTTGGAAGCATAGTAATGGAAAATGTAATCGAGCAACTTAAAAAAAGCGACTGTTTTTCTCTGCAGGTTGATGGCTCTGTTGATAAATTCGGAGTAGATAACAAATTTATAACTGCCCGATTTATAACAGAAGATAAAGAGATGCACTCCGTGTTTTTAGGAGAAAGTAAATCTGATAAACGAGGTGCAGAAGGACTTTTGGGAGCAATAAAACTTGCCTTCCAACATCTTGGTATTGAAGATTTGGCCAAGAAAAAATTAACTGGCCTAACTACCGACGGAGAATATGCTAATACGGGCAAAAAAAGTGGACTGTGGGTTCGCATGAAGCAGTATCTAGCAAGAGACTTGCTATGTCTTTGGTGTACTGCTCATAGGTCTGATTTGGCTTTATCTGATCTAGAGTCTAGCGTCACTGAAGTTGCACACTGGAAAAATTACATAAAAGCCATTGCAACCTATTATCGAGGGTCTGCTATTCGATACGAAGAGCTTGAAAAAGTTTGTGACCAAGAAAATCTTTCTTCTGTTTACCGATTTCCTGCGTATTTTGAAGTTAGGTTTGTTGAACATTTACTAAATTTGACTAAAGCCGTTTGGAACAACCTGTTATGCATGCAAAAACATTGGCAATCAATTATTGCAGAAACCAGTGAGGCAACTAAAGTTGAAAAAGCTACTGCTCGAGGATTCCTACGTTTATGGAAAGATGATAACCAACAGCAACATATTACATGTCTAATGATTGATATTTTAAGACAATTTGAAAAACTCCAGAAGGATTGTCAGAAGTCCATGATTACAATTACTGATATAGAGCTTTCAAAAAAGATTGTTACCGATGGCATTAAGTTAATGGAAAATGGCCCTTATCCTGGAGGTTATGAAGAGAAATTATTGAATCGTTCTGAAGGTAGAGATGTGAATGTGATACAAGATGATCCTAATCGAGAAGCATCGAAAAGACGAGTGGTTAATTCTCTTGTTTCTTCCAAAAGATGTTGGTCGGCTGTGAGGAAAGAGATTGTTCTAAGTTGCCAAGAGTTTCTCACTCAAAGACTAGACCAAGACCAACAAAATATTTTGGATCGTTTAAATAAATTTCTTAATGCAAGAAATCCAACAGAAATGGTTCAAACAGTGCGTATAGATATCGAAAATTTATTTGGAGAAGATGCTGTTTCTCTTTTCACTGATGAGGTTGTAAGTTTGTATTCAGTTGAAAAACTTCCACCACCGACAGATATGAACACTGCCACAGCAAAATTATATCACTATTTAAAAATTTCTACACCACATTCGGTATTTTCAAAACTGGTACAAACGTACATTTCGTTGACACCACACAGTTCAAGTCCAGAAAGAGCAGTATCAGTACATACAACGTTAAAAACAAACAAACAGTCCTGCTATTCTAGAGAAGCTCTAAATTCAAGGATGTACATCGCACTTAATGGGAGCGGAACAGCTTTATTTGATCCTAGGCCAGCAGTGGCCAAATTTTTGGAAACAAAAACTAGAAGGAGGAGACTTCCCGACGCCGAAACTTATCAAAGTCAAGAATATGTCAAAAAGTTTTTTTTAAAAGGTAATAGTTTATAATTTATTGTTTCTATTGTTTAAAATAAAGCTTATTAAAATCTAATTTTATTTTTCTAGATCATTCTTGCCCTTTTTGGTTTATTTTAAAGAAACTTGTTTTAAGGCATTCAAACTGAGGTGCCGCCTAGCTAAAATTGGTTAAAATATGCTCTGATGTGTGTAATTGATGAAATGGCAAAAGATAACAATAAAATTGTTTTAAGATTGCAACCTTATCATTGTGAACTGGCAAAAATAGAAAATGAAGTGGCATCCAAGAATAATACATTTAAGTTGAGGGAAGTGAAAGAACTTTTATTACAAGCTATACGAAATATTGAAAATGTTAATTGGATGGAAGACTTGTGTCGAGCATGTGAAGAAGAGATAAAAATGTGTACACTAGGTGGAATTGTAGATGATAGTGACAGTGATAGTATATTAGAGATTTCAGACTTAGAGTAGATAATCAGGAGTCAGTGAGTTGGCCATTATTATGTGTTATGTTGCCATATATAGTATTTACATAACATAAAGGCATACATCTTAAATGCAATTTATATGTGAAATATAGTGGTAATTAAATAAAACTCTTAGGGCCGTTTGCACCGATAATAATGTAATCCTGGATTTAATAACAAGAGCTTAATTATTAAGCTATTGTTATATTTCGTGTCATTGCACCGTTAAAATTTAAATAGTAGTTAGGCAACGATTGGTTAATAAGAAAAATTTGGGAATTTGTATGTTTTAATGTTGGTTGAGGTGTATATATTTGTCAAATGTCAGTCATATTAATTATAATCATTTTAAATTTTGACGTCTGTCTATTTGTAATCCGAATTTGAATTATAAATTTTACTTAATACAAGATGATGACGAGCACCGAAATAAACAGGAAAAGGGAACGAAGTTCTAATTTTACCATCAACGAGAAAGTGTTATTGATTAATATTATAGAAAAATATAAAATGGTCATTGAAAATAAAAAGACCGACCATATAACATGTCAGGAGAAGAAGGAGGATGCATGGGAAAAAATTCTCATCGAATTTAATACTATGGCTAGAAATTGTAATAGATCAGTAGAATGTTTAAAAAGATTTTACGACAATCAAAAGAAAAATATTAGAAAAATTATTGCTGATGAAAAGAAGGATATATATCAAACTGGAGGAGGTACTCCAAGTACAATTAAAAAGGAACCTTTTCATGATGTCTTGCTGTCAATTATGAATAGTAAAACAGTAGTAGGACTTATTATTATTATTATTATTATTAATACTGATATCAATATCTCGACAATACTCGTTTGACATTTGACATATAAAAAGTACTTAAGCGACCGTTAATCTTCGAAATTTGATATATTAAACTAACTAGAGTTAAAAATGCTTAAGCTTAGTTTAAAAGTCGATGCAAATCAAAATGTAATTTTAACTGATAATTAAAGTTAAGCCGTCGTTAAATATTGCGGTGCAAATGGCCATTAGTCTTATTTACAACTATCCTACAGTTTAGTCCTTGCTATTACATTTTCTGAATCATGTAGAACTGTCTTCAATGATTAAAATTTATTAACAGTAACTTGTATTGTTTATTTGTCAAAATAAATTAAACTTTTAACCAACAAATTAATTCGTGAACACTAAACTAGAATCAATGATCACTTTCATTTGCCTTTGCCTCTTACACCGGTATCAAAATGTTCTGACATTCACAGACTTTAAAAATATTTCAAATTTACCGCCAGAATGATCTAGTGATTTATATGGTAATATTTGGAATGTAATGTGGCTTTTTCATTTACTCCTCTTAGTTTAAAAACAAACTATAGAAGCAGATTTGACAAAACCTCAATATATAAGGGCAAATAAAAATGTCCACCCGTGCTATGATCTATTGGTCACATTCAGCAGACGGATCGGGAACCGTTCCCGCTCTAACTGTTGACTTGACAACAGCTGAGTGTTCGCTGGAGAGGACCGTTCACCTTTATATGATCACCTTCCATTTGGTACTTTTCACTGCTGCCCATATGTTAGAACTATACAGATTAAACCGAATAAGCAATAATAATAAATTGTTTTTCTACATTAAATTTCGGCGTGTTTTTAGTGTAAAGGCCGATTTTTCCAACTCCGATTAAAATACTGGGTTAACTCCGACATTATAATACGTTTATTTCTGCACAATACTTTTAATTTGCGTATCTTACTTTTTTAGTAACTTCCTTCAAGATTGTGTGTTACGTTGGTGTTGGAATGCGTTAATGGCGTATGCGAACAGAATACGCTCTCTAAGTGAGCGTAGAATTTTGCGCTCGCAAAAATAGCGACCGCTCCGCAACATGTTCAGAGTGAGCGTACATCCTCTGAATCCGATCACTGAAATGTTGTGTAACTGTTGTGTGGTGCTGAATGCGACCATTGTTAAAAGCCAAACAGGAATGTTATCCTCTCAAGGACACAATACGTATTACTGCTACCTGCGTCGAAAAGGTTTTACTGTTCCTAATAGATCTTACTGTCAGGCGTAGTAAGAAAAGGCCCAAAAAATTATCAATGAAATCATTTTCCCAAGAAGCAATTGATTGTTTGATACCCGCACAGCCCAATGAGGAATATGAATGATGTAAAAGTTACTGTATTGGTTTTAAAATTGTTAAACTGAATTTATTTTTGCGTTATTTTACTATATAGGTGCCTTTCCTGTTTAAACGTGTACTTCATTCGTACTATTTTACAAAACTGGTCATTTTTTATTACAAATAATGTTAAAATTTCAAACATAACCATAAAAATCGAGTTGGTCAAAGCATGCAAAATGACACCAACACTACCATGAGATAGACACCACATTTCATATGGCATAAATCAAGTGTTATGTAAATTAGCCTACAATAGGTATTAGTAGTTTAATATTCAAAGAGTGAGGACATATTTTGTCGGCTCTGCATATAGTGCCGTGTCGAAAAGAAAAATATTGTTTTTTATTATTGAGACATACATTAAATTCTGATGATGTAAACTATTAGTGAAATGCATCGATGAATCAAATGGATGATTTATCATTTGTCAAATAGGTCATCATACATAAAACAACACAAATATGTCATATCGATGGTCTTGTTCCAAAAGTGGCTAACTACAATTTTCTCAATTTTGGGCTATCTACACAATAAATCATAAAATAATTTTAAGTATAGTTCCAAATAGGGCTATTTACAGGAATTTTAAAATTGCCGCCATAAAGTAAAAGAACAACAGTATCTATCTACAGAATAAGCATATTCGTTGGTTCCATATGCGTTCAAAAGCAAATAGCCACTTTTGAAACTGCCACCTTATTGGATAAGTTTTCGCGCTCTATGTAGTTAGCTACTTATATTCTAATCAACCCGGCGGTTTACGTGAAGCATAACCTGTAAAATCATATTCAAAATCGTTGTTCAGCAGTGCCTTTTTAGTGTTGTGAATGTGCATAACAAACAGAAGCCTGTAGGTGTAAAATGGTTTCCAGAGGGAAAAAAATACTAAATTTAGCGTTAAACTCGAATCTACCTAATGAAGCTGATACATCGAATCAAGCATTACAGAATACTGATATTCCAGAGCATGTTGAAGGTAATCTGCTACCATAAAAACAATACTATGGCTTTCATTACATTTTTGTTTCGATCCTTGGTTCTAGAACAGCCAGTTAAACTGGTATTTGATGATTCGGACGATTCTGTTGTTGATAAGGAGTACTTTCCCGACCCTGAGGACCTATAGAACCCTTCTTCAGGTAAAAAAAATTAATAACATTGCCAGGTTGATTAATGTAAAACGACAAAGGGTATACTTACCTTCTAGAAAGTGACGGATACCAAGACGAGGGACAAATAAATAATAGTATTGAAAATGTCAACGAAGTTGCCCTGAAACTGAAGCGATTGAGACCAATCCTTCCAGTGAGCGGAAAACACCCAAAAAAAGACGACCAAAATTATGGGATAAAAACCTTAGAAAATTTCATAAAAATTCAAGGCTCCCGTATATTAACAGCAAGAATGACTACGTGCCGGGAAAGGCAATAGGTAAACCTTGCAATGCGAGCTGCAGGTAATTTTTGTACATTTTTTTAACTGTTATTACTGAAACCTCGATTTTTTTAGACTCAACTGCAATGCACAGCTAAGTGAAGAAAAAAGACTTTATATTTTTACATTTTACTAGAAACATAGACAGGCAACGCGATTTTATCAACAGTTTAGTGGAAGTAGGCGATTGTAAAAGAAGAATCATAACGGCAGAAAATTCAAGGCGATCAAAGACACTGAAGTTTCATTTCAATATTGAAAATTCTCGCAAAAGAGTACGTAAGACCATGTTTCTAAATACTCTAGGAATCAAAAAAGGAGTATTAAATTTTGCAATTAAAAAACGTATACCCAATACTACTACTACAGAACGTGATAGAAGGGGAGGCTACGGGACCTCTAAAATATCAGAAGAATCACTAACTTTTTTGAAGAGTCACATCAAAAAGTTCCCTACAATGGCATCTCATTATTGCCGAAAAGACTCAAAACGACACTACTTAGATTCGAAATTAAATCTTTCTATTATGTACAAGCTATACCAAGCAGAGTGCGTAGAAAATAATAAAGCTTGCCTAAAAATAAGCTTTTACCGATACGTATTTAATACTCATATCAATTTGTCATTTCATACACCAAAGAAAGACCAGTGTATTACATGTACTGCTTATGCAAAATCTGGTCCTCAAACCAGGCTCACATTACAAGCGACCTACGATCGGCAAAAGAAGAAAAAAATTCCGATAAAAAAGATGCTCAGTCAAACGCCTCCCCAATACATGCCTGTAATTTTGACCTTCAGCAGGTCCTATACGTTCCAACAGATCCGACAAATCCAGTTTTGTTTTACAAAACGAGGCTGTCTACTTACAATTTTACGATTTTCAATACTGGGAACAACACTGGTAAGCGTTTTATGTGGACCGAAATAGAAGGTGGACGTGGGCCGTCTGAAATAGCCTCCTGTATATTTCACCACCTTAAAAGCCTCCCTCTGACAACTGAAAGTGTTCGACTATTCAGTGTTACATGCGGCGGTCAAAACAAAAATCAGTTTGTTGCTGCCATGTTTATCTATGCTGTTCAGACTCTACCTATTGAAGTCATTGACCAAAAGTTTCTTATTTCTGGTCACAGTCAGATGGAATGCGATTCAATGCATGCCAGAATAGAAACTGCAACAAAAAACATCCCTGTGTATTTGCCTCGTGAGTGGGTAACCATAACAAAAAATGCTAAGCGTAATGAGCCAAAATACGAAGTTTTTGAAAAACACGTGACATTAATTTTATCGATTGGAAACCCCTTGCAAAACTTCTGATGGTTAACCGGAACAAGGACGAAGATGGGACCATAATTAACTGGCATGACATTAAGTGGATCAGATATGAAAAAGCTAATCCTTTTGTTATGAGCGTTAAACCAGATTTCGATGATGTCTTCCTCAAAATAGTGATTGTACCACGTAGGGGGGTCGGCGAGTTACGTTGGCTACCTTGGAAAAATGTTTGAAGCCCTTACATGAACAGAAAAGGCCGATATCGGCTGCCAGATATAAATGATCAAGAAGATCAGAATTTTTTTTAAGAAACTGGTATGGTACTACAAGAAGGTTACAGTATTATATAGTTACCATGGCATAGATAGCTTGTAATTGTTTGCTAATTCAGAAATAAAGTTAAGTTCCAAATGTGACTATATACGTTTTTTTAGTAAAAAATTACATTAAAAGAATAATTTACAGCAATATTTGTCAGTTACATATTATAAACATTAAAGTGGATTATAACCGATACCTTGCTAAAAAACAAATATTTCAAGTTAAAACCCTGATTTGACAGAAGTGATTTAAGTTAGAATTTCATTTTCTCGAAAACTATGATTTTCTACTTAGCCACTTTTGGAACAAGACCATCGATATAATAAGTGCTATGTTCGCCGAGTGGAATTTCGGAGAACAGAAGGAACGGTGAAGTGTTTCGTATGTGGGGAAGAGAGACATGGTAAGAGAAGTTGAGTGACACGGATATAATTACATATGTATGCGATATTTGTCGTAAAATGAAAGTGTGTCAGACAATGAAGGAAATGGATCAAGAACTTGATGATTTTGTCTCCAAACAATATCAGAACAAAATATATTGATTCACAAAATTTTAGACTTTATTTCGAACACCGAAAATAAGGCAGAAAAGAAGACATATAGCGATCTATTGAATAAGAAAAATGATGTGTTAATCGCTAAACCTAAAAATGATGATCAAAAATCACACGAAACAAAAAAGAGTATTAATAAAGTGGATCCAAGTAAACTATCACTTGGAATTGAAACGATAAAACCTGTTGGAAAAGATGGTATCGTTATTAATTGCAGCGATAGCAATTCTAAAGAAAAATTAAGAGAAAAAGTCGTAAATGAAATTCGAAATAAGTATGTAGTTTCTGAACCAAAATTAAGAAATCCGAAAATAATAATTACTGGTGTTGAAGCAGATGTTATTGATGAAAACAATGAAAAAGTGTCAGACGCGATTATTAGGTAAAATGACTTGATATGTAGACAAGAACGTCTCAGATAAAATTAAAATAGAAAAAAGCACTTAGATAAGAAAAAGAAGAACTATGGAAATATTATATTGTCTGTTCAACCGGAGATGTATTCCAGCCTCATAGACAGGGCACAAATAAATGTAGGATGGAAAAATGTAAGGTGTATGAGCAGTGCCAGATTAACCACGTAGCAAGAGTAGCAATTGCTACGGGCCCCGCGCAAAAGAGGGCCCCGCGTATCCAAACCGGACCACCTCTCCCTCAGCGCAATTTTTTGAGCGAAACTTATTAAGACGTGGTATATTGAAATTACTTGATGTCACAAAAACGTGAAACGTTACACCTTTTCCGACCAAGGCAATCCACGTTAAATAATCGATAACCGATTATTTCGTTGGCGAAAATAAAACACAGAATTTCATACTGTAAACGCACAAGTTCTATAAAATGTCGCTCGTATGAATATATAGAATTTGAATCGGCCCGATAATCGGCTCTACAAAAGTCTGACGTGTGTGAGCACCCTTACTCGGTACTTTGTGTGCTGTGTGTATGTGTAGCAGAATTCAAATGACTCGTTCAAAAGATTGAAATTGTCTATTTATTTGTAAGACTTACAGTCTAAATTATTTTTATTAAATTTTAGTAATCATATACCAATAATTTATTTTCAAGAATATAAGTCTATATAAGTTATAAAAGTTACGAATAAAGAAAATATTTTATTAATTTTACAGAGATTTCTTTCATTTAAATTTCTCATAACAATTTATAAAATAAACTATTTCGACGAAAGAAGCTTAAATTCCAAGGCGCGAGAGTCTCACGCATGTTTTTTTAAAACTAATGATAGGTATCCCACCACCTACCGCTATAATAGACAACCGGCCACTGGATAGATGGTGGTATCAAAAGCTATAACAATAAATTTAAATTTTAACATATTTCTAAAAGTTAGCACTGGGCACACCGCAAATTATTTGTAAACGAAGTTGGCAACATCGCAAGATTAACAAGGGATTCCCTGACATTGTCATCGAGTATCGTAACAAACAATCCGCCAGTTAGAATAAATAAAGTTCTGTTAGCTGCTATCAACCAATAAGTAATTGATGGATATTTTATTTTGTAAGTTTCAATCTTCTTATGTGAACACATGAATGAAGTTTGTTTTAGTACTATGTTAGTTATTGTTTTTTGCCGGTCGGAGTGTTGTGACTAATTCGATAAAATACTTAATTTTAAAACATCAAAAGATAGAAGAGTGATTTTGAGAATTGAATTATTGACGTCTAAGGTAAGATTTATTTTACTAGTTTATTATAACTACCCAATAATCTAAAACGAATTAACATGAATTGATTATAAAGTAGCTTCAATTCGTCTTTTTTTCATGTTTCAAATTCCTAGTATTTATTTTTTTTCCAATTCAAATGTATTTGCCAATGAAATTCTTTTTTTTTGAGTCTGTTTGACAAACGATATAAATATTAAATACCTATTGTTAATTTTAATGTTATAAAAAATAGGTGCAATTGAGATTTTTTTTATGTAAATATTTTTTAGTTTTTCTCCTATAAAAGGTATGTATGTCATCTTGTGACACTGTACTTATTTAAATGTTTCTTTCTATTTTTTACATGTATTAGTAATCAGTGGAAACTTTGCTGGATAATGAGGTACTTTTCTGTACTAAAATTTAAATTGTTATTGTATATCTGTATGTTTCCCAAATAACAAATAAATATACTAATTTCACTATCATCAAACTTGAACACATCACATCAAATTATAAACTCGTGTTTATTCCAAAGTACCTACCGTCACGCTTTCAGGTGATAATTATTAAAACTAATCGTGAATTTTGAATTCCTGGAGTAGGTATATCAGTTTATGGTGTATTTTTTTGTGTAACTTTGGTAAGATTTTTGTTTTAACATTCCATAATAAAAATCTTTATAGCTCGCGTCACAGGAGAGAGTTTTCGGTACCAAAATGACTTGAAATTATTGATGATTATTTCAGGTTGAGTTCTTTCCAATTCCAATCTAAATATGTTTCTTTTCTGTCCGATATGGCTAAACGAATTAAAAAAAAACGAGTTGAGATGAAGTTATTCACTTATTCATAAAAAAATAAAGTTTTAAATTCGTTTTCGATTAGGTATTGGGTACTACTACTTCATAGCACTATAAATATGTATATTTTACTTCCTTTTTTTCTATGTACAGAACGAAGTAATAACGAAAAGAAACAGTATTATGAGCAGCAGACTTAGAGATACGGGTCGGCACTATGCTTCTGGAAGTGCAAAGCGTAAAGCAAAAGATGAAAAGGAGAAAAAGAACGAAGCTGTTTTATCAAAAACACGTAAGCTGTCCGAGTTTTTTAATATTCAGAGCATTGTTGCTGAATCCACGGAAACGGAAGCAGAAAATACAGAAGGTGCATCTCATTGTACATATAAAAGTGAAATTGAAACTTTTGCCTGTGCAGGCACTTTTTTGGTTAGTGATACTGAAATCGAAGAGACAGCAAGTCGTCCTAATTCTGACATATCGTGTTTTAGCCAAAGAGAAGCTGAAAACCTAGCAAGTCCCCTCGACCCAAAGTCGTCTTACTTCAGCCAAACAGAAGTCGAATGTATGTTACATGATTCAACCGCTACCGCTTCTTCTAGCAAAAAACTGAATGAAAGTAAAATATACTCCAATGATATTGGTGAATGGCCGAGCAACTTTGACAAAGATTATTGGATTGCGAAAGGAAGCAGCGAACTGCAACATATGAACAGTGACTTCTTAAGTTCAAAGAAAATGTATGAAAAAGAAATTAGTCCACGATTCTGCCAAAAGTCATTTTTCACTTATAAACATAAACCTACTAATAAAACTCACGTCAGAAATTGGTTGTGCTATTCAGAAACTAAAGGGCGACTTTTCTGTTTTGTTTGCAAAGTTATAGATTCAGATACTAATCAGTCAGCACGGTTTACGAAAGATGGGTTCGATGACTGGAAGAACGCAAACAATTTGTTGAAAAGACATGAAGAGAGCACTCCGCATAGGAAAGCTATAATTTCGCTGTTAAATCGCAAAAACAAGAATGCGTGTGTCGATTCTCAACTTGTGAGCCAAATTGATACTGAGCAAAATTATTGGCAGATGCTCTTAAAACGAATTATTGCAGTAATAAAGTTTTTAGCAGAACGAGGTCTTGCGTTTCGGGGTAGTGATGAAATTGTTGGTTCAGCTCATAATGGGAATTACTTAGGCCTATTAGAATTACTTTCCGAATTTGACGTTTTTATGGCCCAACATATTCAAACTTATGCCCATAAAGGAAAAGGACACACGTCATATTTATCTAAAACAACATGCGAGGAATTTATCAAATTAATTGCATCAAGCATGCTGGATCAAATTATTTGCGAAATTAAGAGATCCAAGTACTATTCAGTGTCATTGGATTCTACTCCGGATATATCGCATGTAGACCAACTGACTCTGATAGTACGCTATGTTCTACCATCTGGGCCAGTTGAGAGATTTGTTAAGTTCTTAGATATGGAAGGCCATACTGCTGAACAACTCGCCCAAAGTTTACTAGATTTTTTAAGTAAGAATGGCATTGATATCAAAGATTGTCGTGGACAAAGCTATGACAATGCTAGCAACATGAGCGGAAAATACAGCGGCCTGCAAGCACGAATTAAAGACATAAATAAGTATGCAGAATACATTCCCTGTCTTGCACATTCATTAAATTTAGTTGCTAAGCGTGCTGCAGACTGTTGTACAGAAGCATTAATTTTTTTCGATTTTATTGAAAACCTTTATAATTTCTTTTCCGCTTCTACACATCGTTGGGGTCTGCTTACAAAAGCTCTTACTTCCAAATTTCGGATTTTGAAAAGGTTGTCGGATACTAGGTGGGCCGCTAGAGCTGATGCTACGAAGGCACTTTTATGTGGCTTTACCACTATCAAACAAGTTTTGGATGACATTTCCAATAATATAGATCAAAAGGCAGAGTGTCGCAATCAAGCTTACGGACTAGTTTCAAAGATGAATAAGTTGGAAACCGGAATAATGACAATTACGTGGAATGGAATCCTAGAACGCGTGCAAGCGACTAGTGCGTCTCTGCAATCGTCTGATACAGACCTTAATACGGGATACGCCCTTTATGAATCATTATATGGATATGTCCAAACAATGCGATCCACATTTTCAGATATTGAAGCAAAAGCCAAAGATCTGACAGGCTGTCATGAATATCAGCAACAGACTTCAAGACGACGCAAGCGAAACACAAAGTACGACCATTTTAGCGGTTCTAGTACACTTTACGAATTTGTTGAAAATGAAACACCTGATAAAGAGTTTGAAATTGAGGTGTTTGTTGTCATTATTGATAACATACTATCTGCTTTAGATCAACGCATGCAAGCATACCAAAAACTAACTAGTGTTTTTGGAATATTTCGAGAGTTAAAATCTATAACAGCACAAGAGATTTTGAGAAAAACTCCAATTATGGTCAGTGCTTATGCAAATGATTTGGAAGACAGCCTAGACGACGAATTAGTGCAGTTTGCTGAGCTGCTCAAAACGGATGTGGCTGGTGCGATTGACAGTACGAAAAACGAAGCTCTGGAAATTCAATATTATAAATTCATAATTGATAATTCATTAGAATCATGTTTCCCAAATTTAGAAATTGCTTTGCGCATTTATTTGTCTCTCATGATCACTAACTGCGGTGGCGAACGTTCATTTTCGACATTGAAACGAATAAAAAATGAATTAAGGAACACTATGAGTCAAGAACGTCTGAATTATCTCTCTTTGATGAATATAGAATATGATTTGCTTAGAGAAATTGATTCGAATAGTATTATTTCTAAATTTGCCCACATGAAATCTAGAAAAGTTACTTTGTAAAAGTTTAAAAAATAATACAAGAAACAGATAAAAAATATACATAATATAAAGTACACCTTTGATAAAATATAACATTAGCTATTCCTAAAAATATAATATACTTTGTAATAAATATAGACTTTGAAATATGTACAAAGAAAAGATTTACAATTTTTTGTGTATTATCGTCAGTTTTAAATTGTTAGTTTCTTATCAAAATTATTCTAAATTGCCAGGGCAACGGCAACCTCATCTCTGGCTTTTTGTACTTGTTAGCGCCCAGCTGGGCCTATAGTGATCTTTGTACTATATATGGCAAATAAACGTATTGAGTATTGAATTTTTTTACCACTTTATACTTAAGAACCCATAGCAGATCAAGGGCCCCTCCGTAGAATTTGCTACGGGCCCCGCGCTTGCTTAATCCGGCACTGTGTATGAGCACCTACAAATAGTTAGATGTTATAAATGTGCAGGGTATAATCATTTTGCTAAAGAATGTAAAAATGCGGAAACGTGGTAATTGTGCTGGTAGTCATTTGACAAACAAATGTGATAGCGTAATTATATTTAAGTGCATAAATTGTGTAAGAACAAATGAAAATTGAAAGTGGATATTGACACTAATCACACAGTGTTTGACAGAGACTGTATAAAATACAAACGAATAGTAGATAAACAAAAAACGAAAATTAAATATATGTAGCAATTAGATTGTAGCATTGATTCACTCAGTAATAATTGTGTGTTAAGTAGTAAGATTAGAATATTTGAACAATTAGTCCGTTAGTACATTACTGAAAAAGTTTTAGTTTCTAAGTAATATATTTGTATATTTTTAATAACAATTGCTAATAAAGATTATTATTATTATTTATTATAGCAACTTAAATGTCTTCCATTTGATCTACCACCAGTATCTTACTTAAATATTTAATTACAAAATAAACATCACTTGAGAATGATATATCGTCACTCCATCGATAAAACCGCGAATGTGCAAATTTGCTGTATTTCGCCTATGTGCACTGGCAACATTGTTAATCTTAAAAGTTGTCAACGACAAGAGCGCGAATGTGTTTGTGAAACCATACCCTCGCCAGAACCAAGTGATTGTTTCGCAAAAGTGGGAATTCAGTTTTGTTCCAATGCTTAAAGAGCGAATGTACCACATTCGTGGTTTTGCCAATAGAAACGATAGTAAGACAGTCTAAGTGTAGTCGTGATTTTGTGGTATTCTTATTTAAGAAAAATGAGTTCCCGAGCAAAGAGAATAATGCAGCTTGGCCGGAAGTTAATTGGTAAAGTAACTATTATCTATATTTATATTTTCCTGTGTGTATTATAAGTTGTAGACAACTATTTATAACATAACCTAAAAAATGTATTTTTATTTATATTATTGTTTTTTAACTCTTTTTAGCGAACTCGAATAATGACTTAACTTCTACGCATTCTGACCAACAGCAAGAATGATCTAAAAACCCTACCAATGTTATCAATAGATTAGGTTTTTTTTCATTCTTGCATACTAGTTTAGAGTACAAATTATTATTTTAAATTCTTCAATACCTGACTCGAATGTTCTTGGTCATATACGTTTACTAAACTTATTTATTTTTGTGTACTATTTTTATTCTTGTTTTAGGGAACTTGTCCTCAACAAGCTCTTCTAACAATCCGGAATATCAGCCAGATTTTTTTATAATTCAGGTTGGTACTAATTTGGATGTACATGAAAACCGACACTTGAATCCTGAAACTCTTCCATCCATTTCTGGAGATGAACTATTAGAAGATCTAGATTACTCCCTGTTATCATATGATAATTATGAACCCTCGTCAGGTGCTCCAGAAACAGACTCTGGGACTATTTCGGGGCTGATGCAGATAGTCCCTCTGATCGAAATGAAAACATCAATAACAATCATGTGACCGAGGAGCTTACGCAAAATATTCTGAAAAAAAAAGAAAAGAAATAAGAAGCAATGGAAAAATAATATTCGAAAAGCTAAAAGGCTTAAGGGACACCGTGGGATTGCGAAACCACCGCACCCTCTTTTACCAGTTTCGTGTCTGGCAAAGGCAAAGCACAAATGTAAAGATTTGGTAAATGAGCAGGAGCGACTAAAAATGTATAAAGAATTTCGTAGTTTAAGCCATGTTGACGATCAGAGACAATTTCTGTGCAACCACATAGAACAGAAACCAAAGAATCGCACTACGAGAAACTTAGAAAACTCGCGAAAAACCTACTCGTTCACAGTTGATCGTACAACATGCATCGTGTGCAGAGAATTTTTCATGGCTACTTTAAATGTGACTGATGATTTCATGAAAAGTTCTGTTAAAAAGCGCTCTACCAACGGAATTCTAGAAAAAGATAGACGAGGAACGCATAAACCTCCAAATAAGCTGCCCGAAGATGGAAGAAAAAGTGATAGGCGAACACATTTTGTCCTTTCCGGCAGTAGAGTCGCACTATTGCCGTAAGGGCACTTCAAAAAGATACTTGGATGTATGTTTAAACATATCCATAATGCACAGAATATACAAAGAACTCTGCAGTACTGAAAGTCTAAAGTCTGACACGTTAGAGAAATATAGGCGTATATTTAACCTTTGAGCGGGCGCGCTGTCGTAAAATTTACGACAATATTAGAAAATTACCTCCCCCTCTCTTAAATCGTGCGCAATCGCCGCGAGCCATCTTGTCATCTAACATCAGTATGTTCTGCAGGTCTGTACGTGTTGATGCATTTGAATTGTTTGTTGATACTTTAAATCCGGTTTCATAAATTTTGTAACACGTGCCTTGTCATGTAAGTATATGATTATATGCGTTTTTGATTTGAGTCAAATTTAGTTGATTCCGAGTGGTTACTGATTAACAGTTTTATTCTAGAATTTCAGCATCATGGCAAGTAAACCGTTGACTCAAGCAGAATTGGAAGCTATTGCAGAAAATTTTTTGAATGAACACGATGACGACGAAAACAATCTGTCTAGCGATAGTGACTTGTCAGAAGAACAAATTGTACAAGAAAACTTCAGCAGTGACTCGGAGCAATACAATACAGATCAATCAGATAATGAGGAGGAAAATAACTTTCTTGGTGAGTTTTATAATGGAAAAAATAAGGCCATAAAGTGGAGTAGAACCGCATATCCACCTGCTGTGAGAACAAAAGCGATAAATATTATCAAAACACCTACCGGTATTACTCACCGTGCTTGCGATATCGAGACTGAAATGGATTCTTTTCTCAAATTCATTGATATCTACATGATAGAAAGTATTTTGAAATATACCAATATGTACATCGATGTTTCGAAAACAAATCACGAATATTCCAGAGAACGTGATTGTAAAAATATTGAAAAAGATGAGTTTTTTGCATACCTGGGACTATTATTCTTGATAGGAATAAAGAAATCGCATCACACAAATGTAAAAGAAATTTTTGCATCTGATGGGACTGGAATAAAATTGCTAGGGCTACAATGAGCTATAAAAGGTTTCTATTTAGCACTAGGTGCTTGAGGTTTGATGATAAAACCACCCGTCCCTGACAGGCGACAATATGACAGACTTGCGGCGATTCGCGAATTTTTTGATAATTTTGTACTCAACTGCAAATCGTCCTTCAATTTGAGTGAGTATACTACCATTGACGAAATGCTGCATCCTTTCAGAGGCCGCTGCAGTTTCGTTCAGTATATTCCAAGTAAACCCGCCAAATATGGCATCAAAATGTTCGCTTTATGCGACGCTAAGACTTTTTATACGTCTACTATTGAAATATACTGCGGGAAGCAGCCAAATGGTCCTTTTGCACTTTCAAACACTCCATCGGATATTGTTGATCGTCTTATAGATCCAATAGAAAATTCAAGCCGAAACTTAACAGTTGATAATTTGTATACTAGTGTACCACTAGCTGAGAACTTGCTAAAAAGAAATATTACACTAATCGGTACACTAAAGAAGAATAACACCGAGATTCCAATAGAATTTCAGCCACAAAAGAACAGAGAAGTCGGGTCTACCATTTTCGGTTTTCAACAAGACAAAACACTTGTTTCATATGTGCCTCGTAAAAATAAAGCCGTAATACTTCTCTCTACTTTACACGACGATGACGAAATTGATCCCGATAGTCGCAAACCCCAAATTATTTTGGACTATAATGCAACAAAAGGAGGTGTTGATACCGTCGACAAAATGTGCGCCGCTTACTCCGTTTCCCGCATAACAAAACGATGGCCTCTTGTTATTTTTTACGCCCTAATGAACATCGGTGGCATAAATGCACAAATATTATTCAAGTATGCATGTCCTTCAAATGCATCCCAATATCGGCGTGTGTTCTTGAAAAATTTATCTTTGAGTCTAATGAGGGCGCATCTCAGTTCCAGAGCAAAGCTAAGAGGGTTACCATTTGATGTGTCGGCTTTTTTGAAAAATTTTGTTCCGGCCATTGAACAGGAAGAACAAATAAAAAACCCTCCAAAACGAGGTGTATGTCCATTATGCGTCGCAGAGAGGAAAAGATCTTCGGCATCAACAAAGTGTAGTCGTTGTAACTCCTTTACTTGCAAAAGTCATTCAAACGTCGAAGTTGTTTGTTACACTTGTAGAAATGAAGAACAAACAGACGAAGAAATTTATTAGAAACGTTTTTATAATGCTTTTTATTACAATTATGTACTTAGAATAAAAATTTATATTATATGTAATATTGTTTCTTAATAAAATTTATCCTATTGTTTTTACAATGCTTTCTATCACTTACAATTTCCTTAAAAACAGTATGTCGTAAATTTTACGACACGCGCCCGCTCACGTAAAATTTAAGAGCGCGCCCGCTGAAAGGTTAAAGAATATAATTTGGGTTTTTTTAAACCCAAAAAAGATCAGTACAAAAAATGCCCGGCACAGAAAAATTTAGCTAAAGTAGAAAGAACAGAACAGGAATTAGAATACAAAAAGCATTTGGAAAGGAAGGAAGCTGACAGAAAGGCTCGTGACTATGATAAAACTTTAGCAAAAGAAGATCCTGGCATTCTAGCATTTAATTTTGATCTCCAGGCACTACTGACTACGCCAAAGGGGTATGTGGGCCAATTTTTTTATTTGAGGATGCTTGCAGTATACATTTTGACTGTATACAACTTGGCCAATCAAGATGTAAAGTGTTATCTTTGGGATGAGACCCAGGGCAAAAGAGGAGCAAATGAGATAGCTTCATGTATATACGACTTCATTATGTTTCACAGTGAGATCACTGCTGTTCGCATGATGTCCGACGGATGCGGCGGACAGCAGAAAAATTCTATTTTTGCAGCTATGTGTCTCCGACTTTGCGCTAACCATCCGTCTTTAAGATCAATAGATCATCAGTTCTTCGAAACAGGACATACAGCAGTGGCGGCTAGCGCATACGCGCTGTAGTGCTGCAGAGCTCCCAAAAAATTGGGCGGGCGAACCTGTATTAGTTATAACTAGTTTTCTTTTACATAATTATTCCGACATTTCTGATGTTTATAAAAGCGTAACATATTGTTGTGAAAATTCTCCCCCTGTATATCAAAAAATTTGCATATTTTTCTACATCATCCTGTAGAGGACATCAAACCTTACAATTTGACACCTCAATCATCAAAATCCGATCAGTAGAAGCCGAGATATTCGCTTCCGAAATTCCAACATAAAATGAAAGCAAAAACATCATTGGTGCAGCTTATCAAGTAATATTCAATAGGCGACCAGTGGAATAACCAACCTAATTCGCGCGATCGCTCACTTGTTCCTTATCTGGTCCACACGAACGTGCGCTCAGAGCTCTTTCAAACACCCGCCCGCACCCCGCTACCCCGCGGCTGTTTAATACCATTGCGTGATTTTAGCAGGCCTGTTCGCTGAATTTAGTCCAGCGCGAAACAGGGCAGCCGTTTCAGTACAATTGTACTGAATTCAGTACAAAACGTTTAAATTCAGTACGTCAGTACTACTTTCTGCAAAAATGTTAGTTTCAGTACGAAATTACGAAGATAAAAATTAATAGAAAACAGTTTTTTTTTAAGAAATTAACAGAACGTTCTAATGACGTTAGATAATATTTGAATCATATACATATACATGTAATTATTTACGTATATCTATGATTATATCACACACTCATATTGAAATTAATTCTATTTATATTACTATACTCAACGACTATACTACATATAATATAGTTGTTTTCGTTACTACATAATTTGTTAATGTGCATACGTATACAATTAACAAAATCACTATTAGTAAACATAACAAACAAAATATGTTCATTCTGCTGCTTTGCCAGTAAGCACAATATTTGGTCACCTCTCCCCGACGTTTAATATTCAGTGAACTTATAAATTATAAAACCCTTAGCAAACAGAATTAAGTCGTATGTTGTAAAGAGAAGAAAAGAAAACAAAACTTATCAATGACAGGCGCTTTGAATCATATTATTCTAATATTGAAATTCAATTTTAATACGTATTTCTTTTTCTAACTCTATATATTATTATTGCGTCTATAGGTCCAGTATACGTTCTTTTCATAGAACATGCATACCGAGATTCGCATACTAATTGATACAAATACACATAATATGCATTCGTATAAACAAAATCATCATTACTGTGTCATTACTAAATACAAAAAGATATGAAAACATGGCGTCTGTACGTTTTAATTTCCATTCTGTAAACATCACTACTATGATTAAGATATTAATACAATAATCTGTATTTCTGCTACCTCTTTTACAATGACGTTATAAAACAAATATCCATTTATAACAAACTTTTTAAATTTCTCGCCATTCAGTACATTTTTACCAAATTCAGTACGTTTTCAACTAAAATATCGGTACATTTTCGAACGGGCTTGCGGCAGCCCTGGTAGTGATGTGTGGCGGGTAAATACCCAGTGGGTAGGTAAATAAAAAATGGGTATTTACCCGAGGTCATATTTACCTACCCAATTGTAACATGTCTTAACATGTTCAAAGCATGCAGCTGCAGGTTGTGCGGGGTGTGCCGTGTGCCTGTCTGAACGTTCGGCAGTTAATATTTGTGTTTTGTGTGATGAATAGAGAACAGTAACACAGCAAATATGGGTAGGAAGAAAAATGCTGTATGGATTTTTTTTAATTCAAAGGATAAAGGGGTAGTTTGCAAGTATTGTTCCGCACAATATTTACATGCACATGTGAACAAAATGGAAAACCACATTATTAAATGCAGAATTAAAAAAAATTTTGAAGAAAAAAACTAAAACATCAATGGACATCTCCGGCTCCACGCTTAGCAGTCCAAGTTCTACTATAACTAGTGAAACCTCACCTACTCCTACTGGACCACCTGCGGGTACTTCAACACCCACATACGTGCATTCTATGCAGTCGAAGAATTTACTGAAAACCTTCGCGGACATCATGACTTCCAGTGAAAATGTAAGTAAAATTAAAGAACTAGTTTCTTAAGTTTATTTATTATTAGTGTCAAACAGTGTAAATTACTAAGACTGAGCAAAAAATATCTACAAGTCTAGAATCCTTTTAAAATTATACTCTAACTCTACAAAGCTACAATAAATTTATTTTTCTTTTGTACTAGTACTATTTTAAAATAGCTTTTATTTATTAAATATTATAAATTCACGTATTGTATTACATAACAATTATATTGGAGTCGTTAATAAATTTTATTTTTTTTATATTTAAAAAATTAAATGTAATTACGAGTATTTTGGTTCCAGGAAAATTTAAATCAGACTCTGGCAAAAGCTATTATAATTAGTGGAGCACCTTTGTCGATGGTAGATCATCCACTTTGGTTAGATTTTTTCAAACAAATTAGACCATCATATACTTTACCCTCAAGAACCCGTATTTCAACTGCTTATTTAGATGCACATTTTACAGAAATGCAACAAGAAATAAAAGATATACTAGATAACGCAAAAAATTTACATTTGCAATGCGACGGCTGGAGCAATATAAGAAATGAGTCAATAATAAATTTTGTGATCTCTACACCGAAACCATTGTACGTAGATTTTATTATGACGAAAGAACATAGACATGATGCAGTGTATTTATGTGAGGAAATGGAAAAAGTGATGCAAAAGTATAATGTGGACAAATTTTTCGTAGTCATTGGCGACAATGCAGCTAACATGCGAGCAGCTTTCAGGTTATTAAAAGAGAAATTTGACCACATAGTACCGTTGGGTTGTATTGCTCATCTATTGCACTTGCTTTGTAACGATATATTAAAGTGTCAAACTGTTAATAAAATTATATCAAGTGCGACAAATATAGTAAAGACTATTCAAAATAGTCATCGCCTACAAGCATTATTCAAAAGAATCGGAAAAGAAAAAAACATTACCATTTCGCTAAAATTGGCGGGAAAAACTTGTTTTGTTTACAAAGTGTGTGTCAAAACAAGATAGTTTTGCAAACACTAGCAGTCAGTGACCAAGATGTAGTTACACAAGAATTGAAAACTAAATTATTAGATGATGCCGGTTTTTGGGCGCAATGCCAAAATATGATCAATATTTTGGAGCCGATTATTAATTTACTTACAAAACTGGAGTCTAATCAGCCAATGATTCATATTGTGTATTCAGAATTTCACAACCTACAGAAAAATGTGCGTGACCTGTTAACCCACTCCCTATTCCCGAAGGCAGAAGAAACAATGGTGTTGAAAAAATTATCTGAGAGGATATCGTTTGCAATAGGGTCCATACATTTGGCAGCAGCACTCTTAGACCCATCTTACCAAGGATCAAACTTAAGTCCTGCAGAAATTATTGATGCAATGCAATTCATTTGTGATGTTGGTAGAAATATGGGTTTGCCAATTACCGATTTAAAAACAGATTTAGCAAATTACAGAGACAAAGAGGGTCTATGGAATAAAAAGTTTGTTTGGGAGGATGTGGATAAAACAAGCCCTCTTATATGGTGGCGAGGGTTACGAGGAACAAATACACTGGCAACTGTTGCTATTCGTATTTTAAGCGCACCAGTAACTTCTGCAGCGACTGAAAGAACGTTCAGTACATTTAGTTGGATCCATACTAAAAAAAGAAATAGATTAACAGCCGAACGCGCTGCCAAAATAACATATTTGGCCCATAATTGGAATTTAATTCATAGAAAACAAACACAACCTAAATCAACAACAACTTTTCAACAACCGATGGAGCTGGAGTCTGCAGTAATTGATATACAAGAAGAACCCAGAGCTTCTACTTCTAAATTCAAGAGGAAGTTAGATGAATCAAATTCAAGTTTCAGTAGTTCAGCTGAGACTGAAACTTGGAGCGATATGGAAAAGGAAGTACCATATCAAGAATCCGATGACAGTAATGGATCAGAATTGGATGACTAATTCATAATATGTTTAAATAAAAAATGTTTATTTCTGTGTTTTTGTTTTATTTAATAAAGAAAATATTTTATAATGTACTTTTAAATTACTACAAATAACTTTAATGATATTGCATGCCCATATTTTCACTCACTAAATATATACCCACTTATGGGTAAATACCCAGGTATTTACCCTGGGTATTTATCTTAAAAAATAAATACCTGGGTATCTTGCATCTCTAAGCCCTGGTACGAAGGGCGATATGATTCGGTGTATTTAATTTTTTCGCGACTTTTTTTACGGTGCGGCGAGTTTAACGTAAAAACAATAATATTAGAGTGCGCGTGCTTCTGTTTTTGTGTATTGTTGACAATTTATATAAACTCTGTGTATTATGGAGGTGGTCTTTAATTTAATTAATGTGAAGAGATTCTTTAAATATTCATACGAAGAAAAGTTAGAATTAAAAACAAAAGGTAGGCCATTAGTAGATATCACTATTGAAAAACTGGTGTAAGTAGAGGGAAAAATTATACACGTAAATTTAGTAGCGATATTTATTCAAAAAACGAATGGATTTGTGGATGCAACAAAAAAAATGCTTTATATTGTTTTCCCTGTTTACTTTTTGGTGGCGATAAAGCTTGGACGGAAATAGGGGTCACGGATCTAGAGCACTTGAGTTTGAAAATAAAAAGACGTGGGAATTCTAAAAGCCATCTTCATAATTGTATGGAATTTGCGTTACTAGGATCAACTAATATTATGGCTCAACTAGATTCTGCTTATTGGGTAAATATACAGAGACATAATGAAAATGTGTCAAAGAATCGGTATATTTTATCAAAAATTATTAATTGTATAAAATTTTGTGGAGCTTTTGAATTGGCCCTTCGGGGACATGATGAGAGCGATACTTCTGAGAATCCGGGGATATTTCGTGGACTTATTAATTTTTCGGCTGAATTAGATGCAACTCTAAGTGAGCACCTAAAAAATTGTTCGGTATTTAACGCTTAACTACTATGCAAGGGTCCTGGGGACCCAAAGCCCATTAAATTCTCAAATAACTTATCGGACATGCGGGTGAGGGCGCCACGAGCTTATGTATTTTCCTATACAGTCATAACAAGCTCATTCATGCACAGGTTGCCGCACGGTGCTGTTTATTTTCAAGTCTAGCATAAGTCTGGGTCCCAGGGACCCATGCATAGTACAAGTGAAACAAAACTTGCAGTTGGTAAGTAATCTTTGGTTCGTCCAATTTCATTTGTAATACTACTAATATCGGCAGATAATCTAAAATGGAGTCTAAACGATATTTGAACGAAGATTACATACATGCTCTATTCAACGATGAAGATTTTTGGAATGATAACGTTGATACTCAAAATACACAATCTCCATTACCAGCGTTTGACAACATTACGACCGAAGCAGATAAAAGTGATCAGGATGAATCAGATCATGAATATGCAAGCAGCCATGACAGCCAAAGTGACGTTTCATGCGATTCAGATGATCTGTGGGAACCTGATAATAATGAACAAATTAAAAACCAAATTCCAGACGAAAGTGTTGAATCTGAAGAGTGTGAAATGGATCTAATTGAAGAAGATGAAGATAAAGATTCCTCTGAGCGAAATACAGAAAATCAACCACGACAAACAGGAGTTTGGCATGGAAAAGATCGAACAATATGGGGAAAAGAATTTCCTGTAAGAAGGAAGACCACTGCTGATAATATTATACGTTTTTTACCTGGTCTAGCTGGTGTTGCTAGGCAAAATCCTCCAAGCAGTGCTCTAGAAGCCTGGAGTCTTCTAATCAGCGATGAAATGTTACAGTCAATTGTGGAATGGACTAATCATAAAATATCGACGATGATTGTTACTTATACGACATCAAAAAAACTTCGCCCTTCATTTATATGTGAAACAAATTTATCAGAAATTAAAGCATTTATCGGATTGTTATATTTACAAGGAATATTCAAATCAAATCATGAAGATTTACGTTCAATGTGGAGCACAGACGGAACGGGTAGAGATATTTTCAACTGTACTATGACTTTGGCACGATTCTATTTTTTGTTGAGTTGTTTGCGTTTTGACAATCCTGCAACAAGAACTGAAAGAAGAGAAATATCAAAATTAGCTCCAATTCAAGAACTTTTTGAGGAGTTTGTCTCTCGTTCAACTAATAGTTACACTCCTGGCGCATATTTGACGATTGATGAAATGTTGGTACCATTTCGGGGTAGGTGCGGTTTCCGAATGTACATACCCAATAAGCCAGCGAAGTACGGCATAAAAATACAAATTTTGGCAGATGCAAAAACATATTATATGTGCAAAGCTGAGGTTTATTTGGGCAAAAGCAAAGGAAACCAACCCAAAAACTCTTTGCCACATCCCACGCAGGTTGTCAACCGTTTAGTCAGTCACTTTCCTTTGAAAACGAATCGCAACATAACAGCTGACAACTGGTATACTTCAATGCAGACAGTAAGAGAGTTAGAAAAGCGTAATATGACATATGTTGGTACGGTGAAGAAAAATAAACGACAGATTCCACCTGAATTTCAACCAAACAGGAGACGTCCAGAACTATCATCTCTCTTTGGATTTCAAGGAAAGGTTACTTTGGTCAGTCACGTTCCAAAAAAAGGTAAAGCCGTTGTTTTGTTATCGAGCATGCATCATGACTCTAATGTAAATCCAGTTTCAAAAAAGCCAGAAATCATAGAATTTTATAACAAAACTAAATCTGGCGTAGATGCATTGGACCAGAAATGCGCAGCATATTCCACCTCGCGACGGACCCGTCGTTGGCCAATGGCGATATTTCATTGCATTTTAAATGTGGCTGGAGTTAATAGTAGAGTTCTATATCAATTTTCACCAAATGGCGAACAGATTTCACGTTATACTTTCCTCAAGCAGCTCGTAATTGCTCTTTGTAAGCAACACATGAAAACGCGCATGAACAACAAACACATCCCACGTCATCTTCGACAACTTATCGCCAAAAAGCTTGGTACTTCACTACCTGTTGAAACAGTCCCTGAAGATGAAGTATCTAGGTCCAAGAGAAAAAGATGCGCCTTTTGCCCTCCCAAAAAGGACCGAAAATGCAGCATGTCATGTGGACAGTGCAAAAAACCACTTTGCATGACATGTGCCAAAAAGATATGTCCGGAATGTTTTGAAAACTGAACACAACCATTTCATGTTTGTTTTTTATATTACCAAATACCTCTTGTAAGAATTAAAGTTTTATTTGATTTTGCTTCTGGAATTTGCTTCATTTTCGTATTGGGTCCCTCGGACCCAAGCATAGTACGTGCGGCCTAAATATGGTGCATAGTAGTTAAGGGTTAAAGGCACTTCCAAAGAAATACAGAATGATCTGTTACAGTGCATACTTGAAGTCTGCCAATAACAAATAATTGAGGAAATTAATAATTCTCCGTTTTTGGCGATCATGGCGGACGAAACAACGGATGTTGCTGCAAAAACTCAAATGGTAGTTATTTTTAGATATGTTCGTGATGGTGAGCCAATTGAACGTTTTTGGATCTACGTCATTCCTGAAAAATGTGATGCAGAAACACTTAAGTAGACTTTACATTATGTGATTTATCACATGACTGTTCACATGATTTTGTCATAGGAATCATTTTAGTGTTCATACTATGTGATTTATCACACAGAAGTAGTCATAAGGCCTGTCACAGAGTAAATCACATCCTATTTTTCAGAATAGAACCGTACCTATTTCGGTGTGATAGTTCGTATGATTACCGATAATATTACTGATCTGCCTTATCGACCAAGTAACTAAAATAATTTGACGTGATTTGAAGAATTTAACATTTGTGAGGTTAACGTCAAACTGTTTCGGCTTTTCGTCTGAATTTTGAATTGAGTGAGTGTTTTACGCTATTGAAACAGCGAACAAAGTCCGTAAAAACCCATAAAGAATGGCTACTACCACAAATAAGGTTGGTGTTTATAGCATTTGTTACGAATATGTTGTTTGTGAAAAATACTATTCTAATAATAAAATGTTTTGTTTATCAATTAATATAGGTAGAATGGACAAAAGAAATAACAACTTCTTTAATAGAATTATATGAAGGTCACCCATGTTTATATGATAGTAAACACAAATTTTATTCTAACAAACATGCAAGGAATGATGCTTTGTTAAAAATTACGCATGAACTGCAGAATTTGGAAGCAACAATACAAGTTGAAGATGTTAAGAAGAAAATAACCAATCTTAGGCAGCAGTTTGCTCATGAGAAATCTAAGGTTATTGTGCAACATTCGGGTATGGATGCTGACAATATCTATGAACCTACTGTTTGGTGGTACGACAAGCTTTTGTTTCTTACGCCCTTCGTGAAAACTAGAAAAACCTGTAGCACATTGGATTCAATGGTATGTTGCATTTCAGATTTTACTTGAACATATTCTTGATGTGATCTATATTCATGCTTTTAGACTGAAAGTAATAGTGAGACCATGGTGGAAACAGATAATGTTGTTGATGACAGCTGTTCGACTGGTAGTGAGCAGCAAGAAACCCCAAGAAGTGTTGCAAAAAAAAGGAAAGTATCAGCACAAGAGCAGGAGCCTGATCCCATTTTAAATGAAACCATGTCTACATTAAAGGTATAACTTCATTTTTTTCTTTTGTAACTACTGTAAAGGCTTTTTTTGTACCAGATGCTGGGATCCAAATTAAAACCAAAGTCAGACTGGCAAGTGTACAGTGAATATATCAGCAATGAGTTACAAAATATTGAAGATGAAGAGCTGATTAATGAGGCCAAACATCTCATAAACAATATACTATATGAAACACATAAAAAGCAGGTAGCTATGAAAAAAGCGAAAGAAACTATACAGCAAGTGCATGTTATAACACTTCCGTTTGATGAAGACACTGTTCAACAAGTTGCTTCAGTAACTGACTCACTTAAAAACTAAATACAATAAAATACTGAACATATGATTTAAAAATTGAATTTTTTTATTGCCTCCCATTGCCACGGTACAAAACCTTCATTATTAAAATAATTTATCAACAGTTTCCTGATAGCAATAGGTTCATCAGCAGATCTATTGACATTACATCGATCTAAATTTGTCATATAAACATTATTCCTCCAATCACCTGTCGTTATTGTTATATTATTTGTATTTTCAGAATCAATTCCTGTCAAATAGATTTTTTTTCCATCTTTAGCTTTAATATAATTGTGAAGGGCACAACAGGCTAAAGTAATATTTTGAACCTTGGCAACATCCAAATTGATATCTCTTTGTAAAATCTGAAATCGGTTAGAAAGTATTCCAAATGCATTTTCAACTACCCTTCTGGCACGGCTGAGTCTATAATTGAAAACCTTCTCTGCTTCATTATTTCTCTGTCCAGTGGGTTTCATGATACGTTTTGAGAGGCGAAAAGCGTCGTCAGCGACAATCACATATGGAACTTTTTTTGAAGATTTTGGTAAAACAGCATCTTCAGGAAAATCTAGTAAGTTTCTTTCTACAGCTCTGCATAATGAACTACTATTATAAACACCTCCATCACTAGCACGACCGTTACATCCTACATCCACATAAATAAAGTTATAATCTGCATCAACTAATGCCATCAAGATGATACTGTGGAATTGTTTGTAATTAAAGTAGAAAGAGCCATCAGCTTTTTTTGCCCTAAATGCTATGTGCTTCCCATCCAGGGCACCCAAGCAGTTTGGAAAATTCAATTCTTTATAAAATCGATTAGCAATTTTCAACCATTCATCTCTTTCAGTAGGTGTCTTAAGGTATTCAGTTTTTAAAACTGTATAAATCGCAGTAACTGCTTCCGGAATTATTTTTGAAAGTGAAGGAACAGAAATGCGAAAAGCATAACTTAAACTTTGAAAAGTTTCACCTGTTGCTAGAAACCGTAAAGTGACCAGTAATCTGCAAAAATTGACAGATTATCTTAAATCAAATATATTCAACTGCTGTTTAGGTATTCCTACCTTGTTTTCACATGTATACACTCGCGTAGATTAGTGTCCTGACGTTTTATTAAAGGTTCTACAAGTTGCAGCAAATTATCGAATGAATTCCAGGACATTCGACAAAAATTTCTGAAACTGGCTGGATCTTCGTATTTTATCTCTCTAAATACAAGATTTGACATGCCTCGACCATAATCTCGTCGTTGTAGCCATTTACGAGTCCACAATGTTCTTTTCTTGGATTTTTTCACTTTATTGCCCATCAGCAATTTATATCTTTGATGGACTATCACTACAAGGCACATTGATATTGCAACCAATGTAGCATCGTAAGGAATCATTTTTCTAACAAGTTGTAATAATTTCCAATGTTGTTTATAACTATGAAGACCAGATGAAGAATGTAAGTAAAATAACAAGCTACTTAACCTCAAACCACAAAGTTTTGAAACTTTTCAATCACAAGCAAGATCATAACCAAACATATATAGTGTGAATGTCAATGAGTACAAATCATATCTACTGCACAATCATATGCTTTTTGTGTGATAAAATCATGTGATAAATCACACAATGTAAAGTGTCCTTTAGCAAAACAATTTCACGTGTCATAGATGCTTTAATTCAAAATTCACCTAACAAACTGATTGCACAGAGTTACGATGGAGCAGCGGTGATGAGCGGACAACACGCAGGCGTTCAAGAATTGATTAAAAAAAGTACCCTTTTGCGCACTATGTACATTGCTATGCCCATCAATTAAATTTAATTATGTCTAAAGCTGCTTCTGCAAATTCGCAAGTACGTGTATTTTTTGGAAATCTACAAGACATTCCCGGCTTTTTTAATAATTCACCCCAACGAGTAGAAGTGTTAAACAAGATTATAAACAGAAGGATCCCCCACGGCTACAACCCGTTGGAATTTTAATATCTGGACCATTAATGTTGTGTACGAAAATATGGCCTCTCTCATTGAGTGTATGGAAGAAATAGAAGAACAATTCTCCAACAACACAGTCTGTAGTGCAGCCGCCTCTATTCGCCGTACATTAAATGATCCGATCTTCAATTTTTGGCTGACTTTTTTCCATCATGTAATGCCCCATGTAGATATCCTGTTTAATCAATTGCAGGAAAGAAAAATTGAACCCACTCTAGTAAAAGACGCTATCGAAAATTTTGAACGCAGTATAGGCCAAGTTCGAAATAATATTGACAACATCATAAGTGAAGCATCAGATTTAATAAGCGATGTGCCACCACCAGAAAAACGCAAACGTCCAAATAACAGCAGATTTAATCATCGAATTTCGGCTTTAGAGGTGTGTGATGTTATTCTAAATTGTGCAAAAGATCGATATCATTTTAAAGAGCATCTAATAGTGGCATCACTTTTTTTTTCGGAATGCTTTGGAGAGTATTGCAGTAAATTTCCTGAGGACGAACTCACTTCCGCATGCTCCTATTATCCCACCCTTGATAAAGAAAGATTACGAACTGAATTGTCTGTTATTTACTCAAGAACTGATTGTAGATCTTTAAAAGGCGCACTACCTCTTCTAAAATTTTTAATAAAAAACAATCTGGGAGATACGTTGAAGGAGACTAGAAAATTATTAGAAATTGTAATAACAACTCCCATGACAACATCAGAGGCCGAACGATGCTTTTCAACACTAAATCGAATTAAGACGTTTCTCAGAAATTCAATGACCGAAGATCGTTTAACATCTCTTTCCATGCTATCTATCGAAAAAAAGTTTATCTCCGAAATAGACAATTTTAATGACAAAGTGATAATAAAATTTGCAAATCGAAAAGAACGTAGAATAGATTTAATTTATAAGAAATAATTTGTTAGTAAAGTAGTGCTTAGTGACTCTTATTTTTTTGTGTGACAATTGACAATCGTTCCAGAAATCCATTACTTCAGTGCGGAAGGCGAAGAAAGCACGATAAGATCGATGGGAGACAACCACTTACTGCCCGTGCAAGGTAAATTTTTTTGTAAAACTTGCAGAACACCTTAAAATTTTTAGCACGAGCCGCCACTGTGTAGAACTGTCTTCAATGATTAAAATTTATTAACAGTAACTTGTATTGTTTATTTGTCAAAATAAATTAAACTTTTAACCAACAAATTAATTCGTGAACACTAAACTAGAATCAATGATCACTTTCATTTTCCTTTGCCTCTTACACCGGTATCAAAATGTTCTGACATTCACAGACTTTAAAAATATTTCAAATTTACCGCCAGAATGATCTAGTGATTTATCTGGTAATATTTGAAATGTAAATGTGGCTTTTTCATTTACTCCCACGGGGTAGAAAGTTAAATTAGCTATTGGAAAACAGACACTGCACATTCACCAGATGTCACATAGCTGCCTTGTGTAGGTCTCTATATCAAATTTAACGCGCTGTGTAGGTCTCTATATCAAATTTAACGCGCAGGCGTGCATTAGTAACCAATGAAGATTCGACTTTGTGCGTCCGTCAATTTAAGAATTTTTAGGTTATTATTGAACTTTATTATTGTTAATTGTTTATAGTTTGAGTAGGTAGTTCTGCCGTTAATTGTGTGCTTATTAGTTTTGTTTTATTATGATGCTGATGTCGAGTAACCCGAAACGGTGTTTTGTAACAGACTGTACCGACATGGGTAACCGCAGACACCGTTTTGCTAAACATAATATAGAACTTTTTGAAGTTTGGGTACAACGTGTAAACTATCCACGCTTTCCTAAAATAACAAGAGACCAAATTTATAACACTTATGTAATTTGTGAACGACATTTCGAAGAAAAGTATGTAGTACCTGGTACAAGAAAGAGTATTTCACAAATAGCTGTTCCAACGTTACATTTACCCATAAGATTCATATATATGTCAAATTGTTTTTATTACTACAGTAGAACCCCGATTATCCGTGTGCGGATTATCCGTGTCATACGCATGATGACGCAATATCGATATCACCAGCAGTGTACTAGGGGAATCCCTGGGAATCATTCGCTTTTCTTCTGCTTTATGTACATAAATGCAAGTTAACCTATCTATGTAGAGTTTATTTTTTCTTATTTAGTGTAAAAGTTTACTTATGTAGAATTCTGGTTTTTATACTGTTATCTTTTTAGTATGTATACATACATACATATAAGAAATAAATGTTCGGATTATCCGTGCTTTTCAATTTTCCGTGCCTCGTCCGGTCCCGTGGGGCACGGATAATCGGGGTTCTACTGTATTTATGTTATAGATTTTGCACCTGCTCTTGAGCAGTCATTGACCAATATTGTTGAGACAAATATATTACAAGAGGCAAATCCAACATTACATTTACCAGGTAAGAAATAGAAAGTGTATTGTGAAATAAATTTTATCAATTCTTTATTTTAAAGTTTGGAAGTAATATAGTACAGTTAAGCTCCATTATGCCTGGTACTTCCAGAGGTAAGATATAGTTTTATAAAACATTTGAAAATATGTAGTTAATATACGTAACATGTTTGTTTCATTATTGTTCCAGATTGTATTGCACAAACTCCTACATCGACATTTTCAGACTTGCATAAAAGAAATAAATACATAAGCAAAGATAAGGATAATTACATGGACAAGAGATCATAATTTAAAAATTTATGGTAAATATAGGTGTACGGAGAAAATTAATTCTAAATGAGGTGAATGTTACTTCTCAAGCACATCTAACACCAAAAGCAAGAAAATTATATTCCATAATAGGCAGTTTTTGTAAAAAAAATTTAAGATACAGAAATAGAGTTTCATCTTTAAACGCAAGACTAAATGCAGCTGAAAAGCAATTTCATTCACGTACATGTCAATATTTAAGTCAATGTGTGAATGATTGATTCTACATATAAATTTATAATGATGCAAATTAAGAATCAAACAAAACCTCTAAACGCACATCGTTTTACATTGGAGGAAAAAATGTTGTGCTTATCATTGCTCAAATCTAGCGGTAGAGGATATAATTTATTATCAAAAATTTTTTGCTTACCTACCAAGCGAAGTCTATCAAGTTTATTGAGAAAGCTGATAATAAATCCCGGAATAAATGATAACTTACTCAACAATTTGGCACATGTGGGTGAAAAAATGCCAGCAATTGAAAAAGATTGTTTACTTATATTCAATGAAATGTCAATAACTCCTATGTTGCAATCAGGGTTCGAGGATATATATCAATGGATATATATCATGATATATATCCGATATATATCCAAGGTATTTTTGTGATATATATCAATGAAAAAATGTTTTATTTTGATATCAATTAGTAGATTTTTGCTTTTGCATTTCTACTGTCTAAATATTAATGCGTTAGCAGAGCCGAAATAATTTTCACCCATTTCTAACCATACACCATAAAAGTAAGTTTTAATTGTTAAATGGCAACGTTGGCAACACTGAATAGCTAGCAGAGCAGCATCACACCGGCGATTGTGATTGTTAGTTCTTCCGATCTGTTGGCGCCAGTGGAAGTTGATTGCATCATTGCAAAAACTAAATAGTAAGTTTTTTTCTTTATTCTGTGATTTTTTACAAAGACAGTAATTGACATGATGCGTAAACGATTTTACTTCATTTATACTTCTTTACTAACTGTTGTTAAATGATGAATTTTTAGGTTATGTTTTTATTGTTTTTAAACAGACATATTATTAAAGTTACAAATATCAGATACCTATTCTTTGTTTTTTAATCATATGCCGGTTTCTGTCTCTTTCTAACACATTGTTGTACAACAACAAGAGAGAGACAGGCACAGGCATATAATGTCTGTTTGTCTGTCTATCTGCGGCTTTATTCAGAGAGTGGTTTTCAAATTTGCAACCTCACCAGCTGTACATATACTAAAATGTTTTAAAAAGAAAAGTATACGACTTTTGACAGTTTTTGTCAAATGCACTTTACACTTTTTTCTCACATTTCCATGGTTTTAACTGCAATTATTGTCCTTTCTTAGGAATAAATAAACCATGCCAAAGCCTCTTCATTCAGTCTGGGCTGATTTTCAGCTAATAGCAAAACCCAACAACACGGGCAAGTGGGCGAAATGTAAAAAATGCGCCAAAGAATTGCAAGGGATTCCGGAGCGTATGGTGAAACATCGAGATATATGTATACGAGAAGGCAGCTCTAACTGCACCACACGCCCTGATCCAGAAAGTACGCCCCGAACAAGTTCTGTCGACATTGAATCAACACCACAAAAAAGGAAAAAAGTTGTCCATATGAAACAAACTTTAATTGACGATAAAGTAATATCTACTTCAACAGAATTGTCTAAAAATCTTGACACAAAAATTGCAGCATTTTTTTATGCAACAAATACACCATTTAGTCATGCAGATCACCCTCGCTTTAAAGAAATGATTACGGCATTAAGAGCAGGATACAAACCACCGTCCGCATTCCAGTTAGCTGGATCACTGCTAGATAAAGTACATACGTCTGTTGTAGAGAAAGACCAAAAATGTTTACGTGAAAAAACCGTTTCCATGTCCTTAGATGGCTGGTCGAATATTCACAATGAACCGATTGTTTGTTGTAGCGTCACAACAAGTGAAGGAGATTCCATTCTCGTCGATACTATTGATACGTCAGGTAATTCGCATTCTGCTGAATATTTGACAACTGTTGCTCGGCAATCAATAAAAAAAACTGAAGAAAATTTCGCAGTTAAAGTACGCAGTTTTGTTACTGACAATACTGGAAATGTCACTAAGATGCGACGTGAATTGGAAATGCAAGAAGACATTGACATTATTCAATATGGATGTAGTGCACATATGTTAAATCTACTTGCTGAGGATGTAGAAATTAAAGGTGTCACTAAATATGTCATAAAAGTCGTTAAATATTTTAGGAATAAACATTTGCCAGCAGCGTGGTATAAAGAAGCCAAAGGTAAAAAATTGATCATGCCTATTGTCGTACGCTGGAACTCTATTCGTGATACAGTACGATCATTCCTTGAAAATCGCGGAATTCTGGTGCAGATTTGCCAAAATCATCGAGAAGCGATTGACAGTGACATTTATCGAATTGTCAACGACATTCAAATTGCCAATAATTCGTTAGATTTGTTAGCAAGACTTGTTCCGATAGCAAAAGCCTTAGATCGCTCCCAACGAGATGAGACGACGATTTCAGTAGCTGTCGAAATTTGGAACAATCTAGAGAAGGATTTATCAACTCAGCCTACTCAAGTGAAATCTGCTTTTAAGAAAAGGCGCGATATGGCGTTAGGTGCACCACATTACATGGCAAATATTCTTGATCAAAGATTTGCAGGTAAAAACTTGACCCCTGATCAACGAAACTTAGCATTTGCGGAATTGGATATAAACTTTATGTCAATGGTCACTTTCATAATGACCCAATCATCAATTTTTCCGCAATATCTTTTTGGGTCTCAGTTTAAAACAACGCCACCAATGGATTGGTGGAAGCTCTTGGACTTGAATACCACAGATGTTCGATGGCAGCAATGGGAATACAAAAAGAATTTTCTGGATATGTGTGAACAACTTTTGACTGCTACTGCGTCAACAGCAGGTCTTGAAAGGATTTTTTCAAGTTTTGGTCTGGTGCAATCGAAGCTGAGAAACCGTTTGGGAATTGACAAGGCTAATAAATTGGTGTACTTGCTTAAACGCCTCAACAAGTCTTCAACAAAGAAAACGAACTTGGATTGGATATTGGATCCTACATACGGTGAAGATGTTACTCAACCTGCTGATGTAGTGGACGGCGATATGATTACCAGTCCTGATACAGAATCAGAAGATGACATACCTTTATCTTTCTTGCAGTCAAAACGATAAACAGCATTTTTTTTATTATTTTATTTGACAATTAATAGTTTATTAAAATATAACTAATTTAAGAACTAATAAAAGACTTTGATTAGATTATATTTTCCAGTTATATTTGTTTATTGTTTTGTTATTGTTTATTGTATTGTTTCTTGTTTTGTTACCTATAAGTAGTTAGGTATTTCAGAATAAGACGACTAATGAATTTTATGTTTTTGATTTTTTTCTAATTTTTATTTAATTTGTTAAATACCTCAATATAAAAGACAACCAAATTTTGTTTTTTTTTTAATAAAATTTAGCTTGTTTATTAAACACATGCAAATAGTATACATATACAATAAAGGTTAATTGCCCAAAATATCCCTAAAATTAAAGGTAGAACTGTTTTACGTTGTATAATATAGCTGCTATACAGAACGGATATATATCAATCACATTTTTGATATATATCAGACATATATCATAAATATCCAATATTTTGATATTTATAATAAATATCGGATATTTTCGAACCCTGGTTGCAATACGATTGTGGTAATGATAGAATAGATGGTTTCCAAGACCTTGGAGATGGGAGCAGTATGCGATTAGCATCTCATGTGAATGTTTTTATGCTTAAAGGCATTCAAAAACATTGGAAGCAACCGATCACATTCACATTTACTGATGGTCCAATGACTGGTGTGTCACTAGCTAATTTAATTAAGAAATTAATTAAAAAACTGCACACACATGGTTTTTTTATGATAAGTATTGTATGTGATCAAGGTAGTGGCAATAGAGCTGCAATAAAACAATTATATAATGAAACTAATGAAAGATTTATTAAGAAAAATGAAGAAAATAAGAATTTTGGGTTTGTCATTGGGTGTCAGGAGGTAATACCCATATTTTATCCACCTCATTTAATAAAGGGATTGCGAAACAATTTATTAACAAAAGATTTACATTTTCATATGAAAGGAAAAAAAGAGTTGCTAAATGGAAACACATAGAACAATTTTATAATTTGGATACATCAGAAGATATAAGAATTTGCACGAAATTAAATGATACACATATATATGCCGATAAAATGAAAGTATCAACATGCACTAAAGTTTTCAGTAATCAAGTTGGAAGTCTTATGCTTAGAATATCAAAATGGAGTAAGTAACCATTATATTTCAAATTATATTTGTAATACTGTATTATTTATTGTAGATATCCAGTCTCAGCAGAAATTAGACAGTGTTGCAGAAGATACAGCTGAATTAATATTATTTATGGATAAATTATTTGATAGCATTAACGCTAATTCCAAAATTGCGCCTAAAAGTGAACCTTTAAAAGGAGGTGTTACAAGGGCTTCAGGTCATGAAGAATTCTGGAAGGAAGCCATACAGATTTTGAAAACCATGAAATTTTACTGCCCTAAAAGAAAAACATTTGTGAAAACCCCCTCGATAGAAAATTTTATTCTAACTCTAGAAGGTTTCTTATATATTAAAAATATTCTCCTTAATAGAAACTTTAACTATTTTTTGACACGTCGCTTTAACCAAGACGCATTGGAGAACTTTTTTGGATGTATTAGAGGCCATGGTGTAAGGAATGTATCACCAAATGCAACAAATTTTAAAAATTCTTATAAATCATTAATTTTAAATAATTTTATGTCCTACCACAGTCCTGGTGCTAATTGTGAAGAAGAGATTTCTACAGGTGCTTTAGACAATTTTCGTGCTTTGCTATGTGGTGAGGAAGTACCAGGCATTTCAAAAGTTGTTAATGAAAATGAAAAGAATGTTAATATACCACAAAATGTTTCATTAAATAGACATACCAAAATTTCCAAATGTACTACGGTATATATTGCTGGTTATGTTGCTAGAAAGTTATCGCAATCTAGGCGAAATTGTAACTAGTGCCAAAAAATATTTTTCTATAGAGAGGGTGATAATAATGACGACGATTTCATAGATGCCAGACAGTACTCTAGGAGTAATTTAACTAGACCAGGTACTTTCATTACGTTTGTGACGCGCAAATGCTTGGAAAAAATTTGTTTCACACTACCCCGAATGTGCTATGTAGAAAATATTAGTTTCACTCTAAAACATATTTTAAAAGAGACAATTAACTTACAGCCGCTAATATGTAGTGAACATAAAGATAACGATGAATTCTATTTGAATATAGTATTAAAATGTATTGTACATTTTTGGATGCAACAAATTAATTCCATACTAAAAGGAAAAAGCTCTAAATTTGCTACTGTTTATAATAGAGCTGAAAATATGGATTTACTTGATCCGATTAAGGTGCTTGCTTATAAAAAGGCTTTGTCAAAAAGCAAGAGAAAATAAATGTTACCTATATTCTGTTTTTTTTATTTGTAATAAATTTATTCTATATATAAATATTTGTTCTGTTCAGAAACCTATTCCATTCTCATAAGTTTTGAAATTTTTTTATCAATATTGTACAACCAGGGAATAAATTTACAAGTTTATCATTGGAATGAATTACATTGGTGATTTAAAATACTGTAATTTTATTTTTATAAATATGTATAAGTGGATTTACACATGTATAGATTAAGTGGCGTCATTCACTCACTGGCATTCTAGAAATCTTTTTGTGCAAATGTACTACATTGTAATTGGCACTGCGGTAAGAGTTTATATTTTTTAAGGCGTCAGTAAGTAGTGGCACCACTAAACTATGCATGTGTAAATCAAACATATTTACGAAAAACTAAATTAGCTTTACTATACATTTCTAGAAAAATTTTAGCTCTCTGCACATCCGCCATTGGCGTTTTGGTTTCATGTTTTGTACAGAAGTTGCCTTTCTATTTTAGTTGTTCTGTGTTTACTCCTCTTAGTTTAAGTGTGGTGTGGAATGAAGATATTGCTTGCATGCAACTATAACATTGCCAATAATAAAATAGCATTATAAACTTGACTAGTTGACTAGTTTATGTCAATAATTTTGAAAACCAGTACTAGAAAACCCATTAAACTGTGCTTAACAGATTCTAAGTAAAATCAGACAATTAATTTGAAATTCATGAGGTTAGAAACTGTAAAATGTACAAATCGCTAAAATGTAAATGACTGAGTAAATGTACTACAGCCACGTTACAGGTATGTATAGGTTTCTTTATACACATATCTAAATTTAAAAGGTATTTTTCATGCCATGTCTACAATATAGTTGCGGGAGTATCATTTTATTTTATTAATACAAAAAAACTAAATAAATATTATACAAGTCCCTCTCACCAATGTTGAAGTTATATGTATGTCCTGTCATATTCTCTTCGCTGTGATATTGATGATAAATCTTTCACTGAAGCATTGATTGAAATATCTCCATTTTATATATTTTTTCCATTTCTCATGTTAAAGGTTTGTTAGATACACATGTACAGACATTCATATTCCATTAAGTGGTTCTTGTAACTTTTTCTAAAACAAGTAGGTAACACCTTTAAAAAATACTTAAGGTACTAATTATACAGTTCGATTAATTAAAAAAACACATTTAAACATAAAATTTACCTTTGTAAAACACATTTTTCAATTGTATAATTTTATACATACATCATGAATGTGAATTTCTGGGCTTTCACTGGGACTTGCTTGTGAGGTGGACGGTAACGCCTGTACATGCATATTTTCTAAATTAGTATCATCGGTTTGATGTTTGGAAATGCACTTGTGGAGAAGAACTGTATTTAACAATGACAGTTACTCACAATATTGCAAATGGCGGAGAAAAATCACATAACAACAACAACTCTCAAAATTCACCAACGTAGCCAACTATATTGAGAGTTATGTTTTCGATCCTGTATAAAGTGCTGCCCTCTAAGAAACCCTCCCTTAACCAAAACACCGATAAGGTGTAGTAAATGAAGTGCACTACCCCTGCCCGTTACCAAAGAACAAAAGAGTTGAGTTAAACTAACTTGCGCCATTTCTTTTCTAAAACCAAACCAGAGAAATAGAGTAGGGGAGAACGCGCTTAAAGATGCGCCAACTAAGTTAAATTGAATTCCCCCATTTTGAAGGTTGCTCACATATACCTAGCTCAACAATTCGCATGTAAAGTTCATTGACTTAGAAAAATGTAAACAAACTTACGTGTGAAAAGAAATGCCTTCCTGCAAAATGGCGACCACAATAGCGTTTGCTTAAAACTGGATGCGCACTCGTCGAAGCGCGTTCTCCCCTACTCTATTTCTCTGAACCAAACATATAAAAATTAACAAGATAGGCCACTCTTAATACTTTTCATGGAACTCTTGACAGCGCGCAGTGGTTGTAATACGAACTATGACTCTTACGTCACAAAGCCGCGCGAAAATACAAATCTAATATTAAGTATATAGTAGTATAATATATCTTTGAGTATAATATACACATTCATTGAACATACAAACGTTTTACAATGAGTAACATGAACAATTCATATTCAAATTGCAACATGTTAATAATTGAATCAACTTCGTAAATACCAATAAATCCATATATAAAATGAAAAATATGCACATAGGGAATGAAAAAATGAATATCCGAAAAATTACTAATTATTGTATATTACATAATACATAACATACTTTAAGAAAGTAAAAATAGATATATTTTGTACAAAATATTATACAGATGTACTTTTGTTAATAGTAATAGTAGCGTCATATCCTTATTTTTATAATTAAATAATGTTTATCTGTTATTGTTAGAAATAGTCGCATATTTAGTGGCTACTAACTACCCTGTCTCAGAATAAGAAGGAGTGATTCAAATATCCCGCCAAAACATGGAACACATAGCTTAAAAATTAGTAGACAATTTGATGTCACATCATGACAATTGAGGTTAGAAGAACTATTAATTCTAACTAAGGATTTAGCTGTTTTGTGTTTCATTTACTACTTTCGTTAAAATAGATGGATGTGCCGCTTTTCATTCTACCAGTCGAAGCAGCAATACGAGTGCACGGCAATTGGAAACAGGAGATTAAAGTTATAAACAGAAGTACAGTCGAAAGCAAAAAAAAGTAGACAAGAGATATTGTACTTTGTAAACTTGACTTTATTTACTTGTCATTAATGACATTATTCTATGGAATATCAAATAATTATCAAAACATGTTCTACCTGATTAATACGAATCAAAATACTAAGTAAAAGACATCATGAAGAAAGTATGTATTAATGCCTGGTTATAGAGCCGTTTTTGTTTAAAATTTCTTGCAATCTATTTGGAATAGAGTTACAAAGGTTGGTAGAATTATTTTGATTTTCATTCTCTCATGCTGTGTCTATTTCTACCGGTTCTTGTCTATTTTGAGGTCTTTGATTTAATTTGTTTGATTATTAACTCCGACATATTTTCGAAAATATTTAAATCAGGACTTCTTGGCAGAAAATCCAACACATTGATATAATTTTCTGTCAAAAATGTTTTCACTCTATTCGATGTATGGATGGGACAGATGTTCAAGTGCATTTCTTACACGAGTTTCTTTGTGGATCGCATTCAAATTGTTTTTCAGCAGTTTTATAGACCGCAAATTAGCTTCTCGAATTCTTTGTTGGACAGTAAAAATAAAACCCAGAAAGTTATTTACATCAGCTGCATTCATTACTGTAGTAAATGAATATTCAATAAGCACATTTATGATATGGCGGTCTTGCTCGGCTGTTGATATTTTTTTGCGGTCAGAACCAGAAATTCTACAAATTCTATGCTGATCTCGCCACATTTTATTAATTCTAAAAGCTGTGCTTTTATTTATATCATTTCTTTTTGAAACCGTTACTCAAATGTGCAATAACATTTAATACCGTCACATGGGGATTTATGGGACATTTTTCTAGGTTTTTTTCAAATATCTTTAATAGCACATACTATTTTAGTAAATTTTTTTTTACTAGGTTAAAGAAATATGTTTTTGGCATAGATTGACATAGTGAAACATGCAAAAAACGATTTTTGAAAATTTTTTTTTTATATTTTTCGAGTGTCCCAAATTACCCAGGGTTTGGGGAAATATGGGACATAAACGATTTTTAACAGAAAACAGTGTAATTTTGCCACATAACCCAAATTCAACGCTTAGAATACCTTTATGGGACATCCATAATTGAAAAAAAAAACAGTTTAAAAAATAAGCTATTTCATATACAAATTCCAATTCTTCATATAAAAGCGTTTATTCGAATGGTTGTAACAAAATAAATATAAAATTCTTCTTATAAACTATTAAATAACAAAAATTATCAATTCTATGTAACAATAACAAGAAAAATATCATAAAAAAATACTGATTTATATCATTTAACAGCGAAATCACATTAGTTCACGTCATTGTCGAAGATATGTTTACCACGGCAGATGGCTGGATTTGTCAAAATGAGTTCAATTTGTTCCCAATTGACTGTACAAATATCCCTGACATTGGGAAAAACAAACTGATTTTTTTTTTCTTTGAAGTTTCTCATGCAGTCTACTTTTAATTTCTGGTCAGTCTTATAATTCTCTAGCACTTGAGCAACATATTTTTTCTCAGTTTGTTTTTTGGTTCCTGCATTGTAAATAAACTTTATGAGTACAAAGCTATTTTTAGCTATATTATCACAATTATTTTCAGGTCTGATGAATGTCGTACTTTGGCGTCTAGCAATAGGAACGGCGTTAAAACTGGAAGAAGTCCCTTCATTTTGTGTTTCTTCCATTTCTTGGATTTCTCCTTCTTCCATTTCTTGGGTTTCTCCTTCTTCTATTTCTTGGATGTCTTCTTGTTGTGTATTAAAGTCAGAACATTTAACTGACTGTCCAGGTTCAACATTGATTTTCTTTTTTCGTTTGAGCGTGTGTTTCTCTTCTTTTCCAATTCGTGTTTCTATTATTTCAATAAATGATTGGGTTAACGCGTTATTATCGATGGGGTCGTCTGGTTTACCCAAAACCTTATTTAGCACTCTCTTCGGATCAACCGGAATGATTGAAGTTGCTGCAAAGCCAGATTTTATGTTAACCGATAAATTTGACCTCAACATCACTAATAACTCTTTGAGCAGGCTCGGAAAGGTGGCTTTTGGGACAGTGCCTCTGTGCTTCAATTTCCACTTCGTTAAAATCTTACGCCATGCTATTTTCATAGGTCTGAACACGGCGACATCTAAGGGTTGGCACAGGTGAGTGCTGTTTGGCGGCAACAACACAAACAAGATATTATTTGCCTCACACGTTTGTATAATACGAACTGACATGTGGCTACTTAAATTGTCACCAATAAGTACTTTTCGCCTTAGAAAAGGCAGTGCTATTTTATCAAACCAGTCTTCGAAAAGGACAGAATCAAACCACCCACTAGTTGACCGATTGTATACTGTGCCTTCCGGTCCATTTAGAATCCATTCTGGGTACAAATTCACAGCCTTATAGACAACGTAGGGTGGTAACAGCACCCCATCACCACTCGCTGCGAACATTACTGAGGTAGAACTTTTTGAACTATCTAGTATACGCGAGGCGCGTTTACTGCCTCTCCTGACAAATACCCGTTCTTTACCGGGATCATCCGTCAAATTGGACTCATCGTAATTTATTATATTTTCTGGGGGAACCCCCTCAAGTGTTACTTGGAGATTATTGAAATATCTCTGCAGCACCTCAATTGATAAATCCGCGCGAGCCCGCTTTATGTTTTCAGAAAATCTGATTGAGAGCTCTTTTACCCAATCTGATCCCGGTAAATTGTTTGGAAATATTGTTTGACCACCTTTATTATTCAGATAATGTTGGACAAACACCTTTAAGTCGTTTTCGGTACAAGGATATCCAAAATTCGCCGCCGTGGTCAAAGCATTTGTAATTTGAAGTTCTTCACCTGGGTTTAAAACTGGTGGTCTTCCTAGTTTGTCCCCATTCATGCCATGGTATTTTCTGAATATCGTGTTCCGTGGGACATTAAATTGCTCTGATGCTTGCCGCAGAGACATATCATTTACAATAACAGCTTCCAAAGCTGCTTCCAGCTGGTCTTCTGAATACTGTCTACGCAGGGGTGCCCCCAGCTTTCTTTTATATTGGCGTGGCATCTGTCCCAAATTACCCAGAAAATTACATTATTTCATTAAATTAAACATTTTGTCAAACAGCAACAATATATGGCAAAACAAATTAATGCATTTTAAATGTAAGGTTATAAACAAATATTAGTTTCATTGAAGCACCATTCTAACTTTAACCGTTACGTCATACCAGAGGAGACTATTTGAGCAACAAAAATTTGTATAAAACTTACCTCAACTTTGTGATTTTTTTTCAAAAGATTCAGCTACTTTAGTAGCTGTTTGAGGTTAAACAGCACTTTCTTCGCGCTCTGTCAAACCTAGGGAATTTTTTTCAGTCAAAAATCTTGTTGGTTGCACTTATGGCGGTAAATACAAACTAAATTTGTCATTTTGTCCCATATTACCCCTGGTGTCCCATAAATCCCCATGTGACGGTACCTTCATTTATGGAAGGCATCTATATAATAAGCCTAATAACTGTAAGGTTGTCAATTTTGATAGATAACCAAATATTGACAAGTAACTTTGAAGACGCTATTACACTAATCATTTTGAGAAAGTCTATGACAGGAATCTGTGATTTTGTCTACTTTTTTTTGCTTTCGACTGTAGGTGCATACATCTATAATTTGATGAATATTGTGATGAATATAAATCTCTTAACATTCAAATATGTTCATTCTAGTTTTTCAAAAAAAATCATTAGAAGAATCTATGGATAAAGATAGGCCCAATTTACAAATGAAAAGAGTAGACTTTGTTCTGAGCGTTTTGAGAAGGATTGCCATTATCAAGTCTATTTATTATTAAATATTTGTATCAGAGAGCAAGAATGAACCTTTTATCTTTTATCAAAATGTCCTTAAGAACTTGCAGAAAAGGTTTTGCTTATTAGTTTCTATTTTAAATATCAATAAAGAACTTATACAGATAAAATCATTCGTATTACTGCTACAAACCTTGAGCAGGTAAATTCAAGCAACTAGTTTTGGAAATGTGAATATTACATACAACAGTAATAAAAAATAAATAGAAATATTTACATACATCGGCTGAAGTTGTTTAGACGAACTAAAAGAATTACATATAGGTACCTACATATTACTAATTATTATTCCCTACTGAAATTTATTTATTATGAAAATATATAAAGTATAACAAATATTTATTTCTACTATATATTGGAAATTAACAATAATTTAGTGTTCACATCATGTTAAAAAGATTAAAAATTTACATGGTCGGCACAATTTTTCCAAATACTTATTGTAACATTTGTAATTGCTTCTGTCAAAAGTTATCTTATAAGTGGTATTCTGAAAGTGGATTTTTTGAAGCAACTTCATCTTATGTATCAATTCAGATCCTATATGAAGTATTCTTAATTGCCTATCTTTATCAGTATGGCTATTTAATCCTACAGGTTTTCAAGAAAGCCTGTCATGCACTCATTATACTTGTGGCAATCCAAACTTTTTCCCATATTCTCCACCAGATATTTTTTTATTACCCTGTCTCAGAATAAGAAGGAGTGATTCAAATACCCCGCCAAAACATGGAACACATAGCTTAAAATTTAGTAGACAGTTTGATATGACATCATGACAATTGAGGTTAGATGAACTGTATTAATACTAACACGTGGTGGTAGGAGTTAGGTGTGATTGCCAGAAAACCAATCATCGTTCCTCCCGCGCATGACGTCACGCGGGATGCAGAGTTAGGGTGAATGCCTTGAACGTGCATTGAAGTTTGTGACCACGTTGAGTTGTACGGTGTAGTTTTATTGAATTGTTTTGTGTTTTAATAATTACTATAATGCCCAATTGTGCTATTTATGGTTGCAACAATTGCAACAGAAAGACCAAGGGTACAGACATTAAATATTATAGATTTCCTGCAAATGAAGATCTTTGCAAAAGTTGGGTGCGCGCGTGTCATCGAAATGATAAAATTAATTTAAAAGTCGGTAAGTTCGTTAATAAAAGTATTACACAGGGTGCGGCAAGTTTTATTCCCACCCCTCAAATCTCGACTTCTAATTAAACAAAGTCAACCAAAACCAGTTTTTGTGCTTTATCTAGTATTAACTGACAATTCTTCTCTTAAATTTTAACCTAGATTAATCTTCTTTTAGTGGTATATCTAATTCTGTAATCAAAATTATAAATATAAACGTTGTTTGTGAAATAATTACGTTTTTGTATTGCAACGAAATTTATTCGAATGATTTGTGGCAATTACCAACAAAGAAATCCTTAATAGTGTAATAGACTTTCTTGAAGCCTTTTATTTACACCCCTGTCATAAATGTGCCGGTCTGGTACCTGCTCTAAAAGAAATTTTACAGGACACTCGAAGATCTCTAACGGTTGTAAATCTTTACCCTAACCGCAATTACAAATCCCATTGTCACCTAAATTTACAATTGTCCAAATACGAACATGATAAATAAAACCAATCTTCAGATTTTTAATATGGAAATGCGTTTTATAAAATTTAAAAATGAATCCTCATACATCAGTGTAAAAATCAGAAGTTAAAAAATTGGTGTAAAATAGTTTTTTTTTAATTTATAGCGTTATTTAATAACGAAAAATTGCAAAAAAATTACACGTGTGCTCTATCACTATCTAATCACGTGTATCAAATTTGGTTGACTTTGTTTAATTAGAAATCGAAATTTTATGGGTGGGAATAAAACTTGCCGCACCCTGTACAGTGCACTGCAATGAAAAGGAACCACCCTGAATAACACCGTTGTTAGAATTAAAAGACTTTCCAAACGAGCGGTCACTCGATCCCACTTGCCATTTAAAATGATGGGGGCTGCTGGGGCCGCAGGATTGCCATTACAGCGTCAAATTTGACATTAAAATGTGTCGCCCTAAAAATAAAAATTGACCTGCCCGAGGATGTTTACTAAAGTCACGCAACAATGACGATATTCAGGGTGGTTCCTTTTCGTTGAAATGTACTCTATTTTGAATGTATTTGATCTCTTATTTTCAGCAAGGATTTGTTCAGTCCATTTTGCCCAAGATGCATTTGTAAAGTCATTGAAACACGATTTATTACAGTATAAGCCATTAAATTTTCGCGATCTCAAAGAAGATGCCGTACCTACTTTACACTTCATACCTAAAAGAGGAAATAGTACCCCGATTTCTGAAGAAAAAGTTGATAACAGAAAAGAAAGATCTAAAAAAAGGACGTAAAAAAAGAATCGTGAAGAGATAATTTCCCAAATATTAACCGAATCGCAAAGAGACCACGAAGCACTTATTAATGATGAACCTACAACAACTAACAATGAAATGAAATTAGCACCTTCGATTGAAATGTATGTAACTTTTTTTTAAATAAGTACATGAATTGTACATTACTTATTTTTATTTTCTAGGGAAGCGCTTTTAGAAGAAGTTGATATTTTGAAAAAACAAGTCAGCTGCCTACAAGAAACAAACAATAGTCTCAACTCTGAAAATGAGAAATTAAGGACAGAATGTAAAAAGGCGAAGGAAGAATTAACTGATATAAAAAACATGTTGAATAAACATTTTACACACGGACAAGTAAAAAGGCTTCTAAACCCATTAAAAAAGTATTCAAAATGGGATGCTGACGACATTGCTTCAGCTATTTCTTTAAGAAGCGTTAGTCCGCGCGCATACAGATAGTTAAAAAAAAAAGGAATTCCGCTGCCCCATATGAGTACTTTGAGAAGATGGGCTTTAACCTTAAATTTAAATGAAGGGATATTAAAAGACGTGGTTCTTTTACTGAAGCAAAAATCGCGTTTATTAAACGAATTAGAACGAATAGCAGTACTGACTTTCGACGAAGTCTATATTTCCAATAAATTATGTATTGACCAAAAAACTCAAAAAGTTCTTGGACCTCACTCAACGTGCCAGGTTGTCATGGTCAGGGGCTTGTTTTCGCAGTGGAAGCAACCTATTTATTATAAATTTGATTCTCCAATGACTAAGGACACAATAATGGAAATTATTACCGAGTTACATGAAGCTAATTATACAATCGTTAGTATCACTAGTGATATGGGGGCTGGTAATGTATCTTTATGGAAAGCCCTGAATATAGCTTATGACAAGGAATGTTATTTTGTTCATCCAGTGTGTGGCGATCAAAAAGTGTTTGTTTTTGCTGATCCACCACATCTCCTAAAATTAGCACGCAATCATTTTCTTGATAAAGATTTTACAATAGACGGGAAATTAGTAACGAAGAGTTGTATAGAACGAATCGTATCCGCTTCTATATCGGATTGTAAAATCGCCCATAAAATAAGTGATTATCATCTACATTTAAAAGGAACCGAACGCCAAAAAGTTAAACCTGCGGCACAGTTATTGTCAAATACTGTCGCTAAAGCGGTTGAATGGTGTGGAAAAAATGGTTTTTTGGAAAATCTGAACTGGCATGAAACCAGTAAATTCATTAAAACAATGAATGATTGGTTCGACATCTTCAGTGCACAGAGAAAGTATGGCAGCCACTCAGGTGCTCATGCTTTTGGGGTAGATTTTAGTAATCAAGTTGCGGTGTTAGATCAAACATCTGAAATGATGTTGAAATTGAAAGTTGGAAGCAAATCAACTTTACTGCCATTTCAAAAAGGAATCCTCTTAAATAATCAGTCTATAAAAGAACTGTATGAGTATTTACAACAGCGTCTCAGTACAGAATATCTGCTGACATACAAATTGAATCAGGATATTCTTGAAAACTTTTTTTCGTATATTCGAAGTATGGGTGCTACCAATGATCATCCAACCCCACTTGACATGAAGTACAGGCTGCGTTGGTACATTCTTGGGAAGCATTCTAGGGATGTATTTTCTATGAACAAGAATACGGAAGACGGCGAAGAAGAATGTCTTATAAGTCCCTTGGAAGATGTTTGTTTATCGCAAGAGGTTTTTACAAAGGCGCTTGACAAGTCTGTTGAACCAGACAATCTCGCAAATAGTGATGAGTTTGATGATTTAAACAATGACACATTTGTGGAACCAGTATATGATGAGGAAAATTTGATTTCAGAAGAAGATCTACGTCTCGCTAACTTTCAAATTACTCCCGAGACAGAACAACTTCTACAAGTTTTTGACGAAAGCAATTTTTCTGAAACAATTAATAACGAAGGTTTGAAGTATATCGGTGGATATATAGCTTACAGATTCAAAAACAAATATCCTCACTTGAATCTTGGTGTACCTACTAAATTAGTAACAAACACATCATCAGGACAACACCACGAATGGCTTGAATGTCTATCGAGAGGAAATCTGTTACATCCTGCTGAAGATCTCGTTAATCTGACACACATTGTCGAAAAAGAATTTCAAACATTTCATGGAAACTCATTTTCTAAGGACTCAATGATTTTCGACAAAGTGGCAGATAAAGTTTTCAATGCGACACCAGAAATTGGGCAAAAATTTCCGCGAGATGTACTACTATGTCTGGTACGAACCCGAACCTACATTAGGTTACGACAGATGAATAAAAATATCAGTTTTGAAAATAATAAGAAACGACAACAGAAAAAATTGTTTAAATTAACAAATAAAAAATACACTGCTTTTAAAAAGTAAAATTGGAAGTTTGATTTTGTCACTCTTTAGAAAATCCTCTTGATAAATGTGTTCTTAACAGTTTGTTAACATTACCCAGTATAATTATTTAAGTTGCAAAAATCTTTGATTTTATAATGTATAACAGTTTTAATATACAATAATTATACATTAGAATTTAACAAAGAATACTTCAATTCAATCAACATCTTTTATTCCAATTTGCATAAATTAGTAGTTTTAAATTAGTCAACAGTGCTTCTGCATCCCACGTGACGTCACAATGTGCGAGTGAGACCGCTAGATATATGCGCGCAATCACACCTAACTCCTACCACCACGATACTAACATAGGATTTAGCTGTTTTGTGTTTCATTTACTACTTTCATTAAAATAGATGGATGTGCCGCTTTTCATTCTACCAGTCAAAGCAGCAATACGAGTGCACGGCAATTGGAAAGTTATAAACACAAGTAGGTGCATACATCTATAATTTGATGAATATAAATCTCTTAACATTCAAATCTGTTCATTCTAGTTTTTCAAAAAAAATCATTTGAAGAATCTATGGATAAAGATATAGGCCCAATTTACAAATGAAAAGAGTAGACTTTGTTCTGAGCGTTTTGAGAAGGATTGCCATTATAAATATATAATTACTGCACATTTTAGTGAATGTGCTATATCAGCATGAAAATTGTGAATCAAGTCTATTTATTATTAAATATTTGTATCAGCGAGCAAGAATGAATCAAACCTTTTACCTTTTATCAAAACGTCCTTAAGAACTTGCAGAAAAAGTTTATGCTTATTAGTTTCTATTGTAAATATCAATAAAGAACTTGTACAGATAAATCATTCGTATTACTGCTACAAACCTTGAGGAGGTAAATTCAAGCAACTATTCTTGGAAATGTGAAGCTTACATAGAACAGTAATAAATTGAAAAATTTACATCAGCTGAAGTTGTTTACACGACCTGCAAAGATAATTACATATACCTACACATTACTAATTATTCTTCTCTATTAAAATTGATGTATTTTGAAAATATATAAAGTATAACACATTTTTATTTCTATTATATATTGGAAATTAACAATAATTTAGTGTTCACAAGATTAAAAATTTACATGGTCGGCACAATTTTTCCAAATACTTATTGTAACATTTGTAATTGCTTCTGTCAAAAGTTCTCGAATAACTGATATTCTGAAAGGGGATTTTTTTGAAGTAACTTCACCCTATGTATCGATTCAGAACGTATATGAAGTATTCTTAATTGCCTATCGTTATCGGTATGGCTTTTTAATCCTACAGGTTTTCAACAAAGCTTGTCGTGCACTCATTATACTTGTGGCAATCCAAACTTTTCCCAAATATTCTCCACCAGATATTTTCACCTTTTTCTATTAGTACAGGTTTCTTTGCGTTTGACATATCTGAAATATAACATGTATATGAACATGTGGTAATATAATTAGTATTTGATTAACACTTACTTGAAATTAATTAGTCAATTCTAGAATATGTGTAAGTTGTCCAGTTCATTTATGGTATAAACTCATCTACAGTTATTTTTGCAATGATTTAATTGTCGGACGTTTGATTTTTTGCACTGTCGTACAGTATTCTTGACAGATTTATCAAATTCAAAGTTTTAAATGCCTGATCACTTGTTCCTTAGGTCTTAAGCCGTCTGATCAACTCATGCTCGTGTTGTACATAAAAGTACGGATTTTATTTAATAACACAATAAACTATAATAAACCGAAGTAAAAATGTAGGAGACTAGGTTATGGCTTGACTATAAACATAAAATGACGTTTTGTCATAGATTAGAATGAGATGGCGCAGTCAAGCCAAAATTTTTATCCGCGGTTTGTATTGCGTGAAAGCCGATATAGAAGGTGCTGGCATCAAAAAATTACAGTTTTCAATAACACTAAGCAAATAGCGGGCGATTCAAAATGTATTTGGTAGCGGGAAATTCAAAATTAAGTTTATTAAAAATTAGGGTTTAATACCGCGAGATCAAAAATATATTGATAAAGGTTTGCCATGGAATGTAAAAATCTGTCTTAAGTTATATCATTAAGTGTCATACTGTCATTAATATTTGTCATTTTAAGAGAAAATATAATGCAGTGTGACACTTAAAGATATAACTTAAGACAGACTTGTACATTCCATAGCAAACCTTTTTCAATATAATTTTTGATCTCGCGGTACATGATCACAACACTGTCATCAAATTGCATACTATTTACTAGTTCCCGTAGTAATGAGAAATCATTGCTAAGGAAAACAGTATGCAGTACGATATTCAATTACAATGCTGTAACAACACAATAACGTTTTAAAGAAAAGAATTACTTAAATAATTACACTTTAATATTGCTACGTAGAAAAGGTACAAAGTACATTTATGAATATTAATAACTAACATCTAACACGTATGTTTTAGTTAAATTACCAGTACAAAAATAAAGTAACGAAGAATAGCATAATCTACCAAAAGTAGAATATTCGACTAACAAACATATTTTTAACATTAAGATAGAATTTCTGTTGAAAAAGCACAAGTACCTACTCAAAATACTACAAAGTAGAAAAGGTATACATTTATGATTACTATTGAAAAATTATAACTAACATCCAACATGTGTTTTAGTTAAATTACCAGTACAAAAATAAATTAACGAACAATAGCATAATCTACCAAAAGTAGAATATTCGACTAACAAATATATTTTTATTAATAGAATAAAACACCTTTTTCACAAAAAATAGTTTAATAACTAGATGTCACATTTTGTGTGCACTGCACACATCGTCAGTAATAACATAGACCACAGTCCAGCGACCTTTTTTTTTTGATTACTAACAGGCTGAATTTTCGTGAGTTGCTTCGTTTTGACGAGACGCCCAACTTTTTCCTCTGCGAAAATTCTCGGTAGTGGTAGCTAATAAACTGCGCATGGGTCATATATGTCGATTGGGTGATTGTTCAAATTTTATTACTAACCGTTAGTATTTTAGTTAAATCTGGAGATAATTTGATAAGAAACACAAAAAAACATTTGTCCTACAAAATCGTTGGTTAGAACGAAATGTCCCCCACCCGCAACATGTGCAAATAACGAGGTCATAAAAAATTATTACTAACCAGCTGATTTTTTTACTATTGCTTAATAAATGTTTCAAAAATGAAATGTCCACATTGTTCTACAAATTGAATGGTATGTTTTTCCAGTCCTACGCTTCGAAATTGTCAGTCCCACGGTAACCCTTTTCTCATTACTAACAGGAAGACAAAGATAACACATGATAGGTTGTTCTATTCTCTGGCCAAATAAAATAGTGTCCTACAAAAAAAAATGGTATGTAACACTAGTCCGACAAAAATTATTTTAAATAACGAATTATTTTATAATTGCGGTTTTGAGAAATTAATATACTTTTATTACTTAAGCAGAATTCTGATATCTACTAAATTTTGCACATAGATTCAGATTATCAAGAAGTTTTTCCCGTGATTTTAAACCCTAATATATAAATTTACATTCATTGCGAATTTTTGAATTTTTCACGCACTTTTATGTTTTCTTAAAACTTCGACTATAAAACCGAAAAATGTTCTTTATAGTTCTAATGTAATATTAATTTTAATGTTTAATTGTTTGTTTAATTTAAAAAGTAACATAATTTATTTGAAAAGGTTCTGAAAAAAGTGGGAAAACTATTAAAAAAATGATCATGAAAATATCTTCTTTTAATAGAAAAAAAATACGATTACTTTTCATAGTTGACCAAATCTTTTTTATTGTCTAAAAAATAAAAACAAAATTGTTATTCTTGCGTATAAAAAAATCAATCTTGATCAGAATCATCCGTCGACCCTTCATCTTCGTCACTTGAAACATCATTCTCCTGCTCTATATCATCGTGGCAACTATCATTTTCATCCTTTATGTTATCTGACTCTGTATTAAAATTAAAAAAAAATTCAGAATAATCAATAAGTGAAAAAGGGATTGAAAGGGTACCTTGGCAGTCCGAAGATAATTCTTCAAAAGATGAACTTTGAGGACCATCAAACCAATAATATTCGTATTTGCCATCAATTATTGTCCATCCATAATTTTCTGGTGTTTTTTCGGTGGGGTTGCGCATGTATGCATTACACCATACACTGCAGATGTATTGCGTTCTCTTGATTTGCTGCAACAATTCTTGTTTCGTTGGTGGTAAACTAGAGGCATCATATCCTACGATATTCTGTTTTAAAATTTCTTCATTTTCGTTACGACATTTATAGCCTTTTTGAAACAATTGGTACCGTCCTTTATTAATGTCATTTTTCGTGTTTAATGCGGTTTAATGCATATATCCTACACACATACTCTTCAATGATTTGGAATACCTCGCTCGATTTTGTTAATTAGTACGTCCACTTTGTAGGAGTTGCATAAAAGCTTCTTGAAATGTTGTGTTTTTTTTTTAAATATTAAATGGCCTCTTTTTTCCTTTCCGATAGAAAGCAGGGTTATAATCGTTCCCCGTAAAAATATGGCATATAGCGAGAGAACAAGATAATTTTTGTCCAAGCTTGGCATAAATTTCATTGATGTTAAGGTACAATTTCTTTTTACCTGTACTTAAATTAATAATTACTTCAATTTTGTTTTTCAGGTATTTAAAATTCGCTAACATTATCACAGGTATATCAGAATATTTTTTTTTATCAATATCTACCACTTTTTTTGTAGGACATTAGTAAAGTCGTGTTCTACAGTTTATTCCCAAGAGAAAAAAAATAGAATTAGGTTGTTAGTAATGAGAAAAGTGTTACCGTGGAGTTGACAATTTCAGAGCGTAGGTGTGGCGTAGGACTGGAAAAACATACCATTCAATTTGTAGGACAATGTGGACATTTCATTTTAGAAACATTTATTAAGCAATAGTAAAAAAATCAGCTGGTTAGTAATCATTTTTTGTGACCAAGTTATTTGTACATGTTGCGGGTGGGGGACGCTTCGTTCTAACCAACGATTTTGTAGGACAAATGTTTTTTTGTGTTTCTTATCAAATTATCTCCAGATTTAACTAAAACACTAACGGTTAGTAATAAAATTTGAACAATCACCCAATCGACATATATGACCCATGCGTAGTTTATTAGCTACTACTACCGCGAATTTTCGCAGAGGGAAAAGTTGGGCGTCTCGTCAAAACGAAGCAACTCACGAAAATTCAGCCTGTTACTAATCAAAAAAAAAAAAGGTCGCTGGACTGTGGTCAAACGGTTACTACTGACGATGTGTGCAGTGCACACGAAATGTGACATCTATTTATTAAACTATATTTTGTGAAAAAGGTGTTTTATTGTATTACTATTTCTATATTTCACAAGTGTTCAACATATATTACTACAAAGATAGTTTTAACAATAAGATAGAATTGCTGTTGAAAAGTACAAGTACCTACTCAAAATACTACAAAGTAGGTAATTAAACCCGATAGATACACAATGACTTAAGCCCATGTTTACTACCACCATTTACAAAATCTTGTATTACATAAATGATGAACATAAAATAAGGTGACATAAATAAAAATATGGATACATAAGATACCTAACAAATTTAGTAGACGTCTTTTCATAAATATATAATTAAAAGAGTGACAATTAGGGCTTAAAAACTAAATAATGTTAATTACATGGCTATAGAAGAAAACAAAAAAATTAAACCTGCAATAACTAACACCAAATTGGTTAATTTATTGTTGTCGTAAAACAAATGAGACTTCCAATGATATGGCTGCCTTAAGCTCCGTGGGTGGCCTCATGGGATGGAGTGTCGGCACTGCATTTCTGTTGAGGTGTACTGAATGAGGGTGTGCATAGTATGTTGTGTCAAAATGTAGGCTGCAAAGTTTCTTATTACATGTTGTACTGGCATCTAGCACAGGTTTCATGCCCATTTGCTGTTGCCGAGTTTCGCTCCTGAATAATAAAATATAATAATTACAACTGTATACTAACAAATATCAACGATAGTATAAAGGCACATTTTCATTATAGGAAACTGCACAGGAAAATCATTAGGAAAAACCATAAATGCTTCTGTACCAAGAAATCTGATGTTTCTATTAACACTGCTAAACATGGATTGATTGCTTGTGAAAAAACATAATATAGAAACTTAAAAACAAGTACTTAGTAAGTTTTTCGTGTAGTTTAAAGGCTTTCTTATACACCCATAGGGTTAAACTGCAGTTGAGGTGTCGGGCCACTAGTGTACCTTATAGAGAACCTCTAATTGAACACCTTTTTCTTATAAAATTATCAATGCAAACATAGAGAAATGGAGATAAAAAATAAATTAGGTACTGACCAAGTCAATTTTGCAGGTTACATCTCATGTAAGGTATCCCATATAGATCATTGAGATCATGAAAATCACTATAATTGATGTTTATTTCACATAATCACACACAATTTAGGTCAATTTGTATGTTTTCTTATGACTTCTGCGATTTTAAAAGCACCATCAAATGTCAACAAAAACAGCTATCATGTTATCTCGTATTTACAATTTTGCTAAAATTCAATCAAAGAACGTGGAAATCAAAGGTAATTGTTGTGTTGTGAGCTTAAATAAACATCATTTATTGCAATTTTCATTATTTCAATGCTCTATATGGGATATCTCACATGGGCTGTAACCTGCAAGATTAATTCGGTGAGTACCTAATTTATTTTTTATCTCCATTTCCCTACATTTGCATTGATAATTTTGTAAGAAAAAGTTGTTCAATTAGAGGTCCTTTATAATGTATACTAATCATTTTGTCAAAAATCGCCTGACATATCAACTACAATTATTCTCACTTATATTATACTCCTAATAATTGCAAACTTTAATTGGTGTAATCGGAAACCAACAAAATCCTTGCTACAACCAGGTGGTCCTTGTTGCACTTAGAATCAGAACTACAAACAAAAAATCTCCAGCTCACCTTCGGGTTATATGTCAACTATTAGTGCCATTAGTTACTTGTTCGCATTCTCGGAAAATATGCATCGCTCTTGCTTGTACGCCGCACATACAATGCACCAGGTTCTATCCATATTTCAAGTCTAAAAATGCATTATGTCAACTTAATAAAATTATCATATTACTCTTTACAGAACTTACGGTACGATTATAACACCACTAACTAAGTAGTAATAAGAAAAATAATGTTTAGCAACACACACAAAATTTGTTGGTTAACGGCCTGTACGCGCTTGCATAAAGTGACAGCACAGTAGTAGCGACATCTCAATTATTCGGTTAAAGTCATGATTCAAATATACTTCTAGGTCTCTTGTTTCTAACACCGTGGCGCCGTCTAGGTGCGCCTGCATTAGGTAGATTAGGCGGCAAAACCCCTCATTTAAGTGAACCATCCGATAATCCGTGCGTTTTGTCAAACTTAATTTTCCCATGTTAAACTTGCCTACGCAAGAACCAATGAAATACCTTAAAAATATACGCCATTTTGGCGCGATATTTGAATCACTCCTTCTTATTCTCAGCTAATTGTTGTACCGGTGGGTTCACCGGTAAACCCACCGGTACAACAATTAGCGAGATATCTAGCTAAGACATTGCAACCACACGCCGAAGAGATACAGTCCTACGTGAAAAACTCAACCCATTTTGTCAATATCATCAAGACAAAGAAGATAGAACCGGGCGACCTGCTAGTAAGTTTCGATGTGGTTTCACTTTTCACACAAGTACCCACGGACGAAGCAATCGCAATTATACAAGAAAAACACAAACCACCCGAACACATCACACGGCTTATCAAACACTGCATAGACAACACGTACTTCATATACGATGGACAACGCTATCGACAAATACAGGTGCGCCGATGGGTTCCCCGCTATCCCCAGTTCTGGCTAACCTATTCATGGAGGACCTGGAAACAAGAGCACTAAACACCGCTCCATTGAAACCCAGTCTCTGGCTGAGATACGTGGACGACACGTTCGTCGTATGGCCACACGGTGAATTAGAACTCAAAGTTCACCGTGGAAATAGAGAGTAACGGTCAGTTACCTTTCTTGGACGTCCTAGTGAATAAGAAGAACGACGGGCATCTAGGCCACACAGTTTACCGAAAGAAAACACACACTAATAGATACCTCAACGCACAATCACACCACCACCCGGCACAACTAAACGCTATAATGTGAACGCTAGCGACAAGGTCACTGGAACTTACAGACGCTGAACATTTACAGACAGAAATGAAAACACTCCGAACAGCTCTAACACAAAATGGTTTCAAAAACAGTCACATTACACGCACACTAAATCAAATTAGGACGAAAGCAAAGAAACAAGAAACGGACAAGAAATACAACAACACGGCATTTCTCCCTTACATCAAAGGAACAACGGACCGAATTGGACGAATTCTAGACAAACACAACATAAAAGTCGTTTATACCACAGACAGAAAAATACAACAACTCATCAAAAACCCCAAGGACAAAATACAGCTGGAAGACCAGGGCATATATGAAATACCGTGCCGTTCGTGCGACAGTACATACATCGGACAAACAAACAGAAGAATCAGCGCTCGCACAGAAGAACATAAAAACGCAGTTCGACACAAGGATACAACGTCATCTCTAGCACAACATACAATATCAACAGGCCATAACATAGATTTCGACAGAACAAGAATTATCGCTAAATAGGAACATTTTCAGACCCGTATAATACGAGAAGCCATAGAGATAGAGAAACGCCCTAATAGCCTAAACAAAAGAGATGACGGACGAAGACTTCCAAACACATGGAAAACGGCCATCAAACACACACAGTCCAGAAACTCAGAGACACACACGGACCGAAGGTTCAACACCACACATGTTACCTTTCAGCTTATAGGAATTACTCAAGATAAGGTTATTCGAATTACCTGAGCTCTTATAGCTGTAGTACTCTAATACGGGGAGACGTGGCGTCCTTCCTTCAGGATGGCACTACACTTATTCACTGGGTGTTCCAGGATAGGGCTTATAT